>JARHVA010002760.1:710000-1355000 GCA_037957365.1 Torreya grandis | reverse complement strand
ACCTTAGATTCATGAAAATATGTAATAAATATGTATTAGTAAATTTAAATAATGTGAAATTTCAAATCTAAATTATAATTAAAACTTGAAATTTTTTAAGATCAAGGAAGGTGTACACTTGTACGTGTACAAACCATGTTGCCATATAATGTTTTTGGATATGACACTTCCTTGTTGAAGCATTCAAGAATCAGTCATTTTTTAAAACCATTTCATATTTTTGTGTAATTAAATCCCATATTTTAATAACTATTTAATATAAAGGGTTGGAAAGAGAAACGTCTCAACCCTCACAAATTGGGAGTAGTGTTACTACTATTGAGAATCATTGAAACTCAAATGCACTAACTGAAATAATTAATATAGTTAGATGTTAAACCTCAAGATTGAAAGTTGGGATCCAAATTATTGACTATATATGAGTAATTATAATTTAATTGAGTCCTTATGAACCTCAACGTGCATTACATCAACAAAAATGATTCAACCATTATTGATATATTTAAACATTCAAGGTTTATCACTACTCAGCTCCATTAATACAAATTTAGGAATATACAAATATAACAATGTTGATTTAAGAAAATTTACATGTGCATGAAAAAATGTCATGTTTTATTTAATTTATGCCTGCATATATCTAAAATAGTATATATTTACATGAACTAGTATCACTATGAAGTGAATGCATATGCATGACACATTCCCCCTTAATTTTTATGAATATATGAATATATGTCTCATAACTAAAATCATTTGGTATTTTAAACACTCTAAATTAACTTAATATTGTAATGTATTTCTAAGATATGAATTTTATTCTTGTGAAGGTTTATGTCTCTATGAAAATACCACTAATATGCCCCAATTTGAGGTTAGGGATGCATCCTATAAGTCACTATTCTAAAAATAAAGATTTAATTATATCATGTCATGTATAAATATGTAACCATGTAAGCATGTGGATAATATGTCATCATCATAATGTATATGTTATCAAAACATGTATTTATCATATGAAATGCATGGAATATAAGTGTCGTGTCAAGTTAGATGTATCAATAAAGAACATAATAGTAACCATCACTATTATAATAACCAAATAATATTTAATAATAAAGAGGTGCATGGTATAATCTTGGCATAACATGAAAATGGGGAGACACATGACATGGATCATGACACTCACAAACTCAACATTCTTAACAATATCATCAAGCTCAATAGATAGTCCTAGATTAATCCTCTCATAAGCATGCAATGCCATGTATAAGGCTAAGGGATACAATCAATTAAAATGAATGAAGGGTGATACAAATATATTATAAAAAATATAATAATGATTTAAAAAATGGATAAATGAATTCACATAAATCAAGGCAAAAGTCCACAATTAAGGAACATAAATATATCACTAACAAGGGAGAAAAGAATTTCTCATCAAACAAGCCCAAGATACAAAATCAAGTGACATAAATATCTCAAAAAATTGAAAAAAATAATGTCACATCAAAAAAATGCAAAAGCACATAATCAAGGGGCATTAAAAAAGTGGCAAAATGTAGACACCAAAATCCCACACATTTAGATTCTAACTATCGAACCCTTAAACAAATCCTTGGATCCTCTAAACAGACCAAAACCCATTTTTGTTTAACTGATCAACCTTAAAATCACCCTTTTTTCTATTTCTAACTGATGGCCTCAACCATTGATGGTCAGGATAACTGTCGATGGTCACCTAAGCATTCACAGTGAAGATAATCATTGATGGTTGATCCCAATAGTCAGGGGATTTTCATATAAACAAACATGTAAACACCAATGAACACCCACTTAACTTTTATAAACATAAGTTGTGAAAATCCTCTCATGATACCTTGCATGAGAAATTTATAATTAGAATCACCTCTTAGACTTCTACTTCAGCCCTAACCCTTCCTTATAAGAAGAGGAGAGTAGTAAGAGATCAATCCATCTACAACTATTATCAAGAGCTCAAGTGCTCAAAGTTTCTTATTTTAGGTCATCTATCATTATCAAATGTCATAAATAATCTATTTAGGTGAGCCAATCTATCATTTTCTCTCAAATTAAGTTTTTTGACACCATCATTTTACCAGAATCAAACTAGATTTCACCTATGAATCAACAACATCTATCAATCAATCAACCCATTTCTGGTGAGTCAAATATTTTATTACTATAATTTATCTATTTTCATCCCTTTTTTAATTAGTATACCTAACACCAAACTCTTAGAATTCATTTTTTGAGCCCCATCATTAGCTTTTGGTAAGCCCATAATTTGGATAGTCAACCATCGATGGTTAGACCTAACGGTCAATGGTCACCTATGGCAGAAAAAAAAAACTAGAAAGCTAATTTGACCCTCTTACACCTAACTAAATCTAATATTCTACATCTCTAACCACTCATGGGCCCCTTTTTGATTTTTTGAGATATACCCTGACCTATTAGTACTAGTATTAGTTAGTCTATCATTAATTAGATCATTTCTAGTCTACTATTCTAACAAGTTTTCTTGTATTCAATTTCAATACCTTATGATTATTGATGCAAGTACATCATTTATAGTTTATCAACTTTATTTTTTAAACATGGTGGATTTAAAACCCCTAAGGAAGCCCGTGATTCTAGGATCTAGCTAGTGCAAGGCAATCCACCTAATTATCTGTCTAACAAACAAATTTGCTTTAGTGCTTTCTTATCTATAGGTTTTCCTCCCATTTAAATAGGATATCATCACAATATTCTAATTCAATTTGTGCACTTTTATCAGGTATTTATACCGCAACTTGTATTTCTATTTTTACTATGTTATTCAGAATAATAATGAAATTTGAGTGAAATAGTAGTAGCAGCCAAATGTAGTTTCATTGGTATAAATGGTTGGAACTCATATGAAATAGTGTAATGAGTGTAAAACCCTACCAAATGAAACCCTCTAAATTATCCTTGACCTTTAAATGCTTTCCATAGGCACATTGATGTTCTATTTTTTGGAAATAAGGAATTTTTATAAATTGCTTGATGAGAATAATCTAGTCATGTAAACTTTGAACCAATATATATATATATATATATATATATATATATATATATATATATATATATATATATATATATATATATATATATATATATATATATATATATATATATATATATATAGTTATAGTGTAACTCAACTAGAATAGTGTAATGAGTGTAACCCTCTACCAAATGAAGCCCTCTAAATTGTCCTTTCCCTTCAAATGCTTGACACAAGGGGCATTAGTGCTCTATTTTTTAAAAACAAGGAATTTTCATAAATCCCTTGATGAGAATAATCTAGTGATGTAAACTCTAAACTATATATATATATATATATATATATATATATATATATATATATATATCATTGTCTTCTCTTGTGCTCCTTGTTTGTCCTGTAAATCAAAACCTCTTAAAATTCACAGAAAATCATTGGAATCTCCAAAAATATATTTTTTAAACTTTATATTTTTCTTATTAATATTCACAAAAAAATATTGTCTAGAAAAAATATAATGTTTTCTAAAAATATTAAAAAAGAGGGAAAATCCCTAATTTTATAGTTTTGTCATACGTAAAACAAACCTACAGGTTGATTTTGAAACCCTAAAATGTGGGTTTGCATGAAAACTTGCTTAGGATCCTAGTGAGTAGTGTGGGAGTTTTTTCTTTATTAAAAACACAAAAATACGTGACTCAAACTAGGATAACCTTACTTGGATACCATGAAAGAGAATCCAAATGCTCAAAATTTTATCTCTATAATTATGACTCAATTTAGAAATGTTACAAGTTTATGTAATAAACAAGTAATAATAATACAAGATATTTAAAATAAACCAATCAATTAAACTTATTATACATAAAATTAAATTTATAAATAGAACTATTCTATATATAGTAAAAATAATAATTTTAGTCTAAATTTTAATTTTACCATGTAAAATACATGTGTGTAACAACCTCCATATGAATAGGTGCATGAAAGATGAATTGGTCAAGCTATGACTACCAACTACCCTAATCTAAGCATAGTAGGTGTGAAAATTATACCAAACATACAAAGATAAATAGATCTAGAATATTTGAGTAAAAATTAAATAAAAGGTTAACATATATAAACATTGCACCAACAATGACTAGTCTTGGTGATTGATTTTTAATTTGGGAAGAATAGAAAAACTTTTGTTAATGTTCAGTAGTGTATAGATGCTTAATATATTTTTAATAATTATACACTTGATTTGTATTTATATCCATATATTTGGTTAATTTATCACACCATCAACATGCTATAAAGATGGATCAACCCATGGGAATGATTTTATTCTAAAAATTGACCATTGATTAGTGAAGGATGAAACCATTAGATTTGGTCAATAAACATCTCGATGATATCAATTAAATTTGACATTATTTTATGGAAGGTAGGAACACTGATTTAATGATCTCTATATGTTTTATTATGATATTTTATTTATTCCACGCGTAATATAGGATTACTATATGTTATTAAAAATAAATTGAAATGATTGTGTTCATAGCATGCAAGTGTGAGAGAATGGATAATTAGAGGCATGTATGTTCTCACCAACTCATTTTTGGTAAAAAAAGGTAAAAAGTGACATTTACAATTGTATAATATTATATTTTAGTATCTACAATACCCCCCAAATTTTATTATAGTATTGAAATGCAATAAAAATACTAGAGTGAAAGAATAAATATATTCCTAACTGTGTATAACACACATTGTCATTTGGATAATACCATAAATGTACACGTTAGATCCATGAAAATATGTAATGAATATGTATTATTAATTTTCCATAATGTGAAATTTTAAATCTAAATTATAATTAAAACTTGAAATTTTTTACGAACAAGGAAGGAGTACACCTGTATGTGTACAAACCATGTTGCCCTATAATGTTTTTGGATATGACACTTCCTTGTTGAAGCATTTGAGAATCAGTCATTTTTAAAACCATTTCATATTTTTGGGTAATTAAATCTGATATTTTAATAACTATTTAATATAAAGGCTTGGGAAGACAAACATCTCAACCCTCACAAATTGGGAGTAGTGTTACTACTATTGAGAATCATTGAAACTCAAATGCACTAACTCAAACAACAAATATAGTTAGATGTTAAATCTCAAGATGGAAATTTGGGATAAAAACTATGGACTAGATATGATTAATTACAATTTAATTGAGTGCCTATGAACCTTAATGTGCATTACATCAACAAAAATGATTCAACCATTATTGATAGATTTAAACATTAGAGGTTTATCACTACTCAGCTCCATAAATATAAATTTATGAATATAAAAATATGTTAGTGTTCATTTTTAAAAAACTATGTTTCATGAACCAATGTCATGTTTCATTTAATTTATGCCAACATATATCTAAAATAGTATATATATACATGAACTAGTATCACTATGAAGTGAGTGTATATGCATGACACATTCCCCCATAATTTGTATGAATATATGTCTCATAGATAAACTCATTTGGTAATTTAATCACTCTAAATTATCTTATTATTTTAATATATTCCTATGATATGAATTTTATTCTTGTGAAGGTTTATGTCTCTTTTAAAATACCACTAATATGCCCCAATTTGAGGTGAGGGATGCATCCTATAAGTCACTAGTCTAAAAATAAATATTAAATTATATCGTGTCATGTATAAAGATGTAACCATGTAATCTTATGGATAATATGTCATCATCATAATGCATATGTTATCAAAACATGTATTTATCATATGTAATGCATGGAATATAAGTGCCATGTCAAGCTAGATGTATCAATAAAGAACACAATAGTAATCATCACTATTATAATAAATAAAAAAGAGGTGCATGGTATAATCATGACATAACATGAAAATGGGGAGGTACATGATATGGATCACGACACTCAAAAACTCAACATTCTCAACAATATCATCAAGCTCAATAGATAGTCCTAGATTAATCCTCTCATAAGCATGCAATGTCGTATAGACGGCTCAGGGCCACAATAAATGAAAATTAATGTCTCAAATAAGGCTAAGGGCCACAATCAAGGGATATAAATATGTTGTAAAAAATATAAGAATGATTAAAAAAATGGACAAATTAATTCACATAAATCAAGGGAAAATCCCACAATCAAGGAACATAAATATATCACTAACAAGGGAGAAATGAATTTCTCATTAAAAAAACCCAAGATACAAAATTAAGTGACATAAATATCTCAAAAAAAATTTAAAAATAATGTCACATCAAACAAATGCAAAGGTACATAATCAAGGGGCATAATAAAAAGGGGGGAAATGTAGACACCCAAATCTCTCACATTTGGATTCTGACTGAAAAACCCTAAAACAAATCCTTAGATCCTTTAAAAAAACCAAAACCCAATTTTATTTAATTGATCAATCTTAAAATCACCCTTTTTCTCTATTTCTGACTAATGGCCTAGATCGTCAATGATCAAGATAACTATCAATGGTCACCTAACCATCGATGATGAAGATAAATGTCGATGGTCGATCCCAACCGTCTAGGATTTTTCATGCAAACAAGCATGAAAACACCAACAAACACCTACTTACCTTTTCTAAATATAAGTTGTGAAAATCCTCTCATGAGACTTTGCATGAGCAATTTATAATTAGAAGCACATCTTAGACTTATACTTCATCCCTAGCCCTTCCTTATAAGAAGAGGAGAGCATCAAGAGATCAATCCATCTACAACTATTATCAAGAGCTCAGGTACTCAGAGTTTGTTATTATAGGTCATCCAATATTATCCAACATAATCAACAATCTATTTGTGAGAGCCAATCTACTATTGCCTCTAACATATGTTTTTAGGCACCATCATTATACTAGAATCAAACTATATTCCACCTACAAATCAACAACATCTATCAATAAATCAACCCATTTTTGGTGAGTCAATTATTTTATTACTATCATTTATCTATTTTCATCCCTTTTTAATTAGCAGACCTATCACCAAACTCCTAGAATTCATTTTTTGAGTCCCATCATCAGTTTTTGGTAAGCCTAAAATTTTAAGGTGCATGATATGAATCACGACACTCACAAACTCATAATTCTCAAAAATATCATCAAGTTCAATAGATAGTCCTAGATTAATCCTCTCATAAACATGAAATGTCATGTATAAGGCTAAGGGCCACAATCAATGAAAATGAATATGTCTCAAATAAGGCCAAGTGCCACAATCAAGGGATAAAAATATGTTGTGAAAAATATAATAATGATTAAAAACAATGGACAAATGAATTCACATAAATCAAGGTAAAAAAATACAATCAAAGAACATATATATATATATATATATATATATATATATATATATATATATATATATATATATATATATATATATATATATATATATATATATATATATCACTAATAAGGGAGAAATGAATTTCTCATCAAACAAGCCCAAGATACAAAATCAACTGACATAAATATCTAAAAAAATAATGTCACATAAAAAAATGCAAAGGTACATAATCAAGGGGAATAAATATGTTATAAATAAGTCCAAAGGGTTGTACACAATGTTCAAGATATGTTTGGCCTATCATGTAAGAGTAATAGCACCAATAAAGCCTAAAACAAGTCAAAACTAGTCTACACTATCCATGTATGTCAATGTCACATCATAATAAAGTATAATATACGTGTATAACTATGTCATATATGTTTAACATAAATAAATGTGTAATAAATATATTTATCTAAACATATAAAACTATCATATAAATATATAACATGTGATACCATGACCTATGGATTAATATTCACCCAAAATAATCATGGCCACTAGTTATAAGAAAGTCCAACATCTATGTGTCCTTGTTTAATATATATGTCTTGCATTGAACTCATATATTGTGACATGTATGTGTGTATATAAAATAATAAGATATATACTAAACATGTTGTAAATAACATAGGCAAATAGTGTAATTATCAATCTTGTTATGCTTAGGTCTAGATTTTTAATTTTTCAAAAAATTTGAATGTTTTTTATTTTTAATTTTTTGTGAAAAAATGTGTATGTTATTTAAGGATACAATAAATGGTATTATCCCCTATAATATCCTAGATATATCAATATACACTTATTTTTTTGAGAAATTTTATTGGCCTTATTTGTATCATGATTTATTGGTGATTGCCTTATTAAAATCATGCAATACTTTTGAATCTATTATTGTAATTCCCAAAAGATATTTATATGATTTCCTTGAATTTTATGATAATAAAAATAATGTATGGATTTATTTATAGGGTGTTCTATAATCAATGTTATTAAATTGTCCAAAAAAATGTCTCTTATAAACTCATTTGGGTTCTTATTAAACTTACGCATATTGTTTGAACCATTGATTGTAGATGTATTTTTTTATCAAACCCATACTTGAGATAAAATATTTTTATGCAAGAATATTTTTAATGGATACATAAAGGTGAAACTGGCACTAAAAAAATTAGGATTTTTGACATGTGCAATATTATCCATAATTGATGCAATGCATAAACATAAATATTGTATTTAATTTTTTGTTGTTGTTTTTATTATCTATAAATTTAATAAGTGTTTCCACTTTTATTATCTTTAAATATTTCCTTTCCTATGTAAATATTTTATCTATTTTAAATAAAAACTTTTGAATTGTCAATGGTCTTTACATATGAAATATCCTAATATTATCCTAGATAAATAGTTATAAACATATTGCAAGATAATTAAAAGAATATATATCAATAAGATTGAAATTTATTTTTCACAAATGATCATTTTTTTATATTTTGCATGTCATTATCATCATCACTATCATACTAGTTCATGACTATGCAAATATGTTCTTCTAAGTTGATCAAAAGAAGGGTTACTTTCCTCCTTTATTGTAAGCCCACATATCTCTTCCACCATTTGAGTTTAAGGGTAAAAAAATTAAGAGCCATTTATTTAAAATTTTCCTTGTAGAGTTTGTACTACAAAAAACAAAGGAGAGCCCATATTCATTACTTCACTTTTTAAAAATAAAACACCTTGAAAAATAAGAAATTGGACATAAGAAAAAGAATAACCAATTCAATTTTTTCTACATAAATGAAATTTATGCAAACATTAATAGCATCCTAAATCAAAATCTTGTTGTAAAGATAAACTACATAAATACTAGCCATTAAATATTTATCCTGTACCATTTTATTGTTGATGAAATTTACATTCTGTAGAATCCCATAGAAAGGAAGAATACTTTATAACTAAATGTTTCATTTTGTTTTCTAAAAGAAATACTATATTGTATGTTGGATAATCGTTGGTGTCAAAAATTGGTCTCAGACATACATCTTCTTTATGGATTTTTTGACATCATATCTTATAGGGGTTACCCTTTGTTAAGAATGATTTTTTTATTTACCATGTCATCCAAGTAAGATTCATAAATATATTTAGATACATTATTAACTATCCTTGACACAAGGTTAAAAATAATCTTAAAGTATATCTAAATATTATTAGAATGATAGTTAATTTTGGCATCATATTCCTTTTATTAATTATTATTATGACATTAGCCTTATCCAAATTAATAAAAATAATATATTAATTTTATTTTAATACCTTTATATATACACATGCTCATTCATAATATTTATTGACAGAGGTTTTTCATGTCTTAAATTCATAATATAGTCTTATCTATTCTCATTTGTAATTTTTGGTGAAAGACTTTTTAACACATTTTTTATCCAACATAAATCATGGATGAGATAAGACAAGAGAATGATATGAATTTAATATGTACCAAGCCTCTATCAATAAATATTATGAGTGAGGAATGTATATATATGTATATATGTATATATATATATATATATATATATATATATAGGTATTAAATTATAATTAATATATTTCTATTATTAATATGGATAAGGGTATCGTAATAATTAATAGAGGGGACTATGATTCTAAAATGAATTATGATTTAAATTATAGTAGGAGCCAATGTAAGATTTTTGTTAACCCTCTATTGAAGATAACTAATAATGTAACTAATTATAATAATGTATCATCCTTAAATGATGTGGTAAATAAAAATTCATCCCAACAAAGAGGTATCCCATAAAATCTATGGTTCTCAAACATTCTAAAAATAATATGTAACTTTGAGATTAAGTTTTGACACCATTAATTTTCCAACCTACTATCTAGTAGAATATTTTATAAAATAATTAAAATCCCTTAGTCAAGAATATTTATTACTTCATACTAGATTATACATATTTGTTCAATTTCATCAATAATAAAATGTTGGAATTTAAAGAGTTAATGGTTGATTTTGAGTATTTTCCATTTACACCAAGATTCTGATTGAGCATGATATTAATTTTGTAATATATTTTAGTTATGTAGAAACATATTAATTGGTTTATATCTATCTTAAGTTGAGTTTATTTATCTCTCAAAGGTGTTTTATTTGAATAAACTAAAAGAATGGCTATTGGTTATAATTATTTTCTAATAGTGTTAAACCTCAATAAAGAAATTTTTGAATATATAGATCTTAATATCTTTTATTTTATACTAAACTAGTGGAAGAGATATGTGGATGAGAATAATTTATTTTGGAAACATGAAAGAGGCACACGAGATGCATTCCAGTCCCATATCAATAGTTTAGTTCCTAGTTTAAATTTCACTATAGAGGTAGAATAAGAAAGCAACTTTCCCTTCTTAGATTTCATACACTCCTATAAAAATATAGTTATTTAGAACATAAGGTTTTCATAAAAGGTAAACATAAAATCCTTTATCTACACAACACATCACACTATAACCCAAACCAGAAAATTTTTGTGTTAAATATGCTTTCCACTAGAGTGTATAGGATTTTCCATGAAGAGAACTTACAATGAAAAATAAATAATTAAAAAAATGTATTTAAGATGAATGAGTATAATATTCAAAAAAATTATATGGAATGGAGACAAGAAAGATATAGTAAAAATAGGCATCATCAAAGAGTTTATAATAGAATAAGGCCTTTATTTTTATTACTATATTTGAAAGGGTGTCCAAAAATATTTAAAAAATCTTTAAACACCAAAACATCAGGGCCACTTTATTATCGAATAACAAATTATTAAGGAATTATTAAAAATCACTTAAGTGAAAAATATAACCTTGGTAAAAAAAAATAGATTTTAAAATATTATGTTTTCTTGCATGGGCCATTGTATTGATGAAACAAGGAGGTCCCTATTGGAAATATTGTCATTGATGTCAAAGGTCTAGCATTATTGGTGATAAAGGCCCCATTGTATTTAATGTTGTTTGTAATAAATATATCTTGGATAATATGAGTTAACATTTATTTAATATTAATGAATATATTTTTGCTTGCATATGAGACAAAAAAAGGGCCCATGGAGAAGTTGAAGAGCCACGGGGTAAAGACAAAAGAAGGATGGGACGCATTTTCCCATGAAGAGTCATCTTGGGGAATACCAAGAGTCACCAAGTGAAGACAAAAGAATAAGGGAAAATTTCTCATGAAGGGACACTTTGAGGAATATGAAAAGTCACCAAAGATAAGGACAAAAGTGGGAAGGACATTTTTGGTCATGAAGGGTCACCACATGACTTTTCAAAGGCTTGAATATGAAGGGTCATCCAAGATTGGCACCATTTTCCATGAGGATTGAAGGGTCACAAAGGGGGAAGGCCAAAGGTCATTTGGAAAGCTATAAATAAAGGATTGAGAAGCCATTTGTAATATGGGAGAGAGGGGTTGATTTGATATTGTAATATCTAGCTTAGAAGAGCAATTGCGAGAGATGAATATGATTTGTATTTGTTATATCTAGCTTAGAAGAGCAAAGGTGAGAGAGAGAGGAAGGAGATGTTGTATTGATCTATCATTTGTTGAGATAGCAACATTGAGAGATGGGTGTGTGGTATACACAAAGGGGTTGGTGCTCATGAATAGTAGCTGGGTTGGTGTTGGGCAAAGAGGTTTGAAGCTCCTGTGGGTTGGTGCTCATGAATTTTAGCTGAGGTTGGTACTCAGAAAATGGGTATCGTGCTCCTGTGGGTTTGTTCTCATGAATATACTTGAGATTTTTCTCCATGGTTTTTCCCACATTGGGTTTCCACGTTATATCTGGTGTCTCTCTCTATCTTGTGTGATGTTTATTGTTTGAGTTTTATTACATATCTTGAATGTTTGATTAAGTGGAATTTGATAAAGGGAAAGTTTTATAAGATATATGATATACTAATTTACCCCCCGTTTTTTAGTATATCCCATGCTTAACAATTGGTATTAGAGCAAGTTCCTTTAGAAAGGTTTTAATAGCTTAAATGATAGATACAGGTGCAAAAAATAGGTATAAGTAATAGGTATAGGTTGCTACAGTAAGGGGGAGTTACTGTATGTTTTCATATGATAGGGTGTGCAGGTGACAGGATGTGGCAGTTTTAGGATTGAGGTTGCCATCAATGACAAAGGGGGAGATTGTTAGAAATATTGTCATTGATGTCAAAGGTCTAGCATTATGTGATAATAACAAGTATAGGTATAGGTGCAAAAAATAGTTACAGGGAACAGGTACAGGTTGCTATAGTAAGGGGGAGTTACTATATGTTTTTAGATGATAGGATGTGCAGGTGACAAGATGTGGCAGTCTCAGGATTGAGGTTGCCATCAATGACAAAGGGGGAGATTGGTGGAAATATTATCATTGATGTCAAAGGTCTAGCATTATTGGTGATAAAGGCCCCATTGTATTTAATTTTTTTTGTAATAAATATATTTTGGCTAATATGAGTTAATATTTATTTAATATTAACAAATATATTTTTGGTTGCATATGAGACAAAAGAAGGGCCCATGGAGAAGTCGAAGAGCCACGGGGTAAAGACAAAAGAAGGATGGGATGCATTTTCCCATGAAGAGTCATCTTGGGGAATACCAAGAGTCACCAAGTGAAGACAAAAGAGTAAGGGCGAATTTCTCATGAAGGGACACTTTAAGGAATACCAAAAGTCACCAAAGATAAGGACAAAAGTGGGAAGGACATTTTTGGTCATGAAGGGTCACCACATGACTTTTCAAAGGATTTAATATGAAGGGTCATCCATTTAGAAAAGAAAGATAAGTTAGATTTGAATGAATAGTCCTCCAAAAATAAACATTCCATTCACATTGAGGAAGAAATTTTTTTATCTGTATAAAATAATTTTCAAAAGTATAAGTTAAAAGAATCAATCAGGATAGGATGGACCTCACTGAATTTGAATCATAACAAAAGGATAGGGATCAATCATGATTAGAGACTCATATTTAATAGATTAAAAATTAAGGATGGAGATTTATTTAGTTAAGGTGGTTGTTAGGTTTTAAATTTGAATAATTAGTCAATTTTTTATTTAGTTTAAGATTGTCTAATCCTCTAATTTTTTTTAAAAAGGTCAAATTAATATAATAAATATGATATTTTTCATTGTTAAAATATTTAATATAATAAAGATAATAAATTATGATACTGAATTTAGAATAATCATTATTAATATTTAAATATAGTTTTTAATTTATATAAATATATTTAGCTTATTCAAAATTAACTAAAAAGGATAAATATATGGTTACTAATTTAGAATTGATTTTATTTTTCATTTTTATGAACAACTAGTTTTTAATGGATATATGCAAGACACCTTTAGATCTATAAAGGTATCCAAGTTATATTTTTATCACATTAGTTTTATTCCCTATGATGGATCTTAGGTTGTGATCTGAAACATTGAGGTTAAATTATTGTACACAATTTATCCAAAAGCCATTTTCTAATTCATGGATTATGAAAACATAAAATCTATGATTTTTAAAAATGTTTGAAAGACATATTTTGGTTTATGAAAAAAAAGTGGAAAATACATTGATCTCTTTATTTTATTATAAAAGGATACAAATTTTAACATAGGAACAAGTTAAAATCATAATGTCTATATTAAAGTTTTCTAGTATAAGTCCATTTTACTACATTTTCATAGCTTTCACCTTATTTTATGTCCTTTGTTTTCATGACTCGACCTATTTCGATACAAATTAAAATTTTGGATTCCCTTTCTAAGTTCCATTTAGGTGATGTTAAATTCCTAATGGTTCACCCATTCATTTTCTAATTTAACCTAATTTATTGATTTCAACCTCTTTTAACTTAATAATTCAATTTTTTTCTAATTCAACCTAATTTATTGAACATGCCTTAATTTACCACAATTTTTTTTTTAAATTTCCCTAACTTTGTCAAATTATTAACTTTGATACATTTTCCTACATATTACTAATACATATCAGAGATTTTCTCCATGATTTCTCATTTTTGAAACATTTATTTTATATTTTCCTAATTTTCCAAATTTACTTTCATTTAAAGATTTTTTCGTAAATTTCTATTTTTTATTAAATTTACCTATATTTTAATTTTTTTTCTAAAAGTTTATATATGTTTCCAATTTAACTATGTTAAAATATGAGATAATTGTATGATATTTTTAAAAATATTCATTAATATATTGATATTTAAAATTTTAAAATTTATATTTTGTAAAAATAAATTAAAATTGGGGTTTTCAAATTTATATAGGAATAATCTTCTTATTGTAGTGTGGATGATGTCCAATGGTTATGTCATCCATCCTTGTGGGTATTCCTTGTCTCCAAATTTTTATTCCTATGGGGGAGGTATCCTTAATATAATGAATCTAGTTCACTAGTAATTTCTTACTCAAATGTATCCTTCCTCCAAAATAATATATAATCGATAGGTCTCTCACATCAATTTTTAGGGGTATCCCTCCTAAGATATGTCTGAGAATGATTACCCCAACTACGAAGATAATATAAAATATTCATCTAATTCATTTCTTATTTTCCTCCTATTATCAATGTTTTCTTCCCTCTTTTTGTCACTACTTATTTCCATCCTCTAAGATTTTATTTCATAGAAAATTTCAATCACAAAACACACAAAACCCATTTTAAAAATATATTAAAAAATGAAAAAAACACTCAAACCCCACAAATACCCCCTCCAAAAAAATCCCTCCAAACCAAAAAAATTCTCTTCATAATATCTCTTCACATGAAAAAAAAAACTTCTAAAAATTATTCTAAAAAAATCAAAATATCTATAACTTTTTTAGTGCCCAAATTAACATTTATTTAATCACCCCAAAAATTTCTTAACATTCTCTTTGATTTCCACATTTCCATTTTTTTAATAACCGACAAAATCTCTTCAAATTTTCTTCCTAGCCTCACATTTCAAACATGAGAAAAAGAGAACAAAAGCTTTTATTCACATTTTTTTAACTATTTTAGTTACTTTTTATTATTATTCTATTTTAGGGGTTTACCTAAAATTATGAGGGTCATTATCTAGGTTTGTGTGATGTAATATTCATATCTTACACTAATGTTCGTAATTTATTTAGCCTAAAATCATAAACTACTCTAGGTTAATGTTCCTAGCTATGTTACCCTAATATCACTAAAAAATTAATATAAGATTAGTAAAAATGTTGCCAAAAATTTTCCATCACACATTATTCATTGGTTTTAATCTTTTATTTTTCACATATATATTGACTAATAATGTTGTATTTTTATTGATAGGCTTACTTTAATGGCACAGAGGGAATGTAATGGAGTGAGTTATTTAAGACTATGTTTGATCTTAAATTTAACGTCCACATCACCATCACAATTATTTTAACCTTATTTTTTACATCTATTTTACCATCAATTAATTTTTTATTTTTATTTCATAATTCAATTGAAAAAATCATAATTTTTGTGAGAGATGGTGGAGTATGGATCATTTTTTACTATAAATGCATTTTTAAGGATAACATAATGGTGTAGCTACATTAATATTCATCATTATGATGTAAATTGATAGAGAATTTAATGGAGTTATTAATCAGTGTGGTATGTGAAAAATCCAAGATAAGAACTATTTTAGTTTATTTTCCTCATTTCTTAATTTTGAAAGTAAATAAAAGAAATCTAGTAATAGCATGTGTAGAAGAATACCTGATAAAAAACACATGTGAATCTAGATGAAAGTGAGAAGTCCTTTTTGGCTAGGAAAGAATTACTTGTAGATAACATAAACACTATAACTGAATGGAGGAATCTTGAAGTGATGCAGACAGAGTGATGGTGCTTTGGGTCTTTCAAATTAGTTTCTCTGTAGTTTTGGATCTCTAATGAGGCTGTTCACTTGCTAATATGGATGTTAAATACCTATAAGAAAGATTGAATGCCTGATGGCTGATTGATCTCCCTTTTCTCTTCTTCCTCAACTTCTTTTATAGATATAAGTTACTAAATGAAATAAAGGAAGTTACCAATTTGATAAAGGATAAAGCTACCTATTTTTGTAGCTTTAAAATATTATTTCAAAGATAAGTTACCATTTTTGGGAGTTGTTAATCTTGTATAAAGAGTTGACAATGCTTTAAGTTTATTAAAGCAAGGTGGAGAACCCAACCATCGATGGTTACCCTAACTGTCAGTGATCATAAGCCTTAATGAAAAAGGGGTGAATTAGATGATGCATTTCAAGGGGGTTTGGTAACATTAAGTTATAAATGGGTCTAAAGGTAGTGTGACACTAAAAAATATGATGTGTAGGTTTTAGGTGTCTACATTTTACCCCCTTTTGTTTTGTAGCTTTAGGCAAACTGTAGATTAAAAACAAGAAGCTGGTCAAAGTCTAGACCTAGCTACCTCAAGTAGGAGAGGAGGTATTCCCCCTTGAACTAGGAGATGATTAAGGTGTGGATAAAATTGGGTCAAGGTTTGATAGTTGGTATAAGGTGGGTGACACAAAAGAGGTTAGGTAGTGGATACATGAACTCATGCATAGAAAATTATGAAGAGTGATATCCATATAATGTAATGATGAAAATTGCTAATGTTGTAAAAGAAGGTCAGGTTCTATAAAAACTAGAGAGGGTAACTAGTCTATAATGTTGGTTATAGTCGATCAAGTTATGCCTATCAAGATATCTAGGCAAGGTCAGGGTAGGTTATAGGTATCTAGGTTAGGAAGTGTTCCTACAAAATAACCCAAGTGGCCAGGTCAAGCATGAGGTGGTACAAAATGCTAATAGTTAACTTGGAAAATTTAGTCAGTGTGGTCAAAGGATAATGCAAGGTCAACATGAAATATGTGAAGAGATCAAGTTAAAAAAACCAACATCAAGGTGGATGTGTAATTATATAGGGTGGGTAGGGTTGGGGTGAAGAGGTGGCCAAGTTAACTTTGACTGCATAAGGTGAGTGGACATTGCCTACATAGTTCCATGGATATGAATGTCCAAAAGAACTTTAGGCCAAATGTAGTTCTAGGTAGGAGGTAGGTTGATGATGAAAGGTTAGGTTAAAAGAGCATTGGGATAAGTTGAGGGATCCTAACCATTGATAGTTAGGTTATACTAAAGGGAAACTATTGATGGTTACCATAACCATTGATGGTTACCCTAACCATTGATGGTTACGGTGAAACCCTAAAAAGTTGAATGTCAAAAGTCAAAACAAAAAGTTATTTTCACTCATTAACTTTTGGTGAATAGTGCCTAGCATCCTAAGTGATTTGGCTATGTGTGTGAAGTGTCATGTGTGCTAAGGTGGAAGGTCTTAATTGATTGAGTGCATGTGCTCAAGTGTGATGGAGGGAGGACAAGGATGCGGCTGACTAGTGGTGAGAGGGTTTTAACCACACCATCGATCATGGAATGATGTAGGGTTTTTTTTAATTTTATAGAAGGGTAATAATTTAGGTAGGGGAAAATGGTAGAGAATATTTGGGAAAGTAAAAATATGTTGGGGAAATCACCAGGCTTGAGCTTGGATGCCCTAGGTTTAGTTATAGGTGAAAATGAGTAAAATGGGTAGAAAAATGAGGGGGGAGGGTGAGTAAGTGAAAATAGGAAGTAAATAGTTAGGAATTTGTGTATTTGGTACATGTTTATCTTGATTAGGACTTGTGTTGATAAGGCTACGTGGTAGGGTTTCACCATCGATGGTCACACACAATGACCATTAGTGGTTGGAACCAACCATCAATGGTTGACCCTAGGGGTCCAAATACCCCTTGGGACCATTGATAGTTATTTGAACCATCAGCGGTTAGCCAAAAGAGGGTCAACCCATAAGGCAACAAGGTGATTGAAATGATGTTTTAAAAAATTAGAAGATGGGTTTATGAAGAGATAATTCAATTTTAGGGTGTAAAATGGGTTGGAAGAGGAAAAAGTGGATACTAGGTAGAAATTATAGGTTAACAGGGATGGACACAACTAAAGGTAAAGGGTGTGTGTTAAGTAAGAGAGGGCATCTTAGAAATATTGACATTGTTTTGATTATCTTAAAGGCTCATGAGTAGATATAGATGAGGGACTGAGTCCCTAAGATATTCATAGAGGTGCATGATGGGATGATTGATGCTAAGTGGACGTAGATGGATGATGTGGGCCTAGGGGCCATGAAACACTACCAACACCTTCCACATGATGTAGTGTTGATTATGGCACTCATCAAGAGATGGGACCCTTCCAAAAACACCTTCATATTACCTATCAGAGATATGCCCATTATATTGGAGGATGTTCATAGGATCATGTAGCTTTTGATCTAAGGTGAGATTGTATACCACATCAAGGGTGATAATAAATATTACTTCATGTACTTGATATATGGTACAAATTAGGTCTAGGAAAGGTACCATATTGGTGGAGTGTGATATGGGCCACTATATTAGAGGTACCTATAGGATATATGAATTTGGACCATGATGATGATGATGGGTATATCCTGCTTTATGGTACCAAATTTGAGTAACAACTGATTTCCATGTTTGCTATTAGGAGTGTTGATAGAGATGCTTCTAAGGGGTATGATTTTTAAATGGGCCCTAGTGTTTCTTATGTAGATATATAGAGATATTTGGGCCTTCAAATCATGGAGATGATATGGTATCATCATCAGCTTTGTGTTACACTATTGCACATTTGATCACATATAGGTACTAAGACCACTTGGGCTCTCATGGGAAGGATTTTCATTGACTGATTATAGGGTTTTCTTCATCAGGTGGTTAGGTGATTATGCACTATCATGGGCTAGTGGTGGAGTGATGGATATATATTAGTTTTTAAATGCCCGATAGGGCTTGGTGGTAAGAGACACTATATGGAGGCCTTATGTGAGTTAGTCCCTATAGACAAGTTATAAGTACCACATGCTATCATTACAAAGCTGGTGGCGGGTTTATGGCTTATGGGATGGTGAGACTGAGCACATCTTAATGGATCAAGTTTGATGGTATTTTGGGTTGATTTAGGATACACCATCACATTTTTAGTGTTATAGGAGGGAGGATGAAAATTACCTACTTCTAGAGCTATAACCATATGTTATTGTGTTAGATTATGAGTAACTTCCATTGAGAGCTCCTCTAGATGATGTGGGAGTGACTAATGGATATATAGTATGGTATCAATATAGGTATGTGGCCACATATTTTAGATGGGGGGATGGGTGCCAATAGCATATGGATGTTTCTTCTACATAGGTACAAGGTGGAAGACCAAATGGATAGGCAGTGGTATCCTTTGTAATGGAAATAAGCTTAGATGATAGGTGTATAGGGCTAGGTGGCTACATTATAAGCATAGATAGTCACTTTATAGGGGAAGGTAGCCACTCTAATAGGAGAGTGAGATATGATAAGGTCCAACCTTGAGTTAGTCATACAAGAGTGAGATGCCTTGAGATAAAGAGTAGGGGTAACTAAGGTAGGAGGAGGAACAACTTACTCAATTATGAGGATATGGTACTTGAACACCTTTTAGGAGATCTAATACTATGAGGATATGGTATTATCCCAGTTTCCAAATGTGATGAGATATGGGGAGTATAGGACTAGCCTGGTTGGGGGTCTAATAGTAGGTTCACCAGGTTAGTGGGTATCAACTACAACACAAGAAGTCACATGATATTTGGTGGCGTAAGTCCTTGATACATGATATCTCGATGATGTATATCTTTTTTTGATATGTATATTTTAATACCAACCTATGTGTTGATGAGTTGAGATGTATTTATGAGAGAGAGAGAGACACACACACACACACACCCACACACACACACACACACACACATATAATTTTATATTATGATGATGTTGATGATTATATTTATGATGACATTCATGCTTATGTTGATTATGTGGATTAGGATGCTAATGTTATTTATGACTATTATTGTTATGATTATGGTTATGATGATGGTTATAATGATGGTTATGATTATTCTTATGATTATTATTATGACGATTATGATGTGATGTTAATTTTGAAGATTAGAATCATTATTGTTGTTTATGATCTATTAGTTTAGGTATGATGATGATGATGTCATTATGGTTATAATTATGTGGATTAGGATGTTGATGTATAATTATGATTATGTCATGAGTATTTTTGGTTAAACTTATGTTGATTGGCTAGTTGAGACATCATAGTTATGTCATAAGAGACATGATAATGTGGTGATTAGACTATTTTAATTTAAATTAGTTTAAACAACGGATGTGATGATATTTGGGGTGATGCATTGAGGTAAATAAAAATGTTTTATTATTATTATGTGATAGCATAGTGGATAGGTTTGATGTGATAATATTCTTGGAATTATAGTGGTACGATGTTATTGTGTTTATGTGATTAGGATTGTTATTGGTATGATGTTATTGAGTTGAGAGGGTGCAAGATTGTTTTGGTCATAAGAATGTTTGACCATGTTAAAGGAAAACACATATGTCCACATTGCCCAAGAAATGGATAAGGAAGAGGCATGTTTCTTAGATTAGTAAGAAACCAATAATAGGAAACCATAGTTGGATCAACTTAGTGAACATGAGACTATTAAGTGATTTTTAGGAGCGTGCTTAGATTGAGAACAAGGTTGTCATGATCATTTTGCATCAAGTAAGCTCATATTCCCTCAAGTTCAAAGAAGAATGAAGGAAACACAGATGATAGGTATTATAATGAATGAGAAGTATTGACTTGATGTGGGTCAACTTGCCCCTTATATAGGTGACCAAAAGGTTGTATTAGATAAGTTCATGCCTTATAGTAATGTGTAGATTGATCAATGTGAGAATTCTACTAGTGCCATGTATAAGAGATGATTGTATCTTGATGGTATATTAGGTAGGTTGATCAATATGGGAAGTCTACCAATGGCATTTCTAAGAGCAAATTATGGTTCACTTATTTTTTATTTTTACAAAAATTTGTTCATTACTTTTGTTATTGGAGTAAGTTGTTGAAGCTGATCAATGTAGGAAGCTTCAAATGAATTTTGCCTAGACATCCTTCAAGGGAGTGTTCTAGAATTTTTAATTTTATATCTATCCTTCAAGGGAGTAGTTTTTGAAACTATGATTTTGAATGTTAATTTAGATATGGACAAGTCTACTTAGGAATCAATAGCCACCCATATGAAGGTAAGACTTTAGCATAAAAGGTTATTCGATAAATGAAAGGGATGCATTGAGAAACAACTGATCATGGGATTCCATCTATAGAAAGATGAAAAGTATCCATGATAACCATGCTATGGTTATATATATGGTACCCATACTTAGGATCAATTTTTATCTATGACAGATAAATCACATGGTTCCAAGTTGTAATCAGTTGTTGCCAAAAAAGAGATGTAAGTGAGAGGGGGGAAAATCTCTTATGAACCAAGGGATGATCTTAATTTAGATACAAAAGTGATTTCAATCATTTTTAACAATAAAAAAGATGAAAATATGAAGTTTTGATTGGCTCAGGTTCTAGTTTGCCTTTTAGAGATGACAAATAATAAGCACTAGATCCATACTTATGGGTTACAATGTAGGGTCCTAGCCAGTTACAAGAAAACTTGCCTCGATTAGCCTTCTCCATGTTAGTTACATGTTGATTTTATTTAAGGATGAGGTATCTAATGTTTAATTCATGTTTTTTCAAATGTTTTTTAGATGCATGCTTGATTTTCTCTTGATAGACATGAAGATGATCAATTTTGGCCAGGTGATGCTCATCAAAAAGCTCTAGGCATGCAAGGCATTCTTAATGATAGTCACTTTCAGAGAGGATTTCCTGTAAGGATATATGAAGTGATTTAATTTGAAATTAAAGAGGAAATACCACCTCATCTCCAAATATGAGGTAAAAAGGTGTTATTCCCATTGCATTTTGGATACTAGTGAGATAAGCCCATAAAGCAAAGGGGATATGGATGTGCCAATCCTGATCAAAATCATTAACCACCTTTGTGAGAATTTTGATGAGGATTATATTAGAAGATTATACTTATCCATTGTCTTTTGGATGATAAGGTGTGGAAAAAATTAAATTGATGCCAAAAGCATCCCAAAGCTATTAGACTTTCTTGTTTTTGAAGGACTTGCCATTATCAGTGATGATTTTATGGGGGACACCAAAGTGACAGATGATGTGGTGGTTGATGAAAGCAATGATATTTTTTACTTTGGTTAATATAATTGAGATGTATTCTACCCATTTAGTGAAATATTCAATATCAATGATGATATATTGATGTCATTATGAAGAATGGGGATTGATTTTCCCAATAAGGTCAAGATCCCATTTGAGAAGGACTAGTAATCTTGTGATACTTGAAGACCATGGGGAGGTGAATGATGAAGGTTAGAATGCTATTGAAACTTGATTAATTTCTTGACATAATCACATTAATCTTGATTAAGTGTGGGCCAATAGTAGCCTAGGTGAAGATACATTTGGTGATAGCTAGGCCACTAAAGTCTCCCCCATAGATGTCATCATAAACTTCCTTTATGTCATGAGAAGCTTCATGATGATGGATACAATGGAGAAATATGCCATCAAAACCCCATTTATAAAGGATTCCTCATAGAATATTGTAATGAGAGGTACCCTGGATAAAGTATTTATGGGCATTCTTTGAAAGATCAAGGGGGAGAATGCCAAGGTTAAGATAATTGAAAGTTTGATCATACCAAACATAAAAAGGTGATGTTACCACATTAAAAATGGTGGGAAGGTCTATACTTATATATGAAAGTGTGATAAAATGATGAATGGTAACAATTATTTTATACTTGGTGGATTGTCATGGAATTTAGGAAGCGGGAGATGCCATGGTGTCTACAAATTTGTTGGTCGATCAAGGAATTGAGTGGATCATGTACTGATCAAACAATGCCAAAAGTACATCTAGAAGTTATTTTCACTTCAAAATGACATTGTTTTTTCATTGATAAGATCATGTGACTTGGTTGATGATGAGTTGGGAGTCTCCAAAGACATTGATTATATTGATCCCCAAAGCTAAGGTAGTTTGAAGACCTATGACTAAGGCTTCATATTCAGCTATGTTATTGGTACATTCAAAGTCAAGTTTAGAGGAAAGGAGAAGAGGTTATCTATTAAGGGGAATGAGGATTACTCTAACACCCCCACCATTTTGGAATTTAGAGCTATCAAAAACCATGGTCATTTGGTAGATAGGTTTCTCTAGAGAAAGGGTTACAATAGACTCATCTAGAAAGGTAAGAAGAAGAGGTTGGTTATTAGGCAAAGGGGATTCAGCTAATTGGTTAGCTATGAACTATAATTTAATGTATTTTTATAGGATAAACTCAAGATCAAACTTATCTATAAGCAAGATCTACTTAGCCATACGTTTCTTTTGATATGGCTTAGAGTGCATATACTTGAGGGGGCCTTTTTATGATTAAAAACATAATGATAGAGCTTAGAAGCTACAAAAACTAAGAAAAGGAAAAGTTTTTCAAATTGTGTATAATAGGTTTCATATTTAATTAGGGTGCTACTGATGTAGTAGACAACCTACTCATTATTTTGTTCATCACAATGGGTGAGCATGGCCCCTAAGGAATGATCAGTGGAAGATATATATAGATAAAAGGGTTGGTCCTCTTTAGGAGGAATGAGGATAGGTAGAGAAAGAAGATAATCCTTGATTGTATCAAAGGATTGTTGGCATTCATTATTCCATTTGAATGAGATGTCTTTCTTTAGGAGGTGGTGGAAGGGTTAGCATTTGTTAGATAGTTGGGAGATAAAGCATCGAATCGACTGAAGTTTGCCTTATAGGCTAAAAAGTTGGCAAGGTTGGTAGGAGGTAGCATCTCCAAAATATCTCTTACCTTGATGGGGTATATTTCAATTATATGATGAGAGATAATAAATCCAAGGAGTTTAATTAATAAGATTCCAAAGATACACTTTTTGGGATTGAGCTTGACATTGTAATGGATTAATCATTTGAATATGATGGTGAGAACAACCAGATGGTCTTGGAGATGTTTGTATTTCCATGGGAAATCATCCACATAATATTCAGCAATCTTATGAATGAGGTCATGAAATATATAGGTCATGGCCCATTGATAGGTTACCCCTATGTTTTTTAGTCCAAAGGGCATAACTTGATAGCAAAAAGTTCCCCATGAGGTGATAAAATAAGTTTTATGCTGATCTTTAGGGGAAATCAAGATTTGATTTTATCTCAAGAAACCATCCATGAGAGATAGAATTTTATGGCCAACCATGAGATCAATAATTTGGTAAATGTTAGGTAGGGGAAAGTCATCTTTAGGGAAAGCAAGATTAAGATCATGAAATTCAATGTAGAGGTGAAGGCCCCCTATAGGTTTGGTAATGGGGATGATGTTATAAACCCATTATGGATAGTAAATGGGTTGGATAAAGTTAACAAATAGGAGGCATTGAAGTTCTTATTTGATGAGAAGAGTTATATGGGGATCCATAGATGAAGTTTTTGCCAAACTAGTTTAACTTCAGGATGAGTAACGATGTTATGGAGAGAAATATAAGGATCAATTCTAGGCATATCCTTATAGGACCTAGTAAATGCTATGCTACGGTCATGAAGGAAAGAAGGGTAGTCATGATGCTCTTTAAGGGATGACTAATTTTGATGATGTAAGGGTCCTCTTGAGTACCCAAATTAATATCAATGGTTGATTCATTTAGCTGGTTTGGTTCTCATGAGGGGGAGATTTATTGAAAAAAAAATTCCCCACACTGAGATAGGTGAGAATGGAATTACTGTCTTGATAGTGAATGGTGTTAATAGTGGGTAAGTCATGTTCAATAATATTTGTGTGGATGAGAGGAATGGTTTTTTTTCAACCCTCTTTTTGATATGTCAGAGGGCCCAAGCTAATAGTATTGATAAAAAAGAGTTAGAGGAGATGATGTCAAAATCTTTAGATTAGGAAGATGGGGTTGGTGAGGATTGAATTTTTTTTATAGTGGTAGTGATTGGTTTGATGATGTGGGTTCTTCTAGTGGTTGAAACCTAGTCTAAATAAATCATGAGGTTTTAGGGTTTTGATAATATGAAACTCATGAGTTCTTTGCTCATAGAGGCCAAGACCAAACCCATTCCAAGTGCACTGATAAAGGTAGGTTTTGGAAAAGGATGGGTTACTTAGGTAAGAAAATATGAAGGTGAATGGTTGGATATATGGAGTGGTGGTGGGAGTAAGAAGTGGTTGATCAAGTCCCCCATAGACCAAATTTGTTTAGTTATTGGGGAGCCTAAAGGGGACAATGGTGTCAATGTTGGTGTCATAGTAATGGTTGTTTTGAAGATTATTATATTCATGTAGGGTATGTAAGGCATCTAATGTGAGAAGGTGATATTACCCCAGTGAGAGTCATTGAAATATTGATTGAATGGGGTTTTCTACTAAACTTTGTGATGAGGGAATAGATGAGATAGTGGATGCTTCATCATTATGGTGAGGGGAAATGTTATCGATGGTAGGAAATGTGATGGTTTGATTAGAATAAGGTTTTAAGGTAGATTAAAGAGTAATAAGAACATCATTAGGCTGATATGTCATATTACAAGAAGCAAAGGGACTAGGATCAGCTATAATTATAACAATTTGTCCCTCATGCTCAAATTTGATTCATCAAAGTAAAGTGGAAGGGACACAATCCATTACATGGATCCAAGGGCATCTGAGTAACACAATATATTAGAACTCACCCTCAACAACATAAAATATCTTAGGAATAGTTTGTGGCCCCAACTAGATGTGGATGACCATAGTCCCTAAGGTAGTGGCCACAGTATCATTAAAAGAGCTAAGGATCACTGTAATCTTAGAAATGATGTTTATGGGAAATTACAATTGATCATATACATGGGAGGAGATGATTTTGATGCTACCTCCTCCATCAATCATCACCCATTTGGTCAGGGTTGATTGATGTATGTTGTGATGAAGAGAGGAGGATTGAGATATTTAGTATGAAAAGGTGAGATTTCTAAATCCTGAGTAGTGATAAGGGTGGCTTAGTAAAGGGATCCAACAAAGGATGGAAAAGGTTATAGATCATCTAGTTGAACCTATGTAAAATATAGAGATTCAATTAATGATTGGTGATGTTGAAGTGAGGTATTAATTAAATCATAAAGGCTGATTTTCATTAGTGTTTGGTGAATTTGTTTCAACATCAGCCATTAGATGAATGGAGTGGGGTTAGGAGGTGGAGCTCCCAAAATAAAGACTTTTGTTTTTGATGTTTGTGAGGGTGTATATGGACATATTTGGGTTTGGTTAGTAGGTTGAGAGGCTAAAGAGTAAGTCTAGGAGATGGTTATATTAGCTTTTGCCTTATCCTTCTATTAGGCTAAAGAATGGGTAACCATATGAATGGTGTGGATGCAGAGACTTGATATTAGCTTTGGTTCCTCCTTTCTACTCTTGTGTAGGATTGGTATAGTGGGTAAATTTTAGGTAGGTTGGGTTGATGGTAAGATTAGTAGTAGAGGTAAAAATGGCTCCTCAAATAGATCATCTTCTTTTAATAGATTATGGACAAGTGTTTGGAGATCTTTGTAATTCTCTATATCATGTCCAGGAGTCCTATGGTAAAGACAAATAAAATTATCATTTAACCAAGTTATTTTAGGATGGGTGGGGTCAAAAGGTTTAATTAGAGGCAAGATAATGGAGGATGTTTGTAACAACCTTTGAAAACTAGTTGTGTAAAATTATAACAAAGATGTTGAAGGTTGTGGATTTTTGTTTTTAGGAGGGGGAGATTTACTAGGCATAGGCTTCTTCATGGAAGTTGCATTTGGGGGAATGATCTTGATTGGGAGTTTTGATTAGGTTTACTTGGATATGATTGACCTAGTGGTGAAACACTTGGATGTAAAAGGTTTGGTTATAAGTTGGAAGGTAGATGGGGATAAGTTAGTTAGGAATGATGAAGGACTAGAGGGTTTATGGTTATAGGTAGAGAAAAAGGAGATGGTTTATTATAAGAAGAATAGGTAATGGTGATGGTAGAAGAATGGGGTCCTAAAATAGAAGTTAGGTTATAAGGAGGTGGTATATGTCTATTTTATGGTGGAGGTTTGGGTAGGCCTTCCTTCTTAAGGGACTTAATTGGATTAGGATTTGGTGGGTTTGATGGAGTTAATTCCAATCTCAAAGGAGGGTGATTATAACCAAGTGTGGGAAGGATCCCTAGATTCTTGATTGGTTTGATGAAAGAAGTATGAGGTAACTTGGTAATTTTAGGTGGAGGTATTTGAGATGGCTCATTTATGAATTTAGACGAGGTAGTTGGCAAGGTATTAATAATCAGTTTAAGTGTGGACTCAAATGAATTTGATGAGTCAGATTTGTTTTGATAAAGAAGGCTAAGTCAATGCCAAAAGGTGGCTCTATCAAAGTTAGGATGGGATGTGAACACTAAACTTTGGACCAACCTAGAGAAGGGATTATAAATTGGGGTAGTTCCTTGATCATTGGTCTCATATTTTAAGCCCATGGGTGAAGGAGTGGCTTTATTATTGGTATATTTGGTGTAACGTTCCAAAGGTAGCGATTGGGTAGATGAGGTGGCCTCCTTTTTAGGAATGGTTTCCAAATATCGTTCTATGATAAGAGAGGTGGTGTGGTATTCTCAATGGAAGGAATGGGTATGGTTTCTTCCCTAGCTTGGTAATTCAAAGAAGTAGGTTATTCATAGGTTGGAGGGGTGGAGGAAGTGGTTGCAGCAATGTTTTCCTCCTTAGGTGTTTCTACCAAAGGAGTAATAGATAAAGCCATGGCCGCATCAAGTGAATAAGGAGAGATAGATGATTCATCCATTTGGGTCTCTAAAGGAATAAATGGTAGGTTAGCTCACTCTATTTGGGTAATAATAGTAATGATCTCTTAAATGATGGGAACATTACTAATGAAATTGATAGTATGTGCATCATGTGAATTAGACAATTTGGGTTTGCTATCATGATGTTGGGTGGAAAGAGCATGATTTGGGAAAGGCTTACACAAAATTTCTAGAGAGTGATTAGGGGGTGCATTGGGGTTATCAAACGTGAGCTCCCCACAATCAATAATATTTTGGACAAGACGTTTAAAGGTATTACATCTATCAATGTCATGTCCAATAGTTCATTGAAAGGCACAATGGTCATTTTCATTATACCACTCAGGTATAGGGTGAGAATAATCAAAATTTTGGGGTGGTTTAATTGGTATAAGTTGGATAAGGTTAGCCTTGAGCAGTTTATCCAAAATAGATGCATATGACTCCTCAATGGGAGTATATTTTCTTGGAGGTGCTCAATTTTGGGTTTGATTTTGTTGATAAGGAAGTTTGGAAGAATTGTTGTGATGTGATTGGTTAATAGTTAGAGGTGGGATAGTTTTTAGAAGCACCAAATTTAAGAAAGTTTTTGCATTAGTATTAGATTGGGCAATGGTTTTATTAGAGGGAGGATAATTGGGTTTGAAAGTAGAATTCTTATTCCATAATTTCATTTTCCCTTCATCAATGGAATGGTTTTTGAGTTTTTATGCCATGCTGAATGCATCATGAAATGTTTAAAAGGTTTGAACTTGAAGAGTAGGTGAAATATGCATAGCACAAATGCTAGAGAAAATTTTGATTAATTTAAGTTAGGGTAAGGTGAAAGAGATTTGATTGATTAGGTCTCTCCATCTAGACACAAAATCAACAATTGATTTGTCATCAAATTGTTTGATATAATAGAGGTCAATTATGGAAACATTTTTATCTATGTTTATCGAGAAAGGTTCTAAAAATATTTGGGCTAGTTGATTGAAGGAGAAGATGGAATGCATGGGGAGAGATCTATATCAATCGACGGTAGGTCCTGATAAATACATTGGAAAATTTTGGAGGAGGAGTCCATCACCTTATGCAATCAAGTAACAAGAATGATAAAATGCTCTCAAATGTTGTTGGGGATCCTCCTTGCCTTGTAATTTGGAAAATTTAGGTGATTCGCATAGTGAAGGATAATATTGGTTGGGAATGGATGGATGAATAGGTTCATTGAAAATTTTCTCATAGGATAAGAGTGTATGAGATCCAAAAATAGATGATTCCAAGTTAGTCATTTCTTCCATTAGCATATTGATCAAATTTGACTAAGGTTGGGAAGATGCATAACTAAGGGGTAAATTCCATTGGGGTTGAGTGGTAGTTATATAAGGATAAGTATTAAAAGGGACTAAAGAGGCCATATATTGGTAAGTGGTGACAAGTGGTTGAGATGGTGCTCCATAAGAGCTTATTAGTGCACATTATTAAGTGGAAGGTGAATGTGTTGGGGGATAGATGTGGGCTAACTCAAAGGTATGGTTGAGGTGGAAGGTGGAGGTTAGCTAATGACTCTAGTGCTAATAGGTGGAAGTGTTTGTGGTATAGAAAAAAATAGATTCTAAAATGGGGTAGTGGTTAAGGGATTGGTTGCAACCAAAGGAAAATTGGAAGTAGGGGTAGAAGATAATCCCAGGGTAGGTGGAGTATAGGTGACTAAAGTTAAGGTAGAACCTATATGGGGCATATTAGGAGGTGTTTCGCTAGAGATCAAAACATTAGTTTGGTTTTAGGATTGGGTAAGTGATAGTTGGGTTGAGGTGATTCCCACCATGAGATGGGATGGAATTCCATAAGAAGGATTGGTAGGAGGAACTAAAGCAGGGGAGGTATGGTGGGGCATGGTGTTAAGGTAGTGTTGAAGAGCTACCTGATTATTGTCAAGGAATATGGTGAAGTTAACATCACCTTCAAGTATAACTAGGATTCTAGTAGGTGGGCAAGAAGAATTTAGGGAACCCTCAACATCAAAAGTATACTCCATGGAGGAAGAAGAGGATGGTGGTGGTTGGGTAGTTTGATTTCTTAGTTGTTGTCTAGTCAAGACCATATGAGAAATTGGGGGATATTATGACAAAACTCACACCTCAAATAAAGAGTAACCAAAATAACTTAAAGAAATCAATGCATACACTAAAAGTTCATTTATCCTAGGATTTATTATAAAAATTTTTTTGGCTTATTACTTAGAGAGTGTGAAGAGGGAGTTTGCCTTGTAAATTGGGTACTTAAGTGGTAATCTATGCTAGTTCAAGTTGTTCAGGTGCTCAAAAGAGAGACAATCTATGTTGAACTTTGGTATGTGGCTTGATATTGGAGCCTATCCCCTCACTTCATGGTCCCACAATGATAAGAGTGTCGAGTGCTTAGCCAAAATATTTCATGTTCAGAGTTTATACTCAACTTGAGATCTGAGTTAGTTCTCCCCTTGGTGGTGAAATCTAAGTAGGATAGTTGGGAAGGTTTAAGGTTGTTTCTAGGTGATGAAATCCTAGTTGGGCCTTGTCTTAGGTATGTTTTGATGTGTTAATGGTTTTGTGGTTTATTTTAGTGTGTGATAACAAATGTGAAAGCTATGATAAATTACTTTGCCTCCTAAGTTAGTAAATGAACTAAGATTAGAAAGAAATAAATGAATGAAAAAAAATTATTTTATGCCCAAAAGGGAACTTTTAGATTTCATTCAATGAGCAAACAATAAAGGAAGAAAATGGAATTGGGTCCCACCAAGCATTCCAAAATGTTTCAATTTATTTTCCTCATTTCTTAATTTTGAAAGTAAATAAATTAAATATAGTAACAATGTGTGTAGAATAATACCTGATAAAATGTGCACATGAATCTAGATGAAAGTTGGAACTCCTCTTTGGATAGGAAGGAATGACCTATAAATATCACCAACATTGTAAGTGAGTGGAGGAATCCTAAAGTGATGTGGCTAGAGTGACAGTGCTTCAGACCTTTTAGATTAATTTTGATAGAGTTTCAAATCTCTAGTGAGGTTACTCACTTGCTGATATGGATGTTGAATACCTGTAAGAAAGATTGAAATCTTGATGACTAATTGCTCTCCCTTTTCTTGTCCTCCTCAACTCCTTTTATAGGAAGAACTTACTAAATGAAATAAAGGAAGTTACCAATTTGATAGAGGATAAAGCTGCATATTTTCATAGCTTTAAAAGATTGTTTCAAAAATAATTTGCCATTTTTGGGAGTTTTTAATCTTGCACAAAGAGTTGTAAATGCTTTAAATTTTGTTAAATAAAGATGGAGAATCCAACTGTCAATAGTTAGGCAAACTGGTGATGGTTACCCTAACCGTCAATGGTCATAGGACTTGGTGAAAAAGGGTTGAATTAAATGATGCATTTCAAGGGGATTTGGTAATTTTAAGTTATAAAGGGGTCTAGATAAAGGTCTAAAGGTAGTGTGACACTAAAAAATATTGTGTGCAAGTTTTAGGTGTCTATAAGAACCTAAATTTTAATAATTTTTAGATTATTTTAGATACATGTATTAATTATATTTGAAGTAGTTTTAGTTATGTTTTATAGGGATAATGATATGTCTAAATTGAGTGCCCCATGTAAACAATTAAATAATTGGTTTCATGAGGATCTCTACTAGAGAAAATTAGGTCTAAAATGACATCAAGTTGTCACAAATGTGTTTGGAGAGGGGGATTTATTGAGTCCAACATATATTAAGTTGTCATGTTTGTGTTTAAAGGCCCTATATGCCTATTTGAGTGCCTCATGTAATGAATTGAGTTACTTTTGTATGAGGTACTCAAATATGGAATATCAAGTTTAAATTTACATTATATTGTCACATTTATGTTCATGGGATTGATATTTAATCTTTGATTTCCCTATGTATTGAATCAATAAATTGGTTGCATGAGACACTAAAATAGGGCACATCAAAACCAAATTTATGTTATATTTTCTCATTTGTGTTTAGGAGGAGTGCCCTATGTAATGAATCAAGAGATTATTTACACAATACATTAAAATAGTTCATATCAAATCCAAAGTTACATTATTTTGGTGTGTTTGTGTTTAAGGGGCTTGATATGCCCTATTTTAATTTCTTGTTCAAAAAATTGAGTGATTGGTTTAATTTGGCATTCAAATAGGGAATATCAAGTCTAAAATTTACATTAGGTAATTGCATTTTTGTTTAAGTTGATCATGCCTCATGAAAAGAATTTATTTATTTATTTTAAACAACACTCAAATAAGCCATATCTTGTCTAAATTTACATTACATTGTCACACTTGTGTTTAAAGTGATCATTTTGCCTTATTTGATCACTCCATGAAACTAATTAATAAATTGGTTACACATGAAACTAAAATATGGCATATCAAGTATGAATTTACAATTTCTTTTTGTATTTGTGTTTAGTGAGATTATACTACAATATTTGAGTACCCATGTAATTAATTAAGTAATTAGTTACACATTTTAATCAAATAGGGTATATCAAGTTTTAATTTTCATTAGGTTATCACATTTATGTTAAGGAGGATCAATATGACATATTTAAGTGCCTAATGCAATTAATAAAGTGCTTGGTTGGAAAAAGTCACTTAAATAGGGAATAAATATAATTAATTCACATTAGGTTGTCTCATTTTTATTAAGGGGGCTAATATTCCCTATTTGAGTTCTTCATATAACAAATCAAGCAATTTACTACATGAGACAATCAAATAGGGAATATCAAGTCAAAAATTACATTAGGTTGTCTCATTAGTTTTATAGGGATAAACATGCCCTATTTTAGTGCATTACATTATTGATTAAGTTATTTATTGGATAATTAAATCAAACAGAGTATATCAAGTTTGAATTTTCATTAGGTTTTTCCATTTGTGATTATATGGTTCAATATGTAATGTTTGAGTTGATTGGTTGTAAAATTCACTAAAATATGGTATATCAAATCTAAATTTACATAAGGTTTCCATATTTGTGTTTAGGGGACATGATATGCCTTGTCTGAGTACCCCATGTAATTAATTGAGTGATTGGTTACATAGTGCACTAAAACAGGGAGTATAAAGTGTGAACTCACATCAAGTTATCTCATTTTTATTTAGGGGGATGAATATGACATTTTCTAGTGTCCCATGTATCTAATCAAGTGATTATTAAATAGGGTCTATAGATTATTAATTTTAATTAGTTTTTGAATTTGTTTTTAACATGTTAAAATGACTTGTTTAAGTGCCACTGCAACTATTTGAGTGATGCTTTGCATGGAGCACTCAAATAGGGTATATGGATCCTGAATTCATTTGACCAAATAGTCAATACTCAATGAGTAGATGGCGATAAATAGTGATAAATTTTTTTGACCAAATAGTCAATAGTCAATAGTGATGCTTTGTTTTTATAGGGTAGATAGTCAATGAGTCACCAAGAATGTTGACCAAATTGACTATCTAGTCAATTTGGGTCAACCTATATAGTAAAAATATCTATTAAAGGGTCTGTCATAAGTCATTTAGTGTTAATTCATGATTTTAATAGTCTAACCATGGTCAATTTGGCCCCACAAGTCATTTTAGTTCTTTCTAAGGTCTTTTTAATAGCCAAAAATAGTGCATTTAATGTCTTGTATAGATATACTAGGAGTTGTACAAGCTTCAAAATATGGTGTCACCCAATATGTGTCAATTCTAACTTCTAGTAACTATTTTAGCTAATAATTTATAATAATATTTAGAAAAAAGCAATTTTATTGAAGAAATAAGAGGTTTCAGGCACTTATATAGCCTATGACGAAGAGTGTTACATGTGGGAAGGTTGGAGTGTAACCCTTCGAATTCTCTAATCTATCCCTATGTTTCTCCAACTTTGGAAACACAAAAAATGGCTCAAAAATTTTCCATATCTCCATCTCTATCTTAGAAATCATTATAAAATTCATAGATTTGTAGTTGGTATGGTCAGTTAGAAGAGTTTCAAATCTAGTGCTTTTGAGGGAGGATAGTAAATGATTTGACCTTAATTTTCATAGTAGGAGTTTAGAGATTGGTGTGATGAGATTTATGAACCATCAGTTAGAAGTTAGCCACTCCATTATACTTGTCATTTCCCATACCTTGTACGTTTCCTCTTCTACTGAGGTGGTTTGTATGGTCTAATTGGTGGAATCACTTCATGAGGGTCAAAATATATTCCTCACCACATCCAACCTTGCCCCTAGACAATTACCATGTGTGGAGCACTATGGCACTTCCATGTTTCCCTTTGGATCTTCAAAGGTGTACCTTCTAGTTTTGTGGATGAAGGTGATGTTTTCATGGTTTCAAGAACTCATACACTTTTGTGTTGATGTTTCATATCCTAACAGAGCTCATGGAGTGTTGAGATAAACATGAAAAATATATTGGTATAGCAAAATGCATGGAGACCTTTGTTGTTTTGAAATCAATGTTGTTTGTTTCCCAAGCTTTGGTTTCTATGTTACTATATCAGGAGATATGAGGCAATGAAACACTTAACCACAACAAAGCTAGATGGTCAAGGCTTTTCTCCACCATAAACATATCATGTTTCTCTCAAAAAATTGAGAAGTATCACCATTTCTCATGCAAGTCTCAAAGCAATATAAAAATGAATGGAAATGTTTCCATTTTTGGGCAAGGTAACCTTAGTTTCTATGAATTAGGATTTCACGTCATTTAAAACCTTGTGAATTGATCCATTTAGGGCTCCCAACCACCTTTGAAAGCTTTTGTTTCATTGTAAAATGGTGATGTGTTAATTTTATTAAGTTTAATAAGGATATCCAGTGAATATAAGTGTATTTTCAAGGTGGCATGTATAATTTAATTTCAAATTAGAAGCTACATCCACTTCAAATCTTAGATGGAGTCAATACATCTATAGGTGGCCTATAAGGAGGATAAATTGGTAATGTGGATTAGTCCTTGTGAGGCATGTGTAGATACATGGGGGTAATAAGTGGAATAATTTTGGATGTTTGGAAGTGTTAAATTAACAAATACACATGGATTTCCCAAGATTACAACCCTCATCTAACTTGTACAAATCACCATTATGTACATGTGTTGTAGCAAGCCTATAGTAATGAAAAAGTGTAAAAAACACATAATAAGGGAGTGGTGACTTGAATGGTACCTAAATAGTGTTATCTACCCCAAATGAGGTTATATATGCATTGAAGAGAACTCTAATTTAGATGGTACATCTCATCTTAGTAGAAAGTACATCCCAAGTGTATGGAGGAGTGTAGAAAAGTTGCAATTGGAAAAGAAGGTCACACTTTGATGAGGGTAATGAACTCCTAGGAGACAAGGATGGATTATAAAGGGAAAATGAGTGTTGTTTGGCTATGAAAGGTCCTTTAAATTAACTAACATGACTCCTATATGCAAATACAACCTACAACCAACCTTTAAACTATTAAGAACACACATAGCTACAAGTGGGATGAAGACAATTGGAGGGTCAAGTGCCTCCACAAGGCCAAGTGAGAATCTCCAAGGCTTGAATATAATGATAGGAACCTCAAAGAACATAATGAGATAGAGGGAAAATGAAAATATATCAAATTTATCCACTTATGAGGTCAAAAAGGCCAATTTCGCCCTTAACTTACAAGTAGTCACCTTCAGAAGTTAGTTTTGAGATTCATGCTAGTCGGAAGGGTAAATGGAGGAGTTAGGAGCTAAAATTTGGTAAAAGGGATCCTCTTGACCTAATGAATCCTTCCATGTATTAAAATGTGATTAAAAAAGGGATAATACTCTCTATTGTGTCTCAAATATAGGCCACTTTGAGGGCTTAAAACTTGTAGAAGAAAGAAAATGGTGGAAATTGAAGGTTAGGGTTGAAGTGGTTATGAACACAAGTTAGGGAAAGCTTGGATAATCATGGACACACATGAATGAAGGATTTTAAGGTGTTGGAATAAGTTTAGGTGTGATAAATCAATGAAAGAGGATCCATAGCCACTAGGTCTAGTGGAGAGATGTTGAAGCCATTAGAAAAACTATGGACTCCATTAGTCCAGCTTCAAACTCCTATAGTAAAACTATGGAATCCATCAGTCCAGCTACAGACTCATATATTATAACTATGGACTCTATAAATAGAGCTTCATTACTTTCATGGGCCTCATATAATTCACAAGGGAGCTCAAAACCAATTAGAGGTTTTACATGGGATTCTAAGAAGTTGTATGAGGTTGAAGGGGGTCCTAAACAAGCACTTTTAGGTGTTTGTTTAGATCTCTAACATCAACAGTTTATGAACAATCCTTAAAGGGCCAATGCACCTAAAACCCTTCAAAACTCTAGTTTTAGGACTTAATTAGAGAGATGAAGTTTGAAATGCACCCAGATGGGAGAATTTAACCCTAGGACTTGAAGGAAAGTTGTTGAAAACTCCATGAGGATCAAATTCATGGAGTCATATTGTATAAAATCCATATGGATGGAGTATGGGACTAATTATTTTCAAAATTTCTTATATTTATTAGGTTTTGGAGATGATCAAAGGATGATAATCACTTGAGAGGATATATTGGGACTTGAATCAACTCCCCATGTCATTTACAAAGCTCAAAAAATATCCTAAATGTCACTACTAGGTTTCTTACTTCAACTAGTATAGAATGAAAAAAGTGATCACATAATGGAAAGAGTGGCAACTCAAATTTAGAGATATTTTAAGGTTTTTTGGTTGTATCTAATCATATGAGGTGTCCTAAGACCCTTTTTATGTATTATTTATGGATAATAATTAGATTCTAAGGCCAAGTGCCAAGAAAGGTCTAAAAAGGAGTGATCATAGTGACATATGATGATTCTTCTTATGTAAGAGAATATAAATGATTTATAAAACTTCCAATGTAGGTAGAGAATTCCTTGTAATTTTTTATTATCAATGCAAAAGAGACACCTGCCCCTCGTTAGCTTTGGAATACCCAATGAAGTCTAATGATGAAGGCAATTTCATGGAAGGTGCTTGAAGAGATGTTATGTTAACTTTGGAAGAGGATGATTGATTAGAATGGATACATATGCAAATTAGTTTCTAACTCCTCTTACACTTCACCTACATGCATTGTAACTAATTTCCACCTTTGGACACATGTCTTTGTGTCTCTTGGAATTATTTTTCCTCTCTTTCTTTCCAATTTCTATACGTATGAGCCATTTTGGCTATTGTAAACATATACCACATATGTTATGGTGAATCCCTACTAGAATAACATTGTACTTTGCTTTTAAACATTGAATACAAGTTTAATTTTGAGTTGTGAACATCTTTGTCTAAGTATGAGAGAGATGAATAGTGAAGTTAAGTGATAATATCATTCTTGCTTCCTCTATCCTTCATGTTTAAGTAATATTTCTGATCTAATATGTCATGTGAAGTATAGTTAAGATATTAGGCTCATTTTTAATCAAGTTATTGTCTCTATGGTGTAAAATTTGCCCCTAGACTAGTTGTCTTGTTGATTATTTCATATATGTTACCTTTACATTGAATCACTTATATCAGGATCCTTTAAGGCTTAGATTTGGTAATAGAAAGCTTTTTTATTTAATATAAGTATGATATTTTTTGGGATATCTCTTGGTGAATCACCACTTTATTGTAGTTTTAATTCATGAAAACATCTAACTCTTTCCCTATAAGAAAGCATTAGAGTAGTTTACAAGTATTTCAAAGAAGATCTAGGGAGATAGCCCTCATAATACTATAGATTCATCTCTTTTAAAAGCTCCCATAAACTTGAGAGATGACTCCATGTTGCATAAAATTTTAGGACGTGAGTAAAGAGTCCTAGGGTGCATAATTTGATACCAATAGTTTAACCTAGTTAAAGAGTCACTAACAATGTTGACTAAATTAACTATATAGTTAATTTAGGTCAACCAATATAGAAAAAATTTCTATTAGAGGGTCTGTCATTAGTCATTTAGTGTTAATTCATGCTTTTAATAGTCTAACCATGGACAATTATGCCCCTCAAATCATTTCAAGTCTTTCTAAGATTTTTTCAATAGCCAAAATAGTGCATTTAATGTCTTGTACAATTTTCTTGGAAATATTTCAATATTAAAAAGATGATCTCACATCATATGTGTCAATTATAACTTCTAGTAATTATTTTAGTTGAAAAATTGGTATAATATTTAGAAAAGAATCAATTTTATTAAATAAATAAGAGGTTTTACGCACTTATACAGCCTATGAACAAGAGTGGTACATGTGATAAGGTTGGAGTGTGACACTTTAGCTTCTCTTACCCTTCAATATGTTTATCTACCTCTGAAAACACCATAAATGTCTCAAAACCTTCCCATCTCTCCATCACTCTCTTGGAAAGAATTCTGAAGTTCACAAATTTATACTTGGTATGGTCAGTCAGAAGAGTTTCAGGTCTAGTACTTTTGGGGGAGGATAGTACATGAGTTGACCTTAATTTTCATAATAGCAGTTTAGAGATTGGTGGGTTGAGCTTTGTGAACAATCTCTTAGAAGTTATCCACTCAATTATATTTATCATTTCCCATACCCTATAGGTTTTATCTTCTACTGAGGTGGTCTATATGGTCTAATTGGTGGAATCACTTCATGAGGGTCAAAATATCTTCCTCACCATATCCAATCTTTTCCCTAGCCAATTATCATGTGTGTATCACTATGGAACTTCCATGTTTCCCTTTGGATATTTAGATTAGTGTTGTTTAGTTTTGTGGATGAAGGTGATGTATTCATGGTTTCAAAAACTCATACACCTTTGTGTTCATGTTTCATATCCTAATAGAGCTCATGAAGTGTTAAATAAATGTGAAAACTATATTGGTATATAAAAATGCATGGAAACCTTTGTTGTCTTGAAATAAATGTTATTTGTTTCCCAAGTTTTGGTTTCCATGTTACTATAGTAGGAGATATGAGGTAATGAAACACTTAGCCACAGTAGAGCTAGATGGTCAAGGCTTTTCTTCACCATAGCCATATCAAGATTCTCTTAATAGTTTGAGAAGAAGGATCACCATTTCTCATGCAAGTCTTAAATAAATATAAACATGAGTGGTTATGTTTCCATTTTGAGGCAAGGTAACCTTAGTTTCTCTGAAGTAAGATTTCACCTCATTCAAAATCTTGTAAATTGATCCATTTAGGGGTCCCAACTTCCTTCCAAGGCTTGTATTTCATTGTAGAAGGGTAATGTGTTCATTTGATCAAGTTTAATAAGGATCTATAATTAATATAAGTGTATTGTCAAGGTGACATGTAAAATCTAATTACACATCAGAAGCTACAAAAATTTCAAAGCTCAAATGGAGTCATTACATTTACAGGTGGCCTGAAAGGAGGATAAATTAATAATGTGGATTAGTCCTTATGAGGCATGTGTAAATACATAGGGGTAATAAGTGGAGTAATTTTTGATGTTTGTAATTTTTTAATGAACACATACACATGGATTTCCCATTATTACAACCCTTAGCTACCTTGTGTAAATCACCATTCTGTATAAGTGTTGTAACAAGCCTATTGTAATGAAGAAGTGAACAAAAGACATGAAGAAGGGAGTGGTAACTTTAATGGTACCTAAAAACTTTTATCTACCATGAATGAGGTTATATATGCATTAAATATAACTCTAGTCTAGATGGTACATCTCTTCTCAACTGAAAGTACATTCTAGGTGTATAGGGGAGTGTAGAAAAACTACAATTGGCAAAGAAAGTCACACTTTGATGACAGTAATGAACACCTAGGAGACAATGATGGATTTTAAAGGTGAAATGTGTGTTTTTTGGATATGATAGGTTCTTCAAAGGCACTAATATGACTCCTACATGAAAAAATAACCTACAACCAATCTTCAAAGTGTCAAGAACACACACAACTACAAGTGGGCTGAAGATAATTGGAAGATCAAGTGCCTCCACAAGGCCAAGTGAGAATATATAGGGATTAAATATAATTCTAGGCACCTCAAATAACATTAGGAGATAGATAAAACAAGGAAAATAATTCAAAGTTCTCCACCTGCGATGTTAAAATGGCCAATTTCACCCTCAACTTACAGGTAGTCACCTTTAGAAGTTAGTTTTGAGTTTCATACTAGTTGGAGGGGTAAATTTAGGAGTTAAGAAATGAAATTTGGTAAAATTGGTCTTCATGACCTAAGGAAGCCTCCCATGTTTTCAAACATGATGAAAAAGAATGTCCAATACACTTTATTTTGTCTTAGAGATAGGCTACTTTTAGGGTTTAAAACCTATAGAAGAGAGAGAAAATGGTAGAAATTGAAGGTTAGGGTTGATGTGGCTCCAACCATAAGCTATAAAAATATTGGATAATCATGTACAAAAATTAATGAAGGATCCTAAGGTTTTGTAACAAGACCAAGTGTGATAAATCCATGAAATAGGATCCAAAACCACTAGGCCTAGTGGAGAGATGTTGAAGCCATCATAAAAACTATAGACTCCATTAGTCTAGCTTCAGAATCCTATATAAAAACTAAGAACTCCATAAATATGGATAAATAATCCCATATAATAACTATGGACTCTATTAGTATAACTATGGACTCCATCAACAGAGCTTCGTTACTTTCACAGGCCTCATAGAATGCACAAGGGAGCTCAAAACCATTTGGAAGCTTTTCATGGGATTCCAAGAAGTCACAAGAGGTTTAATGGGGTCCTAAATAAGAAATTTTGGGTGTTGTTTCATAAATTTAATGTTAGAGGTTTATGAATAATCCTTAAAGGGCTAATGTACCTTTAAAACTCTTATATTAGGATCTGATTGGAGAGATGAGGTTTCAAATTCACCTAGATGGAATAATTTGACCCTAGGACCTATTTAAGTTCCTAATTCAACAAATTGAGAAATTAATTTCATGGGACACTAAAATATGGAATATCAAAGATGAATTTTCATTAGGTTATCATATATATGTTTAGGGGATTGATATTCACTATTTAAGTTCCCCACATAACTAATCAAGTGACATGTTTCATATGGATCTTAATGACAACATTTTATGTCCAAATTTATAACAGGTTGTTACATTTTTTTTAAATGTGCTTGATATGACCTTTTTGAGTGCCTTGTGTAACCAAATGAATGATTAGTTACATGGGGAAATCAAATATGAAATATCAAATCTTAATTTAAATTACATTTTTGCATTTGAGTGCCCCATGTAACCAATATATTGATTAGTTACATAGGGCACTCAATTAGGGCATATCAAGTATAAATTTAGAATAAGATATTACATTTATATTTATGGGACTCAATATGGCATATTTGAGAGCCCCATGCAACTAATAAAGTGACTAGTTGCACAAGGCCCTCAAATAGTGCATAATAACTCCAAATTTACATTATGTTTTTACATATATGTTTAACAGTATTGGTATACCATATTTGAGTACTATGTGTAACCAATAAAGCAATTAGTTATTTTAATCACCTAAAAATGACACTTGAGTGATAAGAGTGCTTCTTGAGACCACTTATCCCTAGTGTAGTTCTAGACCTATCTAAAAACCTATTTTCACAATTATCCAACCTTCATGTAGGCCTCAGACATCCCTGGTCATCCCTAAACCAATCCCAAACACTCATTCTTGTATCTTATCCCTTTATGTCTAAGTTTTTACCACCTAAAAACTAGCACCATAATAGGTATAGTAGCACCACATGGTGCTAGTGTACTAATATAGGCACTACCATCCTTTCTCCTTTTTCCAAAAATGAATATCTTTTCAAATCTTAGACCTCCTAGGGTTGGCCTATACCTATTTTAGCACTCACAAAAGCACCAAAATATTATAAATACATTAATTTTGGAACTTTATCTACTATGTGTAAATAAGATGAAAATTACATATGTAAACTTAGAACAAGTTCTCCAAAATTAAGGTTATCAATCCCTATTCTACCCTATGTTTGCATACTACCATTTATAGCATTCCTAAACTAAGATTACTCATATTTCTAGTCACAAGCACATTCAAATCACTCAATTAAACCATCATACTAGTTTCAATTGTAATTATACCAATACTTAGGTGGGGAGAACTAAATCATAATTTATCCCTATTTAGAGTATTGGTATGTAGGCAACTCTCATAACATCAGGGTGTTGAGGATGTCCAACCTACCCCACTAACAAACACACTTTTTAGATTGTTCTAACCAAATGACTTAGAAACATGGATGATTAGGTATTTGTAATAAAATTAATCAAAATAGGTCATCTATAGGGTTTTATAACTCATGCACATAGGAACAAGCCTTATAGATCTAGCCACAACTACACCTAGAAACTCAAAACAATCTTGCATAAAGGACACACCACAAAAATAAGGGCACTAACACAACATGGTGCTAATGTACAATTAGGGAGCTACTATCTAGGAGGGTTTTTAATACTTGGATCCTATTTGAGACCCTTAGACTAGTCTCTAACTTAGTTTTTAGCCTCCAAATCATTTGTCTTAGTCATTTTCTAGCTAAGTTCACATTTACATGATTTATTAATGTTTTTAGAAAGGCCAAATTTGGTCAATTCTTTAATAGATTAGTGACTATATTTATTGAATATTTTGACCCTAATTTAGTATACTTAGATATTTAACAACATGGAACTTACATTCAAAATTTTGTAAAAGGTTAAAATATTTGGTGAACTTGACTTACTCTGAATACTATTTAAACCATGACCCTAGATGATACTAGGGTTTGTATCCTTATTTTTAATATTTTCATTAAATATGTTAAGATTTTCATATTTCATACATTCTATTTTGACATCCCAATTTCACTTTGTTTACTATATGTCATCTAAAAAATCTATCTCTTCCTTTAAGAATAAGTGTTAGTCTTTGTAATGATCTTATTGAACATACTTAAATTACTTATATTCAAGCTTATACAATGAAAAAGGGACCAAATATAACTCCTATCATTGATAATTCACACCTTGATTATGTGTATTTTAATGAAAACACATCTGAAAATGATATATACAATTAAAATTAAGATGATACACAAGATAAGAAATGAGACACTCTCCCCCCACTTAACAATGAAAATTGAATTGTCAATAAGGATGAGATTTTATAGAGCTTTAGAGATAGACTTATAGAAAAGCCCCATAATCATGCACAAATTTTAAAATATATAATGGGAATAAATTAAAAATTAAATAATGGTCAATCTTATACTCCCTTAGATAACAACATTGCTACACCTTCCTTGGGGCCAACATAGATAACACAATAACTAGTTTTAACTCTAAAATATTCAATGATAGATACACATCCTATGTATATTTCCTCATCTCCATATGTATAATCCATTATTAAGGAGGTACATACTCTGTAGGATAAGGTGTTACATATTGAAAAAGGAGTTTCTAGGACATCACATGCCTTGGAATCTCATGTTCTTTTACTTACACTTTTGTAACATCACATAATGGTAACTCCTTTGGCATTTAGATACATGGCACTAAGATTACTTTATATAATGGTAAGGGTGTTATAGAACACCATCTTTGATATTTCAATGTAGCATGTTTGGACTGTGTCTAATTATTTGGTCCTCTCCAAGTTGTTCCCAAGTAATTTAAAGGATTATGCCTTACAGTGGTTCTATGATCTACCAAATCAGTCTATCAACTCATTTATCCATTAGAAGATATGTTTTTATCACACTTCTTAATAAAAATAAATGATAAAATCTCATATTCTCAAGTATCACAATTAAATAAAAATTAAATTATCCCATTACAAAATGCATCCTATGATATAAGACTACATTAGAAAATTTGATTAGCCCCATGAAAGATAGAGATATCTAGGACATATTAAAATAGAGCATACTACCAGTATTACATGAAGATATATTGTTGAAGAAGTTTCCAAACTTCACAAATTTATGAAACATAGTGAAAGAAAGAGAAGTCAATTTTCTCTCTATGAGAAAACTAAAATTTATAAGTGGATCATAATCAAATAATAAGAGTTATAGTAAGCCTCCATACAAGGTAAATTCCACTCAAAATAAGAGTGATCAAAATGACATAATTAATGCATCTTTAGAGCCATCTCCTCACCTTGTTTGATCAACTCCTCCATGCAAAGTTTTCACAAACCTTCTAGAATCACCAATAGGTGTTTTAATGTATCTCTTGGAGTGTAATTTCATATATATATATATATATATATCCCATCAAAATATTTGATATGACATGACCTCTTCCAAAGAACTATGATTCCAATGCATTTTGAGAGTATCACAGGGCACCATGCCATACACTAAATTGATGCATTAGCTTGAAACATAATATACATGATTTGATAAATGCTAACATTATTTATGTTGGCACACCCATAGAGGCACCCAAATTTCAACAAACATAAGTTAAGGCATTGAAAATATTCTTAGATCCATTTAAAAATAATAAATGAGGTAGGGGGTACTTCGGGTGTTCACTACATGTATTAGGCACATCTACCACTAGTATCATATCACACTAGTAGAAAGGATGCACACCCCTTAAAAAATATCATTGGTGTGTATGATACTAAAATTCTAGGTAGACCACTCATCACTTTATCAGAATAAGAGATTATTGGTGATGATTTAGATTTATATACACTCTTTATAAGAGCCTACATAGATCATCATCATATATAGAGTGTTATGGTTGATAATGGGTAAAGTATTAACATGTACACTATCACAATTATATATCATTTTGGGTAATTATAGAGAGATATATATCCTATAGACATAGTTATTTATGGTTTCAATGGCCATCTTTAGATATCCATTAGGAATATTTTATTACCACTATAGGTTGGACCAAAACATGTGGCTACTAGATTCTTAATATTACTTAGTGTAAGAACATTTGACATGTTATTGGGTAGGCCATGGATACACTATTTATGATCCATCCCATCTACTATGCACATATGTCTCAAATATATAAATGCAAATCAAGTGATCATAGTTTAGGGTCTTTCATATGAGAATCATATACCTATCCCATAGGAAGTTACATTTCAATTACCAATTAAAACATAGTTACCATTTACATCTTTGAACACATTTCATATCAGTACACTATAAAATTAAGTTGATCCACTAGTGTAGGTGAGGTCTATTCCTAAAATGTTACCATATACACATAATCTCCCATAAAGACCATTATTAGAGAGACCACTAGGTCATAGATATGGTTCATATTATAGAGAACCTCCCTCTAATTATTTTATTCTAAGATCAGTATTATTGATTTGTCAAGGTTCTCATCATAAGGCACCTATACCATCTATAGTATATCTTACCAAATGGGTCCCTAAGAACCTTATAGTTCACAAGACACCACAATCAATTTCATAGATTCCCAGCACCACTTTATAAATAGTGATAGCCATAGATCACTTAGTGTAGTAGGTTTTGGGACCATAGTTACCTTTTCATACAACACACATGATTATTATTACTTTATTTGACATAGGGCATATTGATAGTGAGTCTCCCATGAGACTCATTGATTATTATTGTCCTTCCATTATTTTACACTCTTTCCTTACCTCTTAATCCTTGTATATGTGAATAAGGAATATGTAGATTGTATTTTAGTCTAGTGTTAGTCCAATAAAACAAAATAAAAATAACACACTAAAAACTTAATACACCTATCCTAAACACTAGTGGTTACATATATAATAAACATATAAATGAAAATACAATGAGAACACAAAATAAACAATTATTTTAGTTTTCTTGTAAATCCAAATGGATTTTTGAAGTGTATTTCTCTATTTTGTGCATTGATAAGTCTTCACCAATGAAGCTCCATTAGCTCCTTCTCTCCTTAGTACCTTGGCTTGGCTAGATTGCTTATAAATTTAGCATGGTAACATTTCAATAATGAATCTTCTGATGGAAATCGTTCATAATAAAAATACACTATCAAATATTTGAATATATTTGCGCATAATAACATTACACAAAAATATCTTATGGATCAATTAGTATGGGCTTCCATTTATAACCTCAAAAGTTAACTATCACCTAAGGTGAATTAATGTTGAGTTTAAACATGAAATGAGTTCAAAATAACCCTATATGAGTTAAGGATAACTATAGTTGAGTGAAAATTTTCCATGTAATTATGAATTTTAATTAATAAGTATGGATCTTAAATTAGATATTTTGGAAGAGCTTGACAACTCACAAAGTTAATGATGAAAAGGCTTGATATTTTGATTTTTGGAATTTCCATTTTTAGATATTAATTAATTAAAAATGGATATTTTAGATAAGCATTTAATATAGTTTAATTATTTTACTCATTTTGATTAGGATTTTAGATCTTTTAAGATTTGATCAAGTGCTCCACTTAATGGGTCCATAGATGAAACTACTAGTCATTAGGTCACAAGGTAACTAGAGATGAATCTATGAGAAGTTATTATTGTATAGAGGCTATTACCAAAAATAATATGCCTCAAAATTATTCTAATATTTTATGAATGATGTACAACCAAAATTGGGACATTCAGTGATTATGATGTAGGGTTAACAAGATAATCTCTCACTCTTGAGTTTATTATTGATGTCAACTCTCCCAAAGTTCTTATATCCACTTGGTAAATCAATGACTATAGGTTTCAAAAATGTTTTATGGTTATTTTTAAATTAATCCTACTCATTTTATCCATATTGTATTATTTAGTGAACTTATACACTTCTCAAAGCAATAATTTATCTCATACACAACTCTGTCTCCTTAATACTCAATTCTAGTAGCCTTTTTTAGGATATTTCTAATAATATGGACAAGTATAGAGGGAATCATATAATATAACCCCATATTATAGTAACCTATATCATTCACTTACCTTTTACAAATTTTATTCACCTATCTCTATCTTTAAGTCACTTTTATAGCCTTATATAGCTTATTGTTTAGGCCTAATTAGGCCTGTTTGACCCCTAGTAACTCACAAGTGCTATAAATTGTACTTTATTTGATGGAACCAAGCCCAAACCTTAAAAACACATTAAAATACAAAAAAAAAAAAAAAATCCAAATTCTAGTTGTGGAATCTTATTATAGATGCATTTTCATTCCAAACCCTAATTCAGGGTTAATAGAGGACTATTGTAGCCTCGAACAAAAAAACTTGATATATTTTCCTTATCCACTACTTTAATGTTATTTTAACTATTTATATTTACCTATGTAATATAATTACATATTTTACAACCATTAATATCTCTTCTTGAACTCTTAATTCAACTCAAATCTTGTGTTCTTGTTCAATTTTGTGTGTAGACACAGTCTACAAGACCTGTGAGAATAGATTCTATTATTATTTATGTCCAAAATGGTTTTCAAGAATTGTGAGATTCAATAGGATCTATTACATATTCATCCACTTGATCCAATCATTAAATTTCTTCCTCAAGGCCTCTATTTCACTTTTTCATAATGACCTTTGTCCCATTGTAAACACATAGTCATAGTTATAGTGTTTGTGGAGACTGTCTTTGGGGTTTTGAATATTTGAAGGGGTTTAAAACCTATGTATAAAGGTGATAAGTGATAATATACCTTTTGATACAATTTTGAATCATTATTAACTCCTTGATGCCTTAGTGATCCTAATTCACTACACTTTGTATGCTCACTGCCTATGTGTACATTACTCTACAGGTATGTATAATATTCAAAGGAATAGAAAAAAGAAAAATAAGTTATATAAAATTCTTAAACACATTTAACCAATGTATAAAAATATCACAAATTCATTCTAAGCACTATATATAACATTTTATTAAATCTCCTTTGAGTATTTTGATCACACTACACATATATGGAAATATGCCAAAAAAGATAGGGTTTTGTCATTTATTCTAGACTTGTGATATATCATTCATCATTTTGTTAGAGGTACAATCACTAAGATGGTGGGGGGAGGTGAATAATTGATCCTAAATAATCCAACTTCAATTTTATCTTTATAAACACTTAACCAGTTACTACAAGCATTCATGAAGCATACACATCATTCATAGCAATAAACAAGAGAGACAATGCAAGATCAATCACATAACACAAGACATACATGGGAAACCCTCTTAGGGATAAAACCCACTAGAACCTATAATTTGAATACTATCCTATAATAAAAATAAATAATTTAGACCATCTACAAATGATCAAGGATTGACAATCCTTATTTAGTGAGACTATAATCCCATAAGGTGTTACCACACCTATCTAGTTGAGCTGCAACAAAAAATAGACATTTTAGAAACTTTCACCTTGTAAGGAGGATACAACCACCTTAGATGATAAGCTAGCAAAATAAAACCTATGAACTCATCCACCTCTAAATTAATCTCTACAATACTTGATGATGGACCTCTACTTATCACTCATCACCTTCACTCATACTCAATCTGCAAGAACACATTCTACCAATAGAATTTGACCTATAGGTCATAAAAATAGTCCTCAAACTGATATTCTCTTTAAATCATACTTGGGGCACTCTAACCCTCCTTCACTCCACAAAAATACACATAATCCTCTCTCAAAAAATCTCCCTATCTCTATCAAAAAGTCTATAAATCACCATCTTTGATTTCACTTTTTATAGAGCAATATTGATAATCACTATGTTGATCAGCCATTAGGCATGCCTTATCCCTTAATTAATCTCTCACATTAATACATGGATCAATAAAATATTCATAGGTCAGCCATAGCATCTATAGGTCATCTTTAAGCAACTGCACCTTTTAATAAGGCCCTTGTAGCTCTTATAGGTCTCATGGAGACCTACTCACCCATTTGGCTCAACTTGCAGGAAAACAATAACATATGACCACTTTAAAATATATGGGTCCACTCTTTATATCCCCTTCAACATCATCAAAATATCATAGTCAACTTTACTCACCTATGTGTATTTTCAAACAACTCAAACTAGACCTTATACATAGGAAGACCATTAATGAACATACAGTCAACTTTTTAAGCATTATTCATACTCAAGATAGATTTATCACACATCCAAAATACTCATAGAGAATCTTCATGGAGTCTAAAACACTCCTAAATATTAAATTCATCATGAAACATCGAAACAACATCAACACAAGATAAAATATCCTTCTCGAGTCACTTGCATAACAAACATAAACATGTAATCAACTTCTAGGATCAATGTCTTTGATTGTACTCACTTATAGATCTTCAAATCAGGTTTATTATATGTGTCATGGAGTCCTCTTCATATTCTATTTTTACATCACTAGAAAATTTAACTTCTATCAAAATATATGGAAAAAATACAAAGGTCTAGTTTTTCCCTATGTTAAATTCAAATATTTGAATTCAAATGGTCATAGTTAACCTTCAAACACAAAGATCAAATCTCATTTCCTCTCAACTTATATCAAATACACACCATCAATCTTATTTTATATTTAAAACATAGTCTTCCAAAGCTAGATGTTAAACCTCAATCAATTTGACCTCAACTTGTGTAATCTTAAAATTTTGACTCGATGTGCTTTGTCGATCTTGATGGATCAACCAGATCTTTAATGATCAATTCTCAATATATGATCAATCTGTATGAACACCTGATCACCATTTTATCCTTTTCTTATAAATTTTATTAGTCATTAAACATTGTGCACCTATCCTCATCTCATTTATTCCTAACTTCTTAGATAAATATACACCATCAATCTTCTTCTAACTTTAAATTGTGTAGAAATGACTATGGGAACCCTTTTGATATGCCTAAGTAGCCATTTTTTAACCGTAATAACTTCTTATGTGCTTTGATGCATGATCTTAAATTTGGAATATATGATATCCTCACATAATATATTCCAACCATATGACACACTAAACTTGTAACTCTCATGCATGTGAGATATAATTCTATTAAAAATCCTTCTCAAAATCTTCTATCATAGAGCCAACTATGTCAAAACTTCCCTGAGAGGCTGACTTTGAGCATGCAGAATGTTTTCTATGCTTTAGCACATGATCTAAAATTTAAAAAAAAAATAAACTAGGATAAAAAATAAACAAAACCATATGATCATTTTATCTTAACACTTTCACACGTGCAATATATGCCACCATCAAAATTCCTACTCAATTCTTTCTTAGCTTATGCAAATTCAGATAAGTATGGAAAAACATAGTAAAATTGCTTGGGAGCCCAACTTTTCATATGCATATATTTTGATGCACTTCATCACATGATTTAAATTTTATAAAAAATAAACTAAGTACTTATTTTATCACAACCATAAGAACAAATCCTATTGAATCATTCTCACATGGCAATGTTGATGTCATCAAATTGCTTACTCAAATTTTCAGCCACTAGACCCAAAGTGACTAGATGAAGAAACTATGGACTACCAAGTTAATTCCAATTATGCACACAAGACATAAAAGTATATATAACATATTAGGGACCTATTTCACATGTTATAAACACCATACTTATCCCTAAACATCTCAAACCATGCCAAAATAGAAGATCAACCAATCATACTTCAAGCATACAAGAACAAGAATATTGCACACTTTATCATTTCCACATAGAATATCAAGGAAATTAATCCAATAACTAAGAAACATACATGATATAACCATGAAATCATCATGAAAACTCTCCAATAATCTCCCCCTTTGTCATTTATGTCAAAAACCATCAATAATAGGAATATACAGCTCACCTTCTCTCTCTTTAAGCACTCCCACAACATGAACATTCTCCCCCTTTGACATAATGACAAAGTGGGAACCAATTGATATTAAGGACCTATAAGTAATATCAAATAGTAAAGTACCATGTTATAAATATGATATAAACCCTCCTTACCTTGAGCTTACCTCTTCTTGTCTTGACAACTTCCTCTTATTCCATGCCAACACTCTTCTTCAACATAACAATGTAACCAATGAATAAAGAACATAAAAAACCATATAAATATGATGTAACACATCAATAATAATCTCATAGTGACACCCCATAATAATTTAGATCCATTGCACCATTTGAGCATCTTCAGATCTCCACACACCATGAAAAACCATCACACATGCTAACTAGCCTCCTATCTCATACCACCATAAGGACCACCAATATAAATTAATGTCACTTACCAAATAGGAAACATGATCTTAAACAAATTTATAAATCACATTGAAACACACATGACTTCCTCTTTTGGATAATTTTATCAAAGATGCACTCTTTTTCACAATAGGCCTGTCTAGCCTCCTTGTAGCCCTACTTGGAACTTACAGAGTCCACAATTTTTAGTAGACACATATTCAAAACCTCAAACTTCATATATAGATCACTCTCATATTCCTCCTTAATCAAACCAATTTACATCACCAATATCATCATATGAAACATAATTCCTTCACAAACCTACTAGCCAATTAACCCTCTATATTGACAAAAACTTGAATAAATTAAGAAACACAAACCTTCAAATCTCTATGAAGCTTTATTTGACCACCCATTTGTGACATTAAACATATTAATAATCCTCATACCTTAATTAACAAGTAAAACCACTTTTCTAGCATAGCCCAAATCCCTAGAATATCAAAACAAATAAGGTCAACATAACACTTTCCAATCAATGATACTCGTGAAACTTATTATACACGTGGAGAAACCCATCACACACGTATGGACCAAATATTAATCCTTGATAACTTTGGGAAGATAGAATTCATAAAACCCATTTTAGGCTTACTTTCCCTTAAGCAAAAATTGAGAAAATAGAGAGCAGTCAAAAATCTTCAATTCGTCACAAACATACCTTCAAATCACAAAAGCACATGGAACACATCATAGATAAATTTATATAAATTTATAATCATCAAACACTTCTTGTCATTTTAATCAATCTTATTAAGCCACCTAGAACCACCCATTCTAACTATATACTATAGCTCCTTCAGAAAAAAATGGAATAGGCTCATGAACTTGTTGCTCCCCCTAAACCAAAGACCTTCTCTAATTGGCATTAAAATATTGAACACACAAATATGCTTATCCACTTTAAAGGAGTCTCTTAAGAAGCATATATAGAGTCACCTTCTATACCTAAATGATCTAAAATGAAAACAACTCCTCATATTCCTTCTCATCCTTAATTAATACTTATAGTTATTCTTCTTCTTATACTTAAGAGAAAAAAATTCCTCATCCACTACAACATTATCCTTTTCTTATATGATTGGATTATTAATACATGGAGACAACATAGATTCATGCCATACCTTTTCATCTGAAGAATCTTCCTTACATCTTGTAACCTCTTCATTAATCATAAATAATTGATGTTCTTTGCATCATACATGCTCATCAATAGTAGTATGTTCACTTGGATCCATACATACCTCAGCATTAGCTTCAAACAACACCTTGGTCTTCTCTTTGAACTTGATCTCTTCATTCTCAACATGAGAAGAAAATGAGACCTCTTGGTACTCTTCAACTTTTGAAGCATTCTCCACCATAGCAAACAAATTACTTGGACCTGCAATCTCATCATGACTCACACTTCTCAACTTTGTCTTACATGTGTTAACATGCCTTCTTTATTTCATTCTAAGAGCCTTATTAAACCTATTATGACTTATAGACCTTTTCTTGTAGAACCTATCAATGTGACTTCTCTATTCATAATTGTAGAACACAATATTCCTTAATGGAAACATAGTTTATCTTACCATGTTTGGATAAAAAATTTCCATATGTCATTTGTCATGACAAACAAAACAACCTTCCCCTTTTAAAGAGGACTCACCTTGTCTAATATTATGTGGATAATGGTTTACAAAGTGTCGCACATAAATAAAGTTGAATCACTTAATTTTTCTCTCCTTTTGATTGATGAACCCCATCATAGTCCTATGTAAACTCATTTATAATAGGTCTCTTACATTATCTATCCCTATGACCAAACTGATTACATGTATAATAATAACCATTGAATATTGCATACCTCATGACATTTGTCTATTTGATCTAATTTTCATTTTTTATACTAGCACCTTCAGTCCTTATATAATGATTTATCTTCAAAGTATGATTGTCCTAGTTCACATTAGTCTTCATCTTGTCTTCAGTAACAGTCTTTTGATCTTCTTCATATCCAAGACCAGTTCTATCACTACCATGCTTTTTATCACTCAAAAACTTGTCTAGATCACATGAGCTCTTTTCAAATCTCATAAATGACTTAACCTTACTAGATGTATTCTCTAACTCAAATTTTAAAGACTCATTTTTAGAAACATAACATGAACATTCTTCTTCTTTGTCTCTTAGACTTTCATACATAGATTCTAACTTAGAATTAATAAACATGACAACATATTCATGCTCCCTAAAGTATTAAACCAATATTTCCCCAAATATACTGAATTTCTCCTCATAGTCTTTTAACTTATATTTTATCTTCCTATTCATCTTCTTCTAAATCTTTAGTTCTTCAAGACCATTCATCAAAATAGTCTCATAGTCCACCTCATCTTCATCATTATCTGAATCACTCTAAGTAGACACCTTCTGATGTGAGAAAATTCATTCCTCATCCATGAACAAAGATTCATATTTAGTAATACCATCATCTTCATGATCATATTTTGAGTCACTATCTTCACTCTCATCTGATGAGTTGTAATCTTCTTTGGTGTAGAGACTCTTCTTGTTTTTAAAGAATTTATTATTAATCTTTTTGAATCATTTCTTCATGTATGTATTCTTGTCATCATATTGGCATTCACCATGTTCTTCATCATCTTTATTCTCATTATTATTATGTCACTTACAAGTAAAATTTATTATCTCTCCATAATTGAAACATTTAAAGGGTAGTTTACCCTTATACTTTCTTGAGCTTGTGTTTAATTTCTTAGTAATCAGATAAATTAGTTCATCCTCATCAATGTCAGATATGTCATCTTATTTAGATTTATTACCTTCAAAATTCTTCTTAGGTTTCATCTCTATCTTGAATGTAACTTCCTTATTTGGTGGTATATCATCATTTATTATCATCTCATATGTAGTAAGGGTGCCATGAAATTGATCCATATTCAATTAAGGATCATGACTCTCTTCTATAGCAAATAATTTTGGATAAAAAATAATATATAGATACCTTAATACCTTTTGGACTATAGTTACCTATTCAATATTCTCTCCAAGACCTCTGATGATGTTCACAATCTCATCAACTCTTTGCAGAAAGGATGACATAGAATCTTATTCCTTCATCTTGTGACTTTCAAATTGCCTTTTGTGAGTCTAAAACTTAGCAATCTTGAACTTTGAATCTCCTTCAAAAAAGAACTTCATTTTTTCCCATATCTCTTTAATAGATGTATAATGGATTACCTTGGTGTATTTAGTCTTTGAAAGACCACAAGTGATAGCATTCTTTGCCTTGGAATTGTTCTCAAATAACTTCTTGCCTACAACACTAGATGGAGGAATAATGGGAACAACATAACCATCCAAAAAAAATTACTATATATCAAACCCTAGGTACATAAGTTATGTTCCAATCCTTGAATTCCAAAAGGCATAATTAGATCCATTAAACATTAGTGATTGCTTATTAGAGAAACCTCCTTGATGACTACCCATATTGTTCCTTGGGTCACCTTCACGTTGTTAAGCCTTTACCAAAGGACCTACTCTAATACCAATTTTTAGAGGTACAATCACTAAGAGGGGGGGTGAATCAGTGAGTCCAAATAATCCAAATTCAATTATGATCTTTACAAACACTTAACTAGTTACTATAAGCATTCATGAAGAATAAACATCATTCATAGCAAGAGACAATGCAAGATCAATCACATAACACAAGACATACGTGGTAAACCCTCTTGGGGGATAAAACCCACTAGAACCTATAATTAGAATACTATATTATAGTAATAAAAACAAATTTAGAACATCTACAAATGATCAAGGAACTACAATCCCTATTTAGTAAGACTACAATCTCACAAGGTGATGCCACACCTATCTAGCTAAGGTACAAAAATAACTAGACCTTTTAGCAATTTTCACCTTAAAAGGATGATGAAACCAACTTAGATGCTTAGTTTCCACAATAACACCTATGAACTCATCCACCTTTGAATTGATCTCTAGAATACCTGATGATGGGCCTCTGCTTATCACTCATCACCTTTACTCATACTCAATCTACAATAATGTTATTCTACCAATAGAATTATGACCTATAGGTCATATAAATAGTCATAAAATTGATACTCTTTTCAACTCATCCTTATGGAACTCTACCCCTCATTCACTCCATAAAAACACACACAATCTGCTCTTAAAAATGGTCCCCATCTCTCTCACAAAGTTTAGAAATCACCCTCTTTAATTTCACTATTTATAGATCAATATTGATAATCACTATCTTGGTCAACCATTAGTCATGCCTTAGCCCTTAAAGCATCTCTCAAATGGAGACACAACTCAATAAAATCTTCATAGGTTGGCCATAGCATCTATATGTCATTCTTAAGTAGCTACACATTTTAATAAGTCCATGTAGCTCTTATAAGTCTTATAGAGACTTGTTCACCCATTTAGCTCAACCTCGACAAAAAAAATAGCACATGACCACTTTCAAATACATGGGTCCACTCCTTATGTCCATTTTGACATCCTTAAAAGATCAAAGTCAAATTTTCTCACCTCTATGTATGCTTAAACAACTTAGAAACATACCTTATATATAGGAACACCATTACTGAATATACAATCAACTTATTAAGCATTATTCATACTCAAGATAGATTGATCACACTTCCAAAAATACTCATAGAGAATCCTTATAGAGTTTAAAACACTCCCAAATAGCAAAATCATCATGAGACATCGAAATAACATCAACACAAGCTAAAATATCCTTCTTGGGTCACTTACAAAACAAGCACAAACACATAGTCATCTTCTAGGATCAATATCATTGATTGTAATCACTTTTAGATATTCAAATTAGGTTAATTAGATGCATCAAGGAGTCCTCTTCATCTTTAATTTTTACAGCACTAGAAAATTTGACTTATATTGAAAGATATGGATAAAATATAGAGCTCTAGTTTTTCCCTATGTTAAATTCAAATATTTGAATTCAAATGGTCATAGTTAACCTTTGAAAACAATTCTCAAATCTCATGTCCTCTCAGCTAAGATAGAATACACACCATCAATCTTGTTCAATATTTAACACATAGTCTACAAAATCCAAAAATTAAAACTCTATTACTTTGACCTCATCTCGTGTAATATTGAAATGTTGACTCAATGTGCTCTGTCAATCTCTATGGGTTAACCAGATCTTTAACGATTAATGATCACCATTCAATCAATCTATAAAAATACCCACTTATTGTTATATCCTTATATTATACCTGTTATTCATCATTAAACATAATGTGCCTATCTTCATCTCACTTATTCTTAAATTTTTGGAGCAATGTGCATTGTTGATCTTGTTTTAACTTTAACTTATGCAAAAATGACCAAGTATGGGGACCCTTTTAATATGCCTAAGTTGCCATTTTTTAACCTTAATAAAATTTTCTACACTTTGATGCATGATCTAAAATTTGAACCAGATGATCTCCTCACATAGTAGAATCCAACCATGTAACACAGTACTCCTAAAAATCTTACATGTATGAGATATAATTCCATTTAAATCCTTCTCAAAATCCTCTATCACAGAGCTATGTCAAAACCTACTTGAGAGGCCAACCTTGAGCATGCATAAATTTGGCTGCACTTCAATGCATGATCTAAATTTTTTCACAAAAAAACTAGAATCAAAACTAAATAAACCCATATGATTATTTTATATTGACACTTTCACACGTGAGAGATATGCCACCATGAAAATGCCTACTCAGTTCTTTCTTATCATTTGCAAATTTGGCTAAGTATGAAAAAACATAGTAAAACTGTTTGGGAACCTGAATTTTCATATGCATATATTTTAAAATGATTCATCAAATGATATGAATTTTAGTGAAAATAAACTAGGTACCAATTCTATCACAGCCATATGACCAACTCCCCTTGAACCATTCTCACATGGTAATGGTGACATCATCAAAATGCTTACTCATATTTTCTACCACTGGTCCCAAAGTGACTAGATGAAAAAACTATAGATTACTAGATGAATTTCACTTATGAACACAAGATCTCAAATCATATATAACATCTTAGGGACCTATTTCACATGTTAAAAACACCATACTCATCCTTGAACATCTATATCTATTTCAAAACAAAATATCAACCAATCATACTTCAAGTATATAAAAATAAGCACATTGCACACTGTCATTATCACATATACTATCAAGGCACTTCATCCAGCCACCAGGACACATCCATGACATCATCATGATAAATCTCCAAAACCTTTATTGTATGACTAGATATCCTCCTTAAAATACAATATGTAGAAATGATCAAAAACCAAAATTGACATGTTTTATATCAAATCTAACTACTCTAACTACCTTCCAATAGTCATTAACAAGCATTGTTTCAAATTGAATAAAAATCAAAGTTGTTTCTTATATACAAGGTGAGATTTTCCCATGGTATGATCCATCGTTACTTTTTTCATGTTTACTAATCACTAAAACTTTAAAAACTTCTTAAAAATTCTCCTACAACACCCTTTCTAGGCTAAAATATTCAACTATTCAAATTAGAGAAAATGATGATAAAGTTTCTAATTTGAATTGATAGCCTATCCTAATATCCCTAAACACTTGTAAATAATTCCAATGTACATGTTTAGACTCATAAAACCTCTATAACATTTTGAACATTTTTATTGACCCCCCATTTGCTTGATCAAATAAAATTTGCCTTGCAACATCAAAAACTTGTCATCCACCTAGGATGATCCTACATCATACTACTAGGGTGTGAAAGAAAATTCCATGAAATTTTTTCAAATTTTCTTGATCTCCTTATCATTTATATTTTTGGTTATCTTATTCTATTCAATTCTACACCCTCCTAAATCCTAAAGTCTATGAGTAGCACATAGACCTCTTTGTGCTTTGACCAAATCCACCTTGCTTACTCCTATAAGGTTGGCTTCTTATACTTTGATCTTTATCTTGACCATCTTCAATACCTATTTATACTAATATAACAAACATATACATGGAAAACACAAGTAAAAAAAATCATGGTTATCTTTTTAGAAACTAATCTCTTATTCTTGAATGCTTTGCTTATCTATGCTTAGACCTACTTCTTGTGGGAGTATTGTTGTTGGTTTCATCTTCTCTCCTACAATTCCTTCAACCTCTTCAACTTGATGATCCTCATATTATTACTATTCACTCTCCACTTGATCATTATCTTCTTTTTCCATCACCAACTCCCTCAACATGATCACCTTCTCAACAAAGCCTTATATAAACTCCTTGTCTTATGTGAGGGATAAATGTTAGGACAATTTTGTAAAAAAATCCTTCATGTGTTCATCATAGAATAACTTAGCCTTATAGTCTAATGGTAATAACTATATGTTAATTTCTACCATTTCCTCAAAAGGTTGTTCAAGTACTTCCTCCTCTTCCTCCATTGCATTGGTAACTTGTGAAACTTTGTCTCCTTGTTGGTACTTGTTGTCAACTATCATATTTTTGTCCTCCTTGCTGTAGCTAACTTTATTCAACATATAATATTTTTATCCAAACATCATGGCATTACTTGGTGTCTAATTCCATGCATTGTCTTCTAATGGTTTTAATGTGTGCTTACAACCATCTTTCTCAATGGTGTAGGTGTTAGCTCTCCCATCATGAAAATATCTCCTATCATAATATCATGGTCTCCTAATAATTATGTGGAAAACATCAATGGGAATGACATCACATAGTATTCTATCCTTATTCCACCTATTTTGAAGTCTACATAACATTGTTTACTCACTAGGACATGGTGACTATTTTAGATCCAAAAAACCTTGTATGGATTTGGATGCTTGTTTATTTATAATCCTAGTTTATACACCATCAAGGAAGACACTAAATTATCCATACTACCATTGTCTACTATAACTTTTCATTAATTACCTTTGCTCTTGCACATGGTTATAAACAACATTTTTCTTTGTGGTGGTTATCTCTCCCGGTGAATGGTCTTCAAGAGAACTCTCTTTATCAACAAGATATCACCTAGTTGAGCCTATTACACATAGTTAGGAAATTCATGTACACTTTCATCTTCTTGATACACCACCTAGTTTCTAATCTTACTCCAAGAACTACTACTTTGGATATCTTCAGGATATTCATATGACCTATGACATGCAAACTTATTTCACCTAAATAAATTAATTGAAAACCAACCATTTTATATTTTTATACCATATTATATACCACCTCTATTACCATAACCACTTCTATTTGATGAAATTCAACCCTCTCAACTACTATCCACTTATGTTCTTTGACCTTGTCAATGATTTCTATTGCTTGGATGACCTCTTCCTTCTTGTTGTCCTCCACCTTTATATCTTCTACCACATATACCTCTATTCAACCAAATTTTCCTCCTTTAAAACTTATATTATAATCTCAAGGTAGTTTTAGAAGCCTCCTCAATATTCCTAGGTGCCAAAATACTTATCTTATCCTGTATGACAAACTTCAAGCCATTCATGTACCTAGCAACCTTTTCAGCATCTTCTTCTATATGTCCTAGTTGAATGGTGAACTTGTTGAATTATTTCATGTACTCTTTAAATATCCTATCTTTATACATCAAGTTTTAAACCCTCATATACAAGTGCTTTTAATCATCCTTAGGCATGAAATTGCCTTTCATCTTGGCCACCACTCTATCCTATGACCTTATCTTATCTTTGTCTCTTCTTCTCTCTTCTTGTATGCCATCCAACCATAAATATTCATGAAACTTCAGCCTTGTTACTATAAAATTTACCTTATTATTCTCCTTAATCTCTTTTTCAATATAAATTTTTTTTTTGTGGCTATGATCCAACCCACTAATTCCTCCACATTGAGACTACCCTCATACATGGTCACCTCCATATTGGGCTTTGAAGTCACCCTAATAAATTATCTTTTGAATCTATCTTAAACTCTTACTTCATATCCTTCCTCTACTTATTATTCATGAGGAATAATATCCTCTCCATCACTAACATCACCTTTTTTATCTCTCTTCATTGTGCCAAATCCATGTCTTGTAACCTTGCCTATAAGTTCCTCATTTCAACCACCAAAACATCCACTAATTGTAACCTACTTTGGTATTATACTACTTATTTTCCTCTACCTATCATTATTTCCTTCTACTTTCCCAAGATCTCATCAGCTCTGATACTAAATGATACATAGTTAACAAGACAATCTCTCACTCTTGACTTTATTCTTGATGTCAACTCTCCCAAAGTTATTATATTCACTTGGTCAATCAATGAATATAGGTTAACATAATATTTTATGGTTATTTTTAACTTAATAATTCTCATTATACCCATATTAGACTCCTCGATCAACTTATATACTTCTCAAAGCAATAATTTATCACATACACAACTTTGCCTCCTTAATACTCAATTTTAGTAGCCTTTTTTTTAGGCTATTTCTGATAGTATAAAAAATTATAGAGGGAATTATATAATATAACCCAAAATTATAGTACCATATATCATTTACTTACCTTCTACAAATTTTATTCAACTATCTCTATCTTTATGTCACTTTTCTAGCCTTTTCTAGCTTACTATTTAGTCCTAATTAAACCTATTTGACCCCTAATCACTCACAAGTGATAAAAAATTTAATTTCCCATATGTAAATGATATCAAAACTTAAAAATATTTTAAAACACATTAACATACATCAAAATAAAAAAATCCAAATTATACTGATGGAATCTTGTTATAAATATGTTTTCATTCCAAACCCTAATTCAGGGTTAACAGGGGACTGTTGTAGTCTGAGAGAAATAAACTTGATATATTTTACTTATAAAATAATTTCATGATACTTTAATTATTTATCTTTAACTTTTGAACCTAATTACACATTTTCAAACCATCATCCTTTCTTTTTGAAGTCTCTATTCAACCCAAATCTTATGTTCTTATTCAATTTTATGTGTAGACACAGTCTATAGGACCTATGGGAATAGATTTTATTTTAATTTATGGAAAAAATGGTTTTGAATACATGTGAGAGTTCATTAATATCTTTTATATCTTTACACATTGGTTTCAATCATTAGATTTCTTCTTCAAGATATCTATTCCACTTTTTCACAATGACCTTTATCCCACTATAAACACACAATCATAGTTGTGGGGTATGTGGAGACTATAGTAAGATTTTTGGATATTTTAATGGGTTTAAAACTTATTTATAAATGTTATAATTTATAATACAACTTTTTAAACACTTTTAAATCATTCTCAACTCCTTTTATGCCTTGATGATCCTGATTCACTACACTCTATGTGCTCACTGCCTATGTGTGCATTACTCTGTAGGCATGCATAGTATTCAAAGCAAAGGAAAAAATAAAAATAAGTGATATAAAATAATCAAAAAATAATTTTTTTTTAAAAAACTTAACAATTCATTCTAATAACTAAATAAAACATTTTATGGAATCTCCTTTCCTTGAGCATTCTGATCACAGTCAACATATATGGAAATATGTAGAAAAATACATGGTTTTGTCATTTCTTCAAAACTTGTGAGATTTAATTTATCATTTCTTGTGGGAATATATCCCATACTTTTAATACAATATTCATAAATGATAAAAAAACTAAAATTGACATGTTTTATATCAAATCTAACTACTCTGACTACCTTCCAATGGTCATTAACAAGAATGTTTTCAACTTACACAAAGATCAAAGTTGATTATTTTTTACAAGGTGAAATTTAGCCCATGGTATGATCCATGGTGAATTTATTCATGTTTCATAATCACTAACACTTTTTAAAACTTCTTAACAATTCTCCTACAACACCCTTTCTAGGCTAAAGATTCAAAAATTCAAATTAGAGAAAATGGTGGGAAAGTTGCTAATTTGAATTTATAGCCTATCCTAGCACACCTAACCACTTGGAAATAATTAAAAGGTATATTTTTAGACTAATAACACCTATATAACATTATAAACATATTTATTGACCCCCTATTCACTTTTACTAAGAAAAATTTCTTGACAACATCAAAAGGTTGTCATCCACATAAGATGCTCATGCATCAAATTTTTAGGCTCAGTTTGAAATATTTGGTAGAAATCAATCTAAAATCTAATAGGTATCCAACTATGTCTATAATGGGTTGTTTACAATTTTTGACTTTTTGGGAAGGTGTTTTTAAACTATAGGCATAATAATATTTTCTCAAAGAATTAAAAGTTCCTATATGTCTAATGCCCAAATAGGGGATGGATGATATATGCCCCCTCAAGGGAGTGGTAAGAAAATAAGGTTACTAATTGGTCCCTCAAAATAAGGAAAATTATGGGACTAAAATGTAAATGGGGTGAAAAATATTTATTTTCCCAAAGTTCTTTATAATCAATGGCATAGTGATTTGCCCTAGTTGGGTAGATAAAAAGGATGATTTTACAAAAGTAGTTATAATCATCAATGTAGTAAGTTAAAAACATAATGATTTTCCCAAAGGTTTTTATAATCATTATAAAAATTAAAACAATGATTTTCCCAAAGGTGGTTAAAATCATTAGCAATATGAAAACATGCCCTAGTTTGGTTAATAGAGATAATGATTTGCCTAAAGTCAATTATAATCCTTAGCATAATGAAAACATGCCCTAGTTGGGTAGATAGAGATAATGATTTTCCTAAATATGGATATAATCATCAGCATAATGAAAACATGACCTATTTGAGTGGATTAACATAATGATTTACCTAAAGTAAGTTATAATCATTATTATCTAGATAAATCAAAACACAATGATTTTCCCAAAGACAATTATAATAATTAGCATGACAAGGTGGGACAATATGGCAAATTGGAAAAGCAAGATTATGAATAGAATCCATACTCACAGAGTAAGAGTAATCTGGTATAGAGGAGAAAGATGAATTTGGGCAACTTGATAGGATGGAGATTCACTTCATAACTATCAAACATTAAAATTATTTCATAATTTAATTACTTTTATATGTGGGAAATGATTTAGATATATCATGAATTTATTAGGTGACCAAGGAAAAGTAACATGACCCCATTACTTATAATATTTAACAATATTTTTATTGTGGATCATAAAAATATGCACCATGATTTAAAATACCATGATAAATTATCTAAAATATTTATAGGGACTGATACACAATCTAATAAGAAAATAAAAATAATACACCAATGATAAAAACCATGATGAAAATATTGATAGATGAAAATGGATGGACTTAAATATAATGCATAAGGAATCACCCAATGAACATAGATACACTAATTCAAGGAACAATAATGAAAGAAAATAAATAGGCATAGTCATATAAAATGTCAAAATTATTTGTTTGAGTGTGGCTTGTGACACCTTATCCATAGGTCCTTGCATGCTCTTGTGACACTTCTAGACACCTTTTTTCTCATTTCCAGTCATCCATAGCTTTCCAATGGTTATTCCATCTTAGCCAAACTCTATTCCTAAGCCAATCTTGATCCCCCAAGTCTTGAGCCTATAAAATGGAAACACCATACCTAGACTATAGCACCAGACCCTAAGATGTCCTATTTTTTATGCTCCTGTCCCTTTGCAATTTGATCCCAAAATGTTGTTTTCATTTGATTCATATCCTTCATTATGTCATCCAAGTGAAAATAAATTTGACCCATGACTAATTGTTTACTATAAAATCCCATCCAAAATTAATTTACAAATGAGGTGACAAATCTTAAAAAGAAAACAAGAATACAAGCAAAATTACTAAGGCAAACTTCCCTATTCTCTATATACAGTCACCCAACTTAGATATAAACATATTCAAACTATCATACTAGTCCCTAGCCACCTCAATCACTCTCAATTGGACATTATTACATCTACATCACACTATTTCACAAATCACATTAGGCGGGAGAAATACATATGGCTTGATCCCTCCTTGGAGTATTGGTATGTAGGCAGCATGCCCACATAAGGGGTGTGGATTACATGTTTAATGCATATTACACACTAACCCTCCCACTTATGTAAGTGATTCAAATATCATTTTATCAATCATGATGGAGGGTTAGGGTTTGAAGTTTAAAATAGATCTATATTGAGCTCCATCAACATTCAATACTTAATATTTCATAAGTAAAATTAGATAGAAACAATGCAAAGAACCCAAAAAACTCAAGTCTCTATGGGTAGTTTGGATAATAGTGGTAGGAGTGGAAAAAAATGCCAGACACAAAAGTGTCCTATTTTTGGTGTTCATTTCCTTTTTCCAAATGAAATCCAAATCTAGATTCACAACACTATTCTATTTCTACACAACTAGTTTCAAGCTAATTTATATTTCTCCTTATTTATTGCTATTTTTAGAAAGGTAAAAGAAGATAGATAAATTATAGAAATTAGGATTGTAATTATTTAAATATTATTTATTGATTTATTAACCTATACTCTTAACTAAAATATGAAAAAAAATCTATTATTCCCATAAATAGTTAAATCATTTGGTGAACCTACCTTACTTCATTTGCACACACAAACCCTATAAACCCTAGGGAAAATTTCTAGTTGTTTTTTCTAGTATTTTGTTTCATTTTTTTTCCTACATATTTAAATAATAATTTACATTTAATTTTTAAAATTCACCATAGTAATTTTTAAAATTATTTATTTCAAACGCTAGTTGAATATACTAGGTCCCTTTACTTCTTGAGGTTTCACCTTACGTGTTTGTGAGCTTCATATCCTTTTTATGCATATTATAGTTCATTGTTTAGATTATATTTATTTAATCTTCTCTTTCACTTTTAAATTTGTTTTCCATGTGACACATAATCTCCTTACATCTCTTTCATTGAGATGAAGTGCAAGACTTAGTGGCAACCTTCCTAAATTCACCTAGATTCCTTCAACCCATCCATATACCATGGATAAACAACCAACTCAACTTCCTGTTATAGATCCTACACATATAGAATACACTATTTTACATGAAGATAATTTCAATAATGATATGTATGAGACTAACAATGATGATACACACACCAATGTTTATGACCCACCACATCGGGTTCTTGATCCACTTCCACCTATTGTTGATAATGATGTTGTCATCAAGAAATATTTTATTTTATAAAGTTTTCAAGAGAGATTTATGGAATAAACCTGAGATCATAACCTTATATTAAAATATATCATGGAAATTAAAAAGGATAAGCAAGTTGATTCTTCCATTCCCATAGAGAAACTAGTTAAAAATGACACTACAAGGGCAACCATGTCTCAAAAATCCCCTATAGAATCCCAACCTTCTTATGAGGCACCATTAGTTATTAATAGTACATCCTTGTCTCTTGATGTGGATTCCCTTATCTAATAAATAAAATATCTTCAATCTAAAGTGCTACATCTTGAGAAAGGTGCCACTAGACCATTACAGGGTTTCGATTCTTTTTCCCTACTCATACACTAATGGCATGTCATATTGCTTTTACACCCTTACCACTAGGTTTTGTTCAACCTAAGATCACTCTATATGATGGAAAGTGTGATAAAGAGACACACTTGATAGCTTTTCATGTAGCATGATTGGACTATGTGATAAATTAATGGTTACTAACCAAGTTAGTTCCATGGAGTTTAAAGAATTATGGTTTACAATGGTTCTATAGTCTACTAAATCAGTCAATCAATGAATTCAATCCTTTAGTTGGAATGTTCCTAGCTCATTTAAAATTTAACATAGGTGATAAGGTTTCTTATGCCCAAGTTTCACAATAAAAACAAAGGTCAAATGAGTATCTCATAGATTATGTTATTCAATATAAAACTATCTTGGCTAAAATGACTAGCCCCATGGCTGATTAAGAGCTATAGGATCTATTCAAATAGAGTCTTCTACTAGTTTTTCATGATTAAATAATGTTAAAAAGATTTTATTCCTTTAATGAGTTATGTCACACACTAAAGGAAAGGGAATTCAAATTAATTTCAATGGGAAAACTCAAGTACACAAGCATATCAAAAACAACAAACAGGAATAAAAGTAAAGTTACGTACAAAGTAAAGGTTAATGATAACAAAATTAAAAATAAACTTATAGTTAATGTGGTTTTAGAGCCCCATCAACAAGTGGTTTTATCAACACCTCCTTAGTAATCCTTTGCCAATCTACCAGTATCTCTAGCCAGAGTCTTATAATAGCTTTTGGAATGCAATGTCATATCTCACCCTTATATTCAGGAAGTTGATCCAACAAAGCCTCTTCCACATGGATATGATCAGAATGTATTTTTTAATTTTTTTAGGTAACTAGGTCACACTACAAATAGATGCATCAGTTTTAAACATAATATAGATGACTTGATAGATGACAACCTTATTGATCTTGGCACTCCAGTTGATCCTCCTCAAGCAAAGTAAACATAAGACAAGGCTCTAAATTTTTTATAAGATACTTTCCCATAACATTATAAATAAGAGATAGGGGACACATTAGTTATTCACCATACATATCATGCACATAATCCACCATATACATACCAGGCACCTTCAGTTGAGTCACATCCTTTGAGCAACATGTTTGATGCATATAATTTTAGAGTTTTAGCTAGACCTTCAATCTACTTCTTAGAGTAGGAGATAATTGAGGATTATTCAGATTACCATGCACTTTTTATTAAATCTTAAATTAATCATCATCCCATTAATAGTGTTCTAATAGACAATGGATCCAGTGTAAACATGTGCACTATGGTATTACTACAACATTCATAATATTTAAAGTAGGATATTACCCCGATGGACACAATTATTAGTTGTCATATACAGAGTTATTGGGTGAGATTGTAATTCTTCTACAAGTTGGTGCAACATATGTGGCCATACAATTTACTATTATTTCTAGTTTAGGAGTCTTTGATATTTTTATTAGTCAATCATGGATTCAAAAAAAAAATTAGTACTTTATATAGTTCATAGATGCATGAAATTCATTTATGCTAATCAGGTTGTTATAGTTGGTAGAGTTCTATATGAGTTACCACTCCCCACTTCAGAGCCATCTACTACTCTACAGTCACCATTTTAAGTTACTTCACTATTTATAGTTCTTCTTCTAGTTTATATTTAGACATAGCCAAGGTCTCCATCACCAGCACAGAGAGTTCATACACTTCCACAGAGGACTCATTTAGAGCAACCATAGTTTCAGGACTCTAGACAGTTTCTAGCTACAATATTCAAACCCATGGTAGTATCACTGAGGTATCATGCCTCTACACATAAATGAAACTTTTAGAGAGCTTATTATACTACCACATGGGTCCCTAAGAACCCTACTATTGCATCCACTTCTTAGAGTTACAGGGGACCCCATAGTTGGTTTCCACTACAGATATTTTAGAGTAATTACAACATACATATATTTTAGAATCACAATATTATCCATTTCATCATTCTTCATGATCATGCATGATCCCTTTCCTTAATATAGGACACCATGATAGGGAGTCTCTTATGAGACTCATTGATTAGTATAATTTTTTTTGAGTCTTTCTTGTACAAAATTTCTCATATTACTTATACATAACTTCCTTATGATTGATTGTACATAGCTTATTTCAAATATATAAAAAATACAAAATTTCAAAATAAAAAGACATTAAAATAAATCAAAATACCAAAATCACTTCAATTATATGCATATTCCATGCTTTACATTTCTACTACCATGCTAGACTTATATTTTGATGTTCTATGTTATTGTTTGTAAGTTTATCTATATTACCATGCTTCACTTGATCTTCTTTGAGTGTGTACAATGACACCTAGATCCTTGATTACTTCACTCTACCCATTGAGGGGGAATCCTAATTATAAATTTGAGACATAAATTGATATACCTACCCACTGGGGGTATCTTCTACATGACTACACCATCCAAATTATGTCATTATTATACCACATACTTTAGTTATCATGTTAATATACATTACTTACTAGCTTATATATATTATTCTATCAACACTCACTAGTATATGGCACTTGTGTATTTCTTATCATCTACCTAAACTTGTACTACATGTTTTTCATACTTTCACTTCTTGCTTTGATTAGTTAGATGCATTAGTATTTTTAGCATTTACATGCCTTCCTTTCTTGATTTCAGTAAATATTTATGATTTTTTTTTTAGTTCCTATTTTTTCTCTTATGTGTGCCTTAGGACATTTGCTAATTTCCTTTACTTTTACTCTTCTATGTGCTTGTGCCCTTCATGCCAACCTTTCTTGTTTTCAATTATCTATGGATGTGGGTATTTGAACATGCCTTGTATGCTTGCTTTCCTAGTTTGAGTGACACGTGCCAATGTTCCTTGTTTTCTTAGCCCCTTGGCCACTTTTATATGCTTCTTACTTCTTTACTTTCATGTTTATTTCTTATTTACTTCTCAGTATTTTCAATGCCATGATCCACATCATGCATTATATTGTTTTCTTGGATGCCATGATGGACATCATGCTCCATCCTTGAAAACTAATAACTGACAACTAACAACTAACAACTAACATTTCCAATTTCAATTCAATATATTCAACATGATATTACATTGTTACATCTATCTAGGCATACCTCTTTTGATCTAACAATATCCAATACAAAGTATGTTATATCTTGAGCCATTTTTATTATTATCATTGTTATATCATGTATTTCACAACATAACACACTTGTAGAGCTCTTTATTCTAAGGGTAGTCATTGTAGGGTCTTCATTCCTACCCTTAGAAGAGGGGGAAATAAATAGGGGTTTTATCACAAATATCAAAGTCTTCTTTTGGTAAAAAATTAGTTTTCAAAACACTCAGAACAACAACTAGAAGCCAAACTAGGTATAACAGACCATAAAGATAGTGATGAATAGAGAATAGTGATAAAAATAGCAAAGGACAAGAGAATTATACTTGGAATATAACACCAGATAGTAAAGTGTCATGTTTTTGGTGCTCCTATCCAAATGTCAAAAAACTCAAATTTTCTATAAATAGATAGAAAGGTAAGTTCAGTTATAGTTTTTTAGCTATAGTTTAGTTCATATTGGGCAGTTTCAATATAGTTTTTCTAATAGTATCCATATATAGAGACATCATTTGCAACATCATGGCTCTCATTTCTAGTTTTAGATTGGGTAGTTGATACAAATTTTAGATCAAAATCCATTTTATAGACATTAGTGATTGGGGGAAATGTACATAGCACATTTGCTTTCTTTTCTTTTTGATTTTAATACATTACCCATGTATTCTCAACATTTGTATGCCTTATTTTATTTATAGGTGTTTGGCATCATTTTAGAGTGGCTTTCATATAAGCCTAGTTCTTAGTTTTAGAGTGGATTTCATACAACCCTAAACTCCACCTTTCAGAGTGGCCAAGATTGGCCTAGTTATGAATATTGATTTGACTATCCACAACACATTATTAGATTTCAAAGCATTCATGGGCTTTAGGAGCCATCTCATATGACACGCATTCATACTAGTATCAGTTCATATCTTCACTTAGTGGGCAAAAATGGAACAAAAATACTGGATAGCCTTTGTATTCTTGAGCCCCCTACTTAGAAGGATTGGACACATAGTCTAAACATTGATTAACACTCACATGATCACATAGTTTCACTTAGTGGGTGATGATGGAGCTAGAGGGCTAACTTTTGATTTCTTGAGCCACTCTTATAGAATTAAGCACTTAGGTCCATTCATGATATTAATTTTAGTATAACACATACCCAAGATTACCCAACAATACTCAGCATTACTTAGCATCACTCAGCATCATTCAACATCACACATCTTTATGGGCTTCACCCTTGCATGTAAGTTTAGGTATAATTTCTATTTTTCCTTTATCCTATTGTTTTGCTTTGATGAATCAAAAGAATAAAGGGGCTAGGAAATTTAGTCATATAAAATGTCAAAATTGGTTATTTGAGTGTGGCTTGTGACACTTGTTTTTGTCTATTTTTTGCTTTTTTTAAAGTGCAAAAAGAAAAGACTAGTTAAGAAGGGTGTGTAGAAGAATACCTATTGAATGAATGCATGTTGATTCTAGAATTTGTGAGAAATCCTCTTTGGATAGGGAATAATGACCTATAATAATAAATCACCACCACAAAAAAAATTTGTTAGACAAGTAGTTGGGTGGATTGCCTAGCATGAGTTATATCTTAGAAGAAAAAGGTTTCTAGGAGGCTATCAATCCACTTGATTTTGATACTCAAGTTTTTGAATAAAAAGGAAAGATACTTGAATTTAAAATAGAAAATATCTAAAATTAAAAATAATTATATAACAATGAATAACTAAATTAAGACATGAAAGTTAATTGATTTTAAAACAATGGCTAAATAAAGAAACTAATGCTAAAAATTAGTTAAGATAAGGCTATGGTTTTGGTTTAGAAATTTATCAAAGGATTAAAGAAAGGTGGTTTGGTTGGTCGATAACTGGTTAAGGTAATAAAAAGGTAAATTTTCAAATGGGATAAATGGTTGAATGGTTGATGAGGTAAGAAGGTAAGTAGTTAAGATGGCAAAGGGGGAAGAGGATAAGGAGGGTAAAAGTGGTAAAGGTGTGAATGGATAAAAAGATGGAAAGGAAGAAAATTGATTAAGATAATGAAATGACAAAGAGATAAAATGGATAAGTGGGGATGAAGAGATTAAAAATCTAAGGGGATGATAAAATTAAATTGAAGAAACAAAATCAAATGTTACCTTCCAAGCTTGAATAAGAATGTTGTTATTTTTGATGATTTTGTTGATGATGTCTTGAGGCTATTTTAGTAGAGCTTCATTGATTTGAATTATTTTCCTCCAAGATGTGGATGACCTCAAAAATTATTATATCCTTAAAATACCTACAAAAAAATGTTAATAACCAAAGACTAACTTCCAACATAACCTTAGGTGAAGGAGATGGGGGTATTTATAACATTTATTCTGGAGAATCATACCAAAAGAAGGAATAGTAGAAGTATGGAACTATTTTATATGTGGTACATGAATGAGTCAAAATATGAGGTTGGTGGGATTCCTACATTGATCTTGGGTCTCCCATTTGGGTTTTTGTGTCTCCCACATTTCACATGAATTCAATTTTGAATCGGAATCATGCACATGGGTCTAAATGATGCCAAAGACTATTCATCACCCTTTATTATCTTCATCCAAGCACTCAAAGAGATCTCCAAAAAAATTTGGCACCATTTTCCATGTGGTGCATGAATGAGTCAAAAGATGAGGTTGGTGGGATTCTTGCCTTGATCATGGGTCTCCTATTTGGGTTAAAAAGTCAAAAAATGGGTGCCCTTTGTCTTTTTAAAAGAACTAAATAGGTAGGTATCTCATTTTGAAGTCCACTTTCATGTATGAAGGAAAAATAAATGTTTAATGATGGCCCATTAAGGGTAAATTCATCATATTTCAAGGGGGACCCTTGTGATGCTTAAATGAGGTCATTAAGCACCTTGGGAAAGGGTCCCAGGTGGGGTATGATGTCCCACATCAAGCCACCTCACTTCTAAGACATGTCATTTGACATATCACCTCCCAAATAAACTTACATGTCACTTATCATGATACATAACATGTAACTTGCCATGCCATCATGAATAGTGATAGTGGGTCCCATAGTGAATAGTAATTTTGAATAGTACTTTCAAATAGTATTTTTGAATAGTATAATGTGAATAGGAGAATATTTATTTGTTTAGGTTAAGAGGGGTTGGTTAAGGGCTAATAAGGTTTAGGGGGTCCTGAGGTATTTAGTCATAAAAAATTGTAAGTGTGCAGTTTTCTAGTGTCTATATTTTACCCCTTTTTTGTTATGTGGCTTTGAATTAATAAGCTACAAAAAAATGAATCCCTTGGTCAAATGTTAGGGTGCTCCAATTATGGGAGGAGGTGTTCCCCCTCAAATTGAGAGTCAATGAGGAAATTATGAATTAGGAGCAAGTGTGATAAGCAGTTTGTGGGGAGGCACTAGGTGGTACCACAAGGTAGTTGGGCATGTGCAATGTTAATAGGTTTAAAAAATGTGACTAAGTGTGATAATAAAGATTATACAAAGACTAAAGCTATTGATGTTGATAAAAATAAGGTTATATTCTAGATGGATATACGATAGGGTAATCAGTCCACAACATTAGTCATAGTTGATCAAATTAAGACTATCAAGTCATCTAGACAAAAATGGTGTTATTTATAAGTATCTAGGGAAAGGAAGTGTTCCTATATAACAACATAAATGGTCTAGTTATGCATAAGGTGGGGTGTAAAAATTGCAACACAATAAGCGTAGTAGGGTAGTCAAAAGGACTAAGGCAAGGTCATCGTAAAACATGCAAAGAAGTTAGGCCTAAAAAGGCCAATGTTAAGGTGGACATGGACAAGTGGGTTAGTTTGTTAGAATTGGGTGGCCAAGTAGACTCCATATCCACTAGGCAAGTGGATACTACCTACATAGTTTCATGGACATAATTTCCAAAATAAACTTTAGGCCTAATGTAGTTCTTCTAAGGTGGGGAATGTTGGTTAACTTGGTTTCCCCAAATTGATGTATCATGAAGTTAGGTCTGATTGAAGGATGTTGGATAAAGGGAAGATCCAAAATGTGGAAAATATGGCTATTAAATAGGTTTCTAATTGGTTTGGTAGAAATTGTGGATGCGATTACCTAGGATGCAATTAGATGAGTGTTTCAACTATGAAAAAGGAATTTGTAGCCATGGATAAGTAGGTTCTATTGTGAAATTTTTGCCACCATTTTAATTAAAATAAAAGGGATAAATATTATTTACCAAGATTTAGAAAATCTGGCACTAATCAAATTGCTACAATGATCTAATGGGTTGTTTCATCACCATCCAAATAAGCTGACATTGTGCACACTCCACAATATTATTATTAATATGCTATGGAAGGGTAGTATTTAATGATTTAGGGAAGCAAAGTAGTAGAGTGGGTAAATGATAAGTGGAGAAGATTCAAACCCTTGACTGTTGAGCCATTGGGACCCCAAAATAAGTAAGCATTGAGTTTTGAGGGAATTCAGAGAAAGAATATGATGGGTTTTAGAATATGACATGAGGTGAATAATAATAAAAATTAAATGAGAAAGGAGGTTTTATATTTCATGCATTAAATCAAGGGCATGGAAGACATAAGGAAGAAGTCAAGGATATGTACATAGAGGTGGTACAACTAGTGACTACACTCTACAGAGGTGGAGGTTGAATCAGGGAAATTAAAAGGGATCCAACAAGGGATGAGGTCAAGATAGACTAGGAGATGGATGGAGAGATAGGTGAATAAAATAATGAGGTTACATATAAAGATGAAGGTGGAGAAGGATGGAAAGAGCCAGGCATGGACATATAGGAGGAAAATAAAAAATAGAAGGTCGAGAAGAAAAAGGAATGTCCTCTAGAAGAGAAAAATGAAAGGAAATGGAGAAAAAGAAGAGGATGGTGGAAAATAATGAAAGGGAACGAGATGAAGATAAAGGATGAACAATCCAAAGGTTAATTCAAAGAAAGTACTAAAGTAGATAAAAACTTACACCATTGCATAGGACCCATTGAGACCTTTCCAATGGTATGTGGAATATGGAGAACATAACTTGTATGCTCCTTGTGTAGCTAGTCAAAGATCCAGTCAAATTGATCAAAATAAGTCAAAGTTGGTCAAACTATAGAAAATTACCATTATGGAACAATTTGAAAATAGTTTCACTATAAAGAGATCATCATGATATTTTTGACATAATTTACAGTTCATGAAATGAAGTTTGTATGTGAAAGATATGGCTAGTCAAAGTTATAGTCAAACTTGGTAAGCATGATGATGTGGCAAAAACATGGACAAGTAAGAATGTGACACATGGTAGATAGTTCATATGGTAAAATAGTAGGTTTCAATCATTTGTATTTGATAGGTGAATATAGTAATATTTTATAGGTGTAATGTAATAAGGCAAAAAAATTGGGTTTGAACAGAACATCTAGTTGGACATTGACAAGTGGCAAATGGTCGACAATTGATGAGTGGAGATTGGACCATGTGGTGGGTCCTCAAGCCACCACGTGGCTTTCCACCATTTGATTTCCCATGGTCCATTTTTAATGGTCATTTAATTAACTATATTATTAATTAATTAATTTTCCTCACAGTTACCATTTCCGTGTGACATCCATGTCCCCACATTTTATCCATGTTCCATACCATACATGCCACATTCCACCTATCTAATATCCATGTTACATGCTTCATATTCCTTGTGAAACCCAACATTCCACTAAATAATGCACTTGAAACCCATAAGCCCTCACAAACCCCATGAGATGAAAGCTAATGCCAAGTACTTGACATGTTTAACCACAAACTTCATGGAATATAAATATCCACAAAGTTCCCCCACTTTCCAATGTGGAATTAAAGATTCTGATGGAGCCCAAAAACCCATGCCTAAATATTTAAACCATGTAATTTGAGGTAAAAAGATATGGATCCCATTTTAATACTAGTGGGACATAGCACTATATAAATTTATAAGACTGATATTAGAAAGCATTGAAAAGCTAAGCAACATAGCTAAAGACTATAGCTTAAGAGCTTGTGTGGCTTGCAAAAGGAGTTTGATGTAGAATTGGGAAAAAATATAAAAAGGGACTTATATTATTTTTTGACAAAGAAAAACTTTTTAGTTGTTCACTTTTCATTTTGGAGACATTTTTAAGTTTTTTTCCTAATACATCAGCTGATATAGGACTCAGAGACGTAGGTCATAGTGCCAAACTCTATTATCAAATTGTGTGTTATGCTTTGATATTTTCTTGAATTATTATTATTAAATTGATAATTTTTAAATCAATTTTTACATTATTCCATAAATTTATATTGTAAATCAAAATAAAATATGTAAGCATATTATTGCTTAAGTTTATGGATCAGGTTGGTATTAGAACAGTTAGTGTGCTAGGCTAACTTCTATTTAGGCATTATTATGGTAAGTCAAGTTTGATATTAGAAATAAATTTGTGGGTGAATTTATGATTTTTTTTGTTTTAACCAAAATTAGTTATTATATAATAATGGATCCAATGTTATCTTAGATTCAGTTATTACTAAATTCCATTATCACTACAATAATGCAATACCTACAATCTCAAGAGCAAAGTCAGCAAGCAACAGAGCAATGACAAGAGTAGAAGATAAAGAGGCCCCAATATAACATTGATGCACTATGTGTATGAATACAATATTAACATCAACAGAAGAAGAAGAAGATGCATGGAGATTCAAATATTGTGGACATTGTGCTTGATGGGCTCATATTGTCAAGTAATGATGGATATTACATCCCAGTCAGGCTCCATTATGGTTCAAGAAGTAGAATGAGTAGAGATGAAAAGCAAAGGGGAAGGCACCTATCAAAAAAGATACAAATCCTATTTCTCCTAAACATCAAGCAGTAGATGAAGGATTTATCTAAGAGATGTTGCCAATCTAGACTACAAAGTTAGATTTTGGTTATAACAGTGATTCTTCTAATTCAAATACTTCTACTAGTCTTATCAATGAGAATGATATTGAAAATCTAGAAAAAAATAATGCTCCAATTATTAATGTATATTTTGATGTACATTATGAAGATGAAAATAATGAAATAAACTCTTTTAGTTATATTGATAATGTTAGAGATACTAAATTTACTAACCCTCAACATTCATCAAGTTCATGTGTTAATACATTTGAGAAGCATGCAAAGGGAATAGGTTTTAAGATTTTATCTAAAATGGGAATCAAAGGAAAATGAATTGGAATTAATGGTCAAGGAATTATCCAGCCTATCCAAGTGGTAAAGAGACCACTCCATGTAGGATTAGGATATGGAGGTGAAGGATAAATGTCCCAAGAAGCTCAGTTGAAGGATTACTTGCGAAACAAGTTAGAACATCTTGAAGAGCTAGAAGAAGTACTCTCCAAAGATGTTATAGTTACATTGGATGAATAATATGAAAATGACTCATTGAGGTATGAAAATAAGAAATACTCAAATGTATCTTATAATTATACCTCAAAAATCTCTAGAAAAATGCTTAAGAGACATGTCAAGAAGAATTTTCACAAAACTAAATTACCTAAAGAAGACATGAAGGTAGGTTTTTAATTCAATACTAAGGGGAAAATTTTTAATCAAGATAATAAAATTTATACACAACCCCAAGAAAAGATTTTAATTATATCTTCAATCAAGTAGAAGATAGAATCTTGTCAATCAGAACCAAAGACAACATTAGCAAGGGAGATGACAGTCAATGAGAAGCTGATAGTTTAGAACTTGTTACCCTAAAAAGGTAAGAAACACTTCTTCAAAATAATAATTGTTAAGAATTCTAAGATAGATGTTATTTTTGATAAAAATTATCAAAGGAATTTGATATCAGGAGATGTTGTAGAAACCCTAGGTTTAGAAACTAAGCCACATTTCCAACCCTATTCTCTGGATAGAATAGATGATGGTAATAATGTACATGTAAGTAAAACATGTAAACTAAGGTTTGTGATTACCACCAAATTTTTAGATGAAGTTGAGTTAGATGTAGTTCCATTACAATTTAGTGGCATTATCCTAGGTAAACCATATTTATCTCTGAAAAAGGAAACTTACTTCAATAAGGAAAATCAGTATAAAATTATAAAATATGGGATAGAATATCTCATGTGAGCACATCAATATTAATAATTATAGGTAAATATTGCCTTCATTATTTTTATACCCATGTATGTTATAAATAGGAACACTATAGGACAACATGAAGATGTTTTCAAGCATCAGGAATAGCTTGAAAGATGAATTGTAAGTTTTAATTTGTATGTTTTAAATTATGTAAACATGCATACATATTTTCCTTATTTTTGTAAGACCTAAATATAGGCATTGTTTATAAATTTATAAGACCCAAGTATGAATATTTTTTTTAATCATTATGTAAAGTTATAGTGTTTATAAAGACCCAAGAAGGGCAATGTTTGTAAATTGTGTTGCTATGAAAAATACTAAGAGGGTAATTATAAAATGGTTATTGTTATAACTCTAGGTGTCATTTTCATAGGATTATATCTAAAGACCTAAAAAAAACTAACATTCAAGAGATCATCTAAGTTAAAGCTGAGAGCCAGAGCCATAAACATATCTTCATATTGAGTACCAGGTTTAGTACTAGCTTTTTGAGGACAAAAATACTTCTTAGTGGGGAGGATTGATCAAGAGGTCAATTCAAAAAAGGTCCTAAAGTAGATATAAACTTACATCATTGTATAGGTCCTATTGGGACATTTCCAATGGTATGAGGAATGTATAAAATAGAGCTCGTATGCTCCTTGTGCAGCTAGTCAAAGTTTAAGTCAAACTAGTCAAAGTAGATCAAAGTTGGTCAATCTCTAGAAAATCACCATTATGTAAGAATTTTAAAATAGTTCTTCTATGAAGATCTTGTCTCTATTTTTTTGACTTAATTTATATTTCATGAAATGGAGTCTGTATGTGAAAGATATGTCTAGTCAAATTTGTGGTCAAACATGGTCAAGAGGATGATGTGGCAAAAATGTAGACCAATAAGAACATGAAACGTGGTATTCATTTCGTATGGGAAAATAGTGAGTTTCAATCATTTGTCTTTGATAGGAAAATATAGTCATATTTTACAGGTGTAATGTCATAGGGCAAAAAAAAATTAGGTTTGAATATAACATCCAATTAGACATTGACAAGTGGTGAGTGGTCGATAATTAGCAAGTGGTCAACAATTGGTGAGTGGAGACTAGACCATGTGGTGGGTCCTCAAGCCACCACATGGCTTGTCACCATTTAATTTCCCATGGTCCATTTTTAATTAATTATCCTCACACTTACCATTTCCACATAACATCCATGTCCCCACATACTATCCACATTCCATAACATACATGCCACATTCCAACTATCTAACATCCATGTTACATGCCTCATATTCCATGTGAAACTCAACATTCCACTAAATAATCCATGTGAAACCCATAATCCCTCACAAACCCCATGAGATGCAAGCTAATGCCAAATATTTGGCATGTTTAACCATAAACTTTTTGGAATATAAATATCCATAAAGTTCCCCCACTTTTCAATGTGGGATTAAAGATTATGATGGAGCCCAAAATCCCATGCCTATGTATTGAAACCATGGAATTTGAGGCAAAAATATATGGATCCCACCATCATACCCATGGGACATAGCACTATATAAAGTGCTAAGACTCGTATTTGAAAGCATCAAAAATCTAAGCAGCATAGCTAAAGACTATAGTTAAGATCTTGTGTGACTTTCAAAAGGAGTTCGAGGTAGAATTGGGAAAAAGTTTGAAAAGGGACTTATGTTATTTCTTCCCAAAAAACAATTTTTTAGTTGTTCACTTTTCATTTTGGAGATATTTGTAAGTATTTTTCAAGAATTATTCCTAATACATCGATCAATATAAGACCTAGAGATGCAGGCCATAGTGCCGAACTCCGTTATCAAATTGTGTGTTGTGTTTTGAGATTTTATTGAATTATTCTTGTTAAATTGATAATTTGTAAATCAATTTTTACATTACTCCATAAATTGATATTGTAAAGCAAAATTAAAATATGCAAGCATATTATTGCTTAAGTTTATGGATCAATGAAGATTAGGGATGATAAGAAGAAAAAGGAAGAATTTAAGTAGGGATAAAAAGCATGGATACTCACATAGATGCAAAAAAAAGTGAGTACCGAGATGGAAAGAGGAAAAGGGGAATGCAAAAGGCAAAAGGCAAGAACTGAGAAGAAGAAAAGAGGCAATTATGGAAGGCTTCTCAAAGGATAAATACCTAGGTATAAATCAGTTATGGAGGAAAAAAGAAGACAAAAAGGATGGAAAAAAAAGGCAAACAAGAAAAATGGAAAATGGGTACAATGGGAAGAGGGGGAAAATTATAGAGAATGGTGGTACATGTAAATAAAAAGTACAATAATAGAAGAAACAAAAATCTAACAAGATGAACAATATGATGTGGAATTGGTGAAGCAATGAGAGCGATGAATAGGGTGTGACAAATTACCAAGGACAAGCGGAAAGGATGAGGATGGTGGAAGAAGACAAAGGGGATAAAGGACAATATTGGTAAGAAGTTGAGAGAGGGACAAAAAACACGAAAAGTGGGTCAAGGAGTGAGTTACAAATCATGCACAAAGAAAGGTGATGGGGAGGCCAATGAAGTTGATTAGGCAGTGGCTTTATGGGAGATAAGGGCACCCAATGAGGAAGGCTATCAATCCTTGGGTTAAAAAAGATTTCCAAGATGTAAAAGTGGTTAAAAGAGATTGACAAGCTAAAGGGAGAGAGGTGGTGATGGGATATGTAGAGAAGTGGAGGAAGATATTTTAGGGGAGAAGGGAAAATAAAGGATGTGGTTGAGTTGAACTCAGTAAATGAGCACTACCTACATAGTCCAAAAGACTTTAGGCCAATGTAGTTCTCCCATCAATTGGAGAAAAATAAAGAAGTATTAGGTGATGTTAAAATACAAGGATGCAAGGAAAAATACAAATCTTCCCTAATATAGGATGCCCTAAGCATGAGGATGTTATTAGCAATGAAAATTAATGAGAAGAAAAAAAAGGGAGGGTAATTAGTTGTTAGTGGCTGAACTACCTTTAGAATTCAAGAAGCCCCTACATAGTCCATGAGCATTAAGCCAATGTATTTCAACTATGGTTGAAAAATGGTGCTCAAATTGGCCACCCCAATTTGATGGACCACATGGGTTGTTTTGGGTTGATGGAGATGGTTTTATAAAATAGAGGTTTTGGGTTTTGGTGAAGGTGATAGTGAAAGTGCATGGTGTAGATTGGTGAATAGTTACCATAATGATATCATATTTAGTAGGATTAGAGACACAGATGGGTAAGGTAGGATAAATAAGAAGGGAACACAGTGTTAAACACAACAAATGACCTTCAATGGAGCTAATATAAAGAAGTGGTACCTTTATGAGGATGTTTCACCTTTTAAAATTGTGTGAGGGTACAATCCTGGAGATATCATATAGCATTACAAGCTCAGTTTTAGGAAATGGGCTTCTATCAGGATCTGCATAGTCACTTTGGCAAAGGTTCATCACCACTATGAGCCAAGTTTTAAGGGAAATAATGAAGTGACTACTTGCAAAGAATTTATTTTACAGCTAAGTATATTTTATAAGGTAAAAAATTAGTAGTGTGGTGACTGATAGTGGATGGATCATGCATGACCCAAGAGTTGCATGGGTATACTAGACAAAAGGCATCCATTTCTGCATCCTCTATTCTAGTACCCAAAAACCAATGACTTGGGGTTCCACTTAGAAGAGGTCCTAGTAGTATGGAACTACATGGTCTGAGATATTGGTTATATAGTTGGATCAAATGGGGGAGATTTTATAATGGTAAGCATTTAGGAGTTACCACCACCAACAATAGTGGCAATTTTGAAGGCATGATTTTTACAATGGCCCATGGTTGGAAGCCAATTTACCGCAACTAGGATAAAGGTGAAAATGATGCAAATGACCACCAGGCCCACAAGGACCACAAGATAATAAATCAAGGAAAGACATCAAATGTGGATCAAATGATAAGGGTAACAAAAATATATCATTATGGTGCATAATGGCTTTATCAAGATGACTAATTAGATCGATGGTGATGTGTCCATATGAAAAGGTAAGTAGACATGACCATTTCAAGTGGGAAGACTATTTAAGGGAATAAATGACATCATATGACCTTTCTTGTTAGTGGAATGGAGAATCATGTTGATGAAGAAGAATGGTCAAATATTCTATTTAAATAATCATGATAAGGATGAGTGTCTATCATTGAGTTGTTTGGTTTTATAGGTCATAAAGAGTGTAGAGAAATACACAAGGTTAAAGATGGTGAATAATGGGAATAATGGTGGAGATAATCAACAACCCACGTGACCTAAAATAATTAATATGTTGAATGTGTATATCTACCAGATACTACAATATGTAATGGTTATAATAGAAGTACTGTTAGATCAATAACAAGAGAAAAGTCACCCATAGCCTGAGCTTGAGCCTAAACTCTTGCCTCTGTAACAAAAAAAAGGTGAGAATTTAATTGTGTAATATGTAGGGCTAGAGAACATGACCATCAGCCTATCTATGGAGGGAACCCTCACTATCCAAGGGGATGTGTAATGAGGCAACAACTGGCAGTACCTATGAAATTAGAACAACTAGAGTAGATGGATGTAATGGCTATGATAGAAAAGTAGGTTGAAAGACCTAGAGTGGTATATAATTCTTGTTATGTGGGGATGAATGTAGAAGAGGAGAATAAAGTACACCCTTTATCATCTACTTAGATAGGGAATGTTATGGATGTTAGTTTAGGGAGCAATCAAGTAAAATGATGGTTGACCATAAATTTAGAGTCATTAGATAATTATCCTAGTGCTTAAGTAGGAAAATAATGTATGTAGGGGCCTTAGTCAAAGTGTGGATAGTCTAATAACTTTTTATTTGCCATGTGACTCCTCACACCCTAAATAAAATATTGCATAGTTTGTTGTAAACATGTACAAAATGTGTTAGATGTCATAGGTCGAATGCTATCATGATTAAGGCCATGTCGATACTTATGAATTTTAAGGTTATTATTATGATTGGTATGGTTATGGTTATTGTAATCTTTTTTAATGTAAAAATAATGATTATTTTTGTTTCAACACTAGATGATAAAAGTCATGATGAAGACATTAACCAAGCACATTAAGATAAGAATAGGGCATGATGTTTTCTTTTTTTACAATGATTGAAAATAGACTTGAAGTGGGATTGGCTTAATGAATACAATCTCTTCAATTGCTATGCATGAACAGTCATGAGTTGATAATAAAGGTTTCTTGATCACAGGGTGCCAAGTAAGCTCTAAATCCCTTGATTTATAAATAGTATAAAGGGAAGATGGGTGATAGGTGGTGTGAAGGGTAATGGGTGATATGTATGATAACCTCATGTGAATTAGTTTGTCCCTTCTATAGGTGGCCTAAGAATGGTAATAGACAAGTCCATGTCATATGCTAGATGTAGACTGATCAATGTAGGAAGTATACATGTGAAAGTTGATTGTGGATTCCAACTTATTATGTTTCTTGAGAGCTGATTGTGACTTTAGATTTTATTGTGATAGTGGGTCTTTTTATTTATTTCTATATATGGGAAGTTGATTGATATGAGAAGCTTCCAATAAATTACTCTACTTTTGAAAAATTTAACTTAGACATCCTTCAAGGAAGTAGTCTAAGATTATTGGATTTATTTAATGCGCTTGATAGCTATCCTTCAAGGGAGTAGTCTACCTTATATTTGGCAATTTTTTATTTTTTTTACAACTGTCATTTGAGGTAACAATATACAATACTTAAGATATTGACCCAAGTAGTATTTTGGTATCTAAATTATTTATGGATGCAATGCTTTTAGACATGCACAAGTCTAATTAGGTTCAAAGGTTTACCTTTATGAAGGAAAAATCTTAATACAAGTAGGTTAATGATATGAAAAGGTGTGGTTTTTTAGAGACAATGACCATGGGATTCCATCTTGTTAGAGATGAAAATTATCCATGAGAACCATGCTATGGGTAGATCTATGGTACCCACATTTAGGATTAGGCTATGATTATGAAATTTAATCACATGGTTCTATGTTATAATCAATTATCCTCAAAAAGAGAGGAGAAATATGGGTGAAAGTTAAAATATCATAATCAAGGGTTGAGCTTAAATTAGACAAAAGGAGTGAGTTTGATCCTTCTTTAATAGAAAAATGGACATAGATGTGAAGCATTAAGAGGCTCAGGTTCTGGTTTGCCTTTGAAAGTGGACAAAATATAATCTCCTAATCCATACTTATGAGTAATGATGTAGGGCCCAAGCCAATTGAAATAAAACTTTCTTCTTTTACTCTTCTCCATATTGGTCATGTGTTGGTTTTATTTTAAGATGAGGTATTCAATATTTAAGTATCATTATTTAAGATTCTTTTTATAAGTAAATTTGATACACTCCTGATAGGTATGGAGGTGGGTAAGTACTACTAAATAATGCTCATTAAGTAGCTCAAGCTGAGCTAAATGGTATTAACGATAATCTTCTTAAAAAATAAGATCTTACAAAGATATGCAAAGAGAGGGAATTTTGACTTCATGCAGCAAGACTGCCTCTGATCTGAATACTAGAGAGAAGAGAGTAGCACCCATAGAGGTTTTAAGGCTATTACAATAGGCCCATAAGGTGAATGGGATGTGTAAGTGCCAATCCCAACCTGAAGTACTGACAAATTTGGTTAGTATTTTGTTAAGGATTTTATTAGAGGTTTCTACCTATCTATATACTATTGGTCATTATGGTGAGAAAAATCTTAAATAGATGCTAAATGCATCACACAAACCTTGGAATTGCTTATTTTTTAAGGATTTACCATGATCGATGATGATCTTATGAGGAATGCAAAAGTGGCAGATGATATGATGGTTGATAAAGTTGATAATCTTCTTCACTTTGGTTGAGAGAAGAAGAATAAATTCCACCCACTTCATGAAGTATTTAGTGGTTGTGATGATAGAGATATGCCATTACAAAGAATGGGGGTTAATTTCCCCAATGAGATCAATCCCCCATTGAGAGAAGGGAAAAAATTCCATAGATACATGAAGTCTATTAGCTAGCACATTATGTAAATTAGCATGTTATTGAAATTTAACACACTTTTTTACATAATCACAATAGTCTAGGTTGAGGGTGGGCCAATAACAGCCAAGGTGAAGAATATGTTTAGTGACCACTAGGCCAATAAAGTGTCCCCCATAGATCCCATCATGTAATTCCTTCATGGCATGCAAAGCTTCATGGATACTTAGGCAATGAAGAAAGAGACCATCGAAACCATATTTGTAAAGGATTCCCCCTAGTATGGTGTAATGAGAGGTAATGTGAATAAAGGATATTCAGGTGTTCTTAGAGAGCTTGGGAGAAATAATGCCTAGGTTAAGGTAGTTAAGAGTTTGGTCATATTAAATGTCAGGTGGGGATTAGTCCACACTACAAATTGTAGGGAGATTAGATTGGTTATAAGATGGAGTGTTAAGATGATGAATGGTGACAAGGATTTTGGAATTAGAAGGATGAGAAGGAATCTGGGAATCAAGGCAAGTCATCCTATCTATAAATTTATTGGTAGATCAAAGAATAAATTGGACTAGGTAATATTTGAATGATGTTAAGAGTTTATCAACTAAAAGTTTATATTTTTGCAAGACATCATTTTTACATTGATAGGATCCATTGACCTAGTTGACCATGAGTTGGGAATCACCAAAGACATGGATTGTCTTAAATCCCAAGGCTAGATCAATTTGGAGACTTATCGCTAGGGATTCATACTTAGCCATATTATTGGTGCATTAAAATTCATTTTTGAAGGAGAGAGGAAGGGGTTTGCTATCAATGAGAATGAGATTAACTCTAACATCCCCTCCTTGTTGGCACTTCAAGCCATCAAAGACTATGGTTATTTAGTAATTTATGCCATCTTCTTGAAAAATATTCATGATAGACTCATTCAAAAAGGCAAGAGGAGGTGGTTTATTTTTTGGGAAAGGATCTTTGTCCAATTTGTCAACAATAACCTATCCTTTAATCAACTTCTAATGCAGGAATTCAAGGTCAAATTTACCTAGGAGAATGAACCACTTAACCATACACTAATTTTGGTATGGTTTAGAGTGCATGTACTTGAGCAGGTTAGTATTAGTGATGACAAGTTTTATGGTTAAGAAGGTAGTGGTGGAGTTTGGTGGCCATGAAGGTCAATGGTAAGTAGATTTTCTTGATATGTGTATATAGAGTCTCGTAGTCTATAAGTGTGTAGTTAATGTAGTATATGGCTTGATTTTTATGTTATTTATCTTGGTGAGACAACATTTCCCTTAGGGAAGGGTCAGTGGCAGATATATATAGGTAAAAGTGGTGGTTATCCTTAGGATGGATGAGGATAGGTGTTGACAAAAGGTACTATTTGAGAAAATCAAAGGCCTTTTGATAATATCTATTATATTTGAAAGATACATCCTTCTTTATAAATTGATGGAAAGTTTGGCACTAGTCCAAAAGTTAGGAAATGAAATGGTGAATGGATTGATGTTTTCCCTGTAGGATATAAATCTGCTTAAGGTTGGTTGGAGGAGGCATGTCCAAAATTTCTCTAGGTTTAGCATGGTCTACTTCAATTCCATGAAGACAGATGATAAAGCTAAGAATCTTTCCTAAAAGGGCCCTAAAAATGGATTTCTTGTGATTAAGGAAAACATGATAATGGATGAGGCATTCAAATATGATTGTAAGAATAGTCAAGTGATATTTTCAGAGTTTGGATTCCCTGAAAAGGACATCCACATAGTCTTCTACAATCTTATGGGTATTATCATGGAAGATATAAGTCATGGCATGTTGGTAGGTTACACCAGCATTATTTAACCCAAAAGGGATGACTCTATAGTAAATATTTCCCCAAGGGGTGGTAAAGGTGGTTTTATGCTAATCTTATGGAGAAATCAAGATCTGATTATAACCTAAAAACCTATCCATGAGAGATAACATATCATGGTTGGTTGTAAGATCAAAAAGATATTCAATGATAGGTAGAAGAAAGTCATCATTGGGATAGGTGAGGTTAAGGTCATGAAAGTCCACACAAATTCATAGACCCCTAGTGAATTTCATGATAGGTATGATATTCAAGACCCATTGGGGGGACGCCAATGGGTTGAATGAAGTTTACAGATAGAAGATGTTGAAGATCTTCTTTGATGAGAAGGGATATGTGAGGATCCATGCATCAAAGTTTTTATTTAATAGGATTGGCATCATGATGAGTGACTATGTTATGGGTAGCAATGGTGGGGTCAATCCTAGGCATATCATTGTAAGACTAGGTGAATGCTATGGTATAGTTTTAGAGGAAGAAGAGAAGTCCCAAAGTTCCTCAGCATTAAATGATTGGCCTAATTTGAAAATGCAAGGGTTGTCTAGAGTGCCTAAATTGATATTTGTGGTAGATTAATTCAACATAGTCAAGGCCTTAGGAGGAATGTATTTGTGGATAGAATAATCCCCCATACTGAGGTAGGTAAGAATAGAATCATCATCTTGATGTTGGATGGTGTTGATGGTAGAAAAACTTTTCTCTACCATTTCAGGGTGTACAAGTGGAAGGACATTGGTGTGGCCACCCTTTTGGTAGATTATATGGCCCAAAAAAATGGTATTGACTAGAAAAAAAATTTAGGGGGGATGATGTTAGGATCTTTAGGTAGGGAAAGTGGCTAGGCTAGTGAGGATGGGATTCTTCCTCCATGGTGGAAATGGGTTTGGGTGAACTAGTGGGTTATTTAGGTGGTTCATACCCAAGGATAAATGACTCATGAGGTTGAAATTTTTTTATATAGAGTAACTCATGAGGCCTTTGTTCATAGTGACCAAGGCCAAATCCTTTCCAAGCACATCTATGAAGATACAAGTTAGCGAACTCTATTTTTATAAGATAGGAAAAGTTAGAGCTAATGGTTGGATGGATGTAGTGGTAGGGGATAGAATTGGCTAATCAATCTCCCCATAAATGAAATTTGTTTGATGGTTAGGGAGTTTAAAGGGGATGATGGTTCCAATGTTAGGGTCATAGAAAGGGTCATGTCTAATATTCCCATATACATCGGGAGTAGAGAAGGCATCTAGGGGTAAGAGTCTATATTCCCCAAGGGAAAGATGTTGGAATGTGGTTGTCATGGGGTCCTCTACCAAAATATATGTAGAAGGGATAGACGAGATAGTGGAAGCTTCATCAATATTTAGTGTGGAAGTGTCACAGGTTTTGGTTGGTGGGGTTGTGTTGTTAGCAAATGGTTTTGAGGTAGATGAAAGAGGAAGAAGGATGTCATTAGGTTGATATGTCATATTGAAAGATGTAAAAAGGATTAGGGTCAGCTTGGATAGTCATAACATGCCTTTTATGCTTAAATTTGACACATAGATGTAAGGTAGAAGGAACATAACTCATGGCATGAATCCAAGGGAACCTGAGTAAAACATTGTATTGAAATTATCCTTCTAAAACATAAAACACTTTGGGAATAGTACGGGGCCCTACATAGATATGGAAGAAACTTGTACCCAAGGTAGTAACCATGGTATCAATTAAACAATGATGAACCACTATGATTTTAGACATGATGTTCATGGGTAAGTGTAGCTGGTCATAGGTATGGGAGGAGATAATATTGATGTTGTCTCTTTAATCAATCATAACTATTTTGATGTGGGTTTAATTAATGTATGTTGTAATGAAGAGGGAGTGATCGGGATCATTCAGATGAATAGAAGGTATTTCAAAATTTGAAGGTGACAAGGTTGGAATTTTGAAGGGCACCAACAAAGGTAGCTAGAGGTTGAGGGTCATTAGGTTGGACCTTAATGGATTTCAAGGCTTATATGAGTGCTTGGTGATTATGGTAAGAGGTAGAGACTAACTCATATAAGCTCATTTTGGATGGATTTTAGTGAATTTACTTGATGATAGCTTTCTAGATGGATATTTCATATGAGTTAGGGTATGGAGAGTTAGATGGGGAGGCACCTAAGATAGACACCTTGTGTTTGTTTGATGATGGAGATGGTTAGGTATTGTTAGCCTAGGAGTTTAAGGAGGGATAATTCTAAGGAATGGATGCCTTAGCCTTCCCTTTATCCTTCTATTGTGATCTTGTGACCATATTGATAGTATGTATAACAAGAGAGGTTGAGGTAGTGGAGTTTTCTAACTCACTTTTATTCTTAGGTGAAGGTGGAGGAGTGGGTAGGTTTTGGGTAGGTATGGTTGTTATTTGGGTGGATAGTGGTGGCATATAAGTTTCATCTATTAGTAAATCATCCTTATATTAAAGCTAATGCATAAAATTTTGGAGAGCATTACAGTTCTTTATGTCATGGCAATGTATCCTATGATATAGGAAAATCAAATTGTCATTAAACCATGATGGTTTAGGATGTGAAGTGTCAAAAGGTTTTATGGGTGGTAAGGCTAAGGAAGAGGTTCACAATAACCTTTGTATAATGGTTGAATATTGCTCAACTAAAGGTGGTAAAGATTTATCTATTTTTTATTTTGGTGTTGAGGTAGAAGGTTATTTGGACATGGGTTTGGTGATAGGTGTCTTAGGTAAGGTGGTATCTTCTGATGGTTTTGGTTTAGGAAAGATGGTTGACAAGATAGAGACAGAGGATGGAAAGATAGGTAACCTAGGAATCATTGATGTAGTGAGGAGAGATGTCTTAAAAATAAAGTATGAAGGTGTACCCAATAAAGGTAGTGGGGTTTTGGTAAAAATTATGGGCTTCATGCTCAAGGTAGAGGGATGAGGACCCAAAATGGAGAGAAAGTTTTAGGGAGGAAAAATTTGGGGTTTTGTGACTTTTAGTGGTTTTAGCTCTTTAGTTGTTTTGGTTTCCAATTTTTAAAGGGGTTTGGTTTCTTGGGTATTATTTGTAATGGTTAAGCCCTTAGGTGGAGGAGAAAGAATGGTTCCTTTACCTTTGTCTTGGTTTTTGATAAAAGGTTCCAAAATCAAAGGTTGGGTGGATGAATTTATCTTCTCTTTTGAGATAGCTTCCAAAGAGGGAGTGTATGGTTCTATAATAGGGAACGTAGGTGTGGTATCCTCCAATAGAGGTGTGGGTATGGTGGCCCCCTTTGTTTGGGTGTTCAAAGGAATAGAAGGTAGTTTCTCCCCTTCCATTAGGGGGATGGGGAAAGAGGTGGTTGAGGTGATGTTTTATTCAACAATGGGTTCATTGGTAATCACATTAATAGTATGTACCTTATGGGATGGTTCTAGTTTATTATCATGATAAGGGGTAGAAGGAGCATGATTAGCAAAAGGCTTAGAGAATATGCCAAGGGCTTGGTTTGGTGGTGCATTGGGATTGTCCAACATAAGCTCTCCCTTGTCAATGAGGGATTGGACAAGGTATTCAAAGTTATTGCACCTATTGGTGTCATGTCATATGACTCAGTGAAAGGCATAATGGTCATTCTCATTATACTAACTTGGTATGGGGTAAGAAGCATCAAACTATTAGGGTGGTTTAATTAGTGTAAGTTGGATGATATTGGATTTTAGTAACTTTTCCAAAATAGGATAGGGATCCCCAAGTGGAGTTAATTTCTTATGATTATTCCAAGTTTGGTTCCTTTGGTTTTAGTTTGAATAATTAAAAGAGTCAGAGGTTTGGTTCTTTTGGTTATGTTGGTTGATAGATGGTGGTGGTGTGGCTTTGAGGATAATGAAATTGGTAGTTTCTTTGTTTTTAGTGTTTGGATTGGTTTGGTTATTTGGTTTCGTAGAAAAAATCTCATTGGGTTTGTAAGTTGAGTTCTTGATCTTAAACTTTAACCTTCCTTCTTCAATGGCTTTGTTCTCTAATTTATGAGCCATGGTAAACACTTCATCAAAGGTTCAAAAGCTTTGGACATGCAATGTGGATGAAATATGTTTTGTACATGCCCAAGCAAAGAGATTTATAAGCTCAAGTTGAGGAAATTAAAAGGAAATTTGGTTGATTAGGCTCCTCCAATGAGCCATAAAATTGGCCATAGATTCATCTTCAAATTTTTGAATAGAAGTTTTTGGCTAATTGGGTGAAAGAGAGGATGGAATATTTGGGTAGGGAACTATATGAATCTAATGTTGGTCTAGATAATGACATAAGAAAGGTACAAAGGAGAAGACCGTCATCATGGGAAATCAAATATCATGAATGCCTAAATGCTCTTAAATGTTGTTGAGGATCTTTTTTACTATTAAACTTGGTAAATTTTGGAAGTTACCACTGGGTCAGATAAGGTATGATGGGGATGAAAGGGTGAATAGTCTCATTAAAATTTTTATCATAGGATAACATATTATGGGCTCCAAAGATGGATGAATCAAGGGTAGTTATCTTGTCCATGACCAACTTCATGAAGTCTACTTGAGGTTGTTAGGATACGTAGTTATATGTTATGTTTTATTGAGGTTGGGCATTGTGTGAATAGCTAGTAGATGTTGAGAATACTCCATGTATTGGTATGTGGTCTTTAGAGATTGGGTGGAAGTTATATATTGGTATATAGATGTTAATGGTTGGGTAGAGGTGGGTGGTTAGATAGCGGGCATATGCACTTATAGGTTATGAAGATAGCTAAAGGTTATCTGTTAGGTCGAATTGGTGGTTAGGTTAGCAGTTGATGGAAGGGTGGTAAATCTTGTGTTGATTGGTGGTAACATGGAGGGTATGGACACCACAAGGCTTGGAAGTGGAGTAGTGTTTTATGGATTGGAGGTAAATAGAGGTAGGCACTCCTATTTTGGAGGAGTGATTAGTAAGAGGTATAAGGGAAGTGGTAGTTTACGTTGGTGGGTTAGTTTCAAGGGAGTTTTTGGTTGATGATAACATTTGGTAAAATATAAGTTTAGTAGTTCTCATGGTAGTGGAGGTATTCCCCATAAGGTGGAGAGACATCTTATAAGACAGATCTATGGGTGGGGTCAAAACCAAGATTTGGTAAGACATGGTTCTTAGGTAGTGTTGTAAGGCTAAATGATTATTGTTTAGAAAAGTGGTAAAATCTACATCTCTTGGGACTACCCAAGTAGTGTCAGGATCTAGGAAGCACAACTGATTACTATATACAAGCAACTAACATGCAGAATTAAACTAGAAGTCACAAGTAACTAGAATTCAAAAATAACATAGAATATGAGAGACAATACCCAATTGTATTAATACTCTTCTAGAAGGAAATACAACAAAGAAGATGCCACAGTCTTCTTCCTTACACACCTCTAGGGCTCCCACACCTCTACGACATAAACAGTAAATCTCTTCAAGAGCTCACTCTCTCTCTTACAGTCCCAACACACAACTCAAACACAGAGTTGGTGTTCACCTCCAACTAGTCAGTATCACTACTACCAGTACCACTAGTAAATGACAATCACTACCAGTCCAACTGAGTACTCCACATACCCAAGTTCTGAGTACACCATGTACTCCAAGTAGATCTCCCCTGATCTTGCTACCTATTGTGTTGCTAACCTCCCTGATATTGTACACTTGCAAATCACCCTGGTTCTGCACACCTGTAAACCTAGATCTCGCACACACATACACCTACAAATCAATGATCTTACTTATGGAAGGATCTACCTTGTCTTCCTCTATTGCTCTTTGATGTGTTGTTGTCACCTTTGATCTTGCTACCCCACAGATCTAGCTTTGACCCTCACACACACACCTGCAAATCAACCAATCTTGCTTACCATTTAGATCTCCAAATGTGGCCTTGCACACCTGCCGATCAAGATCCTACATACATGAAGAATCCTTCTGATTCTCCAAACCAGTACCCACACTTGGCACTGTGGCACTAGGAGGAACACACCTTGCTCTCTTCCCTCTAAAGGAGCTAATATTTGCTCTCTTACTCTCTAGCACAAATTACAATATAGCCCATGAGTCTATTATATAGATCTCATGCAAACAATTATTAGACATCCAATTACAATAATTAGATCCACAGCTCAAGACTAAAATTAGCCTTCTTACATGCAAACAATCAGTTCGTTAACTAACTGTCTGTGAACTAGAAGTTTTGGAACTGCAAAGGCGACTGATGTCGATCCCTGTTTGCCTAGGGGTGACCAACGTCAGCCAATCCTTGACCATCATCGATAGCTTCTTGTCTCCACCTGACCGATGTTGGTTGGCCTGACCAATGCCGGTGACTGTGACACTCAACACCCTCCTCCAATGTCTACATTAGTGAATCTTTTAGCTCCACAACCTAACAATCTCCCACTTGGAGATAAATAGCTACACTATACCTGTACCTGTACACTATCTAATTTGTTTATTGGCTTGTATCCCTCTTTAAGATCAACCCTAAAGACCAACCACCACAAAACCTATGGTGAACCTCCTATCTTCCAAGTAACCTGCCAAATCTGAAGTACTTAACCCTGCATAGCATGAATCCCTCCTGCTAGTCCCTCTCAGATACCTGAGAACCCACTAAACCACTTTCAAGTGCTTCCTTCCTAGATTGACTACAAACATTCTGACAGCACCCACTTCTTGGGCAAACTCAAGGAGTACACATGTACTCAACCTCATCATGTGATTGGAGACCCTATTTTGTGAACTGTCCATCCATAGGTGTGTTACCCTGTTCTGCATCCTGCACTACCTTCACACAATCATCCTATTACAACATCAGCTTGTGATATCCTAGTCTCTAGGATTACTCATGGAAAATAATTTCACTGCTCCCAAATCCTTCATGGCAAACCACTGAACTAACCTTACCCTTAGTGTAGACACCTAAAAAGTGTCTAACCCTTGGTCTTCCTCTCTCCCCTTGGTCCCTTGCCACTTCGACTATCCCTAACATACCTAGGTCTTATTAATTGAAAATAATCATCTATTTTAATTAAATAAGTCCTTTTTTTCCCTCTCCTTGCCACCTCGCCACCCTAGGATACCCTCCTTGGATCCCCTTTATTCCCCACATGGCCATTTAATGCCTTAGACTCCCATTCCAACCTCTCCTCTCGCCCATTTAACCTCCGTCGACCGTTTCATCCTCGCATTCATTTGACCTGGCCGTTGGGAAACAGATGAAAGGCTATTTTTAGCCTTTCTCCAGCCTTTCAGCCACCGACGTCGGTTAGCCTTCGGCCGACGTCGGCGATATTGCCGGCGTCGGCACCCTTCATAACGGTTTTCTTCACCGTTATCTCTCTCTCAGTTCTTCTCTTGGCTTCTCTTGGCATCTGGGCATTTCTCTCTGGCATCCCAACTCTTGAACCTTCGTATCAGACCCTTGTATCAGTCCTTTCACTTGACCTCTCTGCCAATCAATCTGACTCTCTCCCTCAGGTACACAGTAAGCTTCTGCAGGTGAACAATAGGGATTCTTCATCAGCAACAGTCTTCACATCCGGCAACACCAGCAACAAGATCAACACCTTCTTCATCAGGGCACAGGTAAGTACTCTGTTTGTTTTCTTTATGCTTTCTAGTTATCTTGTTTTAAACTAGATTCAGCTCTTCTTTCCCTCAGTTCTGATTGTCACCCAGACCCGGATTCCTATCTCCCTGATTGGCTTCCTCTATCTCTCTATCCCTCTCTGTCCATTTGACTCTTTTGCACCTCTGCCTAAGACCATCCACAGACCTGTCCACAGACCAAGATCAGACTCAGACCCGTCCACAGACCACCCTTAAACAGACCACAGACCAAGACTCGACCAGAACCTGCCTAAAACCCCGTCCAAGCCTATTGCCCCGACCGACGCCGGTCATTACCCCCACCGACGTTGGCAGACTAACCGACGTTGGCAGACCCGACAACCGACGCCGGTAGGACCACCGACGCTGGTGACTGCAACCAGGCCAACAGCTTCTTCCAGATAAGCCTTTGCTTCCTTTTCTCTTTCAGTTTGCTATCATTTCAGTCTATTTTAGCATTCTATCTTTTTATCAGTCATTTATCTTTTATCAAAACAGTGGGTTGACCTCCCTTAAGGAAGTTCTCATACTTCTGGGAACAAGCTTTCGCTTGGCAACCCACCGCCTATCCATCTAACGCCTTTTTGTCTAAGTTTTCTTCTTTGCAGGTGTCATTCCTCCACAGCCAAAGAGGAGTGCTCACAAGCATCTGGATTTATGGTGCGTGATCTTTATCCAGGTACTTCACATGCTTTGTCTATTACTTTTTTAGTTTCTTCTTTCCCTTAAATCTGAAAAGCGAATTTTGAATAGAAACATTTCTGGCACGCCCAGTGGGACACTAGGTTCCTCCTGGGTTCCTTTTCCTTTTTCATTCATTTAGAAGCATTAGGTTCTTACCTTTTCTCCTCCTTCTTTTCTTCTCAATGACACTATAAGCAGGAATTAAAACGAATCTTTCTTTTCTTTCTTGCACATTCTAGACTAGTCTAAACATCATACTCTCAACCCTTTCTCAAACTTGTCTTCATAACAAACATCACATTTTGACTTGGGCATTAAAACGTATTGTACTTTAATTTCTGCTTGTGCTTGCATTAGTCCACATCTAGTAACTTAAATCCGCATATTGAATAAACCGTAGACACTTGATGTTACACTACCTGAATACATGCACTAAAACACACATAAAACTTACCTGAGACAAGGCCCGACTGGGATTTCATCCCCCAGCGGATACCTTACCCATCCCAGTGACCCTACTTGGATTTCATCACCAAGGGGGAAGCCCACTCCGTTCTCTGGCGGAGGATAAACTCTAGGCGAGGTATATCTTGGCTAAGCGAGACCAGCTAACCACTGGAATCGTGAAGTGAGGGGAGCTTGCTCCTTAGCACCAGGCCACGTACCAGACCCTAACATAGATCTTTGAGCACCTAAAACGAGACTCGAAACCATCTTTAGACCGCCTTCTTCTAGGACCCATTTTTTAGCCAATCTCCCCAAACATTCATCTAACGCATAAGCCACAGCTTCTAAGAGTTAATTCCTAGGATTTATCGCTTAGGCTTGTATGTCTCTCTCTGTTTTCCTCTTCTCATCTGTTTGTTTGAGTGAGTGAGGATGCTTTCTTCTTTGTTTTTCCAAGAATCTTTTGGTTCTCTGGAAGACACAGTCACCGGCATCAGTTCTTCCACCGACGTCGGCTTTCCCCTGTCACCGGCATCGGTTCTGTCACCGACGTCGGCTTCCTCTGTTACCGGCCTCGATTATCTGACCGACGTCGGCTATCTTCCTTACCGACATTGGTTTTTCAACCGACGTCGGTCTCTGTCACTGACCCTTTTTTTCAAAACCAGCAGCCTAAAACCTGTCTCTTCTTTGTCAAAGCTCCATTCTAAGTTTTTGGAACTGCAAGAGCACAGTTTCTGGAACCAGGACTCTCTTCTTAACCACTTTAGCCAACAACCGCTTTCGTCTACCTCATCCCTAACCAAGTCCTATCATGGAGTTCCACTCGGAGACTGAAAGAACTCCTACAGGACCGACCCCGACCCCGACCCTGACTCAAATTCCCATCATCCCTGAAGGGGACCGAGATTTCAAGAGATTCTTGGACCTTAATGCCGTAGCCCTCCAAAACTATCTCGCGAGAAACCCAATGCGAGACCTTTCGGGTGACATGGCGATGACATCTACACCATTTGCCACCCAACCCTTTTCAACTCAGCCTTTTGCCTCAACTATTAACCCAACCATGGCCAATACGCAAAGTTTGGCCTCCCCGCCTATTTTTAGACCGACCTCCATCGGGGTTTCATTACCCCCTCAACCACCTGCAATTCAACCAAGTTCTACATTATATCAGAACTTGATTGTCTCGACCCCTCATACTCTTACACCCACAAATGTAGGAGTGCCAACCTATCTTTCTACCAGTGCCACCATTCAACCACCTTTGGCGGTGCCCAGTCAACCTATACCTTCGACCTTCGTAACGCAACCACCTTTAGCCTCCACTTCTGCCCCTACGACTAGTCATCCGTACATTATACAACCGACTACGTCGCACGCCTCCTCTATCCCCTTCCAAGCGCCTTACAACTTAGGTGGCGCTCAACCTGCCAATCCGTTAGCAGATCTTATCAAGACGCTGATGGATAAAATGTCCAGTCTCGAGACCTCCATTTCCAGTTCAAGCAATACTTTGTCATATGAGAAAATTTGCAACGAGCCCATCCATCCTTTCGTCCCTATTCGACCATACCCTAACCATTGGGAGCTTCCTAAATTCACTCACTTTCAGAGTAAGGAAGACCCACAACAACATCTACGGGCATTTAGACATGCCTATTATCTTATTGCCCATGACGATGCGTTGCTCTTACGCACGTTCCCTATGTCCCTTTCTGGCCCTGCCCTTGACTGGTATAGTTCTCTTGCCAGACACTCTATCTTTTCATTCATCCAACTCACCCAACTATTTTTTGACCATTTCTCGATCAACATCACCAAACAAGTCTCAATCACAGAACTTTACTCCATCAGGCAATTTGACGACGAATCAATAGTCGACTTTGTCGCTCGTTGGAGAGGTCTGATCAACCAGCTCTCCTTCTCTTTGCCTCAACCCGAGCTCATCGAGCTCTTCTCTCGAGCATGTGCCAGACACATCTCTTCTACCTTACGGATTCAGACATTCCACACTTTTGACAAAGCTTTCATCATGGCTCGAAAGCTCGAACTCCGCGCCCTTGAAGAAGATAAGGTCAAATTGCGTCATACCAACGCAAAAACCAATGGCCATTCTTCTTCCAGACCTTCTTCTTCTGCCAATTCCGAATCTAAAGGAGTGGCCAATACTGTGGTCGTTAGATCACCATCCTCGACATCAACTAATCAATCTCAACCTTCGACATCTCCCAGCATCACCAAACTATTCCAACAATGGTACATTCAGCGTTCTTACACTCCACTTGGAGAACCATACGCTTTTGTTTTGGAAAAACTACTCAAGCAGGGGGTCCTCAATCTCCCTCCAATCTGACCACCTCAATTTGACCCTTCAAAATCCATCCCTACATGGTATAGGGAGGCTGACTTCTGTCCCTTTCATCGCGTCCAAGGACATGACATCGACAACTGCCGAACCTTCAAAAACATCGTCCAAGACATGATCGACAAGGGGGATCTTATTTTAGATAACTCGAACGCCCCTCCTAACCAACATATCGACATCTTCAAACACCCTTTTCCAAATCATCCGCCTACTCAAAACAACGTCCAGACTTCGACCAATGACCCTCAAGACCATGACATTCACACGATTAGCACTATCTTGCCTCTTATCCTTGACCAACCTCTCCCATTAAAGGATGAAGAACCCTCTTCTCCTACTAGTCCTCCATCTACCTCTCTTGTATTGGAGAACACTTTGACCACATCAACGCCATTAAGCCCACCCCCATCCGAAGACCCTACCTTGCCTACTCCTCAACTACAAGTAGAAGGCACGATCATCCATGCCCTCTGCCCACTTGAGGAGCCGCCCTCTCTTATTTCTTCTCTACCAAGAGAAGAACCAGTCTCTCCACCCATTTCAACCGAGGAACACCCAGTCACAGTTTCCTCTTGCCCTTTGCCTGAGATTGCTATATCTCGCGCACCTCTGTCCACATCCAAACCCAAACTTACATCTAACCTCACCTCGCACAACGGTGGCCCTCGACCCAAACACACGAAGACCACTAGACCACATCAGAGAACTCCTCCTCCACCTTCATCATTGCCTTCAATCTTGGGCCCGCATCCATCCACTTTAATAGGAGTGCTTCCCACTCCCATCCTTCACAGAGGCAAGTCACCTCCATTACTCCCTCATCCCATCAAACATACATCTCCTCCAAACCCTCGACCTTTGCCTCCTTCGCCTCCCAAACCAACGTCATCAACCCTCACTGCAATAAAACATCCTGACCCGTTAGCAGGTTCATATGCCTTGCTCTTACGACGATTGTTGCAGTCCTCTCGTCTTAATCTCCCGCCTCTTAGACCATATCACTCTCTCGGACCAAAACCACCATGGTTCGATGACACTCACATTTGTGCGTATCATCGCACGCCTGGACACAACACGGAGCATTGTCATGCCCTCAAGGTCGCCATTCGCCAATGTTTGGAGAATGACACCTCCCTTTTCGACCACATCATCAATAGACCTTCAACACCACTCCACCCATCACCTCTCGGATCAAGACCCTCTTGGTTCGACAACTCTACATTCTGCCATTATCATCACACTCCAGGACATGACACTGAGCGTTGTTACACTCTTAAAGCTGTCATTCATCAACACCGAAAAAAGGATTCCCTTCTCATCAAGGATCCTCTTGACCACCTCTTCAACAAAACATCAACCCCGACTCATGCCTCTCCAACCTCATCACCTAAATCGGGATCTCCACGCTGGAATATGGTCTCTTTACCACCTTTGACCCCCTTATTCGACATTAACACCATCCATCTGACCACTAAACCTCAACTGACCTTAACCAATCTTTCAAACATTCTCCCTACCCGCTGGGGGAATTCATCCTTCATCCAAACCTCGACCAACTGTTCAACCCAGTCTCTACCACATATCAATCACTTATTTAATCACTCATCTCGACCAAGTGTCCATCGACCCAACCTCCGACCAATTATTCGACCAGTCTCAACCAAACTTCAACCCAATATCAATCAACCAGACCTCTCGACCAAGCATACAACCTTTTTCAACCAACCAACAACAATGTCAACCAACTTCACATCCATCAATCAACACCTGACCAATCTGGAAAGAGGCAAATTGGGGCAAGTTTACTCCTAATTGACTCGGACCTTAACATACAAGCATGGCCCAGGGTCTTATTAGACCTTAAACCCCTTCTTTCTGTCTTGCGTCTTCGACCATTTCTACTGTTAGTCGAGTGTTCGATCACTTGACGTTTTACTTGAGCTCATCCCTTGAGCAATCCTCGTCCTCTTAATCCTAATTCCTTTCAACCCTATTCCTCTTAACAAGTCCTCTACAACCCTTTTATGATGCATGGATGCTTCGTCCTAATAAAAGGGGAGTCCTTGAACTTCTACAGTCTTGTCCATGACTCACATTTCTATAAAATCCAAAATCAAGATGTCAAAACATATCCATGGTCACTATATCACGTCAAATTCAAAAAGACAGACTGATCCCTCGAAGGACAGCTGTGTTATCATTGCTGTAGCTAGTAGACTGATCCCTCGAAGGACAGCTACTCAAACATTATATTAAGCAAAAATATAGACCACTCCCTCGAAGGATGGCTATGACTAATCTGGCAATAAACAGCAACTTTTCTTAGAAGCTTCCCACATTGATCAGCTTCGCAACATGACCATACATCAAAAGACATCTCTATGTAGGCTTCCCGCATCGATTAGCCTGCCCAAAAAAAAAAAAAAAAAAAAACGAGTCACGGACTTGGCTTGTAGTTGTCTCAGGGTCTCCTATAAAATGGGGCAAGGTTATTCCTGCTCTTAAACTGGGTTACCCTATCCTCCTCCTATCACCTGCTCAGGGGACTTCGAGCTCACTTTAATGTCAAAGTGATTCGATTACCGTTCTAACACCATACTGGTCAACGACGTAATGCATGAATGGGGTTTTGGTTCTAATAACCCCTATCTATGCTTCCTTTCTGGTCCTTGTCAATGAAAGAGCGATTTGCCTTTCATCTTTTCTCTACACTTTGATCACATCAATTGTCGACTCATCTCAAACCAAGCCATTTTCATCATTTTCAGCTGACATCATCCTAGACCATTTCACATAGTTTCTATGGATACCAATACACATGGAAACTATCGACCAGACCCAATTTATGTTAAGCATAAACCAATACTTGCTGAAGCATAAATAGACCTCCATTCATTTTTAGCATACATCCATCGTGACTATGGAAACTTGCTAGGGATGAAAGACTCTCGACCAATTCTACAGAATACACCATCTGTAGCATCATTTTATCCTCATCTTACCCTCATCATTTCGACACTCAACCAAGCTCATCATCGACCATTTTGACCCTCGCAGTCCGAACTACATTGGTCTGAGGCCCTATGACCAGGGCTATGTAGGTAGCACTCAGATACCACATCCTCTGAGGTTAGCTCGACCACCCCCATTTGTTCGTCTCTATAATGGACAAACCTTCTCTTCTTTGACTCTTATCACGACCAACTCCGTCAACTTTGACCAAGACCAATCATCGACTTTGACCAAGACCAATCATCGACTTTGACCAAGACCAATCAATCCCTCTGACCCTTCCTCCCTTTTAGGGAGAACTACATTGGCCTGAGGCCCTATCACAGGGGCTATGTAGGCAGCACTCAGTTGACATGGGTCTTCTGGGGTTAGCTCGGCCGCATCCTTTCATCCATCCATCCTCTTGACCAATGACCATTGGAGATCATGCGTATCTTCTTTGACCTTCTTCCAAGACAGCGTGTTGCCTTGGTTATTTTTTGCATGTGTGCTACCTCACGACTGGTTAGCAGAATTGTCCGCAGACTATTTTTTACCCTTCGCAAGTATAGGATCGCAAGCCGGTTGATCCCTACTACTTGTGGCTTTTTTGTGTTTTCTGGGAGCACTTCCTGAGCCTGGGATACCTGAAACACGATGACCATTTGGAGCTTCAGCTTAGATTGAGTGACCTGATCAGCAGACGACTAAATGTTGGGGCCCGGTTACTTCAATTTTGGCACTCCTTGACCCTCGACATGCGACAATTTGACCTACCTGTCTTGTGCAGTGGTATGCACGCAATCATGACTTTTGCAGCATTTTCACTCACTTCTCATCTTTCTCATCCACCTTTTGTCAAATCAGCACCCGATATCAGGTTTCCTTCCCTCGACTCCTACTTTGAGGGGGAATACCTCATCCTACTTCGGGGCAATCCACATCATCCTTCACCTGGGGTAACCACTCCCTGTTTTTGTCTTGCAGTTCATCTAGAACAACCAACAAGACAAAAAGGGGCAAATGTAGACACCTAAAAAGTGTCTAACCCTTGGTCTTCCTCTCTCCCCTTGGTCCCTTGCCACTTCGACTATCCCTAACATACCTAGGTCTTATTAATTGAAAATAATCATCTATTTTTAATTAAATAAGTCCTTTTTTTCCCTCTCCTTGCCACCTCGCCACCCTAGGATACCCTCCTTGGATCCCCTTTATTCCCCACATGGCCATTTAATGCCTTAGACTCCCATTCCAACCTCTCCTCTCGCCCATTTAACCTCTGTCAACCGTTTCATCCTCGCATTCATTTGACCCGGCCGTTGGGAAACGGATGAAAGGCTATTTTTAGCCTTTCTCCAGCCTTTTAGCCACCGACGTCGGTTAGCCTTCGGCCGACGTCGGTGATATTGCCGGCATCGGCACCCTTCATAACGGTTTTCTTCACCGTTATCTCTCTCTCGGTTCTTCTCTTGGATTCTCTTGGCATCTAGGCGTTTCTCTCTGGCATCCCGACTCTTGAACCTTCGTATCAGACCCTTGTATCAGTCCTTTCACTTGACCTCTCTGCCAATCAATCTGACTCTCTCCCTCAGGTACACAACAAGCTTATGTAGGTGAACAACAGGGATTCTTCATCAGCAACAGTCTTCACATCTGGCAACACCAGCAACAAGATCAACACCTTCTTCATCAGGGCACAGGTAAGTACTCTATTTGTTTTCTTTATGCTTTCTAGTTATCTTGTTTTAAACTAGATTCAGCTCTTCTTTCCCTTAGTTCTGACTGTCACCCAGACCCGGATTCCTATCTCCCTGATTGGCTTCCTCTATCTCTCTGTCCCTCTCTGTCCATTTGACTCTTTTGCACCTCTACCTAAGACCATCCACAGACCTGTCCACAGACCAAGATCAGACTCAGACCCGTCCACAGACCACCCTTAAACAGACCATAGACCAAGACTCGACCAGAACCTACCTAAAACCCCATCCAAGCCTATTTCCCCGACTGACGCCGGTCATTACCCCCACCGACGTCGGCAGACTAACCGATGTCGGCAGACCCGACAACCGACGCCGGTAGGACCACCGACGCCGGCGACTGCAACCAGGCCAACAGCTTCTTCCAGGTAAGCCTTTGCTTCCTTTTCTCTTTCATTTTGCTATCATTTCAGTCTATTTTAGCATCCTATCTTTTTATCAGTCATTTATCTTTTATCAAAACAGTGGGTTGACCTCCCTTAAGGAAGTTCTCATACTTCTGGGAACAAGCTTTCGCTTGGCAACCCACCACCTATCCATCTAACGCCTTTTTGTCCAAGTTTTCTTCTTTGCAGGTGTCATTCCTCCACAGCCAAAGAGGAGTGCTCACAAGCGTCTGGATTTACGGTGCGCGATCTTTATCCAGGTACTTCACATGCCTTGTCCATTACTTTTTTAGTTTCTTCTTTCCCTTAAATCTGAAAAGCGAATTTTGAATAGAAACACTTAGCTCAGCAAAACCCTGTATGTCTAAACCTTCAGCTAGCATACCATCCACATACAGTAATAGGATAATGTTGTGACCATCATTCACTTGATAATACAAACACAATGGTTACACTGACATTGACTAAAGCCCTGCTTTGTCATCCACATGTCAAAACCTGTACCACTGTCCTGCAGCTTCCTCAAGACCATGTACCCTGGCCTTCTGTCTCACGTATCCATTCTCTCTATTATTTCACCTTGGAATCCATTCATCTCAGTGCTTTCATCCCAGCTGACAACTCTACCAAATCTCCCATTTGGTTCTTCTCCAAAGAAATCATGCCATGCTCCCACTATTTTTTGGATCCTACCTGCTCTGCTTCTTTAATAACTTCCTAGTTCTTGACCATCAGTGAGTAACAAGTAGTGTAAAGAAGAGGAACAATGAATTTGAGGCTTACTTACACTTTCAGTCCACCACATGGGCATTTGAGACTCCTTGACAGCTTGTTGTCTACCCAAAATCTGTTTTAGTGACCGACCTTGGTCACCACACAGTCTGCATCTGACCAACGTCAGTTTCATGCGATTGTCCAAGTCACCGACGCCGGTTATCCTGCTAACATCGATCTCCACCTACCCAACACCATTGACTTCTCTGGTCTGCACATGACCGACATTGGTACCTATCTATTTGACGTTGATTACCAATGATCGATGTTGGTACCTATGTTCGCCTGTGAGTGATGACTTTTTACCCGCGAGATTTCTTTGAATCATACCCATGTCCAAACTACCCTGCTCAAAAGTATCCAACCTCATCCACTGATCTCTATCCATCATCTCCTCCAAGAACACCAAGGCTTTCCAGTTCTTAAGTTTATCAAATACATCAGTCTTCCTTTTCCTGCAATAAATCTAATCCTTTCTTGTAGCATCCCACTGCTCACAAAAATCTCGGTCTATGCTCTCTGAAGATGATCTCTTACCATTTGACTTAAGAACATCCATTCCCTTCTCATTTATGTGACCAAGCCTATAAATCCACACCTATGCAATAGAAGTGGAATCAATAATACAAGCAAGTAGATAAAGAGTACCTACTTTCTTACCACATGCTAATTCAAGTGCATCTTTGGTAACATTCCAAGAATCCGCTATGAGAGTTCATATGCATCTCTCATCACCCAAATTTCCTGAAGCAATTAGCCACATCTTCAAGACTGGGACCTGCATGACCTCCTTCAACACCCATGTGTTGGTTGCTTACAATTTCAGCCGCACTTCCCCTTTGCCAAAACTTTGACAAGGCACACCAGCCCCTAAATAAATCATTCCAAAGTCTCTAAGGACCTTACCATGGAAAAATACTCTATTTTAGGCTACATGGAAAGAGGCAATAGAATCTATAAAAATAGATTCTACTTTATCCAAGGAACATCCCAGAGCATCCTGTGTAAGAACACCTACAACATCTACTCCTTCAATTCCTTCATGTTGATCTCCCACCAACCAGCAATATTTCTTTACCTGCTCTTTCTTTCCATAACACCATAATTGACCATTCGTGCTTTTCAATTCCTCCATTCTTAGTGTACTTTCTTTTGCCATTGCTGTACTCCCACTTAATCAGAAACCCCTGAGAGTGACCTGTAATCAAACACAAACCTGCTCCCTGTAACCTTAGCTCTGATACCACTTTATCAGGATCTAGGAAGCACAACTAATTACCATATACAAGCAACTAACATGCAAAATTAAACCAGAAGTCACAAGTAACTAGAATTTAGAAATAACACAGAATATGAGAGACAATACCCAATTGTATTAATACTCTTCCAGAAGGAAATACAATAAATAAGATGCCACAGTCTTCTTCCTTACACACCTCTAGGGCTCCCACACCTCTAGGACATAAACAGTAAATCTCTTCAAGAGCTCACTCTCTCTCTTACGATCCCAACACACAACTCAAACATAGAGATCCAGAAGAACAAACATGCTCTGACTCCACTGTTAGGATCTAGGAAGCACACAATTGATTACCATATACAAGCAACTAACATGTAGAATTAAACCAGAAGTCACAAGTAACTAGAATTCAAAAATAACACAAAATATGAGAGACAATACCCAATTGTATTAATACTCTTCTAGAAGGAAATACAACAAAGAAGATGCCACAGTCTTCTTCCTTACACACCTCTAGGGCTCCCACACCTCTAGGACATAAACAGTAAATCTCTTCAAGAACTCACTCTCTCTTATGGTCCCAACACACAACTCAAACACAGAGTTGGTGTTCACCTCCAACCAGTCAGTATCACTACTACCAGTACCACTAGTAAGTGATAATCACTACTAGTCCAACCGAGTACTCCACATACCCAAGTTTCGAGTACACCACGTACTCCAAGTAGATCTCCCCTGATCTTACTACCTATTATGTTGTTGACCTCCCTAATATTGCACACCTGTAAATCACCCTGGTTCTGCACACCTACAAACCTAGATCTCACACACACATACACCTATAAATCAATGATCTTACTTATGGAAGGATCTACCTTGCCTTCCTCTATTGCTCTTTGATATGTTGTTATCACCTTTGATCCTGTTGTCCCACAGATCTACCTTTGACCCTCGTACACACACCTACAGATCAACTGATCTTGCTTACCATGTAGATCTCCAAATGTGGCCTTGCACACCTGCCAACCAAGATCCTACATACATGAAGAATCCTTCTTATTCTCCAAACCAATACCCACACTTGGCACTGTGGCACTAGGAGGAACACACCTTGCTTTCTTCCCTCTGAAGGAGCTAATATTTGCTCTCTTACTCTCTAGAAAAAATTACAATATAGCCCATGAGTCTATTATATAGATCTCATGCAAACAATAATTAGACATCCAATTACAATAATTAGACATCTAATTATAATACAGCCCATGAGTCTATTATATAGATCTCATGCAAACAACTGGTTTGTTAACTAACTATCCGTGAACTAGTAGTTTTGGAACCGCATAGGTGACCGACGTCAGTCCCTATTTGTTTGGGGGTGATCGACGTCAGCCGATCCCTAACCGTTGTCAGCAGCTTCTTGTCTCTACCTAACCGATGTCAGTTGGCCTGACTGACGTCGGTTGGCCTGACCGATGCCGACGACTGTGACACTCAGCACCCTCCTCCAATGTTTGCATCAGTGAAGCTTTTAGCTCCATAACCTAACAAGTAGGACTTTCCAAAGAGTGAGGGGAGTCTATGGTTTTAGAAATGTGTTCTATGGATAAAGAGGTGGAAGTTGGTGATGGTTGATTTGGTGATGGGTTTTGTTCCTTAAGGTCTTTTTGTTGTTGGTGAGAACCATATGAGAAGATAAGAAAAGGATGATATGTTCTCACACCTAAAATAAAGATAAATAAAAAGACTCAAGGCAAACAATATATTCACTAAGAGTGTGTTAAATCTTAGGATTATTTTTAATCTCTCTTTTGGCTTATTCTTTAGAAAAGTGTGAAGAGGAAATTGGCTTGAATAGGTCCTAAACAAGGTAGCCTATGTTTGGTTTTGGGTTATGTTTAGGAACTCAATTGAATTTTGCATTGGTCTAAATACATGGCCTAGTAATTGTTTCTTGCTCCTGTCACATCACAATCCCATAACTAGTGTGGGTGATTAGTGAATATGTACTGATTTCTAGAGTCTATACTCAGCCAGAGAACTGAGTTAGATATCCCCTCAGTGATTAAATCCAAGTAAGATAATTGAGAAAGGGTAAGGTGATCCATTAGGTGTTGAAATCATAGTTAGGCCTTATCTTAATTATTTTTTTATGTTATATTGTGCAAGTGGTTTGGTTTGTGTAACATTTTTGAACTATGATTAATTCATAATGCTTTTAATTAAACTAGGTGAGCTAAAATCAAGCAAGCAGTCAATGGATGTGTAGAGTAAAAAATACTCTACATTTTATTCTGATTTTCAGTTGTGCGATCCAAATTTTGTTCTCGCACACTTTGGTTTGAGATGGAAAAGTTTTAACTCAGAGCATGGGCTTGAATTTCTTTTTGCCTCAATTTTGTCTAAGTGTCAAAATCAAGTGGAAGCTGACAAGTGTCATCGGCTGAAGCACCTTTCATAATTTCTAAAAATTGGTCAGGACGTGCCATGTGTCTCATAGTAATTTAGTAGAGCACAAAAAGTGTCAGCATCCGCATCTCATGTTGCTTATACATCTCAAAATCTTCTTTTCAATAAATCTTTTTCTTAGAATCAAGCGGAAGGTGCCAGGTAGCAATCATGAAAGGTTTCAATATGCTTTTCTAAAAGTAGTGAAAGATGCTACGTATCCCAAGCTGAAGAAATTGGAAGATGCAATGTATCCCTAGCTGAAGAAATTGGAAGATGACATATGTCAACATCTGAATTATATTCATTTTATTTCATTTATAAGTAAAGATTGTGGTGGGTCTCAGGTTCTATTTCTGAAGTAAGTGGAAGCTGCCAAGTGTCACCATCCCTGCAAATATGAAATGAGGCCTGATTGTTTCTATAGTATAGACAGCATAATGTGGAGACTGACACATGTCACCTTCAAAAGGATTCTCAAAAGGTAGCTAAAAGTAGCAGAGATCACCACATGTCCTAGTTAAAGATGTGCAGAAGGTGCCACCTATCCTTGTCCCCTTTTTGAAGTTACTAGGGCAAAAAATGTTGTGGGTGTTATTTTCTATTAAGTTTTTAAAGTTTTGAAGAAGTGGATTGCGACAGGTGTCAAAGGTGGAACACTCCTGAGTAAAGACACAAAAAGAGTATAAGTTACGCGAAAAGTGCCATGTGCATTTAGTAAGTGTTTTTAACATGCCAAGTGTCATTTTCTGGTGCCACCTAAATAATAAGAGGATTTTTAAGTAGAGAGAAGGAATCGGCCAAGTGTCCTCTCCCATTTAAAAGAGGGAAGTGTCTTGGGTATCTATGTCAGCCAATGAAATTATAAAAAGATAGAGCATTTCAGATCTAAGAAATATCCTATGTAAAACACTTCCAGTTCAATTAGAGTTTAGTTAGGCCATTAGATTGGGAACGTGCAAACAATCTAGAGCTATTTCAATGCTATAAATAGGGGTGCAGAGATCACCAGAAGGATCATCAAAAGATAGAGAGAATTTTTTGCAAGAGATTATTTTCAAGAGTTTTTAAACTTTTTTAGCTGTGATCAAGGATATCATTTGCCTTTGTTTTATTTTCTTGCGTTAGAAATTTTATGTAACTGTGCATGTTTTTGTGCCTTTTATTTGACTGGAGATTAATAAGAAAACTGAGTTATGTGCCATTCTTGATATTTTTCTATGTCACTGCAAAATTAGTCTAAGTTGTGAGCCTCTATTTCTATTATTTTTTATCTTTTACATTAATCATTCCTTGTTCTCTCTTTAATGTAATTGAATCTTACATATAGTTTCACTGTGCTTAAGGGTTGAATTAAATTTAGGTGCATCACCATAGTTAGATTTTATTTAGTTTCACTTGTGTTTCTATTTAATTCTTATCCCTTTTCCCATTATACCCTTGATATAAAGAAGAGCCAGCTTCTTTAAAATTTGGAGGTTGTTTTAGGTTGCAAGTCCCACATTCCTGAAACTTCCCATTGTTGGTGTTAGAAATAGCACAATTTTAATCATCAACAGTTTTTGGCACACCTAGTGGGACAATGAATTGAATTTTCTTTCAAGACCATATGAACCAGAGAGCTACAAGGAGTCAGAGCTATGGACCAGTGACAAGATCTCAATCTACTATAAATCCATGTATTCTTTTGTTGCCTTTGATAACTAGTCTGAGACGAAGAGTCAATTAGTTTATACCAATACCAAGAGTAACTATGGGAGCTCCTATACCCCCAAGGAATTATGCAAGTTGGAACACTGGCAGTCCTTTGATCCTGCCAATACCACCAGCCACTTGGGACCCTATCCCAATAAATGCCTTGAAGGCTCTACCCAAATTCAGTGGGCAAGATTTTAAAACACCTAAGGAACATTTGAAAGATGTGTCTAATGTCTATGACATACAAGTTGTCACATAGTAGAATGTAGTTATAAGATTATTAGCAGCTTCTTTTAAAAGGAAGGCTCTAGAATGGTACTGATCCTTGACTCTAAATACAATATCTACATGAGATCAGCTTGGAGATATTTTCTTTAAAATATTTGAAGAAAAAGGTGATAAGTCTTCTCTATTACAATAATTGATTACTATTCAAAGAGCACCATAAGAAGTAATGACTGACTTCAATTCAAGATTTCAAAAGACTTGGGAAAGGATTCCTACTACAACTAGACCATTACCAGGTATGGTTATAGTGTTTTATCTTAAGGTTTTAAATTCATTAATATCTATTATGATTCATTCACATGGAGGTCAGACTCTCTCAGAGGCTTATGACTATGCAGTAAGAGCTGAAAATAATTTAATAGATGCTAGAAAGTTGTCCTCAAGACCTCCCATGCCCATGTTTCCAAAAATTACCTTACCATTACCTCAAAAAGCCCCTAATTCCATATCTCCACCTGTATCTATGTACAAATATCCTCAACCACCTGCTAAAGAACTTGTCCCTGCTCATCCATCTGAGATGGATGATATCAAGAATATCTTAAGGACATTTTCCACTTAGTTGATTAATATAAAGAGACAACAGAATCCTTACCCCAGACCTCAATATCAAGGCTATCAAAGAAATAAATTTTAGGCACAGCCAAACCAATATCAGGGTCATCAAAGGAAAAATAACCCTCAGCTAGCAAATCAATTAGTAGCAGTCCCTACACCCTCACAAATTGTTCCCCCCAATTCAAATAGAGAAATTGTTCAAGGGAAAAATAAGTATGCAGATAGCACCAATGCTTGGTGTTTTCCTTGTAATAATGCTCATACACCTAGAGATTGTCCCATGGGTAATTTACAACAAAAGGTAGTAGAGCAAAGAATAATGGATGGAAAATTTGCTAGTACTTTAGATGCACAAACTTATCAGTCTCCTGGTATGCAAAAGTCAGTATTGATGGCTCATATGCAAGGGATGTCTTTGCAACAAGAGGAAGAAATAGCCTCTAAACATGCTTTGTTTTCATGGATTGAAGATGAAGAATTAGTATTCTTGAATGAAGCTTCTAATTCTAAGAAACCAGTGGTATAATCAGATTACTATACTGGGTCAAAGAGAAAAATGGTGGAATACCCTGAAGTTGCAAATAGTCAAGTTATGGAGAATCCTCCATTTCAAGGTCAACGAAACATAGCTATCAGACAAGAAGTGCCTCAACCAGTGTAGAACCAAGTGATTCATGTAAAAATTCAAGAAAAAGTAAGGTATCCTTATTTTCCAAGAACTCAAGCATTAGGACCAATGAATGTGGTGGAACAACTGAAGAGGACTCCAGCAAGAGTATCAATATGGGACATACTAGCTATTCCTGAACAAAAGACACTGTTACAAGAAGCTTTACAAGGCCAAGCAATGCCTAAACATAATGGCACCAAAGAAGGACTTGTTGATAAATAAAAACTCAAGGACATAGTTCCTCTAAAGACAATAGCCTTTGTGAACAATGCAGCACATGTAAGTAAATCCAAACTAGAGCCTTTCTATTTCACTCTAATAGTTGGCAAGAAACTCTTGCATAATGCATTGATAGATTTAGGGGCTAGTAATACAGTAATGCCTAAGAAAATAGCTGATGCTTTAAAAATAAGGTATGAACCACTTACTAAAGGAGTTATGCAGTTAGATGGCAAATCAGTACAAACAATAGGGAGAATTAAACAACTCCCATTGCAATTATATACTTGTCCCAATATAATTGTCAATCAAGATGTAATAGTCATAGATATATCTCTTGTTTATCAGAGGATTCACCAAGGTTCGAATAATGAGGATGCACGAGTTGTGGTTACATGGGATGAAGCAAGTGAATACCACAAAATGCTAAAGTAAATGAAATCAAACAAGAGACAATTGCAAAGACAATTTGGAGAAAAGCCAATATTCCATTAACATGAGATGGCCATAATGAAGAATGCATATAGGAGAGCTCATAAATAACTCCTCCACAAATGGTGGTCAAAGCACTGTAAGAATAGATTGTAACTCTTCCATGAAAGGTGGTGACAAGCTGCTAAGAATAAAGAAGTAACTCCCATACCTAGAATAGCTGGTCAAAGGAGTTACTTATGACATTCTTATGACACCTATGACACATCTATGACACACATCTCCACATAAGGTAGCCTATCCCACAAATGTAGGAAAACTCCATGTATGCAAAAATATATAATTTCCCTAATTAAATAATAGGGAAAAATAAAAACCTACACTAATACCCCCCCATAAGCACAGCTTAGGTGGGCAGTGTGGAAATATAGAATGGGTCCCGGCAACTAGGCCTGATGAGGTACCCATGTACAAATGAAATCTCCCATAAGATAGAGAAAAAGAGAAAACTTATAGGGAAAAATTCCCCCCCAAAAGACAGACATAAAAGAAAGGAAGAGGCTAGTGACCCCCCAAAGATGATGATGTTGTAGATGTGGACCGTACCCCAATAAGAGATTATAGATGAATGAACTTGCTCTTAGTGAAAGGTTTGGTGAAGATGTCTACAACCTGATCTAAATACTGGCAAAATATCAAGTCAATGACTTGACTATGAATAATATCTTGAATGAAATGCATGTGAATCTCTATGTGCTTGGTCTACTGGTGCTGAACTAGATTCTTGCAAATTTGAATGGTACTCTAGTTATCACAATAATTGATGGTGGGATACCTGATAAGAATGCCAAACTCAAAAAGTATCCCCTGAAGCTAAATAGCCTTAGTAGCTACATTAACAGCTCCCCTGTATTCTACCACTATAGATGATATAGCAATAGCATTCTAATTTTTTCTAGACCAACTGATAGGACCAGAACCTAAAGAGAAACTGTAACCAAAAGTAGACTGTGAGTCTGTGAATCACCAACCCAGTCCAAATCTATATATCCAACCAAGTCAACCTCTATGCCAAATTTATAATGAATCTCATATCTATGTGAACCCTGTATGTAATGCAAGATCCTCTTAGCTGCTTTATAATGTAGCTCATGACGTTCCTGCATAAATCTGGAGACAAGTCCCACTACATATGATATGTTGGGCCTAGTGTGAGTCAAGTAGATGAGACTACCAACAAGTTGTCGATATCGAGTGGCATCAACTAATGGTGAAGAATAGTCATCCTCAAGCTTGACTCATGATAGAAAGGGAGTCAGAGATGGCTTGCAATCAGCCATGTGAAATTGAGATAATAAATCAAGAGCATACTTAGGTTGTGCAAGAGAAATCCTTGAATCAAACGGTGAGATCTCGATGCCAAGTAAGTAGTAAAACAAACCCAAGTCTATCATTTCAAATCTATCTTGGAGATATGCCTTCACCACTACAATAGCTGATGAAGAACTCTTGGTGATCAAAAGGTCATCAACATATAGAACCAAAATTAGGAGCAAATCATCTTACCACAAAAATTAGACATTAAGATAAGAATGGCACCTAGTGAAACCCACTATGAAAAGGAAGGAATCCATCTTGGCGTACCATGCTCAAGGTGCCTATTTGAGGCCATAGATAGATTTCCTAATTTTGCATTCCTAGCAAATGCTCCATGTAGATCTCCTCCTCTAGGTCTCTGTGAAGAAAGTCACTCTTCACATCCATCTAGTGCACATCCCAACCATGTGTTGTGGCAATAGTTAAGGTGAGTCAGATAGAAGTCATCTTTGCAATGAGTTCAAAGGTCTTTGAGTTGTCAATGCCTACCACCTGTGAGAAACCTTGGCAACCAATTGTGCCTTGTACTTATCAACTAACCCATTTACTGTAAACTTGGTCTGATATATCCACCTACATCAAACCATCTTCCTTCCCTTAGGAAGTGAATTCAAATCCTTAGTGTGATTTTTGATTAAGGAAGAATATTCTTCCTCCATAGCACTATCCCACTCAAGTACCCCTGATGCCTCTCAAAAAGTCTATGGATCTAAAATTGAAGCAAAAAAGGCATGTGGATCTCTTTGATAATCCCCCCTAGTGTGTCTATCATCTGCAAGATCTCCTACCCAAGTGCTAGCACTCTCAAGTGTCTGTCTGGCCCAAAGTGGCCTAGAAGTGGGTGAGTCAGGTCTTAACTCCTCATCCTTTGACTGACTAGAGGTGGATGACTCTGCATCACTGTCCTCGCTATCTAAAATTAAAGAGGAAGAAGAAGATGTTTCTGGCTTAGGAACTTGATGTGGCTGATCTGAACCTAAGGAATCATCATGAAGAAGTAGATCTAATGAGGGAGAATAAGTGCCAAGTGTTGAGTCTCTAGGACTCTCTTGAAAGTGGACACTTCTCTCAATGAACAACTCATGAGTGACTAGATCTAGAAAGTGATACCCATTAATACCATCTAGATATCCTACATAGATGCAAGGCTTAGACTAATGTTCCATAGCTTTGCATTTCTTTTTTGGTATGTGGGCCATGGCTGGGGATCTAAAAACCCTAAGGTGCTCAACATCAAGTTTCCTCTTATGCCAAGCTTCAAAGGGTGTTATCCCTTTTAAAGCTTTGTGAGGAACCCTGTTTTGAATGTAATAAGCACAATTGATGGCTTTGGCCCAGTACTATGGTGCTAAGGATTTGGAGTGAATCATAAAGCTACCCATCTCTTTTAAGAACCTATTTTTGCATTCTGCAACCCCATTCTGTGAAGGACTATAAGTGACTATGCACTACAAATCAATCCCCTCTGTGGTGCAAAATTTATCAAACTTATTCCTGACATACTCCCCTCCATTATCAGTTCAAAGAACCTTGATGGATTTCTCACTCTATTTCTCAACAAGAGCCTTGAAGTCTAGAAAATTTTCAAACACTTCAAACTTTTGTTTGAGAAAATATATCCAAGTGTACCTAGAGAAATTGTTGATGGTTAAAATTGTGCTTGTTTCTAACACTAACAATGAGAAATTTCAAGATGTGGGACTTGCGACTTGAAACAACCTCCAAATTTTTAAGAAGATGGTATCTTCTTTATATCAAGTGTATACTAGGAAAAGGGATAGGAATTTTAAAAGAAACACAAATGCAAGAAAGAAATTCTAACTACGGCGATGCGTCTGAATGTAATTTGACCTTAATCCTGACCACAGTGAGACTATATGTAAAATTTAATTACATTTAAGAGAAAACAAGGCATGATCAATGTAAAAGATGAAAATAATAGAAATAGAGGCTCATAGCTTAGACTACTTTTGTAGCAATACAGAAAATATCAACAAAGGCACAGGATTCAATCTTCTTATTTAAATTCTCCAGTCACATAAGAGGCATATAAATACGCATAGTTACATAAACCTTCCAACTCAAGAAAATAGAACAAAGGCAAATGATATTACTAATCACAGCTCTATAAAGTATAAAACTCTTGACAACATAGCTTAGACTACTTTTGCAATGACACAGAAAATATCAACAAATGTTCAAGATTCAATCTTCTCATTAATTCTCCAGTCACATAAGAGGCACAAAAACATACATAGTTACATAAACTTTCCAACTTAAGAAAATAGAACAAATTTAAATGATATTCCTAGTCACAACTATAGAAAGTCTAAAACTCTTGACAATTTCTCTTAAAAATTCTCTCTGGTAACTAATTATTTTTTTGGTGATCTCTACACCCTTATTTATTAGCTTAGATTCACTTTAGATTATCTACTTTTTCTCACTCTAACAACCCAACTGAAATCTAACCAAACTGGAAGTGTCTAATAGAAGATATTTCTCAAATTCTAAAATGCTCTATCTTCTGGTAGTTCATTGGCTGAAATAGATCACAGGACGCTTCCTTCTATTAAATGAAAGAGGACACTTAGCCAATTCCTTGAAAACATTTTTATTACTTAGGAGACACTAGAGAATAACACTTAGCATGTTCTGCAACACTTACCAAAGACACACAACACTTTTTGCTTTACCTATACTCTTAATATATCTTTGCTCAAGAACGTTCTACCTTTGACACCTGTCGCAATCTGCTTCTTCGACACTTTAAAAACTTTACAAAAATAAGACCCATAGCATTTCTTGCCCGAGAAACTTTTAAAAAGGGTCATAGGGACAGGTGCAAATCTCTGCTTGCCTCAACAAAGGATACGTGGCAATCTCTGCTTTAATTAACTAGGGATATGTGGCAATCTCCACTGCTTTTAGCTACCTTTTCAGAAACATGTGGAAGGTGACACGTGTTGGTTTCCATGTTGTTCTATTTATATTATAGAAACAATCAGGCCTTATTTCATATTTATGCAGACCATGACACTTGATGGCTTCCGCTTGATTCAAAAACAAAACCTGAGACCCACCATAGTCTTTACTATATCAATGAAAAAAAAAGGATGATAATTTTGATCTCAACACATGATGACTTCTGCTCTCTTAAGCTAGGATATCTGGCATCTTTCATCACTTTTAGAAAAGAAAATTGAAGCCTTCTGCCATTGCCACTTGGTGTTTTCTACCTGATCCTGATACTTAGCTTATTAAAACCTTCTGTTGAAAAGAGATTTAAAATGTGGGTGCCGATATGAAACATGGATGCCGACACTTGTCGCATTTTATTGAGTTGTTATGAGAAACATGGCACATCCTGACCAACTTATAAAAGTTATGAAAGGTGCCTCAGTCGATGACACTTGGCAGCTTCTACTTGACTTTGACACTTAGACAAAAATGAATCAAAAGAAAATAGATCCCATGCTCTATTTTAAAACTTCACCATCTCTGATCAAAGTGTGTGAGAACAAAATTTTGCAGTGCATGACTAAAAATTAGAATGAAACGTAGAGTATTTTTACTCTACAATTATTGGTGACCCCAAGGACTTTTGAGCCTACTCAAAAAGAAACCATAACTCCCGCTAAATCAAAATTTAAAAATTATAGCTTCAACAATGTTGTTTGATAGGTAGACCATTCATCGTCAGATAACCCCTGCTTATTCTGTAATTCATTGAAGGCTAAATCAAGGTTAATAATATCCTTGTGTGAAAAATTTTGAAAAATCTGAACCGTAGCCTTCATTTTGAATTCAAGCTGGGAAATAGGAACCAAGATAGCTTCTACTTCAAGGACTGATGAATCATCCCTTAGATCCTAAAAAATTGTCTGATCATTCTATTTGGCCACCAGCAAAGGTTCAATTTCATCAACCATTAGCACCGTGTTATCATCAGTAAATGGAAAAGTAAGACCTAATTGCACTAGATCATCAATATGCTATTTCATTTCACTGATTCCTTCTTTCATGACATCTAGGAGTTCTCCACAACTGATGGCTACAGAATTGCAACTGAGAACCTCATTTACTTGCTTAGCAGTGACCATTTTATTCTCAATTCCTACTGCTGATAATGTTACATCTGTCGCATCATAAAGCTTTTACAACATTGTTTTAGAGTCCATTACTCTCCCAGAAACTATAGCTAGAGTGTTTACAACTAAATTCTCCACCTTTTTGCACAATTTTTGTGCATTTAGTAGGAAGGTGAGAGAAGGCCTAAGCTAAATAATCTCTGAGGAGATTATTTTCCACATGGATTCATAGAGCTCCTTCACCAAACTAACACTCTGACATTCTTTGGCCTATTGGCCAGCTCTAGTGTCAATTGTGCTACTCTCTATTGCTCAACTTGAAATTGGGCTTGTATAGCCGTGGTATTATTTTGTTTGGCAAGCAGCTTCTATTGTAATTGAGTAACATACAATAGGTGTTCCTCACATTTTTCTTGTAAAGCTGCCTTTTCATGCCTTAGGGTCATTACTGCATCCTTTACCTGCATTAGCCCTACTTTTAAGGAATCATTTTGGGCTTGGACTACCCGATGAGTCTGAAGAGAAATAGTATCTTGCAAATTTTTATTTAGATTCTCTATTTCATTGTCTTTTCTATTGATCTCTGTTGTCAAACTATTATAGTTTGCCTTTTCCTTGGCTAAATTGGCCTCCACCTTCTATAGCCTCCTTGATGTCTTCAAGTAGTCTTTAGCAACTGCAAAAGTGGATTCGATTAGTAGCTCAATTTTGTCTTATGGCCTGAAGAGGAACATCTTGATGGCCACAACATTCATCATGTAGTCTTCTGGCTGCATCTGCTCACTTGGCTTGATTACATTTGGTGACAAATGAGTCACCATCAATTGCTGTTGAATGGAGTCAAATTATGACCATAGATGGGGTGTAGCCAATGCCTTATTTTCATTGATATTTTTTTCTCTCTTTGAGCTTCCCTTGCCTTCCTAGTATCATCTGCTTAGGTCTAGAAGGTAGAAGGAGAGGCAATGTGCCCACCCACAAAAGGATGTCCCTGTGGCAAACCATATTGAATAGCCAATTGTTGGCTATGGGTAATCTAAGGGGAAATTTTATTGGGAATAAAAGGGGAAAAGTGAGGTAACGTTAAAGCTTGAGGTAGCATTAAGGTACCTTGGGGATTTCCAAATATTTGGGAGACATTCAATGTATTGAGAAATTTTGAAAATTTTGAAAAACTTTGAGTTGTTGATTAATTGTTCAAAGAAAACTTATTTAAAAGAAAAGTGGGAAAGCAAAAATGGGAAAACAAAGCAATAAAAAAAGGGGAAACTATCTAACTATGATACAGTTAACCAGGTATATTTGCCTACCTCCCAAATCAAAGGGAAGATTTCTAAAGTATCCTTTATGACACAAAAACTTATGATGCCAAATAAGTGATTGAATGGTATGAAACTCTGATGACTTGTTCTTCTTTTTTGCCACATGAATCAGAGTCAAACATGTCCCCAACATATACATACTCTTCTTGTTCTTTAAAACTTATTGAATGTTGATTCTTTATGATGTTGTGTCTCATCAAGAAATCAATGTCTATTTGTTCTCCACCCTGTGTCTTTTGATATACATCATTTTTTGGCTTATCTCCTTCTGCCTCATGCTCGGGTTCCATTGCATGATCATCCTCTTTAATGACTTCAAAAATATCATCTTCAAATTTACCAAACTCTTGAAAGGATAAGCTTGATAGTTTACAATAAATTTGCATATTTATTTGAGTCTCAATGCTACCTTCTCCACCTGAAGCTAGCTCACAACCTTCTTGAAGAATAATTTAACCTGCCCCAATGACTTCAAACAAGTCATTCAAAACATGATCAAAAATTATCTCTTTTTCATCAGAGATAGAGGCAAAATCTTGTGACTTGTCCTCTGGTTCATCAAAGGGTGTACCTATGGTGATTTCTTCTTCATTTACACTCATGAAATCTTTATGACTAGCCATGAACTGAGTATACTCCTCTTTACTTGCTTCCTTCAAAATATATTCCTCTTTGAAAAGGGATGAAGAAGAAGACTGATGGTTATACATATGCAGAAGAGGAGATAATTCTTGAGCTATAATCGAATGATTCTCTTCTTTCCATTTGTCCATCACTTCATCTATATCAAATGTAGCTTGATAGCTCTCTTGGAGGGGTGTAGATGGGGTGTGTTCAAATGTAGGATATTTTGCTTGATTATCACCATGAGTAAGAGAAACCTCGACTTCTTCAAGGTTTTGAGAAAAAAATTTCTCTTCTTCCCTTCTGCCCCATGATTTCATTGTTTGTTTCCAACTCATGACCTTAGGTCTAGAACATTTCTCTTGGAAAGAGTCCGCAATTTTATCTTCTTCAAGGTTTTCAGCTAGTTCATGATCTTCATTCTTCCAACTTGGAATCTTGTCATCATGCTGAAGGACTTGAGGATTGGTATAAGAGGTATCTTTTAGCGTAGGCTCCTTTTTAAGGTCTGAAAGCTCTATCTTTCTTTCACTAAGCAATCTCATTTTTTCCTCTAATTCCTCAATTTGCTTAGCTAGATTTTCTTGAAAGAGTCTTTCTTGGAGCTCATAGGAATCATCAGATAAATGGGAAGTGCATGAAGGTTGCCATGAAAAATAAGAAGATTCTTGAGGAAGGGTTGGAGAGACTTGAAAGGGACTAGCCTCATTTTGTATCTCACACTCTTGTAAAATGTCTTTCTCCTTCTTTCTACCCCATGATTCCATTGTTTGTTCTCAACTCATGACCTTAGGCCTAGAACTTTTCTCTTGGGAAGACGGGGTTGCAAGCTGAAGGGGAAGTGAGGGTTTGGATTCCAATTCCCTTGCTACCAACATAGATTGATGTTTTTAAAGATTTGCCAATTCAATCTATTTATCAAGATTGGCCTTAAACACTAGACTTACTATTTCAGAACTTTCCTCAACATGATTGGGGAAAGAACCATGACAGGCTTGACTTGGCTCCTAAGCAAGGGTTGAGTATGTCTAATATGAAACTTGGGGCAGTGAATATGTAGGTTTATAGACTTGGTAAGGTTGCCTCTCATGAATACTTAGCTTCTCTTCTAAAGATACAATTAAGCCACTCACATCCAACATCTCATATGTAAGCCTTTGCCAATTTGCTCTTTCAATGGGAGCCCATTCACTTTTAACCAGATCTACTACATTTCTTATTTGATGGATGACATGATTAGGAATTTCTTGGCCACATCCCCTTCTATTATCAAGCTCTAATACATGTTTTTTATATCCTAGCAACGCTTGTTTGAAAGTGGAAATGAGATTAGGTTGAGTATGAGATGTGACATATTGGGAAGACTGGGCATAAGACTGATATAGCTCATGATAGGGCTGAGGCTGGTCATATTGGACCTATGAAGAGTAAAACTCATAACCATATGCATCTTTATTGCTTGATTTGATTCCATGAGCAACCTGATATTGATTAAAAATATATGAAGGGGCATAAGACCCATAGCTCTGAGTAACAAAATTATAAATACCAAATGGTGATTTTCTCTTGACTTCGATTCTTTGAGGTAATCGGTGACGATAGAATATTTAGATCTTGTTACTGATCCACAAATCTGACTCCTTATAGCTCTCTGGTTCAGACAGTCTTGAATGAAACTTCAATATAGTGTCCCATCAGGCATGCCAAAAAATTGTTAATGGTTAAAATTGTGCTTGTTTTTAACACCAACAATGGGAAGTTTCAAGATGTGGAACTTGCGACTTGAAACAGCCTCCAAATTTTTAAGAAGTTGGTCTCTTCTTTATATCAAGTGTAAACTAGGAAAAGGGATAGGAATTTTAACAGAAACACAAATGCAAGAAAAAAAAATATAGCTATGGCGATGCGCCTAAATGTAATTCGACCTTAATCCTGAGCACAGTGAGACTATATATAAAATTCAATTACATTTAAGAGCAAACAAGGCATGATCAATGTAAAAGATGAAAATAATAGAAACAGAGGCTCACAGCTTAGACTACATTTACAACAATACAAAAAATATTAACAAAGGCATAGGATTCAATCTTCTTATTTGAATTCTCCAGTAACATAAGAGGCACAGAAACATGCACAATTACATAAACCTTCCAACTCAAGAAAATAGAACAAAGGCAAACGATATTACTAATCACAGATCTAGAAAGTCTAAAACTCTTGACAACATAGCTTAGACTACTTTTGCAATGACACATAAAATATCAACAAAGGCATAGGATTCAATCTTCTCATTAATTCTCTAGTCACATAAGAGGCACAAAAACATACACAGTTACATAAAATTTCCAACTTAAGAAAATAGAACAAAGGCAAATGATATTCCTAGTCACAACTCTACAAAGTCTAAAACTCTTGACAATTTCTCTCAAAAAATTCTCTCTGGTATTTGATTCTTTTTTTTGTGATCTCTACACCCTTATTTATAGCCTTAGATTCACTCTGAATTATCTACTTGTTCTCAATCTAATGACCCAACTGAAATCTAACTAAACTGGAAGTGTCTAACAGAAGATATTTCTTAGATTTTAAAACACTCTATCTTTTGGTAGTTCATTGGCTGAAACAAATCACAGGATGCTTCATTCTATCAAATGAAAGAGGACACTTAGCCAATTCCTTAAAAACCTTCTTATTACTTAGGAGACACTGAAGAATGACACTTGGCATGTTCCACAACACTTATCGAAGACATGTGACACTTTTCACTTTACCTATACTCTTACTATATCTTTGTTCAAGAACGTTCTGCCTTTGACACTTATCGCAATCCACTTCTTTGACACTTTAACAACTTTATAGAAATAAGACCCACAACATTTCTTGCCCAAGCAACTTTTAAAAAGGGGCATAGGGATAGGTGGCAATCTCCACTTGCATCAATAAAGGATACGTGGCAATCTCCACTTTACTTAACTGGGAATATGTGGTGATTTCCACTACTTTTAGCTAGCTACCTTTTGAGAAACCTGTGGAAGGTGACACGTGCTAGTTTCTGCGTCACTCTATTTATATTATAGAAACAATCAGGCCTTATTTCATATTTACATAGACCGTGACACTTGGTGGCTTCCACTTGCTTCAAAAACAAAACTTGAGACCCACCATAGTCTTTGCTATATCAGTGAAACAAAATGAAGATAATTTGGATCTCGACATGTGGTGACTTCTACTCTCTTCAGTTGAGATATGTGGTGTCTTCCATCACTTTTACAAAAAAAATTGAAGCCTTCCACCATTGCCACTTGGCACTTTTTGCCTAATTTTGATACTTAGCTTGTTGAAACCTTCTTCTGAAAAGAGATTTGAAACATGGGTGCCGATATGAAACATGGATGCTAACGCTTGTCACATTCCATTGAGTTGTTATGACATATGTGGCATGTCCCGACCAACTCATAAAAGTTATGAAAGGTGCCTCGGTTGATGACAATTGGCAACTTCTGCTTGACTTCAACACTTAGATAAAAATGAATTAAAAAAAAATAGAGCCCGTGCTTTGTTTCAAAACTTCACCATCTCGAATCAAAGAATGCGGGAACAAACTTTTGTAGTGCACGACTAAAAATCAGAATGAAACGTAGAGTATTTTTACTCTACAAAAATCATCAATGAAAGTGAGGATGTACTTGGCCCTTGTGAAAGATGGTTTGGGAAAGGGTCCCGATACATCACTGTGGACTAACTCCAAAGGTTGTGAAGCCCTCCAAGCTTTGCCTTTGTCAAATTTTGCTTTGAGATGCTTCCCAAGGGAGCACCCCTTGCAAAGTCCTTTTGAGAATTAGACACGAGGCAAGCTAATGACCATGTCATGTTTGTAAAGTTGTTCAAGGTAGCAATAGTTAAGGTGGCCAAACCGCTCATGCCATAATTTACTAACTCCATTTGAATGAGTCAAAAATGTTATTGGAGAAGAATCAGGTGCAAAATGTGAGAAAGTGTATAACCTAGCTTGGTGATCTGCCCTACCCACTGCCACTATAGTATCAATATGCAACTCCCTGATAGCCACTGAATCTGGTGAAAACTCAAATCTCATGCCCTGACCAATGTGAGTGATTTGGTACATTGATAAGAGATTGGTTAAAAGAGAAGGAACACTTAGAATATTATTGAATGTTCCTCCTTCCATTTCAACTGACCCTCTCCTTGTAATGGAAATTGATGTGTCATCACCCAAACTAATTAAAGTCATGCTACAAGGCTCTAAAGATGAAAACTCAACTAGGGAAGAGCACATGTGGTGAGAAGCACCCAATTCAATGATCCATGAAGATGTAAAAGCTATTATAGCTACAAGGGCCTTGCCCTTTTCTTTTTCCTTACCCTTGCCTTTTGCCTTAGTAGAATCTTGGGTACATGAATTCTTCTTGATGGACTCAAGAACACCTATGTTGTGCTTCTCTAGAAGATGAGTTAGGTGATCTATTTGTTTCTTCATGCATTTGTGTTCATCATGCCATGTCTTCTTACAATAGGCACACTTAACCTTCTCCTTCATAGGTTTAGCATTGGAGGAGGAAGACTCAGTGTTGTTTTTAGCAAGATTATTGTTTTCTTTCTTCTTCTCCTGGTCCTTGTTCTTTTTCTTCTTCTCCTTTATTGAAGTCTTATCCTTACCATTTTCAGCTATCAAAGCTTGGGGTTGAGTAGACTTCATTGTTCCCATTTGAATTAGCTTATCTTGCTCCCTAGTCAAGTCGGCAATGAATGAATTCAAAGAAGGCATTTTTTATGTAGCGCCAAAGGCACTTTCTATGGCATGGAAAGTGGAGACAAAGACTGAATAGCTTAGACCTAACTTTGTGAGAATAGAAAGGATGATTTGATCATCTTTTTTCTCTATCTCGTATTCTTTCTATTACAATCTCAAGGCCTTAAACTTAGTGAAAAAGTCCTGTAGGGTGTCAAAGTTGCTAGGACTTAGACTTATGAGTTCATTTTCAAGCTCATGACCTCTCATCTCATCAAGCTTCACAAATAAGACTTATAAGGTGTCCCATATGTCTTTCAGAGTCTTGGCAGTTTCTAAATGGAAGAGAAGTTTTGGAGACATGGACAAGCTCAGTAATCCATAGGCTTCATGACTACAGTTGTACCACTTGACCTTTTCAGCATCAGTGTTGGGTTCTACTTTAGTACCCATAGTGATCCTATACAACCCTTTACTTCTAAGAATGATTGATATTTTAACCTTCCATTCATGATAGTTGAAGGGTGTTAAGGGTTTAAGTTGAAAAGAATCCATTTTAAGCTGAATTTAGGTGAAGTTGTGTTGATTGCAAGTTATGAAATTATGCAAGAAAGAGAATGAAAGCAAAGATTGCAAGTGCTGAAAAGCAATCACACCCCCCAAAATGTTGAGCTCCCCAAATATACAATTTCATGCTCAAAATATGTCAAGATCATCCGAGAATGCATCTTAGAGCAACCAGTGCAAGACTTTAAGCAAACAGGACGTCAAACTCAATGAAAAATGCATCCCAGGAGACCCAAATTTTAAGCACTTCATAAACTAGTGAATTTTTAATAAATAACAAGCCTACACTATGGATAATTGAAATATAAACACTTTTACAAAAAATGGCACCCAAATCTGAGCTACCGTTTGCAAGATATTAAAGATTCAATTTCTCGTAAACTAGTGTTTTTGCAAAAAAAATAGCACTAAAACATTAAAAAAATACTTGTTTTGAGATAGAAAGTAGCCTTCCAACCACTCGTTGGACTTAGCACAAAGTGAGGAATCCAAAGGAGGTCTTTGTGAGGTGGAATTAGCCTCTTGCCAACCCAGGCCTCACCCTTTGTCTTTGACAATCGAATATACAAGCTTTAAAAAAACTTAAATATTGCTCAATCAAAGAACTTCAAAAAAAAATGATTTGGCATTTTATATTAGTGCGTTTACAACTACCACTAGCAAGAAATACTAAGTGGTCTTGATTTCAATGCATTACAAAACCCTCATAAAGAGCATATGTTGAAAATACAACTTTGGCATAATGTCCATAGAAATAAATAGCACCAATATGATCTACTCAAAAAATCATGCACTTTTAAAAAAATAATCGTCTCGATACAAGGTCTTATGTGAAAGTTATGATCCTCTAAAGTTCCCAAAATGAGAACTGTGCAATGTCACGACTGAGAATCTGCTATTTCTAAAAACTCTTAGCATCAAAGTCAAAAAATGTCTGCACTAGTGCATAGAGCATAAAAAATAGCCAAAATTAAACAAAAAATTGTGGGAAAAGGAGTCGTATGAACAAGAACGGAGCATTTGAAAACTGCCTTCAAAATTGCAACTGCCAACGGAGAGGGGTCCTGTTGTATCTTTCTAAGCGCGTTTCTACAAAGTATATAAAATTTATGCAAAAACTGAAAGATATCTAGATAGTTTTTTTGGGCTGCGAACAAAACCCAGAAGGCATTTTTATTGATAATGTACAGAAGATGCAGATCTAGTGTAAAAAGATGCCTTTAGCCAAAAAAATGATCCCAGCAACCAAAAAATAGCATTCAAAGGTAGAATCAGCTACCAAGAGATTTCAAAGGCATGTGACAACCTACAATTTTGATTAAAACACAAAATATGCAAGCTGATTAACAGAAACAAGATTGTTGGATCTTGCAAAATCCTGCCTGCATGTATATGGAGAGACCAAACAAGCCATGGAAAGAACAAGAGCATGGAGAACTAGCAATATCTCTTAGAAATTTTTTAATTTCACAAAAAAAATTCCTTAACAAAGCTCTAGATTTCAATGAAAACAATAGCAAAATAGACAACCAGTTACCGGGGTGGCTCTGATACCATATCAGAGGATTCGCCAAAGTCTGAATAATGAGGATGCACAAGTCGTGATTGCACAGGATGAATCAAGTGAATACCACAAAATGCTAAAGTAAATGAAATCAAACAAGAGACTATTGGATAGACAATTTGGAGAAAAGCCAATATTCCATTAACATGAGATAGCCATAATGAAGAATACATATAGGAGAGCTCATAAGTAACACCTCCCCAAATGGTGGTCAAAGCACCCCAAGAATAGACTATAACTCCTTCATAAAAGGTGGTGACAAGGTGCTAAGAATAGAGAATTAACTCCCATACCTGAAATAGCTAGTCAAAGGAGTTACGTATGACATTCTTATGACACCTATGACACACATCTCCGCATAAGCTAGCCTATCCCACAAATGTAGGAAAACTCCATGTATGCACAAATATATAATTTCCCTAATTAAATAATAGGAAAAAATAAAAACCTACATTAATACTATTTTTGGTTTATGTTTATCCAGAGACTTTACAGCCAAAATAAGAGGATATATGTCCCTTGATTGGTCTCACCTCATCCTAAGAACCAAATATGGCTCAAAGATGAAAATTCTATCTGAACCACTATCAAAAGATCACATCACTAATGAACCAACATCAAAATTAGAGGTAGATCATGCTATGTTGAATAAAGAAGAAAGGATTTTTGTTGAAGAGTTGGGTGAATGGACAGAACATGACCAAGAAGAGGAAAATAATTGTTTGTTAGTTATGATGCATAGTGATCCATATAGAAATTATGACCCTATTGGTTTGGGCATTTATGTTATTTTTTATGAAGATCATGTAATCCCAAATGTTTTGAGGGAAGAGACACCAACTATTCATGAATCTGAAAAAAAATTAGAAATATGGACCTTAAATTTTGATGGGGCCAAAAGTAAAAGTGGTGTTGGAGCAAGAATTTTTCTTATTGCTCCAAATGGAGAGAAATTTTTGAGAGCAATTCATTTTCAATTTGCTTGTACCAATAATGATGCTGAATATGAATCCCTAGTTCATGGGCTCATTTTAGCCAAGAAAAAGGGAATAAAGAATTTAATAGTAAAAAGAGATTCATAATTAGTGGTGAAGCAAATTAGGGAAAAGGCAATAGCTAAAAATGTAAGGATGAGATCCTATAGACATAGAATTTAGGACTTAATAGAAGATTTTGAATCTTTCAATATTAAAGTAGTTCTAAGAAACCAAAATTTTGAAGCTAATAGGATGGCACAGATTGGCTCGTAGTTTGATCCAGCAACTGACCTATTAGTTAACAATGAGTCAGTAAAAGTTATTGTAAGGCCAACCATCCCAAACAACGATGAGAATTGCCAAGTATTTGAAAATGATTCTCAGGTACTTTCATTCTTGCAACAATCTAGGGAGTTTGCCGATCAATTGCAACCAAAGATTGAAGAGGCATATGGGGATCAAATTATACAATTAAAGAATAATAAGCTTCCCAAAGGCTTAATCACTTTAGAAAACCTTTTTGATCCAAAAGATGTAGGTCTAGAGAAGAAAAGGTTTCGAGTAAACAAAGCAGATTATTCTGAAATAGAGGTGAGTGAAGGGAGAAAATTAAAAAAATAGAAATTCTGCAACTCAAGAGGAAAGAGAAAGACTAATTGACTTGTGCAAAAAATATGACAGAGTCATAGCCTCGAGCTATGAAGATCTTCATGGATATAATAGAGATATCATTCAGCACACAATAGAGCTGACTAAAGGATCAAAGCCAGTCAGATAGAAGCAGAGGCTAGTAAATCCAAGGATTGAATCTCTAATGATAGATGAGTTGTAGAAACTTTTAGAGACTCAAAGCTCATATCTCACTAAGCTCATAACTCTCAAAGTTATCAGAACTCACAACTTACATAGTTCCTAGCTAAGTAGCTCACCATAATATAGAAGACTCCAAATATTCCATATCAATAAACCTTATAAATGGATGTACATATATGTGTAAATTAAGATAATCCTAGTCATACGATGTATGTGGGACTAACTTCCTCAAAATAAGTGGAAGAAATGCAAGGAACCAACATCCCAATACATGTGAGATAAACTTCCCCAATGTACAAAAAATAACTAAGAAAGCTAAATGGTAGGAAAAGAAATATCCTACACCAACACCCCCCGACTTAAGCATAGCTTAGGTGGATAGAAGAATTGAGTCCCAGTAATGAGGCCTGATAAAGTACCCTAGTACATAAAAACTCTCATAAAGTGGAGAAAAAGAGAAAACCCATAGGAAAAATCCCCCATAAAGAGATAAAATAAGAGAAGGTTAGAATCTCCCCCTAAATATGATGTTAAATAAATTCATACTCTAAGTACAAGGTATCTCTATTAGGTCTATGAATCCTGGCTGGTAGTATATAAATTCCCATGCCATTCTACCCTTAAGAAATATGCAAGATCTTTCCACTTTTAGAAGTTCTTGTCATTTGGGCAAATTTTATTTATTGTGCATGTGTACAAAATAATTGAATTAATCACATAGCTCACACACCAATTGTCCTTAGGCAAAATTGCAGCATAGTATGTCATATGTTAGAGTATAATTTTGTTCCTTTAAGTTTTGATTTTGCCTTGAATTATTTCTTGTAGCTAATGTTTATGTTTGAATGATAACTTGACATTCTAAATTCTCAAGATATTGTAAGATTCACCCAAGAATGGACTTCTAATATTGATGATAAGAATATTGAACACACAAATATATTGAAGTTAGAAATCAAAAAATGAGTATAATTTACAATAGATGTATTCATATAATAGATATAAATATTCAATAAGTTTCATGGAAAACTAACTTAAGCTCTTGATTCAAATTAATTATCCTTAAAAGTGATTTATTAATTTTGGTGCATATCTTGGCAATTGGTGCACAAACTAATCAAATTGGTTAAAATGTCATATTATTGGCTTTAAATTTGACTATATTAGAATTATGTTATCATATTAGATGTGTTAGATCCATTATCCCATTTAGGATGTTGCTAACACAAAATAACAAATGCACATGTCTCGTGTAAGAAATTTGGTAGAAAAGAGCAATCTATAGCACCCAAGTGTGAAATCATCATTTTAACTCAAAATGATCTAATCAAAGTTAGCTATCTCATAAATTGTATTTCCCCATTTAGTGATACTCTAGCCAAAATCATCACTTTTATATGACAAATTTGAACCATTTAATGTGTTTTAGTGTTTTTAGGCCAAATTATGCATTTTGATATAAATTGGTCAAAAGCCTAGTTGGAAGTCATTGTTGGCCACTTTTAGGTGTCTACAATTTACCTCTATTTGGGAAGACATTGCAATGTATAGGCATAATAACATCTTCTTGAATAATGAAAGGTCTTGCATGCCTACAACTTCAATGATAATGGATAAACTATATGATGCCCCCTCAATAGAATAGTTGGCACAAGTAGGTCATCAAATGATCTCTTGAAAGAAAGAATAAAAAAAAGAGGATCAAATATATGAAGATTATGGGGTGAGAACATGATGAGTTTGAAAAATTAATCCAAAATCACTGAGAATTCAAGTGGGATGGTGTACAATCGTTTGTCCAAAGGTTGTTATAAGTGGTGTCCCCTGATAGTGTCAACGTTGTATGATAACACAATTATTTTCCCAAAGTTGGTTATAATCTTTGAGAAGATGGAGATACCCTAGTTATAATAGACAAAAAAATATAACATCATTCCCCTATTTGGACAAAATAAAGTAAATTTGGTGACAACACGATGATTTACCCAAAAGCAGTATAATCATTGAGAAATGTAGGTGGGATGGTGTATAATGATTTGCCCATAGGTGGTTATAATCATTGGACCCCAATTATGGAAGACATGATATATTATTTGATGATGGAAAATATTATGCGGGTAACTTAATACAGAGGATAAAGATAAATTGGGATGACCTACTAGTAGGGAGATGCTCTTCTAAACTAACAAAGGTTGAAATTCATTCATTGTTTAATTACTCTATTTGGGATATGATTGGGATTGGATCGGGATGTGACTGATGTTGATGCCAAAGAGATGTCTATGCCTCCATTTTTGAGTATACTTCCTAAATCTAGTTTTTATTATAGCACTTGACAGTAAGCATCATGATAGAACACCATGAGGACTGGGTTGAAAGATACATAAGGACTAAATTTTAAGATCCAATATTCAAGGGAAAATAATGAACCAATTATAAAAACCATTATGGTAATGTAGACATATGAATATGGATGTATTAAAGTGTAAATACACAAGGAATCACCCAATGAATGCATATAGACTAAATCAAAGCAACAATGTTGAAAGCAAATAAATAGGCACACAAAAAAATAATAATAATAATAATAATTACTCCTAATATTATTAAAAACAACATGATGAACATTTCCCCTAGTAAATAGTTTACAACTTAACAAACAAACAAGATTGGGGGGATAAGAAAAGGAAAGAGGTGGTCGAGTTGTCACCATATGCACTAGATAAGTGGGCATTGCCTACATAGTTTCATAGACATAATATATGATAAAAACTTCATGCCAAATGTATTTCTCCTAGGAAATGAGAAGAAAGTGATAACTAATAAAAAAGCATGATGGATGTGATATAAGAACAATAATGGTTTCTCAAAATGATAAGTTTGTGGAATAAAAGGCTAAAAAAATGGGGAAAACTAAGGAATAAGTGATTTACTTATGACTTAGTAAGGTTTCTCATAATTCTTAAGGCAAAGAAGAAGTCAATGTTTTTTTGTTTTTTGAATGATTTTACAAATGTTTTTCAATGTTTTGGAGTATCTCAACTCGATCAAGAAGGATGAGACACTAAACAATCCAAGCTGATAAAATGGTGAGAGTGTTACGTAGATGCTCTCAAAATGGTGAGAGTGTGGCTTAGGGTGATTGAGTTGACCTAAACAAGTATCAAGTGTTACCTACATAGTCTTAAGATGAGACCTCAAGTCACTATAATTCTACCTTACTGTGAATGAATCTAACTAGTGTAGAAACCAATTCAAACTAAATAGGCACAATTGGTAGAAAAACATAGTATGACATAGGAAATGGCTAGTTTGTATGTCAAGGCATGATAAACAAATGTTGCCCCTAGTTTTCCCATAGGTGGTTATAACTAGGATACAATGGCATAGGTTACTAAAACTAATTTTCCAATAGGTAGTTATAATAATGTCAAGACAATGAGAAATAAAAAAACAAGAAATGAAGGATGAAACTATCAAACTACTATCTTACTACTCCAAAATACTGCTTCTATCTAAAATGTTTGAAATAATTGATAAAACTAAATTTGAATCCTTTTCTTATAAAAAATGTGAATGGAACCAAATGAAATGAAACCAAAGTCATTCAACTGGTAGGGAGGGAGAAATCAACTTGATTGATGAGAAAGGTATGGTAGGACGGATATGTGATAGGTTGGTAGGATGATATGATGGGAAAAAATAGTATAGTACAAAAAAGATTGTTAAAATGATACAACTTGAAATGGTCCTTATAGAAAATACACCAAGTCACTCAAGCATAGTATCACTTTAAGTGGATAATGTTCATCTACTCATATAATTTTCTTCCATATAGTGTAGTGACCCTGTATGCTCTTATTCCATAGTTTTTTGTAATGATGAAAGGACCAACCCAATTGGGTTTGAACTTACCTTTATTCTTCTTTTCAGCCATGGTATTCTTTTGGTTCATGAGCTGGTACTAGAAAATTATTGATGAATAACTGATACTCTTTAGTTGTGTTTGTTTGTTGAGTCAAATATCCAATAGTAGCCATAGCATCTATGGTTCTATTACTTGCCCTTGGTATATGCTCAAATTAAATGTCATCAATATATAATTTGAGAATGTCAACCATGGCCTTGTATGGTACTAGCTTGTCATCTTTGGTCTAAAAGTGCTTTATACCTTGATTGATGATTAACTAATAATCACCATAAACCTTGAGATGACATATGTTCTATTGTACCACTTAAAAAAGTCTTGTAGTAAGTGATTTATATTCAGCCATGTTATTGGTACAAGGAAAGTTGATCCTAAATGATTTAGGGATTAGATCTCCCTATGGTATAATAAATAAAAGGCCTAACCTTGATCTATGTGTAGTAAATGATTCATCAAAATACAAATTCCAATTATGCTCCTCAAGAGGTTTGTCAATGATGTTCATTATAGATTCATCAAGAAATTGGAATGTGAGTAACTTTGTATTAGTAAAGGGTGCTTTGACAATTTAATCTACAAGAACTTGCCCCTTAATGGCTTCTTGGTTGAATCAATCGATGTCAAACTCACTAAGAAGCATGATCTATTTGGCCATGCATCCTTGTAAATATATATTAGATAGTAGATATTTGAGCGGATATACTTTTGAAATAACCATGGTCTTATTGTTTAACATGTGATGGTGCAGTTTCTAAGCTATGAAGACCATGGCTAAATAGACTTTTTTGATGGGTGTATAATTATATTCATACATAACCAGTGTATATCTTAAATAATATATGTCATGCTCTTTTTTTTATCATTATACTAATCCAAAATTGCCCCTAGGGCATTGTTAGTAATAGATAGATACAACAAGAATGGCTTTCCTGGCATATGAGGTAATAAAATAGGTAGATTCACTAGATAATCCTAAAAAGCTATCTATAAATGATCATCCCAATGAAATTTGAATCCCTTATTTAAAAAATGCATAAAAAGATGGCATTAATTAACCAACTATGATAAGAATCATCAAATTGACTAAATCTTGCCCTATAATTTCAAAGTTGTTTCAAATTAGTCAGTGGTGATATTTTTGTTATGGCTTGGACTTTGGCTAGATCAAATTCAATGCCTCGATGAGACACAATGAAGCCTATAAATTTTCCCAAATTGAATCTAAAGACACACTTCTTAGGATTGAGTTTAACTTTTTACTCATGCAGTATTTTAAATATTTGATGTAGCATTGTTGGATGATCAGTGCTAGTCTTTGATTTGCCAAGAATGTCATCAACATAGTCTTCAATAATTTTGTGTATCATATCATGAAATATGATGGTCATGGATCTTTGATAGGTGGCCCCTACATTTTTAAGACCAAATGACATAACCTGATAATATAATTTTCTCGATGGAGTAGTGAACATTGTTTTATGTTGGTCTTTTAGTGTTATCTTGATCTAGTTATACCCTAAAAATCCATCAATCAATGAAAGCATTACATAACCCATTATGGAGTTGATGATCATGTCAATGTTTGGAAATGGAAAATCATCCTTAGGGAAATATTTATTTATATCATGGAAATTAGTACAAATTCTAATTCCTTTTGGATTTTTCCTAACTGGAACAACATTGGAGATCCACTCTGAATAGTTGATCGATTGAATACATCCTACTTCCAATAGTTTTTCCAACTCTTTCTTTAGTAATACAACAATGTGAGGATGCATCTTATGCAATTCTTGTTTTAATGGTTTGGCATCAGGATTTACCACAATGTGGTGCATAACTAAGGTAGGGTCCAAACCTAGCATGTCAAAATATGCCCATGAAAATATTTCAATAAATTCCCTCAAAAGGGTTGTAAGGACTTCATGCTCCTTATTAGTAGGGGATGCACCTAGCTTGATCCACTTTGGGTCATCTAGGAACTTGATGTTACCTCTATTATATCTTCCACTAGAAGGTTTAAACCATCTTCAAGTATAGTGGGAAAATATCTAAACTGATTTGCAATGTTAAAGTCCTCTATTAGGACTAGTTCTTTGAGTTCCCCTAAGCATGATGAATCAGAGTCCCCCAATGGGAGATTTGGCCATGTAACCAAAAATATTATAAACTCATAAATGATTCAATCAAAAGCTTGTTGTTCTTCAAAATTTAACTCATATTCATAGACAAGTTCATCATTAGTTGTCTCTTGAGCTATACTTGAATAAGGTTGAACATCCCCATCTAATGGCACATAAAATAGGTTTTCACCATTAGACTATCCATTTTATTTACTTTTTCCCTAGTTTGAAAGTGCCTCAAAGAGTTTTTCACTTTAAGACCTCAATGTTTTATTTATTTTCTTTTGGCTAAGGGTGTTCATCCATTCTCTAAAATAGGCTTCAGGATCTAACTTGATTGAGGACCCTAATCTATGGTCCCCTAATAAAACATTATCTCTAAAGCCAAGAAAATTATATAAAGCCTCATCATTTTGAAACTCATTAATTAGCACATTGGATTCTTGTTGGTCCTAGTATATCAATTGGGTATAACATAATGGTAATGGGTTTTGATGAATTACTAGTCTAAGGGTACAAATGGAATGAGGGTTAAATAGGTTGGTCTCATCTAGGTCATTAAAAAGGCTATGATCAGACTCTGCTTCACTATCAGCATCATCATCACTAGTCGATGGTGATAGAACATGATTAAGGTACATGGGGTCACCCCCATGTGGTTTAAATCTAAGTCCATAGGGTCCTTTATATCTGGTCATGGAAATTGGCTCGAGTGTTCCTTATTGGTTTGGTTTGAGGCCTCTTCCTTCATAGTCTTGATTCTTCATGATCCTATTAGGAATAAGATAATTTTCATTCTCATAAAAATTGGCCTTCTTGTCATTGTATAACCATGATTCATCTCCTTTAAGAGGGTCTTATTCTAGGCTAGATATAGGTATAAACATAATAAGTCATATATTATACTATTTACCTTTACCCCTTTATTGCCATTCTAGATGAAGTGGCTTGGCTTTAGGTCTGCCAAATTACTTTGGGTTCTATGGAAGGTTTGCAATATGAAAGGCATCATGGGTCACATACTCTCCTAGGACATTAGGTGAGATATTATAATTATTAGATATCTCAGGAGGTAGCATGTGGATCAATGAAGTTATCCTCTAGAAAATTGAGTGTTGCCTTTCCCTTATCCTACCTAGCCATTGCATTCATGTCAAAATGATAGTGATATCTCTTAAACTCAACCTCTAGGTATTTGTAGTGCTCATAGGGATGTTAATATCTTGGTATACAAACCTCCATCCCTAAATGGCAGAATTTGATACATTGGTATAATGTCAATGGGATTGCATGAATTTCATGTAACCAAGGTCTACCCAAAAGCATATTGTATGACAAATCAAGATCTAGCACATGGCAAAGTGTATATTAGGTCAAAGGCCCCAAGATAACTGACAAATAGATTGTGCCTTGTGATTTTTATTCTTCATTGTCATAGGATTTGATGGTTATCATTTTGGATTGAAGATTTATTATTGTGTACCTAAGAAGCTTGATGAGCTTTAGAGATACTATTTTTAGACCTGATCCATTGCATATGAGGACACATTTAAATTTGTGCCACTTTATGCAAACTTCAATGTATAAGGGGTTGTTGTGTAGTGGGCCAAGGGATGACATATCATTTTGGTTGAATGTGACTTGTTGGGTTGGAGCTAGGTGTCCAACCAAAGCTTGGAATTTATCAGGGGATATATCACTTGAAATAGTGGAATAGCTAAGGAACTCATTAAAAATGTTTTTGTGGATTATCGATGTACATAAAAAATCTAAAATAGATATTTATGTTGGTGTCTTTTGAAATTGTTACAAAATATAAAACTTTTTTTGTAGGTCAATGTTAAATGGCTTATTCTAAGATTGAATGACTAGTTGGGTGATGGGCGAGGTGACAGATGGATGTGGGCCTAGGATGGTAATCTTCAACCTCTAAGTTGTGATTGCACAATCAAGATTAAATACATGACCATGATTGCTAACAAATTATGGTGATGATGGGGGTCCAAGATAAGTCTTGACTGTTGGTGCACTTATGTGTGATCATGAGCCAATAATGAGTTATCAATATAGGGTCCAAAATTAGTAATCCCTACTTTTGGTATACCTGTATGCAGTCCTAGGTCAAGCAAGGATTATCAATATGAGTTGGACTATTAGCATTATTTATCAAAGGTCTTGATTTATTAGTATTTAGTCTTAGATTGATGGAGGTGGTACTAACATGACCTCATACAATATGACCTACAACCCTGTTGTAGTCATGTATAACTGCATGTTAGGTTTTTTTTTGAAATTTTCTAACCTTGGTTTTATCCATTGTTTGGATGTTTTTGGTTCTATTATTGGTGATTCTATTGATTTTTTTGGTTCAGCCTTGGTTGTTAAAACTATTTTTATTGGTGTTATACTAGCCATTGTTGTTGTTAATATTGTTATTGCTATTATGGTTGGTTATTTTGTTGGGAAAATGGGTTTTGATAGATTCCAAGGGTCTGATTAGAAGTGGAAACATCACCATCCAATGTTATCTCCCCATTCTCCAACATATTCTAAACCAGATGTTTAATTTACACACAATGGTGCAAATTATGTCTGTTAACTTGATGATATTCATAAAATTCATTTTGTTGGTACCAATAAAGATAAGGGATGCCTTGAGGATAATGTTTTGATATAGGCCATCTAATTAGATTAGTAGTGGTGAGCTTGTGAAACACATATTCAATAGGTTCTCCAAGGTCACTAAAAATTTGATGAGTAGGCAATGTTCTCCTTGGAAGAAGAGCTTGTAATGGTAAAGGTTTTTGCATTTGTTGTGTGAGCCTAGGTTATTATGTTTTTTACATTTACTAAAAAGGTTGTGGGTTAGAAGTAACTTGATTATGTTGCATGGGCTGAGCAAATGGTGTTTGCACCATTTATACATGTCTCGACTCTATTACTCCATTTTTGACATGTTTATTGTGGTTAAACTGTTTTGGTCTATCATTATTAGCATGTGCTAATTGATATGCTTGCACTTGGACTTGATGCTGGTTTTGGTGATTTCCTTGATTAGTACCTTGATTTTGATTTGATGAAGTAATATTGATAACCCCTTTGTTAACAAGGGCTTACTCAATCAATAAACCTTTGTCAATGATCTCTTTAAAGGTATGTACACATTATAGCTCTAGATTTTAGCATATCTCACTATGCAAATTTTTTATAAGCATAGTGTCTAATTGTTTATCTAGTAAACTATGGGTGAATTAGTTTAAAAGGGCTCTTCATCACTGTAGATAACTTTCAAAACTTTCAGCAGCCTTTTGTTTTGATTATGTCAAGTCAACCAATGAAATCTCATGCTTGAATCATATGAAAAGTGTTACATAAATTTGTCTAAAAGATCATCAAAATCTGCTATAGAATTCTTGGGCAACTTCAAAAACCACTCCAAGACTTGTCCTACTAGACACCTTGGGAACAATAATAAAAGGCATATGTCACTATATGCCACTAGATAGCATGTAATAAAGAACTTGGTTAAATGGTTTTTGGAGTCACCCTTCCCCTTTTATTTATCAAATTTTAGTAGTTCATACCCTAGAGGAAATGGTATCTACAAGTACTCCATGTTAAATGGATAAGAACTAACATCATCCAACTTGAAATTTTTTGGTCTATTTCCCCACTTGGATGGAAATAATTACATCCTTCATTTGTTGTAGTTCTTAGGCTAAGAAACTAAAGGGAACATTGGCTTGAGGTAGAATATTTTCCTAGGTAGATGGTTGAGTGATCATAAGTTGAGCACTTTGACTGGGGTATAATAGAGGTATTTATTGGGGTATGTTGGTTTGGTTTGGGAATGGACTAAGAATATGCATACATGGATTAGGGTTTGATTAGTTGAATTACATGTATAGTGGTTCTATATTCTAGTTCAAATTAGATAATAGGTCTAATTTTGAGGATTTTAAGGTTGGGATAGAGGAATATGGTTGTACTATGCCTATTGAGGTTGAATAAAGATATATTTCCAACTAATAAAATTTTTTTGTTGAGGGGATACTTGTGAACCCAAACCTTGTCTTTGAACTAGTGGCACATTCTAACTAGTGGCACATTCTACACAAAAAGTAAAGGTTGCTTGGTCGGTACTTGAGGAACATTGAAACCTCTTTTGTTGTGTAAATCCTAGTTGGGAATTGGATTCATATTATAGATTCAACTTTTGTTGATGACCAATATTAATATGTTGTTGATTAGACATCATTTGGATTTGAATTAGTATATTTGTCTGCAAGGAAAGAGGTATGTTCACTACTACCTAGTGAGGTTTAATATCATATGCCCCATAATGAAGAGGCAATATGTTTTGCCTCTATTGCATTGGTATATTTTATTGTGACTATTATTGTGTAACACAACTCATTGCATATTGGGGAGGATTAGGATTTATCACATTTTGTTGTTAAAGCATGGTATTAGTAGTTGGTTGACTACCTAATCCTGTTGGTTGAGTGCTTGAAGAAGAAGTTAGATGAGGATTAGTGGTAGTAGTTATTTAAGGTTGGGATGTAGATGTGGATCTAGGAATTTGACTCAAGAGAGGATGGTTAGTATGGTGTTAGTTCCAAAATGAAAACAAAATGAAAGAAACACACTATAGCATAACATCTCTAGGCCTAGACACTAGGGAGAGATTGGTAATAAAAAAAATGACAAACACAATTAAAAAGTAAGGAATAAAACACAAGAATTCCTTCAACTTACTTGGATGCTCCAAATTCCTTTGTAGTAGTGGATTTCTCAGATTGTGCTCATGAAGTCCTTGGCAATGGAAGCTTTGCTACCTATATCTCTCCTTAGCACCTTTGGCTTGTGGCTTGGATTGGCTTGGAATCAATTTGGCATGGTAACACTTGTTTCAATGGCTTCTTGAATATATTTGTGCAATATAAATTTTCACCAAAATAGCTTAGAAATGATGTTCATGGACTCTCTATTTATAGATTTTTTAGAATGTCTATAATCAACCTAAACCATTCATCTCAAGATTGAGATGTGTGGTTGAGGATTATTTTAATTTTTGGAATTAAGTTTATAATTATCTTCATCATGAAATTATAAGAAAGGGAAATTAAGAGGTATGGAGGGAATCATAGAAGGAATTGATGAGGCATGGAGGGCATGAATCCTGATATTTGTGGCATTTATGGCTTAGGGATGTTTTCCCAAGAAATAAGGTCACCTGATGATGTAGATATTCAATATTCATTTCTAAAAATAAGTTTTCAACAAGTTTCCATTAAATTATTAATTATTCCTTGATTTGGGTTAATTATCTCCTAAGTATGTTTAAACACTTAGTGCACAAATTACTCAAATTGATTAGAGTGCCTTGTTATTGGTCCAAAATTTGACTGAATTGGAATTGGAATGTAATGTTAGATAAATTGGATCCATTATCCCATTTAGGATGTTACCAATAGAAAACAATAAAGGCACATGTCTTATGCAAGATATTTTATAGGAAAGAGCAATCTAGAGCACCTAGGTGCAAAATTAGCATTTTGACTTGAAATGATCTGATCAAAGTTAGCTAGCCTATAAATTGCATTACCCCATTTAGGGATGCCCTAGCTAAAATCAGCACTTGAATATGTCAATTTCACATCATTTAGCATGTTTTAGTATTTTTAGGCTAAATTGTGCATTTTGGATAGAAATTGGTCAAAATCTTGGTTGGAGGTTCTCGATGGCTAGATTTAAGTGTCTACATTTTGCCCCTATTTGGGAAGGTGTTGCAAGCTATAAGCATAGCAACATCTTCTCAAACAATGAAAAGGTCCTGTATGCCTACAACTATGATGATGATAAACCAACTATATGATTCCCCCTCAAGGGAATGATTGGCACAAGTATATCGATAAATGGTAACTCAAAAAAAAGAAGTGAAATGAGGGGACCAAAAAAAGGAAAGATGATGGGGTGAAAACATAATGATAGTGAAAAAGTACTAAAAATCATTGAAAATTCAAGTGGGATGGTGCACAATGGTTTGTCCAAACTTGGTTATAAGCATTGTCCCCAATAGTGGCAATGTGGTATGATAACACAATGATTTGCCCAAAGGTAGTTATAATCATTGAGAAGATGGAGTTTCCCTAGTTAGAATAGACAAAAAAGATAAAAACATGCCCCTGTATAGGTAGACAAAGTAAAGTGGTGACAACACAATGATTTTCCCAAAGGTGGTTATAATCATTGAGAAATGTAGGAGGGATGGTGCATAATGGTTTTTGCAAAGGTAGTTATAAGCATTGTACCTCAATTATAGAAAACATGATAAATGTGGCTGATGATGATGATAAATTAACATAGAGGGTAATGATGAATTGGAACAACCTACTAGTAGGGAGATGCCCATCTAAATTAATAAAGGTTGAAATTCTTTCATAGTTAATTACTCTATTTGGGATATGATTGGGAGTGAATCAGGATATCAATGCTGAAGACATGCTACCATTACTTAATACATTTCTTGAATCTAAGGTTTGTTGTAACACATGTCAGTAGGCATAATGGTATAATAATATGAGGACTTGGCCAAAATATGCATAAGGACTGACTCCCAGAATCCAATACTCAATAAAAAATAATGCACCAATGATAGAAACCATAATGAAAATGTAAACATATGAATATGGATGGATTCAAGTGTAAGTGTGGGCAAGGAATCACCTAATGAACACACATAAATTAAATCAAGGTAATAGTGCTAAAATCAAATAAATAAACAATGCAATAGAAACCCTATCAACATTGCCCCTAGCAAATAGGTGAAAACTGAACAAACAAATAAAATAGAGGAATAGAAGAAAAGGAAGGGGGTGGCTGAGTAGTCTCCATATACACTAGGTAAGTGGATTCTCCCTACATATTTTCATGGATGTAATATCCAATAAAAAACTTTAGGCCAAATGTAGTTCTCTTAGGGAATCAGAAGAATGTGATAACTAAGGAAAACAAAAAAAATGGATGTGATAGAAGAATAGGTATGGTCCTACAAAATGGCAAGTGTGTGAGAGAAAAAGGCCAAAAAAATTGGGGAAACTAAATGACAAGTGATTTACTTATAACTTAGTAAGGGTTCCTAGAATCCTTAAGGCAAAGAAGTGGTCAATATTTTTGTTCTTTTCTAACAATTTTTCAAATATTTTTACAATTGTTTTTGGAGTATCTCAACTCAATCAAAAATGATGAGACACTAAAAGGCTCAATCTCACAAAATAGTGAGAGTGTTTAAACTAAGTTTACTCATAAAATGTTGAGAGAGTTTAAACTAAGGTTGCTCATAAAATGGTGAGATTATGGCTTAGGTTACTCACAAAATGGTGAGAGCATGGTGGGAAGGGTGACTGAGATGACTTCAACAAGTATCAAGAAATATGTACATAGTCCTAGAGTAAGACCTGAGGTCACTATAGTTCCACCCTTATAGTGGAGGAATTTGATGAGTGTAGCAGTCAATTCAAACAAAATAGGCACAGTTGGTAAAAAGGGATAGAATGACATAAGAAGTGACAAGTTAGTAAGTCAAGGATTAATGTTTACCCTAGTTTGCCCATAGGTGGGTATAACTAGGACATAATGGCATAGATAAATGGTATTAATTTTCCTAAAGGTGGTTATAATTAATAAAAAAATTAGTGGTAAGAAAAGAATAAAAAATGATGGATGCAACTACTAAAACTTTTGTCACACTATTCCAAAATATGATCTCTATCTAAAGTACTTGAACCAACTGATGAAATTGATCAGATACCTTGATGTTAATAATGTGTAATGAATGGAAAAAACTAAGGTCAAATGAGCTAGGCTTTAGAACACACTAGGCTGATAGGTTGGAAGTGAAAAGTGGATACAGTGAAGAATATAAATAAGGATGGTATTTGTACAATGAAAAATAGTAATAAACAATCATAACTGAAATGGTTCATACAGACAATAAACCTTAGCACTCAAGCATAGTACCACTTGAGATGAATAATATTCATTAGCTCAAGAAGTTAATCTCTATCTAATTTGGTAAGCATGTATGCTCTTGATCCATAATGTGTAGAAATGATGAAAGGCCCTATCTAGTTTGGTTTGAATTTTCCTTTATGCTTTTTCTTAGCTATGGTATTCTTTTAGCTTTCTTTAAGAACAAGATCACCAAGTTTAAATGTTCTATACTTAACACACTAATTATAGTAGCCTTTGAGTTAGTTTTGATATGCTTGAAGATTATTGAGCATGGATGTGAATTTCTCATCAAGTAGGTCTAGCTCTTGTAGGTGAGATACTTGATAGTCATGATCATCTAGAACATGCTTGAAAGATATGTGTAGTGAAGGTAACTTGACCTCAATGAGAAGGATTTCTTTAGTACCATAAACAAGTGAGTATGAAGTGGCTCCTATGGGGGTATGATGATTGGTACAGTATGCCCAAAGGGTAGGGAATATTTGCAAGTGGCAATCATGATTGGCATCATTGACAATCTTTTTGAGAATATTGACAATGGTTTTATTGGATGCCTTGGCTTGGCCATTACCTTAAGGGTAATATGTTATATAAAAATGTTATGTGATATTATATTTAGTACATAATTGGTCTACATCCTTGTTCTTGAGTGATCCTCCATTATCAGATATAATGTCAGAGGGGATACTGTAGCAACAAATGAGATGGTTGAAAATGAATTTGGAAATTTGCTTTCTAGTCATGTGAGGGGTATAGTTTCAACCCACTTAGTGAAATACTCGGTGGTAGTAAGGATATGTTTATGGTTGTCAAATAAATTTGGGTTGATCTTCCTAATGAGGTTAAGTCCCCATGTATAAAATGGCCATGGTGTTAAACATCTATTTTAGAGTTTTTATTGGGGCATGAATCAGATTAGCATGTTATTGACATATGTTTTTGGAATTGTTTTTAGAGTATCTCAACTCAATAAAGAATGATGAGACATAATGAAGCCAAGTAATTTACTTGAATTTACACCAAACACATATTTCTTTCAATTAAATCTAACTTTGTACTCCTGTAATCTTTCAAATATATTATGCAATACTACTAGATGGTTGGCCTTGGTTTTGGATTTTCCTAATACGTCATCGACATAGTCTTTAAAAATATCATGCATCATATCATGGAATATGATAGTCATGGCCCTTTGATATGTAGCTCAAACATTCTTAAGGCCAAAAGGCATTACCTGATAACAAAATATTCCCCATGGAGTGGTGAACATTGTTTTATGTTGATCTTCTAGTGTTATTTTGATCTAGTTGTATCCTAAAAATCCATCCATGAGTGAAAGCATTTCATAACCTACCATGGAGTCAATGATCATGTCAATATTAGGCAAGGTAAAATCATCTTTAGGACAAGTTTTATTGATGTCTCAAAAATTAGTATAGATTCTGATCCCTTCAGGCTTTTTACTAATAGGTACCACATTAGAGATCCATTCTAAGTAGTCAATGGATTAGATACATCCTACTTCTAAGAGTTTTTATAACTCTTTCTTTGCCAATACAACAATATAAGGATTCATCTTACGTAACTTTTGTTTTACCAATTTGGCATTAGGATTAACCACAATGTGGTGCAGAATCAAGGTGGGGTCTAAACCTGGCATGTCAAAATAGGCCCATGCAAAGATATCTACAAATTCTCTAAATAGAGTTGTAAATATGTCACATTCTTCCTCAATGAGGGACGCTCCTAATTTTAGCCATTTTAGGTCTAATGTAGTCTCAATATTTACCTTTATTATATCTGTAACTAGAAGCATCAAACTATCTTCTAGGATAGTAGGTAATGACATAAACTATTGAATTATGTCAGGGTCCTCCATTAGGACTTGCTCTTCAACTTCTCCTAGGCATGATGAATCTGAGTCCCCTAATGGGAGATCTAGGCATGTGATAAAAATAGTCAAAAATTCATGAAGAATTTGATCAAATAATTGTTGCTCAAAGTTGAACTTGGCTTCATAATTAATTTCAGCATTAGTGGTATCCTGGTCTAATTTTGAAGAAGAATGAACACCCCCATATAATGGTGCCTAAAATAGGTTTTCACCACTAGAATGGCATTTATCTTTACTTTTTCCTTGGTCAAAAATCACCTCAAAGAGTTTTTCACTTTGGGACCTTAATGTTTTACTTTTTTTTTTTGGTTAAGAGTGTTCATTTGCTCCCTAAAATAGGCTATAGGATCTAATGTGATTGAGAATCCAAAATTGTGATCTCCTAATGGAACATTGTCTATAAGGCCTAAAAAGTCAAAAAATGCCTCATCATTATATAACTTATCAATTGGTAAACTAGATTCTTGTTGGTCCCAATAAATCAATTTGGGATAATATAATGGCAATGGGTTGTGAAAAATGGTCAAGGTAAGGGTACAAATGCCATTATTATCAAACAGGTTGGTTTCAACTAGGTTATCAAAGGTGAGGCTATTATCAGACTCTACTTCATTTCTATCATCATCATCACTAGTCATTGGTGGTGGAGTTTGAATAAGAAATGTGGGGTCACCCCCAAGTGGTTTAAATACAATTCCATAAGGTCTTTCATACTTACTCATAGAAATTGGCTCGATGGTTCCTTGTTGATTTAGTCTGAGGCCTCTTCCTTCATAATTATGACACTCCATGATCTTATTAGGAATAGGATACTTTGGATTTTTATAACAATCAGCTTGGTTATCATTGCATAACTATGATTCATCCCCTTCAAGAGGATTGGGTTCTACGCTAGATGCTAGTACAAATGTGATAAGTCCCTTATCTTTGTTCTTTTGTTGCCAATGCATATGTGGGGTGAATTTACATCACCCAAAGGTTTTCAAATTCTAAGGAAGATTGGAAATATGAAACGTATCATGGGTCACATACTTTCCCAATCCATTATCTAAAATTGTGAAATGATTAGAATCTTCAGGAGGCATGTGGAAAAGGAAATCCAAGGTATTAGGATCTATGTAATTATCTGGTGAAGGATTAATAAGTATAGCCTCTCTTTTATCTTAATTAGAACTTGGATTCATGTCATATTGATAATTATAGATTTGAAATTCAACCTCAAGATGTTTGCAGTGTTCATATGGATGTAAATCTCTTGGAATATTCACTTCCATCCCTAAGTGGGAAAACTTGATACATTAGTGCAATGTTGACGGGACTGCACAAATCTCACATAATCAAGGCTTGCCTAGAAGCATATTGTATGATAACTCAAGATCAAGCAAATGGAAAAGTGTATCATGGGTCAAAGGCCCAATGATAACTAGAAAACTAATGGTGCCTTGTGATTCTCTTTCCTAATTATCATAGGCTTTGATAGTTATTATTTTTGGCTGGAGATCTACCATTATGTACACAAGAAGCTTGATAAGCTTTAAAGACACTATGTTGAGGCTAGATATATTGTTTATAAGGACACATTTTAATTTATACCACTTTATATAAACTTATATGTATAATGGATTATTATGGAGTGGGTCAAGAGAAGACATATCACTTTGGTTGAATGTGACTTGTTGGGTTGGAGTTAGGTGTCCAACCAAAGCTTGGAATTTATCAGGGGATATGTCATTAGCAACAGTGGATTGGATAAAAAACTCATTCAATATTTTCTTGTGGATTATTTACATTCATATAAAATCTAAAATAAAAATTTGTGTTGGTGTCTTTTGCAATTGTTCCACAATATCAATTTTTTTATCTTGGTTAGTAGTGAATGGTTTATTTTGAGGCTAAATGGTTGGTTGAATGATAGGCAAAATGGCAGATGGTTATGGGCTTGGAATCATAATCTTTGACCTCTAAGTTATGATTTCACAATTAGGATTAAATACTAGACCATTATTGCTAATCAATGTTGGGAACAGTGTGTGACTAGATAAGATAAGTCTCAGTTGCTAGTGCACTCACATGTGGTCACATGGAAAGAATGGGTTATCGATATAAGGTTCAAAAGGGGAAGTCCTAGTTTTCTAGTTTGTTTTTATGCACTCCCAAGTCAAATAAGGATTATCCATGTAATTTGGCTGAATTTTGTTGTTTAGCAATGATCTAGGTTGATTAGTGTTTGGTCTAAGATTAATAGAGATGGTATTAACGCTACCCCCTACAATACGACCTACAACCCTATTGTATTAATGTGATACTACATGGTAGGTTTTTTGGTTCTTATTGTTATAACCTTGATTTTATCCATTGTTTTATCATTGTGGGTTTTGCTACTGATTTTGTTGATTCTACTAGTTTGGCCTTTGATTTTGACGTTGCACTGGTTGTTGTTGTTGTTACTAATTACTTTGATGTTATTAATTGTTATGTTAGGGAAAAGGGTTTTGATAAATCCCAAGATTTTGATTGGAAGTGGAAATTCCATTATCCAATTTTATCTCCCCATTCTCTAACAAATTATTAATTAAATGTTTGATTTAGACCCATCTTCATAGATTATGTCCATTAACCTGATGATAGTCATAGAATTCATTTTCATAGTACTAATTAGGATAAGAAATGCCATGAAAATAATGCTTTGGTATAGGCTAACTAATCAGATTAGCAATAGAAAACTTACTAAATATAGACTCAATAGGTTCTCTTAGGTTACTAAAGACATGACATGTAGGCATGGTTCTCCTAGGAGGATGGGTTTGCAATGGTAAAAGCCACTATATTTTTTGTGTAGGTCTTAGTTATTGTGCTTGTGGCATTGGTTGGAGAGGTTTTAAGATAGGAGTAAGCTAGAAATTTGATGTAGATGATGTTTGCACCATTTGGACATGATGGGATTTGGTTACTCCATTTCTCACAACATTCCTATTGCAATTGAATTGCTTCGGTCTTTCTTGTTATTAACCTATGTCATTTATGATGTTGGTACTTCAATGGGATGTTGGTCATTTCCCTAATTTGTACCTTGATTTTTATTAGTTTAATTAAGCTTGATAACTCCTATATTGATGGTCTCTCACTTAATCAATAAGCCATTGTTGATGATTTCCTTGAAAGTATGTGAACATTTTAGTTCCAAATGATAAGTTATCTCACTATGAAATTTTTTAGTAAACATAGTGGCTAATTGTTTATCTAGTAAACTATGGGTAAAATGGCTTGCAAGGGCTTTCCATCATTGTAAATAACTTGTAAAACTCTCAACAACTTTTTGCTTTACTTGGGTTAAGTCTACTAATTAAATCTCATGCTCGAGGTTATAGGAAAAGTGCTACATAGATTTATCAAAAAGATCATCAAAATCCATTACAAAATTTTTGGATAACTTTAGAAACCATTCCAACACTTTTCCAGCCAAGCTCCTTAGAAATGATAGCAAAAGGTAAATGTCACTATATGCCACTGGTTGACATGTGATAAAGAATTTGGTCAAATGAGCCTTAGGGTCACCTTTCCCTTTATATATGTCAAATTTTGGTGGTTGGTATCCTAGAGGAAATGGTATTTACAAATACTCCATGTTGAATAGGTAGGAATACATGTCATCCAATTTAAACTTTTTAATCTATTTACCAGCTTGAATGGTAGTAATTGTATCCTTCATCTATTGCAATTCTTGGGATAAGAAACTAGAAGGAACATTGGTTTAAGGGAGAATATTGGTTTGGATAGATGGTTGAGAGGTCACAAGTGGGACACTTTGACTAGGCTATGATGGGGATATCTATTAGGGTACATTGGTTTGGTTGGGGAATGGATGAGGAATATGCATATATAGATTAGGATGTACTTAAAATTGCATAATTGGTTGCATGATATTCTAGTTTGGGTTGGAAATAAAGGTTTTACTTAGAGGATTTTTTGGTTAGGATGGAAGGATATAACTATACTATATTGGTTGTGGTTGAAAAGGGACATGTTACCGACTAATCGAACCTTGTTATTCAATGGAAAATTTTGGTCTAAGACCCTATCTCTAAATTTGTGGCACATTTTGGACCAACGGTTGTCTATTAGGTACTTGAGAAATATGGGAACCTCCTTGTTGCATGAATCCCTATGAGGAAATGAAATCAAGTTGTAAATTTGGCATCTGTCATTGACCAATATTTGCATGTTGTTGACTAGTCATTTCTTGGTTTTGGATTGGTATATTAGTCTATGACTGAAGATGTGTGTTCATCATTACCTAGTGAGGTGGAATATTAGTTGCCCCTGATTGATGTGGCAATTTATTTGTCCTCTATTGTGTTGATACACTACATTGTGCCTACTATTTTGGAATACTAATTGTTACTTGTTGAGGAGGAGTAGGATTCATCACATTTTATCATTGAGACGTGACATTAGCCATTATTTTATTACCTAATCCTATAGGTTATACACTTGAGAAAGTAGCTAGTTGAATTTAAGATGTAGAAACTCCTATTCCCTACTATGATGATCTACTCATGGGATTAACTATAGGCACATATTATTAGCTAGTTGTTTGTGTGTTGGTACCACTTTGATCAGGATTGGATGTTGTTTACACATTGTCTACTACATTTTGTTCACTATTCTATGTAAAGGCTGAAGACATTTTTTCAGTAATGGGCATATGCATCAAGTTATCTATGAAAGTAGTTTGTATCAATAGGTCAGAATTCAAATTCTCTGTTCTAGTTAACTCTATCAACACTCCTATTGAAGGAAGTAGGTCAATGAGGGGTTTACTCACCATGTTCATCTAATTGAAATAATGTGCTAGATTCAAGTAGGTTTGATATACTATCTGTATTTGGTTAAAGAGATCTTCCATGATGTTTTTGCATCGATTAGATATATTAGGATCTTGGTCTGTTGTTTGGACTAGAGCCATAAGATTTATAGAAGAATATTTTTGATTGTAAATGATATTATGGGGCACTCTTACTAGACTTGGTAAATTTTCATGGGAAAAGTCTGCTGGAAACTTGGTTTCTACCTCTATGGCTCTAACCAAAATCTCATCTTTGTTCTCTAACAAATGTCACTCAAATAAAAATTGATCATACGTGGAAGCCGTATTAGTAGAATATGAATGTTGAATAACTGGCTCATCCACTATGGGTATTGTAGATAGTTTTTGTGTGGTTTGTTCTTGGTCTTGTTCAAAACAAGGTGGTGTGTTAATTAGATAGTTAGTCAATGGATCTTGGCTTTGTGCCCCTGATTGAGTATTATAAGAGGGATAAGAATCCATTTCATAATCAATATTATCCAAATAGGGGTCTTGCACCATTTTTTCCTATGCAACTACATTACTAATCCCTAGATTGTACATGAGTCCACTACGAGTGTAGGAATACATGTTGGGATCCATAGTCAATGTTTTGTGATAAAAGGTCAAAGAGTTCTACAAACTCTAAAAAGGACAATGTCTAAAATAGATGATATTCTAATTTGGTCTAGATTTTTCAAAAGGATCAAAAGGCTTATGAAAATATTTGTGAAGAAATAAGCTATCATGAAGTATCTAACATTTCACTATTCACACAAAGATAAGCAAGTAAATGAACCAAAAATCAAAATGCCAAACTCTAAAGTTGAAGTGTTTCCAATCAGTCTAATCTAGGAATTTAAAAGTTGATAGGTCTTTTGGATAAACATGGCATCAAAATCTAGGCTCAAAAAAGGCATGTTCTAGGACTCTTGGCCAAATGGCATCAAAAGCTAGACTTTGAAATAGATGAAAGTTTTAATCTAATGGATTCAAAACACTTATAACAAACACTAGGCATTTTATTTGTGGACATGAACTTGATCAAATGGGTATAAGGTCTGAAATAAAAGACACTTTATAAATAGTTTGTTTTCTCATAAAAATGGTATAAAACTTAGTTCTTTTGACAAACAAGCTAGACAAAAGTGAACAAGATAACTATTTTTTAGACAAAAGATCACAAAAGTACACTTAGATTAGTATGAAAATGTAGGAACAAATTTGAACTCTATGCAAGAGGGTCTATTTTATAATATTTGAAATGTATTGGGTAGTGTAACAAAGCTACACTACCCAAAATGTGGGACAAAAAAGGTTGTTTCAAAAACTCTCTAAGGCAAAGACATTTTCCCATAATTTTAATAGCATAACACTACTTTTCTTGACTCAAAATGTTGTGGTGCATAGACCCAAAGTGCAAGTGTTTAGCACAAAATGGCTTAAGTCTATTAAATGGTGATAATGATCTTGAGTCTAAAATGGCCTTCAACCCAAATTGGAAATTGAACCTAAGTTCCCTCAAGTTTAATGCAAATGATGAACCCACTTAACACATCAACCCTATAAACTTATAAAGGTGTAAATTCAAACTTATATTATAAGTGAAGGACTTAAACAACTTTTCTAAATGTTTAGACTCAATTGGGTAGGATAACCATGCCAAAGTGGATGATATGACTCTCAAGCTTTTGATGAACTTTGAACAAGTCAAATTGATGATCTTACGTGGGAAGCATAGCACCTCTTTAATTAAAGTAAAATTATGACTATGTGTTTGGTTTGAATTTTTTTGTTTACACCAAGTTCTGACTTCAAACAAGACTTTAATCTAGGACAAGACCAACTAATTAATTTCTTTTAGATCCTAAACTGACAAGGTTGCTTGGTATTGTTGGAATCTATCAATATACATCTTTTGAGAGGATTTTAAGTGTTCATCCAAAAGTAAATGTGCATTATATAGTAGGGTTTTTACACCCCCCCCCCCTTCTCTCAACTGACATTACTGTGACATGGACCTTGAGGCACACCTTGCACCAACAATAATTCTATGGCAAGTGGGGATTTATCTAAGATCTAAAAAGTTTCCAAATAATCTAGGGGAATCAATTGAACAATGACTTTCATGCCAAAAAATGCAAAATAAAAGCATGGATTTTGGGTCTGTATCACTTGGATTATTGCAAAAAGGTCTAGTTTTTTTTATAACCCTACAACCTATTATTCGCTCATTATAGTGTGATGTCCAAAATGCCACTACATCCCATGTGCAACTCCAATTAGGAGCCAAATGAATTCAATGTCAAGATGTGAAACCTTAGGTCAAAGCTTCCCTAAAGAACTTGTGGGAGGTGATGAATTCCCCCTCGCAAGCCAAGTTTACATAAAAATAAAGAAATCATGAAAGTAGAAAGACTTTAGGGTCATTTTCAAGGTCACCCAAACTTTGACAATTTTTTAGGGAGTGTTTTAGATGAATTTATTTCTAATCCTTGGACTAGGCCACTTGCAATAAGAATGGTGCTATTGATTCTAAAGGTTCCCTAAAGGGTACAAATGGAAGAGCATACACGCAACATCCCTCTTATTACCAAACAAAATTTAATCTAAACAATTAAGTAAATACAAAAATCTTTGAAAAGGTGAGTTCATTTTTAATCCCAAATAGAAAGTGAGGTGGTGTTCATTTGACCCCTTGGTCTTAGTTGTAACTTTGAAAACATTCACCATAAATATCTTTTTTTTAAAAATTAAAAACACCAAAACAAGGTTCCTAATTGATTTTTAAGCATGTAAAAGGTGATCTAAAACATGTTTTTAGTAAATTTCAAGCTTGGTCCTACAACAAAAATGTTAGCATGTCCTTTATCCTTGAAGCTCTTTTGGGTTTGAAATAATGAACTTTATAAAAATATCTTTTAGGTCTATGTTTTAAGAAAAACATAGTGACCAACATTAGTTTATATAATCAATGATGGTTACATTTTCTAACCGATGTCAGTTATCTAATCAACATCAATTATACCAATGTGATCGATGTCAGGCATACAACCAATGTTAGTTTTACTAACTGATGTTGGTTAAGATATGCATCTAGTCCCACTGGGCATGCCATATGTGGATCTCTAGGCCTAGACACTAAGGAAAGCTTGGTAATAAAAACAAATGACAAACACAACTAAAAAGTAAGGAATAAAACAAAAGAATTTCTTCACCTTCCTTGGATGCTCTAAATGCCTTTGTAGTAGTGGCTTGCTCAGCTTGTGCTCATGAAGTCCTTGGCAATGGAATCTTGGCTACCTCCATCTCTCCTTGGCACCTTTGGCTTGTGGCATGGCTTGGCTTGGAATCAATTTGGCATGGTAACACTAGTTTCAATGGCTTCTTGAAGATATTTTTTCATTATAACTTTGCACCAAAATAGCTTAGAAATGATGTTCATGGCCTCTCTATTTATATATTTTTAAGAATGTTTAGAGTCAACCTGAATCGTCCATCTCAGGATTGAGATGTGTGGTTGAGGATTAATTAAATTTGTGGAATTAAGTTTTTAATTATCCTCATCATGACATTGGAATAAGGGGAAATTAAGAGGCATGGAGGGCATCATGGAAGGCATTGATGAGGCATGGAGGGCATGAATCCTTATATTTATGGAATTTATGGCCTAGGGATGTCTTCCCAAGAAATGTTTTGTGATAAAAAATAATAGAGTTATACAAACTCTAAAAAAGCAATGTCTAAAAAAGAGATTCAAACTTGATCTAACCTAGTCAAAAGGATAGATATGTATATCCAAAAATACAAATGCAATGATTTATGATAAAATAAGATAACATCAAATGTCCAATGATACATGTCTCAAATAAAAAAGTCGAGTAGATGGACCAAAAGTTGAAATGCCAAACTCTAAGGTCAAAGTGTTTCAAATGAGTATAATATAGGAAAAACAAAAGTTGTTAGGTATTTTAGCCAAACACATCATCAAAATCAAGGCTCAAACAAGTCATTTTCTAGGACTTTTGGCCAAACAACATGAAAATCTAGACTTTAAACAAAGATAAGATATTTAATCTAACATATTTGAAACACTTCTAACAAAAACTACGCATTTGACTCTTAGACATAAAATTGATCAATAGGTACGAGGAATGAAAAAAAAGAAACCTATAGATAGTTTAGTTTCTCCCAAATAATGGCATAAACTAGACAATTTTTGACTGATAATCTAGATAAATGTGAATGGCATAAATACACTAGATAAAGGCTCACAAAGAAATCTTGAAATGGTTAAAAAGTTGGAAAAACTTTGACTTTATGTGAATAGGCCTATGAAACAATTTTTGAAAATAATTTGAGTAGCATAAAAATGCTAAAATTATCAAAAGGTGTGATAAATGTTTTATTCAAGACTCTAAGGCAACATGGTTTAACATGATTTTGGTAGCATAACACTACTCTCTCAACTCAAATGACACACACACAAAAGTTTGACAAATTTCCCTAAGGCAAATGTGTTGTATCAAATGAACTCAAGACAAATGGTAAAATAAGAAGGGTAGTATAAAATATAGCCTAGGACTCAAAGTGTGAGCGATATGCAAGATGACTTGAGTCCTACCAAATGATGATAATGATCATGAGTCTAAAAACAACCATCAATTCAAATTGGAAATTGAACCTAAGTTCCCTCAAGTTTATTGCAAATGGATAACCCACTTAACACTTCAACCTTATGAAATTTTAAAGTTGTAATTTTAAATTTAAATTATCAATGAAGGACTTAATAAAATTGTGCAAAAAGTTCTAGACTCAAATGGGTAGCATAATTGTGCCAAAATAGATGATATGACACAAAGTGTATGATGATGAATTTGAACAAGGAAAAATATGTTTTTCACTTGGGCAGCATAATGCCTCCTTGTTTAAATAAATTTGGGGAAAGGTGTTGGGTTATGTCATTTTTTTAACACTAATTTTTGACTCTAAACAAGACCAAGTAATCTAATACAAATACAAATCAACTAATTAATCATCTTAAGCCTTAAACTAACAAGGTATGGTAAAGTTGGGCTAACTAAAATAGCAAGTTTTCATATATTTCTAAATGGATCAGATACACAATACTTTCATGTTAAAAATCAAGAGAAGTAACACATCAATTGAGTCTATGTAACTTATCTTGTTATAAAAAGGTCTTTCCCTTTTTACGACCACTACATCCAGTCACTCACTCAGTATAGTGAGATTTACAATGTGCTCAAACATCCCAAGCTTAGTCTTAGTGATAGGAGATGATTTAACCACTCAAACCACCATTTTATTGGGGTGATCCCAATTTATATACCCCCCTATGGATATGGGTTGAAGATAATACTGGGAGATGAATTCTTGAGTTAAGTTTTCCCTATAGAACTTATGGGAGGTAATGAATCCCCCCTCACAAGCCAAGATGCAATGAAATAAAAATTATGTAAAAGTACTTTAAGGTTGTTTCTAAATCACCCAAGCTATGTGAGTCTTGGAGATAGCCTTCATAGCATATCTTTTATACCTTTAAACTAAGGCACTTTGTAATGAAGTTGATGTTTTTGATCCTACAAGTTCCCTATAGGGGACGGGGGGAGTGATTTAACTATTTTAGGAATAATGGAGTTTTATTCATATTTTAGTTAAGGGTCTAGATTAATAAATCAGTATAAAATATAACAATAATTATATTCTTTATTTGTGTAATTTGTTTATCTTTCTAAACATAGTAATAAATAAGGAAAAATATAACTTATCTTGAAACTAGACTGAGATGGCTAATATAGATGTTGAAACTAGCTATGTAGGACTAGGATAGTGTCATAAACCTAAATCTAGCTTTCATTTGATGAAAGGATAAGAATGTCAAAAATGGGACACTTTGGTGTCTGGTATTATTATCCATTCTTATTATTGTCCAAACTACTCACAGAGACCTAAATCTTTCTATATTTTTACGTTGTGCCTGTATGAGTGTGCCTATGAAAAATCAAGTATTGGTTGTTGATAAAACTTATTATAGAGTTATTTTAATCTTCAACCCCTAATTCTTCATCATGCTTAATAAAAAAATATTTGAATCACTTAAGAAATGGGGGGTGGTGTGTAAGATGTACTGAAGATGTAATCTACACCCCTTGTGTGGGCATGCTGCCTACATATTAATACCCTGAAGAGGGATCAATCCATTTGTAGTTCTCCAACCTAATGTGCTTTGTGTGATAGTGTGATGTAGATGCAAAATACTAAATTGAGAGTGCTTGAGGTGGTTAGTGACTAGTATGAGGGTTTGAGTATTTTTTTAGCTATGTTAAGTGACTGTATGTAGAGAATAGAGAAGTTTACCTTAGTGATTTTACTTGTATTCTTGCTTGCTTTGTAAGATATGTCACCTCCTTTGTAAATGAATTTTGAGTGGGATTTTATAGGGAACTATTGGTCATGGGTCAGATGTCTTTGCACTAAGATAATATAATTAAATATAAAGATCAGATGGAAATGACCATTGGGGCTCAAAGTGCAAATGGATAAGAGCACCAAAAATAGGACACTTTGGGGTTCAGTGTTGTAGTCCAAATTCAGTACTCCTATCCTATAGGCTCATGTCATGGGGGAACATGACTAGCATAGAGAATACTATTTGGTTGAAGTGGAATCAGGGTTTAGAAGGTTCTATATGACTATTAATGAGCAAAAAGGTGTCTATAAGGATCACAAGAGCATGAAAAAAGGACCTATGGATGGGGTGTTGCAAGCCACACTCAAACTACCAATTTGGAAACTTTATATGACTATAAAGATGGGGGGAGAACATACATGCACAACTCCTTATTTTCTCAATCAAAACTAACTAAAGAAATAATGATAAACAACTTGCAAAAACTTTGAAGTGTGTTCAATTTTAAAGCACTAAATGAAAGGTTTGTGATGTTATTTTATCCCCATGGCTTTAAGTTCCATTAAATTTTAAAAACAAATATAAACTATTCAATAAAACATTTAACTATTTCCTTAAGCACCAAAATTAAAGTTTCTATTCCATTTTAAACATCCAAAAGAGGTCTAAAAGCATGATTTGGAAAATTTTCAAGTTGGTCCTACAAGGAAAAATTCAATATATTATTTAGCTTAGAAGCACTTTTTCAAATAAAATAAGTAACTTTACAAATTCATCTCTCAAGTTCACATAGTACAATCTCGTAACTCCACATTCCAATACCATGACTCTATAAAACTATGATGGGTTATGATAATATCATAATTCACATGTTAGTCAAAAAAAATTATAATATCGATACTCTAATAGACAATATCACTACTAACAAGGTAAATCCATAACTTAGAGAATTGTGGTATTGTCACTTAACCCTAACGGTCTAGGCTAACCACTATAGGTTTAGCTACAATACCATGACTTAGATTGATAATATCACTATTATCAAAATATTAGTATTATAATATCATGACTTGTAAAGTCACTGGATTGAAATATCACTATTATAGAATCATGGGATTGTAATATCATTACTAAAGAGTAGTATGATTACAATATCATTACTAATGAATAATGGTATTGTAATATCACCACTAAACTTACAGACAAAGATAAACATTTAGCAAAAAACATAGTTTGAAGATGCAATATCACTACTAAGATAAAATTGTGACTGTGCTAATTACATGATTGTAGTCTAGAAGATAATATTGTAACTACATAGAAATAAAACTATGACTTCCAATAAAATGGGTTTTTAGTCAAATTTTCTCTCCCTTTGCTCCCACACTCCAAGATCCTGCATGAAAATGGTTAGTAAGTTACATGTAGGAGATATTTGATCAAATTTGTGGGGATAGGTTCCATAAAGTGTGTCATTTATGAACATAAGATTGCAATAAGGGGAGATTAGTAAGTGTTAGTGTATTAAATCAAAATCCAAAACAAAACACACTAAAGCTAACACCTTAATCCTATCTTAAGGGGGAGCATAATAATAAACTAAATGGAAAACACAACTATAATGCAAAAGACAATGACCTTTCACCTTCCTTGGATGTTCTAAATGGCTTGTTAAATTGAATTTCTTGACTTGTACTCAATGAGTCTTCATCAAAGGAGGCTTGTCTATCTCCTTTTTCCCTTGACACCAATGGGTTTGTAATGGTTTTGGCTTGGTTCGACAATTAGACATGATAACACTATATCAATAGCTTGAGAAAGATTTTTAACATTATAACTTTACACTAAAAGAGCTTAACATTCAATAGAAAAGGCCTCTTATTTATAGATTTTTGTAAATTATTAGAATGAAACTAAACCATCCATATCAATATAAATATGTGTGGCTAAAAATCCATTCAATTTTTGAGGCCAAATTCAATAAATTCCCTCATAAATGTTTGGGATAGAGAGGCATTAAAGAGGCATGGAAGAGTTTAATAAGATATTTTATGCATTTATGGCTTAGGGATGTCTTTCCAAGAAATAATTTCACTTGATGATGCAAAAAATCATAATAAATTTCCAATAAATAAACATTCAACAAGTTCCAAGGAAAATTAACTTAAGCTCTTGATTTAAATTTATTAGCCTTAAACATGATTTATCAATTTTGGTGCAAATCTTGGCAATTGGTGAATAAACTAATCAAATTGGTAAGAATGTCATATTATTGGCTCAAAATTTGATTGGATTGGAATCAGGATGCAATGTTATATAATTAGATCCATTATTCCATTTAGTATGTTGCCAACACAAAATAACAAAGTCATGTATCTTGTGTAAGAAATTTGGTAGAAAAGAGTAATCCAGAGACCCAAGTATGAAATAATCATTTTGAATTGAAATGATTTGATCAAAGTTAGCTATCTCATAAATTACATTTCCCCATTTAGTGATACTCTGGCCAAAATCAGCACTTGTATATGACAAATTTGAACCATTTAATGTGTTTTAGTGTTTTTAGACCAAATTATGCATTTTGATAGAAATTGGTCAAAAGCCTAGTTGGAGGTCATTGGTGGCCACTTTTAGGTGTCTAAAGCATGAAATTCCACTGAAGTAGACCTATCAAAATAATGACATGGAACATTTAATGAAGGAATATCCATGTGAAACATGGAGCATGGCTCAACAACTCTTGAAACTAAAGAAGAGACTATAGATGAAGCACACAGATCCACAGAATGAATATCCATTGAAAGAGATGAGTTGTCAATACTCTTAATAATTATACTCTCACTATAAATATTAGAGTCATCCAAAGTATAAATATGTGATGGCTCTAGAAGACTAATATTCTAAATAGGAATAAATGTAGAATCTATAAAAAAAAATAGACAAGGTCTAGTAAAATCTTATCTTGTAGTGGTGGCTCAAAATAAGGAAGAGCATTATCCATCAATAAGGTTTTATCACAAGAAATAGAATTAGGAGGAGTGAGTAGAATAGTCTCTAAAGATACCATAGGAATTGAAGGAGTAGGAGTGATATAAATCTCAACAGGATCTCCAAAAAGAGACTAAAGGATATTCCAAACAATACAGGGGCATGTTGTATGTTCTACATGGCAATGAAGATCCATGGAAACATGTAACACTAAGGTGCCAAGAACCTTGACATAAGTTTTGGCTCACTTTCTATACTGATGTAAGTTAGTAGGGGTATAAATCTATCCATATAATAATGGAGTGTGATTCTTTTTAATGATCAAGTATTTTCCATATAAACACACCGAAAAGCATATATTATATTTCCAAGAAGAACCACTAGTGTAAAATCAACTCTCATCATAGTGGATTTGACATGACTGAGAAAAGACAACAAATAACTGTAAGGATAAAAATGCTACATAAGTGACAATGCATGCTCAAATAATGGACATTAGACTCAGTTGATAATATGTCCAAGAATATAAGAGCAATCAGTACAGTGGTCACCAAAATGGCATTTTTAAGTCAATAAAACTATTGACACATAATAGATAATGTAGGTATCATAATAACCCCCCTGAGACAATCAAAAATACCCCCCCCCCAAATTTTTCAAGTACATAGTACCCTCAATGTTGGATGTTAGACTCTACTGAGAATGTATCTAAGAGAAATTAGTTCATGTGATGTCAAAACTAAGCAACACATAATAAAATTTAAAAATTCCAAGAGGTACATTGGGATCTATTGATAATGTGTCCAAAATTAGATAATAAGTGTGGAACATGGACCAAGAAGGAGAAGAATAAAATATGTCTTGTTTGTGAGGGGATTTGGCTTCTTGCCAAATTAGGCCTCACCCTCCGTCTTTGTCAAGTAAAAATACAAGTTACTAAGAAATTTTAAAAAATCCTTATATATCCTTTAATAATATGTTTTCCCACAATAATATCTCTCAATAAAATAATCAAAAAAATATTTTTCCACCATTACAATGATATTGCTTTTAATAAAAAACAAGTAAAAAAATATCCCATTTAATATCTCAAAGATATTATCCCCACCTTGATTATATCTCTCATTTAATAAATTCAAATCCATTAATTTGACAAAACCACATGTACTATCAAAAAAATGTATGGTAAAACCATGATTTACTAAAGAAGGTGATTTTCTAAACCCATTTTTTATGAATAGTACTAGTTATTAAAAACATAATAACTTATAAAATTATCAATGAAATTTAAAATTTCAAAATGATATGGAAATGTGAGAATGAGGCACAAAAAACCCCATAAATATTTTTGAGCAATTATTTATATTTTGAGAGTAGTTTTAATAAGAATATTCATTTTGTTTTTTAAATGGATTTCCCAAAAAAGTGACAAGAAAACTTGATTAAAGATTTGGGGAGAGAAAATAAATTGAGTGGTGGACAAATAAAATATCAAAAAAACTTTATTAACCTAATAAAAGGGTTAAAAAATCTAAATTAAAACTTGAAAACCTAAACTTGATTGCCCTAATATCAACACATGAAAATGACAATGCAAAACTGTCAAAGGAGAAAAAACTATAGATGAACATACAAATCTATAAGTTTTTCTCACAGTTTACAAGAATATAAAATATTAATCAACTCAATATTTCAAGTATTAATAAAAAAATAAAAATATATGTTTTTTAATATCACTTTAATGTATAATACCATGTAAGATTCACTCAAGAATGGATGTCCAAGATTGATGACAAGAAGATTAAACACACAAATTTGGTGAAGCTAAAAATCAATAAATGAGTAGAATTTATGATAGATCTATTCTTATAATGGAGATGAATTGTATAAAAAAGGATTTAATATTACATCTCACTAATCGCACATCTCTCACAACTCTCAAATTTGTCACAACTCACAACTTACACAGCTCCTAGCTAAGTAGCTCACCACAATCTAGAAGACTCCAAATATTGCATATCAATAAAACGTATAAAGGGATGTATATATAGGTGGAAGTTAAAAGAATCCCAACCATACCATTTATGTGTTACTAAATTCCATAAAATGGGTGGAGGAAAGGCAAGGAACCAACATCTCAATACATGTAGGATAAACTTCCCCAATGTATGAAAAACAACTAAGAGAGATAAAAGGTAGGAAAATAAATATCCTACACCAATAGATACTAAGGAGTATCTCCTAGTAGGATTCACCATTTTTTATTACTTTCATAACATGCCCCATTTTCAATCTCAAAAAGGGACCCTCTTTTTCTTGGTTGATATGAATATTGTTACATCTGGTCTAAAGGACCCTTTTATGTTTCAAAATTTGTTTGAGAATGGGCTTTTGCATCTTTGTGAATGGTTAAATATAATAAGGGTTTATGTTTACTATGGGATACATGGTTAAATATTGAGTTAATAAATTTTCTATTTCAAAATTAGGCTATTAAATCAATTTCCATGTGTATTAAGGTATTGGTTTATTTTATCATTTGAATATCCCATCTATCTTTAGCCTTTTAGGGGAGACTTGATTTCTAGGTTGTGCCAAGTTTAGCTCAACCAAGACCTTATCCATTGAGCTCAATTCCCTCACTTGATTCACTTGATTCAAGCTCTACCAAGATCCTAGTCTACCAAATCAAGCCAAGCAAGCTTAAAATGTGACAAGTTTAAATCAATCAAGTCAAGCCAACCATATCTACAAAATTTGAACCCGATGCCTTAACAATTTTTTATTTGTTTCAATATGGACCCTGAGTCTTTTGATTCTCCCCAAACCCTTTCCATGTGTCTTTATAAAATCATTTTAAAGTTATAAGCCAATTACAAAAGGTTTATATGTTTTTTTAATGCCCTTGAGCTCTGAGAACATACCACATGACAGATCCTAGTAACTTAGGCTGACAAAGAGTTAATCAAAAGGCTTAATGGTTTCATGGCCTTGAGGGATTGAGAGATCACCATGTGCTTATTTATCAATATCTTATAACCATGGATACTTTGGAAATAATATAAAGGCTCTGAGTGCTCGATTTCCTAAGAGGTTACCATGTGGAAAATTTCTAGGAGCCTAGGAACTTAGGTCGATGGGAGACTTAGACAATGGGCCAATAGTCCTATGGGCCTAAAGGCATGATAATCCACCATGTGGTGAATTTCAAGGGGCTCAATACCATAGAGACTAAACTAATTATATCATTGAGGTCAAACATATGACTCACCAAGAGTGTGCCATATGGCATCATTCCATGTACCTAGGCCAAAGACCTAGATTGACAAGGGATTTTCATGTGGCACCCTAATGACATCATCTTTTCCCTTAAATTTAAATTTGATAGGCATATTTTCATCACCAAACTATAAAATTTGGGCCTCTAGGATAATAAATATATGCCACATGGCATTTAACGATCTTAAATTTAATGGCTATCATGAATGTCAAAATTTTCAAAGTATTGAGGAAAGTTTTGGTCAATTAAATGCTAAATTTACATTGGCTTAATGGAATTCATTATGACATTATTTTATTTTAAATTCTTGATCTAAATTAATTTTAGATCTATATATGTTTTATATATATGGAAAGGACTTATTTTTTAATTCAAAGGTGATTAATGCAAATGTTTGTCTAAAATAGAAAAATATTTCATTTGTTTCTCACATTTGGTCTAAATTTGTTATATGCATGATTCAATTATTTAAATCATTTTTCCTTGTCATTTCTTCAATGGATAAATGCTTTACCTATTCATTTGATCTTGTAAGGTTCATATTTAAATATGAGTCATTAATTTGGATGCATGTCCTCATCAAAGAGTCCAGACCCTCAGTCAAGCCATAATGAATAAAAGATAAACCTAGATTAGTGTAACATGGAAGATCATTTTTGAATCACAAATCATAAAGAAAATAGGAGAAAATCTAGGTCTATATATGATAACAAATTATACATGAGACATCTTCGAACCAATGAGAAAGTGATAGAACGAAAATGATGAATGGGATGGTGGATCCCAAAGCATTTAACTAAAGATCAAAAAATGAAGCAATGGCCTCCAACTTCAAATCATGGGCACACCTTCAAATCTATCAAAAAATCAAGACCCTCAAATACATTTCATCAATCAACAATGAATGTTTGTAACTACCCCATTAGTGGGCTAAGTTGGTAGTGAAGGGAAGGGCTAGCCCCTTTGTGTATATATTATTTTTTGAGATCCTTTCTATGGGTTAGAAATTTTTATGATTAGAGGATGTTGTACTCGGTTGGATCTTTGTTTGATCTTTTTGAATTATAATAGAGGCATTTATAACTAGATATACTTTCAGGCATTTCACTACTTTTTAGGATAATCTCTCCTCTGAGAGGAGCAAGGGCCCACTCTCCTTGGAACCAATAATTGTGTACAGTACTTATGTTATGTTATATTAAATTTTTGTTATAACTAATCAAAATCTTGATAATGTTTGCATTCATTCATAAAATATCAAAACAAATTCATAGTTCAAAAGGCATTTTCTTATTCCAAAGTCTTTTCCTTTCTAAGCAAAGTATGTTTTCTTTTATAGAAAATGTGTGAAGCAAATTTCCTTTTTAAGTTAAACATTTCCATTTCCACGCAACTGTAAATAGGAGTGTGATTTTACTTTCAAGTAAAATATTAGATTCATTTGATTAAATAGTTACATATTTTCTTTTTTAGAAAAAGAGTGAATCAAGTAGTTTAAGACACATTTCCTTCAATAGTCAAAGTTAGAATAGGACCATCAAACACCCCCACAAGCAAACTTCTAGATTTACCATCCTATACCTTACTATAGATAGCTTTGGACACCAGCCTTGGTTGATAACATATTAATTAAACATTGATTAAATGAGGAGTTGAATGACACTCATCATTTTTGGTGTTGTTTCCAAGGAACAAGGTGTTAGTAAGGTCAATGGTTGTAATCACTAAATACTATTACTAAAAATGCATATCTTGATATTTGAAAGGTTTTTAATATTTTAAATCCATCTCATACACGTGTATATAGTGGTCATGATCTTTTCCTCTTGTTTATTCAGCTTCATATACTCTTACACCATCCTCAGGTTAAAGTTGTGCCAAGTCTGGATCAACCAAGGATTGGTTCTAGTGGGTGTAATCAATAAAACATTGCAATAACATATTTAGTATTAGTAGGATCTTTATATATTTATCCCTTCTCTTTTGTACTTTATTTATGATGATGAGTTAATCTAGGTTAAGATCAATCTGAATATGCACATTAATCTTGGTTTCTTAATTATATTTGTCACTATTTAAGTATTAGGTAATATATATGCATGTGATAAATCTATTAATAAATTATTTATTTACTTGTTTTGCTTATATTCAGAAGTTATGATTTCCATTTGAGGCTAGGCCCTATGAATATTACATAGGGAACTTCCAACCTCTTTCCAAATGTCTAAGTTAGAGATATCATAGAGGTTCAATTTATTTAAATGGACCCTTGAAATGGATTGGTAAAAATGAGCCAACTGAGTTACCATACATACCAATACATGGTAACCAAGACATTGAAGATATTTTTTCACATGAGTATTCTTTTAGGAGAGATAGAGATCAACAATCCCTACCTGATTATTGGTTGCATCAAAAGACCCATCACCACTCTTCATGTCTTATGTGCATTATTAATTTTGGTTTGTGGATATTTGAACATGTCCTTATGTGTGGCTCAAGACCTTGTATGTTTATATGCATGTGAGTGACATTTGAACATGTCCCTTGTATATGTCCCTTTGGCATTATATTGGTTATTTTTTATTCTTTGTTTGATTTTTGTATACTCTTTGTATGTTTTTGCCATAGGCATGAAATTTATTTATGTAATTAACTTGGTTTTCAATGTCATGATGTACATCATGCATATTCCCAACATTTTTATGCCATGATGGATAGAATGCATCCCTCCCTAGTTAATTCTATATAGATTTTAGTACTTATTTTGGACCATTTATCTACATACTTCATTGCTAACATATGTCTTGACAATGCTACTATGCATGTGTATTTCTACATGCACTTCAAATTACTATTTTTCTCAGTTTACATATGATGATTTAATGTTATCACTACTACTCAAATTTTCATCTTTTCATAACATCTCTCACATAAATTTTTATTTTGAGTTAAATTATTGTGTAAACTCAACAACTCATCTCAAAAGAGGGGGCATATTGTAATCACCTACAAGTGGTATTTGGATGACAAGAGTGTTGCTTGAGTTAGCAGATTCCTAGCTTATCCATAAACCTATCTTAGAGCCTTTACCACACTTTTCCAGTCATTATGCAAACTACAAACATCTACAGGTAGCTCAAACACAATCTTAGGATAGCTTTCTCAAATCCCAACCTAGTTTGCCTAACAGTCTACAAGGTAAACATTAGTGCCACATTTGGGACACTACAGCCACATGACACTAGTGTCCCCAACTAGGTGCTATTGTCCTTTTCCCTAAATCTCATAAACTGATACTTTTCCAAATGTGTGCCCCTCTTAAGGTTGGCCTACGTACATTTTATTATCTGCATAAGCTATAGATCTCTATAAATATAAGAGTATGTGACCTCTATTCACTAGATGGAAAATTGATACAAAAGCCTATCTAAACAAGAAAAAAGTTGAGCAAAATTAAGGTATTTGATCCTTATTATGTCCTAATTTTTCATACTACCATCTACATAAACTCTAATCCCATATTTTAAATATTTCAAAGCTCAAACACACTCAAGGAATTCAAGACAACTCTCATTCTAGAGTTCACTTCCACTTACACCAAGCACTAGGTGGGATAACTACATCGAGCTTGATCCCTCCTAAGAGTATTGGTATGTAGGAAACTCTCTTTATAGTGGGGTGTTGAAGAGGTCTATCCTATTACAATAATGAATACACATTTTCAACTCATTCCATACTTAAAAGGAGGATTAGGGTTTCTACACTAAATCATGTTTTCCAATCACAACACAAAGTTCTAGATTTTGTGTGTGCAGGAATAAGACCTAGAAACACAAGTGCAAATGCTCCCAAAAAATAGGAACAATCTTACAAAGAGAACAATAGTGCCACTTTAAGGACACTACATTAGTATGACACCACTTTCCATGTGTGGTGTTACTATCTAATGATAAAATAGATCCTATGATCCTATTGATGACACTCAGAACTATTTAGAACCCAATTTTTAGAACATGAATCATCTACGGCAATCACTTTCTAGATAAGTATCTATTTAAGCATATTTATTACTATTTTTAGAAATTCAAATAAGGTCAAAATCCATATCAAATCAATGCTTAATTATTTCATATTATTTAACTAATTTAGACATCTCATCCTTTTAAATTAAATTATCAATTTACATAGTTAAACCCTTAAAGGTTAAATCATTTGGTAAATCATGTATATGCATCTTCACTTGGTTAATTTTTAGAAAACAATGTTACATATCCAAATCACAAATCACAACAAAGTACATATACAACTACTGATTAAAAAAACATTCAAAGATCAAATAATATCTCTAGTCAAATACTAAGGGACATGATTAAAACTAAGTTGATCAACCTACCTCCTCTACACCCAATGTGGTGATCTAGATATTTGTGTGCATATCATAGAATGCATGGGCACCACACCAATTCATGTTTAGAAGTGGAAAGAAAAATACAATAGATAATGGATACATATGAGTCACATAGTAACACATCATCCACACAACATACAATAGCACATCTACCAATTTAAAAAGGGTTAAATTCAAAAATAGTACAAAAATGGTTACCAAAACATAACTCAGAACAACACAAGGTTCAAAGATCACAATCAAATCAAGAAATATTAAAATAATCATAGATAAATCAAGTAAATATACCTTACCAAAATGAGGTTCAACATTTAATATGTTATAATTTTGGTCAAAATTATCGACAACAGTTTGATTATCATATTCAAGGTTTGGGCAAGTAAGCCCAAGACATCACTTCTATTCTAGCAACTGATAATATTGGTCAACAGAGTTTGGGATTTATTAAACATCCTAAGTAACATCAGTCATAAATACATTTTATCAAAACACAACATCCATATTCATAATAAATATTAAAAAAATATCAAGAGCTTAAGTTACAAAGTCAAAATCATGCTCAACAAACAAGCATTCTAAAACAAGTTTTTCTAGCAAAAGAGCCTCCACAGCACCATATGCTTACAATAAGAATATTTTCAAATGGAAAATTCACAATCAATATGCCAAAACACAATTTAAAAAGGTCAACTCCATAATATGATCTAATTCCCTCCAACATTCCAAGTTATTATGATTCAGATGATGAATTATACTCAAAATCCTACTACAACAACATTCAACTACAACATAGCAATCACACTGCATGATATATTATCATTCCTATTTTTAACATGGGATACATTGATAGTGAGTCTCTCATGAGAATCATTTGATATTATCGTTCCTACCCTTGTACATACTTCCTTATCTCTCTCACACCTTGTATAATAGTTTATTTGTATTTACTTATACATAGCTTATACTCAAAAAACACAAAAATAATATAATATGTCAAAACACAAAAAAATTCAAATATTACTCAAAACACATAAAATTTATAGATTATATGCATTAATATGTTTACATTTATTACACTTGTAATTATCTACTAACTTGTTCAAGAAATATCCTCTTAATGAATAGCTTGGATAAGACTATAAGTGTGTCTAACACTCTCTTGTGGGTGGATCAAGAACTTGAGTAGTCTCTGATTCCATCATTGTCCACCTGTGTGAAATAGATACATATAAAAATTTACTACAAAAAGTGCTAAAATTATCTAATTAGCTATATCTAACTATGTATGTCAGCTCTGTAACCACTCAACTACATTAGGTAGCTCTGGGCCACTCAATAATTCCAACCACTATAGATGGAGTAAGTCATGAATCTAGTGACAACATGGAATGTGATAGCAAGTATATATAGAATAGAGAATGAAATGGAGTTTATCATACCATCTGATCAACCTATGTGCAGTTAAGTAAATAGAAATTATGTGCCATGTACATGCCCCTAATCTAATATCTAAGTATATTGATTCTAAATTGAGTATGCAATAACTAAATTTGTGTATCTAAATTTAATGTGGGAGTGATCATGTCATGCATAACAACCCTAATCTAAGAAACTAGTATGAATCTAAGATGAAATATGTGTATCTAAGAAAAATATGAACATAACTATCAAACTTTTTTTTTGGTTTTTATTTTTTGTCAAATGTCTAGTTGCATGACCTCTGAGAGTCTTCTAATACTCTACTAATAGTTTTGTAAAGATTTGATTATTTTTTGTTACTATTAATTGTCTGAATGCAATACCTCTAAGATTCTTCTAATACTCTATTGATGGATTGTTTGATATTATACTAGGAATATTCTAAAACTGATAGAAATAGGCCCTAAGTTTTAATGGTTGCCGAAAGTTTTAAAAATATCTCTTTGGCCACCAATGTCATCTAAATGATTACCACTCTCCAAAAAATTTATAGCCATGAATTTACCTCTAAGCGATAGCTCTTGGTTTTCCTCATTTGTGGGAACTACTCAATCAAGAAAGGGTCATTGCCCATTTTATTGGTGGCTCCTATGAATGGGCTAACTACTTTGGGGTTCTTATGGTACTCCTCATAATGAGTTTTAGGAATTTCACCCAAGCACTTCCCATAATTATGTGGATAGGTTTTTACCCTGATCTAAAATAGATTATTGTGATACATAAAATTACTTAAATGAATTATGTAGTAGAACAAAGTCAAGATTTTTTTGAAAAAAAAATGGCCCTAGAAAGAGCTCTAATACTAGATGAGAGGATCCTTCCTAAACAAGTTAGTATATAATTTCAAATACACAAAACAAACCATGAAAATTAGAATATTAACTCAAATGAGTAGAATTGAATTATAATGGATAAATTTTAGAATCATTGGCCTCTCGAGGGGGAAACCTCCTTTGAGCAAGCTCAATATAATAAATTCATGGATGCCTTTCTTGGCCTCAACACTTACTTATATACTAAGTCTAATATAAGTAACTAGTACTTCCCATGAATATGGGATAAAACAAAATGTTCATAGGATGACTTACAAGGCATATGCATCCATAATAACTATTATACTAACAAAGCAAAGAGAAGGACTAAAATGCATTCCTAACATTCATAGATCAAGATCCATCGAGTAGGGGTGAGCAATGATGGATTCAAAAGTGGATTGAGTTTTTTAGCCAACCATATGAGGATTGGGCAAGCTATCAGCTCAGTCCAAGCTATCCAATGATATGATCACTATGTACACTCATACACATAGGTTGTCACTAGGTTCATGCATTAGTGCACATACTTAGTGAGGTGTATTCATTCATTTCCTCTCTTTACTCAACTTTAATTAGTTACTTTATTTAACATAGCCTTTTGATTTTGATCATCTCTTAATTAAGGACTAATTTTTGCATGTTGTATTGTAGATCATTATTTTGGATCATGTTTCACATACACAGACCCACACATACTCAAACTTAACTACATGGGCTTCACTTCTAAGGTAAGTCCATGTATGCTTTTTTTTTCCTTTATATTATTCATTTCCATTTGTTGCATTTCCAACAAAAAGGGGGAGAAAATGTAATCACCTAAAAATTATTTGGATGTTAAGAGTGTTGCTTGAGTTAGCCTATTCCTAGCTTAGCCTTAGACTTATCCTAGATCCCTTACCACACTTTTTTAGACATTATATAGACCATGGACATCTATATTCAGCTCAAACATAGTCCCAAAGTAGATTTTTTAGACCCCGACCCAGTTTGCCTAGAAGTCTACTAGGTGGACATTAGTGCCACATTTGGGACACTACAACCACATGGCGCTAGTGTCCCCAACTAGGTGTTATTATCCTTTGCCCTAGATATTCTAAATAGATACTTTTTAAAACATGTACCCCTCCTAAGTTTGGCCTAAGTACATTTTATTGTCCACACAAGCTATAGATATTTATAAATACAAGACTATTTAACCTCTATTCACTGGATGGAAAATAGATGCAAAAACGTATCCAAACAAGAAATATTTTGAGCAAAATTAAGGTATGTGATACCTATTCTTCCCTACTTATACATACTACCATCTACATCATCCTTAAGCCTAGATTTCAAAGATTTCAAATCTCAAGCACACTCAAAGCATTCAAGACCATTCTCATTCTAGCATTCACTTGCCCTTGTACCAAGCACTAGGTGGGAGAATTACATCGAGCTTGATCCCTCCTCAGAGTATTGGTATGTAGGCAACTCTCTTCATAGTAGGGTGATGAGGATGTCTAGTTTATCCTACTAGTGAACACACATTTTTAATTCATTCCATACTTTAAAAGAGGATTAGGTTTTGCACACTAAATTAAGTTTTCCAGGCACAAAAAAGAGTTCCAAATTTTGTGTGTGTAGGATCAAGACCTAGAAACACAGGCACAGGTGTTCCTAGAAAATAGGAATAGTTACGTAAAGAGGACACTAGTGCCACTTTGAAAACACTACAATAGTATGTCACTACCATCTACGTGGGGTATCATTTTCTAGTGAGCAAACAGATCTTAGGACCTTGTTAATGACACTTAGAACTATCCAAAACTCAGTTTTTAGAACCCAGATCATACACGAGAGTCACTTTCTAGTTAAATATCCATTTAAGCATATTTATTAATATTTTTATAAATTTAAAGAATTTAAAAATCCATAATAAATTAGTTTTTAATTATTTCATATTATTTAAATTATTTAGACATATCATCGCTTTAATCTAAATTAGGAATTTACATAATGAAACCCTAAAAGGTTAAATCACATACATAGTGGTTTGTCTAAGAGACTAAGGTCCTAAAATGCATTACACATACATAAATTTGAAGGTCTTACATAGTGGATCATAGTATAGTCCCAAGAATCAGTTTTGGATATAAATGCTCCATTTGGACAAGGGTCCAGGTCAACCATGTGCAAAAGAGGATGTTATTATCCTAGTAGGAAGAAAACATCATTCTCATAAATTTTAATAATCACAAGTAGTATATGATAGTTAAAAACATGTATACATAATCAATTTGTAAAAAAATACTCAAGGTTATCTCAGTTTTTTCTCAATTTTGAGGGATCATGTATGAAATGTGTTTTAGGTTAGCATATAGTTTTTTCTCAAAATTTTAGTTGTTATTACTCGATCGTAGAACCCATAAACACCTAGATATTATATTAGGGACATGTGCATGGCATATGAGCACCTTATTACTCAATTTTTGCGCTAGTTTCATAAATGGAATAGAAATTCATGTCATTTTCCATGTTGTATACACCATAACCAAATTATACTTATTTTTCGTCTGTTTGCACTTGTTTTGCACCTAAAATGAGTTTTATTCCATCAAAAATAGTTGGTTCACATTTTTCACCAATTTTAAACCAAATTTTATACCAAAATAAACTATTGGAATTCATACATGGATTTCAAACCATGATACTAATTTGGGTATGTGATGATGGAGTCAATCACACCTCAATTTCTTAAGCACACTCACCTTTTAATGAATATTGGGGCATGTACAGTCTAATCTAAGGTATTCAATGAAGATGAAATCTCCAAGATTATTACCCTCTCTAGTCACCACCTTATTGCATCATAAAACATAATAGTTCACATACCCAATCAAGTGTATTTGTTTCTTGTTATTATATCTATAAGTTTATTGTATTTTAATTTCAAATTTACATCTTAGCTAAGGAATAATTTATACATTTTTCATTATAGGTTCGCATGAAGCACAATGTAGTGTTTTGGCCTACATTATATGATGTTCGTCATAAGTAACTTCAAGTACATATTTTCTTTTTACTCTAGTACTTTCACTTTTGTTAATTATTAGAATAAAAAGGGGTAAATGCAGACACATAAATTACAATTCATTGTTAAAACAATTCACTTGTGAGCACTCCTTTCACACACTTAACTCATGCCTATTTTCATGGTCCTTGATCACTTTTCCTTTACTCTTATTATGTATGACCCATTCCCATAAGAAATAAATGATCCAAAAATATCCCTATCTAATATGTTAAGCAACCTAAACTCACTTTGAGCTTGACCTAAGATTTTAGCTTAGTTTTTTTTTCCCTCTAGACAAGACCACCTTATTTGGACATGGTTAATCCCTAATATTGTTTAGTTCTACCAGTAGTGTCCTCCTACCAAATAATGATTATTTACAAAAATTTAAATTCATGTAATGGTTCATCTCATAATATTAATGAGATAAATTTTAAGGAATTCCCAAAAGATCATTATAAATCCACATTTCAAACCATTTTGTATATAAGAGGCTTTCATATTGAAAAACACCAAAATTCTAATTGTATATTGAGAGCAAATTCCTTATTTCTCCAAATTATGAATCCATACAACCCTATTAACCCTAAGCTAAAGTATAAAAACATATATAAGGTCATAGATCACAAATGAGACACTTAATCACACTAGGATTGTACCAACATTCAACAATTTTCACCATTCTTTCCCACACACCACCCTAGCATGGGAGGAATACATGGAGGTTGATCCTTCTTTGGAGTATTGGTATGCAGGTAGTGCTTAATACATGGGGTGTTGAGGTAAAGCATAACTTTACCTATTAATCCCTTTTTATTTTGTGATTACATTTTATCTATTAGTCTATTAAGCTAGGGTTACAAGTGAAAGAGAAGATACACTATGGTTTTCATGATGAATTGAAGGATTGCATAGGAAAATAAAACATATAGGTGAAGGCAAACATATCACGAAAATTTAAAAAATCTATCATTTACAAGACATTAACATTCCTTAAGGATACCAACAAGCCATAACCCTATCCAAATCCAATGCTATTAGCTAGAGATCTAGAAAAACCATATTTTAAATCCATAATTAGTCAACACATTTACACAACCTATTTTCTAGTATCAATCATAGTGTTGCATTTCAATTTTTTAGCTAAGTTGTATTTCTTTAGTACCTTCCACTTTTAGCATATTTCTAAATTTATCAAGTTTCAAATCAGATTGTGTCATTTATTTTATATATGTAGCATTATGATTTTACATAGTAGTTTACCACATTTGGGTAATTAATTCACTTTAGTTTACTAAAATTGGATAAAACATACTAGGCTAATTATGGTTTTTGAGATGTGAACTTCACATGTTTATCTAAAATATCAAAATGGAGGTGTATATCCCACTCATCCTATTCTAATACATGTTATTGGGGCATGTACACTATCATATTTGGCATGATGTATTTGGAGGCACTCGACTAATAAGATGATCAACTCAATTTCTAGTGATTCATATTTTATTTAGAAGTGGAAAACCATATTTGATAAGTTTTTATAAATCCACTTCACATTGATATTACATGATATTTTATTTAATATTTTATTTAGGGTTGTATTCAATTTTGTTTAGAGTAGTACTTGTAATTTTATATAACTTTTATCCAAAATATTATTAAATACTTGCATTTAAAATTTTGTTTAGGACTTCAAACATATGTGGAGGCCCAAATTTGATGTAGTGTTTATTTTTATTTCATTTCCCTTTAGAATCAGGTATATTATTTTTGATTTTTCATATTTTAATATATTTTCATTATTTGTCACTCACCCATTTATGAAGAAAAATAAATAACATCTTTATAGATGCTCAGGTGCTTTGGAATTTTGTCCTAAGCTCTAGGCATAAAATATTTTGTATCTATAATATCTATACTTTGTCTTTTTTTCTAATTTGATATATATGGACACACACACATAAAAGTGGAGGAAAATGTAGACACCTAGAAATGGCCACTAGATATATGTTAGTTATATTATAAGATTTTAGGGCATTAGTATGCTTATCAATTCTTGGTCTAATTCAGGTATTATTGGAATGTTTTATGCATAATTTTCATGTCTCCCCTATAGGATAGTTTCAAATGATGTCATGGAGGTGTCTAGGTGAGTGGATGAAGTGTCTTGATAGTATAAGTGTTAATGACAAAGTGTGTAGTGTGCTTGTCCTAGTATGCTTGAAGTAGGCTTGGTTGATCTTCAATTTTAGCTTGATTAAGGATGGGTCTAAAGTATTGAGAATGTGTAATAGGTCCTATAAAAGTTCAAGGATGATTGGAGATCTTATGGAAGTGCATGTTATTCATCTAGTTCTTCATTATGTTCATCTTGGCATAGTTGATTATGTGACAAAAAAATCTAAGTAGGCAATTTATTGACATCACCATTACTATATATAGATGAGTCAAGGGGAGTTGGTCATATGGGTGTGATAATATTAGTCCCAAGTTGGTATGGTCCAAGTTTTAGGTCATGCAGGTGAGCAAAGAAAAAGATATAACTATGCAAAGTTAGCTTCCTAGATAGTTTGCAATGTTTTCCCATAGCCAAATTTATAAGGGAGATCTAATGGTGTGCATTTAATCACATCACAAATTAATGACACACAATGAATCTAATATTAATTTATAATTTCAATAATATCCAAGTAAGTAGTTTTATGTCATCATTTTTCACCTGCATGAAATTTACAGGATAGTTTGTTACATGGATAGATTCCCCTATGTGAGGAGATCATATGGTTCAAATTTTAGGATATGCAATTGAGCATAGATAAATTTATTAAGCTTAAAAGTTGGCCTTGTAGGAAGAATAAATAGGTTCCCATACTTAGCCAAATTTGTACAATGTTAAAAATGAGGACCAGATAAGGATTTAATGGTAAATGGGTGTTCATATAGATGTAGATCAATAATGCATATTAAGTCAAAGAGGTCAAAGTATATGATGTTTAAGAAGGTTAAATTCTAGGATACTCTCAAAGATATAAATGGATTGTGTTTGTTCCAAATTGTCAGGAATCAGTGAGATGATGATAAGTGCTTGATGTTTAATAATGAGCAAAGGTAAAGACCAGGCTAATCCATGGAGATCAATGGTGTGTATTTTGTCAAAGTTACCAGGGAGCATAAGATGAGGTCAAAATGATAAATGATTAGCACAGTTAAAGATTAGGATACTTTAAATTAATATCTATAATGCATATTTATTTAATCCATGAGAGGGTACAAGATGTTAACAAAGTGTTCGATATTTAACTGTGACCATTGCCATTTGATTTTAGCAAAGGGAAAAACTAGTATGTAGTGTTTGAGATATAACTTTTGATCTAGGATGAATTTAAAGGTGAAGTAAAAAAGAAAAGTTGTAGAGGACTTAAATTATCATCCATTAAATCTAGTTAAAAGGTATGAATGTTTATATAGTCAAATTTATTGATCTCAAAAGTTTACTATGTGTTTGACCATGTTCTATAAGTGACCCAAGAAGTATATTTTAAGTTATTCTGATGGTATTTGGATGTTTCAAGGGGACTTAGATATTGGAGAGTATTTTAGACTCCCTAAGGATGATCTATATGGATTTTGGAGGATTTATCAATCCATATGAACAAATGCTTAGAAGTTGATTGTGTTTTCATTCATGGTATTCTTGTGTGCATGGCTAATATTTGAGTATATTGATCATACGTAAAAATGTGTAATGAAGACTATAATAATTTAAGGATGTCTAAAATATAATGAAGAGTGGACCTAAGCATTTGGAAGCGGTCTTGTGTTTCTTAATTGATTGATGGAGTGTTAAATGGGTGAATAGATCTCCATGAGACCTATAAGGGCTACTAAGGCCTAATTAAAAGGTGTAGCTGCTTAAAGGTAACCCATAGATGTTATGGCTGACCTATGAGAATGGTATTGAACTATGTCTTCATATGATAGAATTCTTAAGGGTTAAGTCAATTATAAAGGCTGATTAAGAAGATAATAATCATGAAGGCTCTATAAAAGGTGAAATCAAGTGGTGATTTTGAGACTTGAGAGAAGTCATGTATGTGAGAGTTGAAGAGTGAAGGAAAAAATAAAGGGTGTGTGCCCAGTGGATGGGTTGTAGAGTAGAGTAGGTTGATGACTATGTGTATTAATTATAGGTTATATTTTTGATGTCAAATATAGTGCTCTTGTATATTTGAAGATTAAGGATAAGTGAAGAGGTCTAGAGTGATTGAAAAAGATATTTTGGATTCCTTGAGTGTGAGAAAATGATAGATGATGTATGTGTAAGCTTTGTGGTTGATTTGAGAGTTAGATTAGAGTGTGGACTATGTGTATGACCATTTGGTCATGTTGTTGAGGTTGTGATAGAGTTGTTGTTGAGAAGTGTAAAGTGATCCAAAAGGTGGTTTTGGATATTTTTGGTTGTGTGAAGAAGTGAAAGGGATTGATATACATTATATCTCCATCAGATTGGTAGGAAAACATTGTTTAAGATATATTCATTTCATAGGTGTTGGGAGGGTGCTCAAAATCTAGGTCAAAAGGATTTAACCATCCTAAGGGTAGGTATTCCTTATGAAATAGGTGTTTCACTAAATTTTGGTCAGAAGGACTTGACCATCCTAGGGTAGGTGCTCCTTATGGAATAGGTGTTTCACTAAATTATAGTTAGAAGGAATTAACCATCCCATTAAGGAAACAAGTGTTGCACTAAATTTTGGTTAGAATGACTTGACCATCTTAGAGGTAGATGTTCCTTGTGGAATGGGTGTTCCACTAAAGTCTCATGTTTTTAATACCTTATAGGACAAGTATTCCATGTGTTTTTAGGCTTGATAATGGATTTTATTACCTAAGAGGTTTCCCACATAGATCTTGTGTTGTATGTGTGATCTTGCATTATATATTGTTCATTGCTAGAAACATCTTGAATGCTTCATGAATGGTTAGACTGAATGCTTAATTGTTTAGAATATTTGGAAATTAAATTGGTTTGTTTGCCACCAATGATTCACCCTTCCCCCTTTCAGTTGTTTTTACCTATAATAATTTTTATCATAGTAGGTCCTTTGGTAAAGGCTTGACATCTTGAAGGATATCCAAGGTATAATATGGGTAGACATCAAATGCAAAGAGGTTTTTCCACTAAGCAAGCATCAATGTTCAATGGATCCAATTATGCTTTTTAGAGTGTGAGGATGAGGACCTAAATCATGTCCCTAGGGTTTGACACTTGAAAATCTATTAAGGATGGCTATTCTACACCTATTATTCTTTCATCTAGTGTTGTAGATAAGAAGTTGTTTGAGACCAATTCTAAGGCAATGAATGATATTACCTATGGTCTTTCAAAGACTGAATACACCAAGGTAATCCATTGCATATCTACTAAGGAAATGGGGGATAAATTGAAGACTATTTATGAAGGAGATTCAAAGGTTATGTTGTCAAAGTTACAAACTCATCGAATATAATTTGAGAGTTTTAAGATGAGGAAAAAAAAATTGTGGCATCCTTTCTATAGAGAGTTAATGAGATTGTGAAAATCATCATAGTTCTTAGAGAGAATCTTGAAGAAGTTATTGTTTTTCAAAAGGTATTAAGGTCTCTCTCTCTCAATTTTGATTCAAAATTGTCTGCTATAGAAGAAATTCATGATCTTACTTAGTTGAATATGGATGCATTGCATGGCATCCTTACTACCTCTGAGATGAGAGTAAATGATGATATACTACCAAATAAAAAGTAGAATTCAAGATTGAAATGAACCCAAAGAAGAAGTTTCAAGGTAGGAAACTCAAAGAGAATGACATATTTGATATTGATGAAGATGAACTAATTTCTTTGTTTACAAGGAAATTAACAATAAGGTCAGGCAAGTATAAGGGTAAACTACCCTTCAAATGCTTTAATTGTGGAGAGGAAGACATTTTGATTTAAGTGCCCTTATAAATAAGAATGATGATGAATAGCATGGTGATGGCCAAGATGAATACAAGAAGACATACAAGTCTGATAAAAGGAAGAAAGGATTTAGAAAGTATGACAACAAGAAGTACTTCAAGGATAAGAAAAGTCTCTAAACCAAATAAGATTACAAATCATCAGATGAGAGTGAAGAAAATGACTTAGAGTATGATCATGAAGATTATAGTCATATTGAAGATGAAGACCTCTCCATGGCTAAGGAAGGAAGTTGATCATATCAAAAGGAGTCTACTAGGAGTGATTTAGATGATAATAAAGATGAGGTGGACTCTGAGACTAAATTTATGAATGCTCTTGATGAGCTAAAGATTGAGAAAAATATTAAAAAGAATATGAAGTCTCAAATCAAGTAATATGAGGAGTAATTTAGTGTGTATTAATCAAGAATGAATGAAGACACCAAGGAGTATGAAGATGCAGTCATGTTTCTTAACTCTAAGTTGAAATCTATGTCTACAATTCTAATAGCCAAAGAAGAAGAATGTTTAAGGTATGTTTCTGAGATTATGTCTTTAAAAGGTGATTTAGAGAAGTCTGCAATCAAGGTGAAATAATTTTTCAAGTTTGATAACATTTCTAATGATCTAGATAATCTCATAAATAGTCAAAAGTCTAATAGTGATATATCTAGATTGGGTTTTAATGAAGAGCCCAAATTTCTTCTCAATTTTACATGAAGGTCAATGAGAGAAAGGTGGTTCGGCCCTTAAAGGTAAACAATCAATCAAGAAAAGATGGCATAAATAGATTAAAGATAAATCATATCAAACAACCAAATTCCATGAGGTATGAAAGTTTTAATGGTTATTATTACACATGTAATCAGTTTGGGCATAGAGTTAGAGAATTCAAGAGACCTATTAGAAATGAGTTTGTATGGAACTATGGCGGGGGTCATTAGTAAAAAGGTGTGAACAAAGTTAAGTGCTTCAACTATCTTGATGATGGAAATTTTGCTAAGCATTGTCCAAATAAGGTAAGACAAGGTGAGTCTTCTTCAAAAGGAGTAGTTTGTTTCAATTGTCAAAAGAATGGATATATTGCAATATTTTTTTCTAAGCAGGAAAAGTAGGATAATCTTCTTGCAAAAGGTATAGTTTTCTTCAACTATCAATAGAGAGGTCACATTGCTATATTTTGCAAGCAAAGGCCTATAAGAACAAATAGGTTTAATCAGGCTCTTAGAGTGCAAGAAAGAAAGCAAGTTAACTCATGGAAACCAAATGTGGTAAGTGTGAGTCATGATGATTCTGTAGGTCCAAGTAAAGTATTTTCTACTATGGAGAATGCTAAAGAAGTTGGAAAGTGCCAAGATCTCTCATTGTCTAGTCATGTTGTGAATGAAGATACCAAGCTCAAGGAGAAGACCAAAGTTTTGGTTGAGGCTACCTATGAGGTGTGTTTGGATGCTAATGATCAACCTATTGTGTGTGAACAAGTTTCAAGCTTGGTTCCTATGTTTTCAAGGTCTGAAGGTGATGTTCTGTAATGTAAAGAAGCTACTTCAGTGATCAAGGTATGTCAAGATTCCATAGTTTCTCCAAATGTTGTATATTCTATCATAGAAGAGAAAGTGAGTGATGTAGAAAAGGAACAAGTTGTCAAAGTTTAGACTAAGGAGAACAAGAGTAATAAGTCTTATAGATATAAAAGGATTCTAGTGGTTACTGAGGATATATGGGCTACTCTTGGCTTCACTTTGTTTTAATAGTATTATGGTGTAGAGGAGGTCTCTGTCTATACTTCTTAAGAGACTCCTTTTAGTGGAGAAGTAAGTGTTGTTATGGTGTTCTTCAGAAGGTCCTAAAAGGAAAGAGATGAGTGTTTCCAGTTAGATTTGGTGTGTCAAGATGGGAGAAGTGCTTTGTTGAGGTTAGAGTGATGGCATAAGGTGTTTTTTTTTGTATATGTAATGTATGCAAGATCAAAATGGGGGTTTTTAGGTGGCATAATGAGATTGATATAATTTCAAGAATATTTTGGTGCTCAAAAAGGTCTATTCACTTCTTTTTTATGTGTTCCAAGTGGTTTTTTATCTTGATGATCTTGTTTATGCCTTTTTGAGGTTTTTGTGTGCTCTTGGGTTTATCTTTCTTGTTGAAGATCAAAGTAATGGTATAGGAAGTCAAGTTTCCCAAAGTTTTTAAGGATAAAATTTTGGTCCATAAGTGTGTGATGGTTTTCTCCAAGTGTGAAAGAAGTTTCAAATGTGGGTGTTGACCAGAAGGATGTTTGTTGACCTTTTATTTTGAGATTTTAGAGTTTTGGGCTATGATAGAAAAGTGATTTGCCTTATGATTTGAGGTATAAGGTTTATTAATAGGTTGAATAAGCCAAATAGGTTATCAAATAAAGCTTCATAGATATTTTAAGGATTATTTTTTTCAAATTATTCAAGTTTTTTTCAAAATGAAGGCCTAATTGGCTAGTAGATTTGTGAAAGAAGTATATTATAGAGGAGTAACTAGGTGATTCAAATTGGTGTGCTTAAAAGGGCATATTAGAGTGCTCCAAATATTAAGTTTTAGGTCTTTAAATCATGTTTACTAAAAGTTATGGGCTCTACAATTTCTAGGTAGGGTTACAAGGAGTCTAGACAAGCCTAGTGTGAAGATTTGATGTTTTTCCTCAGTTTCTCCCAAATATCAAGGCATGAGTGTTTCAACATGAGTTATAAGATTGGTTTAGATAATGTTTCCTATTTGGTGAGTGGCATGAAGTTATGTTGGTGGTCCTTAAGGTGGCTTGAGAGAGAAGGCTAGTAATCTTGTGTGGTGGTTCTTCATGGAGTGCAAAGATTTGAAGATGCTCAAGAGGTTAAATGGCTCAAATATATTAAGGGGATCCCTCTCAGATATTTCTTGGTGAGCTCCATTATATTTCAATGCTTTTGTGTGTTCTTTCTTCATTGGTTATAGTGCTTGGTTGAAAAGAGTGTTGGTATGTATCAAGAGGAAGTTGTCAAGGCAAGAAGAGGTAGGCTCAAGGTAAGGGGGGTTTTTATCATCTTTATCAGGTGGTCCTCTCCTATTGGTAGTCTTTTTAGGCCTTAGGATTAGTCTTTGCCCACTTTATCATTGTGTCAAAGGGGAGAACGTTCCTATTGTGAGAGTGTTTGAATAGAAAGAAGGAAAGTGAGTTGTATGATGGGTGTTAACATCAATCACAAAGGGGGAGATTGTTATAGAGTTTTTAGTGATGCCATAGAGGTGTCTAGGTGAGTATATGAAGTGTTTTGATAGTTTAAGTGTTAATGACAAAGTGTGCAGCGTGCTTGTCCTAGTATACTTGAAGTAAGCTTGGTTGATCTTTAGTTTTGGCATGATTAGGGATGGGTATGAATTATTGATCATGTGTGAGGGGTCCTATCAGATTTCAAGGATGATTATATATCTTGTGGAAGTTTATGGTATTCATCTGGTTCTTCATTATGTTTATCTTGGCATAGTTGGTTAAGTGATAGAAAATAATGAGTAGGCAATTTGATAACATCACCATTGCCACATATGGATGAGTCAGGAGGACTTGGTCATATGGGTGTGATCACATTAGCCCCAAGTTGTTAAGGTCCAATTTTTAGGTCATGAAGGTGAGTGGAACAAAATATATGACTATGTAAAGTTGGTTTCCTATGCAATTTATAATGTTTTTCCATACTTAGCCAAATTTACAATGGATATCTAATGGTGTGCATTTAATCTAATCACAAATCGATGACATGAAAAAAATTTGAACTTAATGTCTAAGTTCAATAAGATCTAAGTAATCAGTCTTATGGCATTATATTTCACATACGTGAAATTTCTAAGAGCAGTTTGTTACATGGATGGATTCCCCTATTTAAGAAGACCATATAGTTCAAATTTAAAGACATGTGATTGAGTGCAATAAAATTTATTAAGATTCAAAGTTGGAATTATAATTAGATTGTAGATTTTCCCATATTTATCCAAATGTGTACAATGTTAAAGACTAGGACCAGATAAGGATCTAACGATGAGTGGGTGTTCATACACATGTAGATCAATGATGTGTATTGAGTCAAAGAGGTTAAAGTGTCTAATGTTTAAGTAAGTTAGAGTCCAAGCTACTTTTAAAGATATAAATGGAGCATGTTTATCCAAATTATTAAGAATAAGTAAGATGATGATAATTTCTCAATGTTTAATAGTGAGCAAAGGTAAAGACTAGGCTAATCCACAGAGATTGATGATTCATATTTGGTCAAAGTTACCAAGGAGAATGAGATGAGGTCAAACTAACAGATGTTTAACATAGTTAAATATCAAGCTAATTTTGAGGAAGATCGATGATTAATATTTTTTTAATCCATGAGAGGGCATGAGATGTCAACAAAGTGTTCAATGTTTAACTGTGATCATCGGCATTTGAATTTATTAAAGGGAAAAACCAATCTGTAGTGTTTAAGACATAACTTTTGATCTAGGAAAAATTTGAAGGTGCAGTAAAAATAAAAGTTATAGAGGACTTTAAGATGTATCCATTGAATCTATTTAGAAGGTTTGAATGTTTCTACAGTCAAATTTATTAATCTTTAAATTTTACTATGTGTTTGACCATGTTTTGTAAGTGACCCGAGAAGGATATTTTGAGCTATTTGATGGTATTTGGATGTTTGAAGGGGAATTAGCTACTGGAGAGTATTGTAGACTCCCTGAGGATGATCTATATGTGTTTTATAGGTTTGACCAATTGATATTTGGTATGAACAAAAGCTTATAAGTTGATTGTGTTCATTCATGGTGTTCTTGTGTACATGGTTAATATTTGAATAGATTGAGCATACACATAAATGTGTAATGAAGACTATAATCATTTGAGGATGTATAAAAGGGCATGAGGAGTGGACCTATGTATTTATAAGTGGTATTTTGTTTCTAAATTGTTTTATGGAGTATTAAATGGTGAATAGGTCTCCATAAGACCTATAAGGGCTACTAAGGCCTAATTGAAAGGTATAGCTACTTAAGGGTAACCCATGGATTATTGTAGTTATTTTAGCATTTTTGGTCATAAGCTTAGTAACATGCCTACCTTGATAGCCAAGATGGATCTAGGCTTTTTCTATAGGGGAATAGGACTTGATGATTCCTATATAACTTAATATTTAACACTTGATGGCACTGGCATCACTATACATAAGGTGCAAGCCTTATGTTCTCACCCAAAGCATAGTAGAAAAGGAACTAGGGTCTATTGGGCTAGTTGTGTCATGGTTTAAATCTATGATTCATGGTATTGGTTGGTGAAATGATCATCATATGTTCATATGCATAAGCCTTGGGTTTTATGGGTTCAAAGGCATTTAGGTGCTTAAGGGGCAAGGGGTGATTTAGTTGAGGGACTTGGTCATAGTCTGGCGCTTAGGCATGGGTCTCGGTTCAAGGTGTAGGGATTAAACCATACTTAGAATATTATCTATTAATGGTGTAAGGTTTATTATCCTACTATAAATCTACCATTAATGAACCAGGTTATCATCTTGCAAGAAATCAATACACTAATTCAATAAAACATAACATGCACTCCATAAATATTTGAAAGCTTAACCATTAGTTCATTATCCATTTGTGAAAAGCAATATTCATTAACTTAGTTAGTAATTACATGAAAAATCAATATAATTGAGCTAGTGCTCAACATAAACTACTAAATCCCAAACTCACCAACGAGCTTGGGTGTTACAAAGGAGAGTGTCAAAATACATCCCAAAATATGTTCTAAGCCTAAGACAAGATTTTAGAAATAATTTTCTAGAGCTTCATTATACCAGTTTGCCTCCTCTTCTTAGCTAGGCTCAACTTCCTTTAATAGGTTTCAGAGCATCTTAGGTTCATGGGAAGTGGGGCACACTAAGTACTAATTTGGCACTAGAGGTACAAATCTTATTGCCTCCACTAAGCTTTATCTTCAATGTGCAATCATTATCCCATGAGCCTACTTCCCAATGTCATAGGATTCAAAAAGAGGTCATTTATCTTTAAGGAGTTGTCACTATCCTATGCACCCACTTCCTAATGCTACTTGAAGTTGTTAGCCACTAGCCAGCTAGTACCACTAGAGTACAAAAATTAACAACCATCCACATAGTTGCCCTGAGCCTAGGTGTATGTCGAGTTGGCACGATATCTATTAATTAGCACAAAAAAAGGCCCAACATTACCCCATATAAAACCATTAGTCCATCTTTGTACTAACCTTCTATTGCCTTAGTTATACACAATTTAGGTGCACTTTATTATAATTCCACCTTGAAGTTTTTAAAGCACTAGATCATGAGTTTGATTTCTTTGATGGCACTATCTATCTCTATGGAGGTAGCCTCAAGCATGAGCACATTTGTGTTATCCAGTTCCTTGTATAAGGCTTCCATCCTTTTAGACCCCACCATATAGGATGGTTCCCTATTTGCTTGCCTTTGTCTAGAAGCATAGAAAAGCTCCTCTAGATCTCACTCTTGGGTCTTTAGTTAACCATTCAATGTATTTACTTGCACCATTATCTAGGTGCACTTAGCCCTATTGATAGTGAATGCCTACTTCATTAGTGTATCCTTCTCCTCCTTTGCCTTTTTGAAGTGCATGTTGATGATTGATGCTTGAGTGGAAAATTTGCAAAAGATGACATCAACATCATCTACACATTCTTCCATCCTTGCAAAGAGGTCTTCCACCTCATCAAGATTTTGTAGATCTTTGTCTTTATTGCTTCACAAGGGTCCTTTTCCTCTTCCTATGCTATCTTCATTCAAGGGATTATCTATTTGAATAGTGCACACACTTCATCTACTTCAAAAATATGGGAAGTGTCAGTACCATCCAAAATGGATGGCTTTACCTCTTCAATGCACTTGGATAACTCTTTGAGTTTGAGCTTCATGGCATTGAGTTTCTTCTTCTACCTTAAGTGTAATGTCTTTCAATTTGATGGCATGAACATCATTGATACTGTTATTTCCTTCTACTTTAGAGGCCATCTTAAGGAGGCCATTATCTGACCTTACAAGTTTCATCTCTTAGGAGTTGACCAATTGGTAGTCATGCCCTCTTTCTAGCTTCTTAGTGCTCTATATTGCCTTGGTAGGTACCTTGAAGTGAGGCTTATCTATATAAAAATTAAGTATAAAAGACACTTGATGGCACATCAATGTTGTTGTATTTCTATAGGGCATATATTCTAACATGTAGAAGTCATCATCTATTGTATATCCCTTCTGCATCTTTTTCTAGTAGCTTGGCTTGAATTCCTCTTACTCAATGGCTAGCTCCTTCTACTCCTGTGTCTCTTTGCTTGCACTACTATTTTCCTTGGTGCCTTCCTCTCTTTCTAGTAGGGGTTCTTTTTTGACTTTTCCCCTTCATTCACTTCTTCTTCCTATGGCTCCTTAGCACAAACCTCTATAGGTCCCTTCTAAGTGCCAACCTGTTCTTCCCTTTCTTTCTTTGTTTTCTATTTTCAAGCACCATCATCTCCTTCTTTGTCCTTAGACACACCTTCAATACTAGGGCATGATTGTTCTATAGCTTTTTTTTGGGCTTGTGTAGGTGATAAGCAACTCTAATATATTTTATTTAATGGGTTCCATGCCTGTGGTAACCCTCTTCTCTTCTTGTTCCTTCTTGGCCTTCTCCTTCTCGACCTTTTTTATTGCTACCTTTCTTTTCTTGATGATTTTGGTGGTTTTTTCCTCTTTTTTTATTTGGCCTCTACTTTATCAATTTCCACTTAGGGCATGACCTTGGCCCTTATGTCCTCTTGTTTTTGGTGAAACTCAAGTGATGCATTGATGTGATCCTAATCCAGGCCTATACCCTTCCATTTGCACTTTAACTCTTCTTTGGTAGGTACACATGATGGTCCTACTTCTCCAAGAATGGTAGTGGTGTCACCTTAGAAATCTTCATGTGCTTCTACCTTACTAGGCTCTTCACTTGTTCCTTAGTCCTTCCTCAATTCTTCTCTCTTCTTCCTCAGCTCTCACACCTTTTGGATTCTATGTCATTGAAGCCAAGATTCTACCATGCTTTTTCCTACCTCTCTTCTTCACTTTGGGGTAGTGGGGAAGTTTCCTCGCTAGATGAGGAATCCTTTTTAGGCATAATATACACACCCTTACCCACTTCTTCCCTCTTCTACAGTTCTTCCTACACATTTATATCTATAAGGGTGATAGTGGGCATCGTAGATGGGAACTTTGGATTCTTTTGCTTCCCCTTTACGATCAAAGAAGTCTTCAATGTTAACTTCATGTAATTTTTAGTTGGGGCCAATGGGGACATTTCATTTCTTGATGTGATCTTTAACTTTATGTTCTCATCTATTTCCTCTAGTGTCTCTCCTTATTATTTTTAGGAGACTTCTTTATTTCGACTAGTGGTGGTGTGCCTTCATTATCGATTTTAATGGGTGAGTCTTTGATTTTCTCAATGTTGGAGCTGGGGCCCTTCCTTATAGACCTCATCTCATAGTAGATGCTATGGATGTAGCTGAGTATGGTCACTTCTTGAAGGGGTGGATGTTAGTGTGATATGACTCATCCTCTTCATCCCTTATAGCCTTCCCATATAGGCACATGAATTGGTGTCACAACCTATTTCTCTTCATATCTAGTTATCGTACTGGAATGTCCAATTTTTATGTATTAGGGATTCTTTTGAACACATCCCTAAAATAATTAGCCAAGAATGTGTATGAGAGCTTAAGATATCTTAACATGTTACCATCATCTAGTAATAGGTGTATCATACAAAAATGTTGCATAACAACAAAGGTTATTGTCCCATACATTTTTTTTGGGAGCTCCAACAGGATACACCACTCAACCCTAAATGCCTTAATGTATTTCTCACACCATCTCATCATGGACACCTTATAATTTACATTGAAGGAGCTATAGAAATTTAAGTCCTTATATTTTTGCACTAGGGAGTCATTGTGCTCTAGAAAAACCCATATATTATCTTCATCCCCATCTAGTATGTCAATCTCCTCCATGACTATTAGGATGAGAATGAAGCCCCACTTTAATTTCCCCTTCATCATGTGGCATTCTAGTGCATTCACTCCTTAGTAATAAACATATAAATATTGAACTTGATGCCCTCCACCATATGGTATACAATGTAGAGGTATATTTTTGATACATTAGTCCAATGACCATCAAGGTAAATTTTTGAGCTCATGAGGTATGAGACCGACCTCATGCCTAGGTCCTTGTAGTCTTTGATGAGGAATGTAAATCCCCCCTTGTAGTAACTTAGGAGCTGTACCATATGCTCCACCTCCTCATCATCACCCATCATTTCATGAATGTCTTTCTCAGTATCTAGGAGCCCATTTATTTTTTTGATAAGGCACACCAATATTTTCATGCTCCTCTCCATGAATTATATACAGTCACCATAGATGTGCGATAAAAAAATTTGCACAAACTTTTCAAGCTTCCCAAAACATAGTAACTCATAAAACTGAGTTACATCAGAAGCTGTCAACTTATCTCAAATAGCAATGTCAAAAAGTGCCATGCAATATTTCATCTTTCACCCTATATCTACCATCCAATCCATCACTAGGTCTTGCACATGGCTAGAAGTGTGATGGTTGTAATCCTTCAATTGACAAGTGTGCACAAATGAATGCCAATTTTCCCCCACCAAAACCTCAAGGGGAAATTGCATGACTTAATAGTACATCTTGGTCAGTGCCTCGAGTTGACTTGTGTGATGCTAACCCCCTCTACCTGTGGTACTACTATTTTTATAAGGGCCACTTATACTACCATGTGTGTCTACTTAGGACTTTTTTACTATAGACCCATTCCTTTTCACTTCTTTCCCAACTTGAACCTATTGGGGTTAAAGTGTGGTTTTTTAGGCTTGCTAAAACCTCAAATTGTTACTGGTACTTCACAGTAATGAGAATTATGACTATACCTTTGGCTCTAAGCTATGAAATCCATTGATTACATCCTTGGTAGTAACTCAATTTTTTTCCAACTGGTTCCTACTGAAAACTCTTCCTACCCCTCTTAATACCAATTTCATTATGATTGTAATCTCTCCAGCTTCTCAATCGCTCACTCTAGGTGCCTAGGGGTGCTTGGATTCTCTCTTTGGAAGGGTTTGTATGCTTCATCTCTCTAGTTTCATTGGTTCACTTTGGCTCTCTTAACATCTCAACCTTACACAAATTTTGTAGTAGAACTTAGTCAGCCATGTGACATTTTATACCATATTTACATCTACCATCTTTAATGTAGGTGCATTAATGGCATGGTAGTGTTGAGATTTTTTGAACTCTATGAGATTATATGAAATCCATAAAAATCCTCTACCACCAACTCATTAAATGTGGGTTTTTGTGCCTCTACCACCACCTCATTTAATTCCTCTAATGATATTTGAGTGAAGTAACTTATGGTTCAAATAGTCACTTTCCACTCAATTTTGGGTGGATGTCATCTATCTATGATGATTCTCCTATTTTTTGTTTTCTTGGCATGACCTTTGCCCTCAATATGGTAACCTAGGTGAAGTGTCTCACATGCATGTGATTCAACCTCTTCAGTTCTATCTCTTCTATTTTTGCTTCTATTTCAAGTGTGCTTATCTATCTTGGTCAGTTTCTTGCACTTCATCTTTGCTTTGGCCTTTCTTACCCTATACAAATCCCTTATGTTGGTCCTCTAGTTCTTTATTCTTCTTTTTTGATTCTCTTACACATGATCACATGGTGCATTTTCTTTGTCTTTCTTATACATGATCAAGTTGTGTATCTTCACTTGGTACCTATTTTTCCCAAGTCTGGTAACTCCTTTATGCATATAAACTTAGGTGCCTGGCCCTAGGTGCTTGGAAAACAAATTGGTTTGACTCACCCGACTGACATTATGCATGAAAGTGCCATAGTATTTCTCTCTTGGACCCCTACGGTCCTATAATCCTTCTCTTATGCACCTACTTCCTCTCAAGTCTAGTGCATTTCACACATCCACCACTTAGATGTCTAACCTCATACACTTTTAGAAAGCACAAGGGCTCAACTCACCTAGTTGGATTTATGCATGAAAGGCCATACAAACTTCTACCTCAGGATTGAAAGTTCCTTGCAACTAGAATATAATGCACAGTGTTTGGTGGGCTTTCCTTGTCTGATGGTGATGATCCTCATGTGCCAAAAACTTAGGTGTTTGGCCTTAGGTTATTAGGAAGTGTAAGTGCTTAACTCACCCAAATGGAATTATGAGTGGTGTCAATAGACTTTTTTGATGGGTTATAAAGCACCACTTCTTTATTCTTTACACTACTGCCTAGGAGAACAAAACAAAACAAAATTGTTTGGCTTACACCAACCATTATGGTGGTCATCTTAACTCAAACTGACTAGTGACCAAGAAGTTGGTAATCTTATGGCACAATCACCACCATATTGCCAATATGGATTCAATCTATTTTCATTGAAATGCCTAGGGAGAATTTCACAAGTCAACGTGTGTAACTTTCATGTGCCTATCTCTAATATGTGGTGGATGATATAAGGACTCATCCACCTAATATGTAATTTGCTCAGGTGCTTAAAGTACTTAGATTCATAAAGTAACATGAATTTTCCTTCTATTATCACCTTATTATTTATGTGTTTGTTATGTTATAGCTTCTAACGTGCATTTTCTATTTATTAGCTCCACCTTACTTAGGCACACATCTCATCTAGGCACTCCAAGTCCTCTTGCCTTACATTTAATGACTCTTGTTCATCCAGCTAATCAATACATGTGATACACAATGATGGCACCAAGAACTTCATTGGTAAGATTGCCTTAGTACCAAACACCAATTAGAATGGTGTAGCCTTATTCAAATGTTTGTAGGTTTTGCGATATGTTCACATTACTATCGATAAATGATCATCTGAATCCTTATGACCAACATTGCATATCTCCATGAAGCACATTCCCAAAATTTTGTTAAATGCCTCAATTGTGTCAGTTGTTTATGGATGATAAGGGGTCATTTTATGGTGCACCACCATATACTCAATCAATAAGATAAGTACCATTTCATTGATAAAGTGAGTGCCCCTATCGCTATTTAGACTGATCAAGCACCCATATCAGCTTATTAAATTTTCCTAGATGAAGCACATGGTTTTGGAAGCTATGTAGTCTTTTGTCAGTGTGGCCTTGGCCCACTTAGTGAAATAATCCATAGCTACTAGAATATACTTTCCACCTATGCATCATGTTTTAGGAGTTATCATCCAAAAAAAATCAATGACCCATTTCTCAAATGGTGCCTAGGAACGAATGGGGATGAGAGGCATCTCATCCTAATGGTTAGGCTTCCCTGTGCACTGGCATATATCACATGTCTTGGCATAGTTATTTGCATCTTAGAATAAGTTCGGCCACCATAATCCTAACTATAGCACTTTTTTTACCATTACATCCCCCACACAATGTCCTCCTATTATGTCTTCATGTGCCTCGTATAGGATGGAGTCTTTTTTGTGCTCCAAGACATAGTGGTGTAGTACTTCATCTCTACTTATCTTATTCATTTCTTCATTGATGAGCTAAAAGGGGATGACGTGAATTACTATATTTTTTTATCTTTATTTGTCATAGCTTGGGGTGTAACTCCAAATGTTATAAAGGTGGCGATATCTGTCAAATTTTTTGAGGATGTGTTGAACTTAGTACAACTACGCATTTGGCATGTTATATTCAATAAGCACCACCACATTTATAGAATTGATGTGGGATAAATGGTTTGGCCCTAAATTTTGCTTTTAGCCTTAACTACAACTAAAAATTGGAACTCCTAGAATAAAACTATCCATCCGCATATGCACTCATGTAATATAGGTTTATTCACAAGGTACTTGAGTTCCTTATGATCAATGAAAAATATCAATGGGGTTTCCAATAGTTATTGTCTAAATTTTTATAAGGCATAGACCATGGCAAGCACCTCATGCTTTGTGGTTGTATAATTTTACTCTACAGAGGTGAGCTTCTTACTAGTGAAAGAGATGGGATGATCCATTTTCCCTTTGCCAAGTTGTGCCAATATTATGCCAATTTTAGAGCTAGAGGCATTGACATGGATGTGAAAAGGTGTTATCTATTCAAAAAACTATAAGTTAGGCATGCTAGCCAATCTGAGCTTCAGGGTCTTGAAGGATTCTTCTTGCACCTCACCCTAGTAGAAGGGTCCATCCTTACATAGAAAATATTCCAATAGTGCAACAATCTTTACATAACTCCTTATAAATTTCATATAATATCCATAGTGGCCAAGAAAGGCATGAATGTATTTCTATGTATAAGTCATTTATAGCTAAATGATGATGGCAATCTTCATTGGATCAATGAGCAAACCATCCTTACAGATGATGTTCCTAAGTAGGGTTCCAAATAGTGTTACAAAGATTCACTTCTTCAAGTTTAAGGATATTTGGAGCTACCTTCACCTCTCAAACATTAGACACAATTTTTCATAATGGTTCCTCACAAGGCCATACACCATCCAATCATCCAGATAGACTTGGAGGAACCTGTGGATGAAATATTTGAACATGGTAATCACCACTCTAGAGAATATGGATGGTGCATTCTTGAGTCCAAAGGGCATCACATTATAAATAAAATAACTCCATTTAGTTTCAAAGGTTACTTTTAGCGTATCCTCCTCCTCAATATGTACTTGGTGGTAGCTAGAGAACCCATAAATGAAGGTGTAAATTTCATAGCTTGACACCTTCCAAGACTTCATCAATAAATAGAGTCAGGAAGGGGTCATTGATGCAAGTGGAATTCAACATCCTATAATTGATCCAAATGAAAATATGCCCATCCTTCTTGATGCTTATTACCATTGGGTTCACCCACTCAGACTCCTACATAGGGTAAATGACCCCTACGGTTAGCATATCATCGATCTCTATTTTGACCTTAGCACAAAGGTTAGGATTCATTTGATAGGGCCACTTTTTGACCAATCTTGTGACATCTATGAGCTTTATTCTCATGTTTCCCAAGTTTGGGTGGATGCCCTTCATATCTTGATAAGTCCTAAGGAATAAATCTTGGAACTCCTTCAAGAGGTCTATGATTTGTGCTAGGTCTATGTCAGACCAATAAGCACCTAGAGTAGCCATCTTTGGCTCCCCTTTTACATCGATATCTACTTTGATGGACTTGAGTGGTGCATGGTATGGCTCATTCCTTTCCTAGTGAGAATCCTCAACTTGATGAGTTCCCTCTATTGTTTTAACATGAAGATGAGTGGGCTCTTCTTCACCTGGGGTGTTATCATCTACTTGGCACATGAGCTTTCTTATGGCTATCAACATTTTCCATTAACACTCCTTCCAAGTTTCATCATCTTATTTTTTGGAGTCATTGTTGATTTTTTGTTCTTCAAATAAGGTTGGGAGTGCCAAGACTTTTTCTCTAAACATGTCCTTTAAGTGCTCCTCAAGGATTGCAGTGTCTTCAAATATTGCCCTTTGAATCACTTATAATGGTTCAACTAGTTCTAGGTTTTATGAAGAAAAAGAGAAGGTATGCATAAACCTCTCCTTAAGGACCTCTCAATTGGATATCTCTTGATGTGTCTTATTGACCACGTACCATGCTCGTGCCCATGTTTTTTAGAGTTTTATAAAATGTGTGCACCCATAGGTTCTTTGGGGCAGTCACACCACATTCGTTCCATGTCTCTTCACATATGCACACATGCACCATGGGGTTAGAGTTACTATAGTATGCTAAGATATCTAGGTTCTCATTACTCCTCCCAAATCTAGTGTACATCACTGCCTTTACCTCTGGCTAAGTTGGTAAATTCAACCTTTGCACTACCCACCAATGTGTGACATTACTTCTCAAGGTGTACATCATTACACCCCTTTTGTCTATCTCTTTGGAGATGTATGCTTCAAGGTCAATGACATACCTTTCCATTAAGTTACTTCTTTCAAATTTTGGGAGTTATACAAGCTTGCCTTTGCTTAGGTAGAATACCCTTTTTTTTCCTTTTTCTCCTAGCACAGGACCCATCATTTTAGAGTGTGATCAATCTAGATCTAGCTAGTCCTTATGGGCATTGGTGCCTTTGCATACACCAAATGACATCTATGACCTATGGCCCCATATGTCTCTTCAATCTATTAGTTACAAAATATGTCGATGATATTTGAGGCTGACTATCCATCTTCCTAAGAGAGCACTCCCTGATTAGAAGGATGGAGATTCTTGATGCCTTGCTTCATGATGTTATAAATATGGTTGATCTCATCCTCTAGATCAATGCCTTCCACATAGGGGGTCTTTGGTCACTTGAAAGGTGAATCACTACCTATTCCTTTCTATTCTATAAAGTCATGTATCACTTCTTGAAGTGTATATATGCATTATTGGCATAGCACCAAGGCCTTCCTAGGAGTGCAAGGTAGTTATCCTACTCAACCAACTCAATAACCTTGAAGTTAGTGTGATTTCATCACCCATAATATCTAAAATGGTGCCCTATAGAATTTTTATTGGCTACACTCAGGTTTTGTTGGCCATGAAGAGTACATGGGGAGAAGGTCTCAAGGCTAGTCTGTCCATTTTCTCCTATGCATTCTTGGTCAAGATATTGACCTATACATTGATGTTGATCAATACCTCATAGATGAACCAGCCATCTATGGTTGCATTCACTAGCAATTTTTGGTCATACTCTACATTTTGAGTATGCCTTACTTCACGTGCTCACTCCATATGTGGTGTAACAAATTCAATAGCTTGGGGCTTAGCAACTTCATTTGTCTTCTTACCTGCATGATCCAAGAGCAAAAATTTTAGTAGGGGAAGTATCCCATTCATTTGCAAGAGGTGCAATATTTTTGTCAGCTCTTGTACCTTAGCCTACTAGATGTCTTACTTTTTATTTGAGGTGATAGCCTATGCTTTGAGATCTCTGGCTAGCTAGAGTTCTCCTTACAAATTTTGTATTACACTCAGCTTATTGTAGGACATCCTTTTGACGTGTTGGGTCAGCATAGGGCAAAACTTTTGGCTCAAGCTAAGTTATGCACTCAATGTGGCTTAGCTCACCATATTTTAGGTGTAGTTATTGTATTGGCACAATTAGTTGCTGAATGGTGAACCCACTTTGTGTGGTTTCCTGCACCTTGATTGGCTTTGGGTGGTTTGGTTGTGCCTTTAGAGCCCATTTCATATCCTTAGGCTCATGTTTGATCATCCTTGCACCCTTATCGATTCCCAATTTGCTTTGGGTTAGATTTTTATATAGTTTGGGGCACTCTTTGACTGCATGTGGTCCTTGATAATACCTACACATTAGATCCATCAGGCAGTCATGCTAATAGTGTTCAATTGACCTGCACTTGTAGCATGACCATGGTGGTAATCTTCCTCCACAACATCCTCCACCTTGCCCTTTGGCACCTCTTTGGTTCCCATAGCTAGCATTTTGTTGACCATAACCCTCATTTCCTTGGCTTGCCTACCCTTCAATTATTGTAATTGCTTACTTTGTGCCTCTCTCTATGTTTTGGTGTATTTTACCAATTACTCGATAGTTAGCTATGTTGTGAGTGAAGGCATCACACAACTTGTAGTCTATGGTTATTCTAACCTGATTGGTGCATTGCAATATGGGCAAGTTACAAACATTATACACCTTATGACAAAATTCATAGCTAATAAATAGTTTGTGCGCATTCCTCTAAGGGTAGTTATTCAAATTATGACCCTCTATTTTGTAGTCTGCATACCACAACCTGCTTTAAGCATCTTGTGATGAACTAGCAGTCAGCTTCTATAATTGAGAGGCCATAGATGCAATCTACACCTCCATGAATGGGTTGATGTCTATATCAGTGCTTTCAACTACCTTAGCTCTGAGTGCAACTTCAAGCAGTTATAGAGGGTCTATGAATGTTTTCATGGAGAGTGCCCTTTTGACTGGCACTAGTAGTCCTCCAATGAACCATTGTGCATGCTGAGAGGGGTGGATGTCGTAAGGGAGCTTAGAGAAGAGTGTCTTGAACCTAACATTGTATAAGTGCATGTTTTTTGATAATCTTTAGTTTATCTCCTTAAGTATAATGATGTTCTGCTACTCAAACTTAGGTATATCAAACTCCTTCAGAAGGCTCCCTTCAAGCTATCATAATCAACCATATCTTGGTTAGGATCAAACTTTTTATACCAAGTATAGACATGATTAAGCAAGGTTGCTGCAAAATAAGTTGCTTTGTGTTTGGATTAAGTTATTCCTTGAGCGCACCATTGTAATTCACACTTGAGTACATGTTCTGTAAGATTTTCCATGCCCCAGTACTCTGGTAGGTACACGGCTATCTCATATTAAATCTAGGGCTAGGGAATAGCCAATGCCTAAGGCACTTGTCTTCTTGATGTTTGTCTTATCATTGGTCCTCCAACACCTCCATTTTATTCTAGGCATTAGTCTGATGGTTATTATTGGTACCATAGAAGAAGATGGTGTCATACTACTAGCCAATGGCATAGGGCCATGTCATTTGGGCTATTGCCTAGGATGTGCTACTAACATTGGCTAAATTGGGATGGTTACACTTAGGTTCCCTCTGGTTGGGTTAGCGCTTCATGGTCTGGAGGTATCTTCACTGACCTCTTCTTATGGGACGACTTGTTTAATTATGAAGTTTTGGTCCAAATTTGTGAAGCGGTCAAAGCCTATGTCGCTAACAAGGTCAGTTGTCAATATTTTATTTTCCTTTGGGGAACCCATCACATGAGCTCACACCATAGGTTCAAAAGGGGTAGGTGCATCTGGCGCATCTCCAATGGTCAAGTTCTGAGGGAACTCTGATAATTCACCTACCAACTATGGATCTTATTTTAAGGCTTTGAGGGCTCCTTCCTTTGGGCATGACTACCTTTCAAGAGATCCTTCCCCATGCCCTTCCCACTCACTATGGGTCCTCTCAGCACTTACAAGTTCCATATCTTCTATCAGTCTATACCTTCTCTTGTTATAAGATTGCCGCTTGAGCTCTTAGTTATCAATCTGCTCATCTCTCTCATCATGCCTCACCTACATGTCCCCTTCTTCCCCATTGTACTACTCACACATGAGAGGACTTTAAAATTCCATCCTCACTATTTTTAAACCCTAATCCATCATCAACTTCTTGATTTTGATGCTAAGTTCCTTCACAAAGACACCTCTAGGCTCACGTAAGAACTAGTACTCTACTTCTTCAAGGCAAGAGTACGTCAATACCATGAACTCAAGCATATAGTTATTCAGTACCCCTCACCACCATATGTTTGTGGCTCTAGTCTAGGTGGAATCCAATTTCTTAAGCTTCTCTAGGTGCTCTTTCACTATTCAAGGTGTTGCCCATAGTTTCAATTTTTATGGGTCATAAGCAACTAACCAGTGGTACACTTGTTACGGTAACTCATAAAAGAACACCTCGTATAGGGCATCATATAAGTAATTATGGGCCCACTCCCTTGGGTTTTACATTCAACAATTCGAATGCCTTAGTGCAAAGCCATCTTCTACCTTTTCAACCAATGCTCGACATTCTCAAGGGAGAGTCAGAGCATCATTTTGGTGCACCATTTTAGTAACAAAATTCAATAGTCCTAACAATGGAACCAAAATGTTGTAGTTATTTGGGTGTTTCTAGTCATAGGCATAGTCATGTACCTACCTAGCTAGCTAGGATAGATCTAGGATTATTATAGAGGGGCACAAGCCTTGATGATTCCTATGACATCAACATTTAACACTTGGTGCTGCTAGCATCACTATACATAAAGCCTTATGCCTTATGTTCTCACCCAAAGTGCAGTAGAAAAGGAACCGAGGTCTATTGGGCTAGTTGTGCCATGGTTTAACTCTATGATTTATGGGCTTAGCTAGTGCAATGATGGTCATATGTTCATAGGTGCAAGCCTTGGGTGTCATGGGTTTAAAGGCATTCAAGCACTTGAAGGGCAAGGGGTGATCTGGTTGAGGGACTTGGTCATAGTCTGGCACTTAGGCGTGGGTCTCATTTCAGGCCACATGGCTTTAACCATACTTAGTGTGTTTTCTATTAAGGGCACAAAGTTCATTATTATACTATAAATCTACCATTAATGACCTAGGTTATCAGCATGCGAGAACTTAATACACTAATTCAATAAAACATAACATACACTCCATAAACATTTGAAAGCTTAACCATTAGTTCATTATCCATTTGCACAAAGCAATCTTCGTTACCTTAGTTAACAATTACATGCAAAGTCCATATAATCGAGCTAGCACTCAACATAAACTACTAAAGCCCAAACCCACAGGCGATCTTGGGCATTATAGAGGGGAGTGTCAAAATGCATCCCAAAATATGTTCTAAGCCTAAGATAAGCTTCTAGTAGCAATTCACTAGAGCTTTGCTATATCATTTCACCTCCTCTTCTCAGTTAGGCTCAGCGTCCTTTTACAAGCTTCAGAGCATCCTAGGTTCATGGGGAGTGGGACACATCGACTATTGAGCTAGTGCTGGAGGTACAAATCCCACCACCTTTACTATGCTTTATCTTTAATGTGCAATCATTGTCTTGTGCACCTGCTTCTCACTATTACAAGATTCAAAAAGAGGTTATTTGTCTTTAAGGAGTGGTCATTATCCCGTATGCCTAATTTCTGATGTTGTTTGGATTTATTAGCCACCAGCAAGCTGATGCCACTAGAGTACAAAAATCAACAACCATCCACATAGTTGCCTCGAGCCTAGGTGTATGTCAAGTTAGCACTGTATTTATTACTTAGCATGAAATAGGGCCCAACATGGATGTTATGGCCGACCTATGAGAATGGTATTAAGCTATTTATTCATATGATAGATGCCTTAAGGGTTAAGGCAAGTCTAAAGGCTGACTAAGAAGATAATAATCATGAAGGCTCTATAAAAGGTTAAATCAAATGTGGTGATATTGAGACTTGAGAGAAGTGGTGTATGTGAGAGTTAAAGAGCGAAGGAAAGAAGAAAGGGTGTGTGCCCAGTGGATGGGTTATAGAGCAGAGTCGGTTGATGACTATGTGTATGACCTGTAGGTTATATTTCTGATGTCAAAGATAGTGCTCTTGTAGGTTTGAAGATTGAGGATGAGCGAAGAGGTCTAGAGTGATCCAAAAGGATGTTTTCGATGCCTTAAGTGTGAGCGAAGGATAGATGATGTCTGTGCAATCTTGGTGGTTGATTTGAGAGGAAGATCAGAGTGTGGACTGTGTGTATGACCATTTGGTCATGTTGTTGAGGTTGTGACAGAGTTGTTGCTGAGAAGTGTAGAGTGATCCGAAAGGTGGTTTTGGATGTTTGTGGTTGTGTGAAGAAGTGAAGGGGGTTGATATACATTATATCTCCATCAAATTGGTAGGCAATCAGTGTTCAAGAGATGTTCATGTCATAGGTGTTAGGAGGGTGCTCAACATCTAGGTCAGAAGGACTTGACCATCCAAGGGGCAGGTGCTCCTTATGGAACAGGGGTTTCACTAAATTCTAACCAAGACTTGACCATCCTAGGGGCATGTGTTCCTTGTGGAATGGGTGTTCCACTAAAGTCTCATGTTTTTAATACCTTATAGGACAAGTAGTGCATGTGTTTACAGGATTGAGAGTGGGTTTTATTCCCCAGGAGAGTTTTCCACATAGATCTCATGTTGTGTGTATGATATTGTATTATCTATTGTTCATTGTTATAAACATCTTGAATGCTTCATGAATGGTTGGATTGAATGCTTAAGTGTTTGAAGGATGTGGAAATTAAATTGGATTGTTTGCCACCACTGATTCACCACTCGCCCTGCACCGGCCCCTGCACCAAACCCCCCCCCCCCCCCCCCCCCCCCGCCCCCCCCTCCGTGGTTTGTACCTCTAACATCCCCTTCATTTTTCTCCTCCCTTACTCTTTCTCTCTTTGTTTTCAAGTGTTTTGGGTAGCATGTCTAAAGTGTTTAAGATGTTCTTGGGGTTTTTAGAGGCCCTTTTTAGTTAGGATGCACTTATCTTATGTTGTCCCATCTTTTTCATTTCTTTTTATTATTTTCTTTATTAGTGAGCCAACCTAAGAATTTAATTGTGTAGATTAATACTCAAATATTCTAGTTCATTTACAGTGAAGCAAATTTAGAGAGTTTATTTTATCGTTTGTTGGAATATATTAAGCACTTATAAGCACTCTAGAGGAAATCACAAATCATTTAGATGATTTATTGAAGTACACAAATTTATGTTCAGACAACACCGATTGACATGCCATTAAAACTATTCCAATCATTGAGATTTGTTAGTTTTAATATTATTATTGTCTACGAAATTAACAAATATTAAAATAGTTTTACTTTTCTTTAAATTATTATAAATTCAAAAACATGTGTGTATATATGTGTGTATGTAGTTTTTAAATTGTATAATGTAATTAAGATTAAAAATATATATATTTTTCATAAATATCAAAATAGAAGCGTAATAAATTAAACCCCAAAAAAGGTAATCAATAAATTAATTTTACCCTGTTTCCTATTTTCAGTTAAACATCCCAATACTTTATACATTGTCTAATGAAAATGCTTCTAGAAGATTGCTTTGTTTGTCTTCAATTTTATATGTCAAGTTTCTATCACTTTTAAGTGCACTTTTTTTTGGTCCCATATGTTTACCCTACTTCAAAGTGACCCATTTTATCGTGGGATGATACATTAGATTTGGTACTTTTCTTTTATGGTCCAATTGCCCTTTTCATTAACGAAGTGGGACCACCATGATCCACGACGAAGACGAGATTCATCCCACCATGTATGACATTAGTGAAACCATTAGAATTCATTGCACTGCCAGATTAAATATCCCACGTGGATGTAAGACTTACCAGTACTACATTTGGACGCAAGAGAGAAAAACCAAGAAAATACGTTGAACTTAAAGAAGAGGTTGAGAGGGCTAATCACTTGGAAAGATTGCCATACCTCAGAAATTACCTACTTAAAATGAGGACAGGCCAGGTGCATGTATGCTATGCACCTTTATTATTTTATTATTACAGATACAAACGTCACGTCCGCCACGTCAGGGTGACGTCTCTCTCTCTCTCTGTATTTCTATATATATACATTGCCAGCCACTTCTTCCTTAGGTAATAAACTCTGGTATAACTAAATGGACTATTCTGGAAGCCACAACAGTAGTCCTCCGAAAATGTGGGAATTCAGCTGCTCTAGGGACATAGTTAGCACAGATTTGTGGGCTTTACAGAGTTCCGACTGCTTGAGCAATACGGATTCTGAGATATCCACTTGCAGCAATTCCCCTGTTCTTGCACGTTGCCTTTCTCAGGAATTGAACTCGTTACCTCTGGACGAGAATGACTCGGAGGACATGGTTTTGTTTGGTGTTCTCCAGGAAGCAATTAGCATAGGCTGGGAACCCATTAGTTTTCAGAGCAAAGAAGAGCAAAAACCCCAGGCTGAGACCTCAAAAAAGCAGCAGAGCAAACCCTGCAAGGAGAAAGCAGCGGCGGAGAAGCATTACAGAGGAGTGAGAAGAAGGCCATGGGGGAAATATGCAGCAGAAATCAGGGACTCTCACAGGCAAGGCATCCGCGTGTGGCTTGGAACTTTTGACACTGGAGAAGAAGCGGCCATGGCTTATGACCAAGCTGCCCTCACCATGAGAGGCTCTCAGGCCATTCTCAATTTCCCTGTTGATGTTGTGCGTAGATCCTTGCAGGCGGCTGCAGCAACAACAGCAAGCACTGAAATTAATTTGTCCACTGCAACCACCCAAACTTCTACTTCTGATGAATGTCATTCCAGCGCCACGTCATCCTTATTTCAGAGACCCCTTACCCGGAGGTCCAACAAAAAACGAAAGGCGCCGTCGGCTCAGCCTGCTGACAAGGACCACATCAAGCGCAAAAGTAGGAGTTTTCATGAATCCTGTCACGGTCACAATGCTGACGAAGCAAGCAAAGCCGCCAAAAAGTGTGGAGAAAGACACGTGGCAGCTGCGTTTGAATTAGAAGATGTAGGTGTGGACTTGATGGAGGAGCTCCTTCTGTCTACACAATCAACAACTATATTCATTTGATGTATCTCACTCCCATCTTTTGAGGTTTGCCATTAGTTGGCCACCCAATGTTCATCCGTCCATCATGCATCAGAAGCACTGTTTAAAATATATATATTTATTGTTTCAAATATTTTTATTAGTTATTCTCAAAATAGGGTTAGTCTTTATTCTTTATATTTTTTTTTGGGGGTTGTTGAATTCTTTGTATTTTTTTCCTAGGTGTACTTTTATATCACTACTTTTTTTAACGGTTTGAGAAATATATTGAGGGTTATTCTATTTTGAAATTATTTAATAATATATCTAAAATATATGTGAAATTTATATATATTATAAAGAATTTCACACATTTAAAAGTAATAAATTTGAAATTGACAAATAATTCAGACACATTAAGATAGGATTTTAAAAAAAATTAATTATAAAAGGTAACAAAAAAATTAAATAATAGTTATTTTGATACAAATATATTAACATTTATCAAATAAGATTAAATAAATGTTATATAATTATTTTTAAATGTTGATAATATATACATAGTATAATTTTTGGGATAAGATTTTTATTCCATCTTTTAAGTTGAATGTTAATTTTATAAAAGTAAGTAAAATTTGATTTCTAATGGACTTTTTGTAAGCCAAACAACTTCACCAATTAAATCAAGAACCGTTCACTCAACAATTATTTAAACATAAAATATAATTACTAACTAAAATATGTTCACTAAATAACAAGATTAAACATTTATATACTTTTATAACTATATATACTTTTATAACTATTATTTTGAATTACAAATTATTATAATTTTGAACCTAATAATTTAGCATACACTTTAATAACTATTATTTTAATTTAAAAAAAAAACTATAACAACAAATTTATATATAAAACCATTAGCAATAAATTCCCCATCAAATAAAAGATATTAATCAAGAGTTAACTATTCTTGTCACTCGTGAATTACCTCTTTGTAAAATACCACAAGGATATATTTTTAACCCTCCATTGATTCGAAAATATGACATCCTATAAAAGGTACTTAAACTTTAATAGAATTAAATTCGAACGGCAGTAATAATGATAATGTAGGAACCTAAATTGAAGTTATTTGATCAAAAGGCAAGATTCTTGTCATGTTTTCATTTTTCATGCACTGTTAATATATAACAATTAATTTAACATTTATTTATTGTTTTTATTAGAAAAGTGTAGATAATTATTGTCATTTTTAAATATGAAATTCAAATCTTTGGTTTATTCCAACAATTTTTTGCACGGTTTTATTGGTTTTTAAGGATCGAGCATAGATTTTAAATGGGATGATGCTTCTGTTGACCTGGAAATAGAGGTAAATTAGGCATAACAGTCTTCTTTTCATGTAGAGGAGATTCGGAAATGTGCCGCCATCAACAACTACAAAAGAACTCCCCCTACTCCTTCACCCTCCTCAAGACTTGGGTCCGTTTTACAGAGGGGATTTCTCAATCCAGCTTCTTGCTCCTCTCTAGGCATGGGCATTGCTAATGCTGCATTGATTTTTTCAAAGCATGTGGTCTAGTCAACCACCCCTCTCCCTCTACCACCTACTGTTTCGGTTCAAATTGGCATTGCCCTGTCCCCATGTCCTCTCCGTGACTCGTCTCTTTCATCTTTGGACACCGTGTTGCTTGCTCGGGAAGATAGGGTCCCCTCTTTGACTCATGTGGCCCCTTAGTTTGGCTCACCTCTCAACTAGTTGTAGTCCTCTATTGCTCGCTTCGCTCTGCCTAGAAATGAGTCCATTTTAAGGTGGGTCTTCTCTATTTGCATAAACTTGGGGAACCCCTTCCACGTGTGCTCAGACTTCTTTAAATCTAGATTACCATCCAACTCTAATGGATGCCCTCCCACAATGGTTCAGGGGCAAGCAAGGATCAGGGTATCTCCTCCCTATATTTCTGGCTCAGAATTCTTATCTTACATGTTGGGTGACATCCCTATGTACTTTGTGGAGGACATTCCCGAGGTGTAAATTTTGGATTAGTCCCTTCATGGGATGGACTCAGATGTTAGTTGCAGGAGCCTTTTCGACAAATGTGTGGGCTCCCCTATCTCTCTCCATGATCTTAATATTTGTGCTGCCTCTGTTTGGAGCTTCGTGGATGCTCCCTCTTTTAGGGTGCTCAACCATGGCTTCTTTTAGGTTATCTTATGGTATGTTGCTAATCGTGATTCTGTGAGGTCCTCAAGGCCCTAGTTTTTTGGTCGTTTTAGGATTTATCTCCACCCCTGGTCCCCTTTCTTTGACCCTGCAGAGGAGAAGATCTCAATTACACCCCTTTGACTGAGGCTTTACAATATTCCACCCATCTTGCGGAATGAAGACCACTTTCAATTGTTGGTTAATAGGGTTGGTTCCTTTGTGAGATTGGATGAAAGCTCGGTGGATAAGAGGTTTGTGAGAGCTTGTGCCATTATTGACCTCTCCAAGCCTATATGCCACTCAATTAAGCTTTGCACTCTAGTGGGTTCTTGGGTTCAATTCATCAACTTTGAAGGGCTTCCTTTCAGATGCTTCCACTACAACCTCATCGGGCGTCGCACCATTGGGTGTACTTCCAAGCCTTTCAAAGCATCGGTATCCCACCCAAAGTTGGTGTGGAGAAAAAAATGGTGCTCTAGACCAAGATTTTCTCTAGCACAACCATGGCATTTTCTACCAGTCTTTCAGGTCCCTTCCAACTCCCTCTTGGTTCCCCTCTCTCCCTGGAGAAACTCTCTTAAGGATGAGACTTGATTCGACGGATGCTTCCACCACTGCCCCACCTCTTCTGGAGGATACATCTTCTGCTCGTTCTCCTTTACCAAAATGCAAAGCTTCTTTGGAATCCACAGTGAAGAAGAAAGGGAGAAGAATGGAGGTAGAGTAGCGTCAATTAGATGCTTTTGATTGGATCCTCGATAGATCACAAAGGACTATGGATGGCTTTCTCTCCTATAAAGGAAGAAGATTTTCGAATATCAGGTAATTCTTCTACATATTAAGAGAGTGCTTTTTTGCATGGCCCTTGTTGTTCCTTCAGCTATGAACTCGGAGGATGGCCTTTTTCTATCCGCTTGTATCCCTTGGTTTTTCGCTGAAGTTTGGCTTATGGCTAGTGATTTTGTTGTGGGTTGGCTATTGTTTGGCAGATGGTTGTGATGGTTGTTTTTCTATGGTTGCAACGTTGTTGTCTCCTTTGTGTTTATTGTTTTTTGGTTTAGTTTTTAGTATTTTTTAAACTTTGTATCGAGTTGTGAGGACCTGTCAAAACTCTCCTTTATTCACCCTATCTAATAAAAAAAATCATTTTTAAATGTTAATAATTAATGGTATTATAAACATGTTATCATTGAAAATTTTGTTGTTTTTATTTTAAAAAAATTGTATTTGACATAATGCTCAATTGTTTAATGTTAACTTCATTTTTATAATAATAAAATAAAGAATATTCAAAATTGTTTTATTGTGGAAAATACATAGAATGTTGCATTCAATTTTAAAAAATATATTTAAATAATACTTATATAATATTTTAAAATTAATATAATAAATTTTAAATAAAAAATTATAATTATTAATATGACAAATTAAATAAAAAATATGTTAATTGAAAAGACCAATAATCACTCCATTTGTTGTATATGCTTATAAAAAGCCATTGCCATATGCGTATGCGTATTTCTCTGTTTCTTACGAAAATTTTAAATGTGTGAAATTTTAGGAATTTTAAACAATAAATTATTTCATGTCATATTTTACATATGAATGGCTTTAATTATTTCATACAACGAATGATGGACTAACTTAATTAAGCCATACCCCACCCTCCAATTTTTTATTTTTGAAAAAGAAACAATACAAGTGCATAGGGGGTTCGAGGAATCTTATAAGAGATGTGTCTCATTTATGGTGGGACCCTTCCATAGATTGTTTGGATGGATATTGCCTACGTCCTCGCCCTTGAGAGGGACCGCATCTTTTCAACAACCGAGGGCTTTGCTTCGTGAATTAATTCACATGTGAAATCCTTCTTTATGATATATGGGATCAACTATTTGTATTTGGGTCTAATTAATAAATTAATTAAGGCTTTTGCATTTTATAATGTTAATTAAAAAAAAAGTGTGGATATTCTATTCACAATATTTTCCATGTTCTTCATGACGGTCTTGTGGATTAGTAAGTAAATATTTAAATTTTATTTTTAGAGGTGGTTCTCATTTGTTTTTATCTTTTTTAACTTTTAACTTTCCAAATTGTACAAGGAAGGGACAACCGATTAAGAGTAATATTTATCACTTGCAAAGACACATGACTATACTTGTTTATAACTAAGGTATTACAACTATTAGATATTAAGGTAAAACCTGTTTTTTTTTTTTTTTTTTAAAAGTTTACTATTTTTTTTAATGGTTTGATTTATATATTTATTTATTTTCTTCGGATAGTGTTGGTTAGCTTATATTGTTAAAAATAGGAGATTTTTAGATTGCAATTCACAAATAGAATGAGAGAAACAAACAAAATTGTACTCGTAAACTAGCATTTATAACATTTCAAGGGATTAATAGAAGATCGGGTCTCTCTCTCTCTCTCATATATATGATATTAGTTATATTGATGTATCAACTAAAAATTGGTTTGAATTTAAAGAGTTCACAAAACACACTATTTTATTTTATAAAGGTTGATGAGCATTCAAGTAAATTAAACATATAAGGTTTTTAAGGTGGGAGTTATGTTAGTGTAGGCCTTTCTTTGTTACATGGTTTTACTTATGCAGTCTAGTTAATTTGCGTAAGTGTTACTTAGGTATGTAATAAAGGTCATTAGAGAAGACTAACCCGCATTCATGAGGATGTGAGGACATGTTTATCTTCCATTTATATAATGAATCTTTCTATGTACTTTTGGTTAATTAATCTATAACCAATCATGAATGTTACTATATTTGAATATTTTTGCACATTGTGAGTTTTCTTCCTCTTATGTGTTTATGATTTCACTACTCTATATGGATTCACCTTCTTGCAGTCGATCCTATCCAGTTATCAATTCTCAGTGTGGCCTACTCCGACATGGTATCAAAGTTGTGCTAGTAGATGAATGCCATGGATTCTATTGTGATCTCGCTTGCATTCTAGCTCCTTCTTGGTGTTCTTCCTGATCTTAGTTATTTTTGAGGGGTTGGTGGGGTTTCATATAATACATACAAACTGTACTATTGAAGTATCTAGATAAAAAATAGATCACGTCATCAGATTCAAAAGATGTCAAAACTGTAAGATCAACTATAAACATGACCTACTTTCATGATAGGTCAATTTTACCATTTTGGAAGGTTTGAAGCCATTTATTGGATTACGTGCATATCTGTACCATCTATTACTCAAAAAGGAAAAAAAATCTGGGTTTTATTAGGTTTTTCCATTTGGAAAAACCTAGTGGGTCTTTTCTTATTTTGGAGGAAGCCATACCATTTTTTCTAGATTTGAGTTTTTTGTGTGCGTAGGTTTGGTGTTTTAGTGGGTTCTTCAATGTAGGGTATTTTTTGGTATTTATTAGCACTAGCATCGGACTGCACTCTTTATCTGTGATCTGTTGGGTCATCCTTGCATTTTGTCTTCATTTGGTAGATTTTATACTAGTGCATTGCCCTCAGTATGTGACACACATGTTGGTTTAGACACATAAACCTTTTCCACAGACTGTACCCATGATTTCATTCCCTATCAGCTTGATTTTCCTTGGTTCTACCAACTTGTTTTTCCCTGGTTTTATTATTTCTACAAGTTTCAAATTTTGGCCAACCTTATTTTTACACATAGTGATGGTCATCAACATGCTTTTCCTAGTTCTATTAGTTGCATGACTCTCAGATTTTAGTTAGCCTTATTTGCACATAATGATGTTTGGGGCCATGCCAAATTCAATGAAGTGAAGCGTAGCTCTATTCAACTATTCATGTATAATTTGGAGGTATTTTTTGGGTGATGTCACTCCCCCATCAATCATATCAATCAAGAGGGGTAGCACTCATCCTCACTCTTATCCCTTGGTCACATAGAAATTAAGTCCTAGTCACAACTAACACAAGGGGACTTAACTTTTAAATGAAAAGTTGAGTTAAGTTTTTTGCAAACCCAAAATTTTCATTTTGCAAGGTGATTTTTTTAAAGAATTTCAAAATCATAATTTTTAGCCTATAGCCCCTGTTGGCCATTTTTGAGCCTACATACAAAGATTTGAAGGACTGAGCAATGTTCTTGATTAAGAGAAGGACCCAATGATAAAAGAGGGAGATCATATTACTTGCAATGCTTTTGAAACACTTTAAGAAAGCTTAAAGTGTAATTCTATTGATATTAGAGAAACGGGTCTACAGAGTAAATGGAGGATTCAACTAAGTTTGCATAGGCAATCTTGTAGTTCAAGTCATGGACAATTTTGCTTATGCCTCATAAAATCATTTGAGCTTCCAAAGATCAAGCAAAAGCTCAAAAGAATAAGTCTAGGGAGTCAGACCGTCATCAAAATGTCACTCAAAAATAGACTGGTTAACTTGTTTGCACATTTTATAAGTATGCTCAAAAAGCCTCACAAGCCCTCAGGTCATGTGGACATGTTGCTCTTAGTACCTAGATCATCCCCTACAAGTTTCATGCCTTCACGCTTTTTTTGCTTCAATATCCAAGACTTTAAAGTTGACCAAACAGAGTGAGGCATTCACTACAGACATCAATTTTAAGCTCAGGCAAAAATCCATTAGTGTTTAAAGTTTGATGATCTCACAGATGTCAATGGCATTCATGTGGACATCATTGATGATCGCATGGATGTCAAAATAAATCTCAGGCAAAAAATCATGCGAGCTTAAAATTAACGATTGCATGGATGTCAATGATGGTCACACGAATATCAAATGGCATTCTTACGAATGTCAAATTTAAGCACCATAAAGTAGTCGTTAGAGTTTCAAATAGGTCCAATATTAATGGCTCACATTCAATCATACACCTTGATCTAATGAAGTGAGGTAGCTTGATAGATTCAGTGGGTCCCCAGAAGATTGATGGAGTGCATTTAATCGTACATCAAGATTGATGGAGTGAGATGAGTCAAAAGGGTCAGAGGATATTGATGATGAATATAAAGAGGATGGGTGTCAAAATTTAGTGGATATTAGTAGAAGATCAATGACTCACAGGCATTCATATAAGGAAGATCAATGGTGCATAAAAAGGTCAAAAGAGTCAAACAAGCCATGTCAATATCAATAACCAATAAGAGAAATCGAGCCCAGGATATTTTTGATGAAAGTCAAAGAAACTATTTTGAACCTAGGTGAAGCAAATGCATAGAAGCCGAGCTCGAGGGCAATCCAAGATTGAACCAAGGTCACATTTTAGAAACCAAGCATCACCATTTGAACTCCATGGAGATAAGATAGGTCTTTTAGACGTATTTTAGTCAAAGGTTGACATTTTGTTTTCAAAATAAGACCAAGCATTGAGCTGTAGGAAAACCAATAAATGGCATTGGTTTTCAATCCATAGTAAATCTATATTAAAAATAGAATATAATAGAATATCTTATCTTATAGAAGGGTCATTCCCTTGATAAGCAAGTATCTATGGCCACTTGAAATAGATCAAGCAAGACTCTTTCAGTTCCAAGGCATGAAGAGTTGATCCTCATCAGTAAATCATGTAAAAATGGCATGGAATCCTAAGATGAAGACCTGACGGTTAAACAAGGATCATAGAGCATTAAACTATTTTACAAAGCCTTTGAAATTATGCCTTCATGATAAGATCATGACTCAACATCCTCAAGAATGCTAATCCATCAAGAGCAGTTGGACCTCATTCAATGTTTTTTCTATCTACATAATTCTTGTTGTAGCATAGAATTGCACCCTTGTGAGAGAGTTTTTTAGGCTTTATCACTCCCAAATACAATATTAGAGCAACCTTAGGCTGTGGGTATCTTGTAGTGAGGCTGAACCTCTAGGATTTTTTATGAGGCTAGCTCCTTAGATGCTTCACTTTGGCATTTTTCCCACACTAAAACCTATCACTGATTAAGAAAAAAGGGAAAGAGAGATAATGTGAAAGGGAAAACTAAACTGAGGATGGTGATGCACCAAAGATGAAATGATCCACTTTCAACCTACAAGCCCTAATGACTCCTATCAAATTTAAACAAGACATAGACTCATTTTATCCTATCTCAAGGCTGCAAGTATAAGTATTTTGTGTGGAGGTCAAAGGGAAACACTACAATTTGAAGGACATAAGGAAATAGGTCTGTATGGGACACTACAAGCTTGTGACACTTCAAGAAGGCACTAATGTTTTAAACTTCACACAACCTACAAGGAACCAAAATAATTAAAGTAAGATATGTAGATAATTTATAGATGATGAAAAGGGACATACATCTGCAAATTAAAACTCCAATAATGTACACTTGGCTTCAAACTAGAATCAGAAAATTCATCTTATTTCTTCAAGAGAGTGTTACAAAGTAATTTTAACAAAGTAAATCTATCACCAGTTGAGGGATCAATTTTTTGGCTCAAAAGCCTCTATATATAGTAGAAAGGGATGAGAGAAGAGGGGGCTTGCATGAGTGGACAGTGAAGGGGTCATAATGACTGGGATCTTTTTTTGTAGGTTCTTCAAACCCTTGACTGCATTAACTCTCCTTTATCACCAGGACAAGGTCTCCATACTTATACACTTGGCAACATCATGATCAAACCTATTTTGGGTGGCTACTTGTCAAGGGTATGGCTCAGGATGCTCTTCATTGAATGTAGACATCAAATCTAACTTTAAAACTAGACCTGAGCTCATTATAGAGGAAAACCAATCCAAAATATTGGTTTTCTTGGATTCTAGATGTTAGGGACTTAGTTGGAAGCATGGTTTCACTTCTTCATTTAAGTCCCCGACCCACTTTGTAAAAGTAGGTGTGAATAACCCACTTCTATCTTTGAGGGGTCTTAATGATGAAGTCTAACCTTTATCTACATACTAGTTCCACCTTTGAGTTGATCTTGCTTCTGTTATGCTTACCCTCACTTCTCCCTTGCCATTAGATTTGATTCTTTACTCTGTGTCATTGATCTGCCTGATCCCACTACCCTTTAAGCTTTTGAATGCCAACGGCTATTTTATGAGACCCATCTTTGATGTCCACGCAAACATCTTAGGCCTTTCAAATCTAAATGACTACTTTTAGGGATTCAAATTTTGACATTTACGGGCTCGTCATGGGATATTTGAATCCCAACGACTATTTATGAGCTTGAACTTTGACATTGATGTGAATGTCATTAATATTTTTGGGTCATTTCTTTCAGACACTTTTCCCAAACAATTAGGTATTCAAACTTTTTGTAGCAGAACTTTTTGCCAAAAGAAATAAGTCTATGAGATCTTTGCCTTCTTGAATAATTTTTTTAGACTTTTGCTAAATGTTTTTTTTCAAAGGGAAAGTACCCTTTAAAATTTTGTAAAATGCCCTTTTTTGAAGGGAAATTACCCTTCAAAACTTTGTAAATGAACCCTTTGCCTTTTTGAAAAGAAACCTTCAATTTTTTTGAAATGGACTCTTCAACTTTTGAAAAAGTATATTTTTCGAAGGGAAAGGACCCTTTGGGTTTTTGAAAAGCCCCCTTTTTGTTGAGAAAAGTGACCTTTAGAAATTTTGTAAGTGCCTTTGGATTTAGAAGATGCCTTTCAGCTTTGGAAAAGGTCTTTTGCTTTAGGACAAAAGTCCTAAAAGAAATATACCTTCAAAAGAATTATCTTAGATGATTTTTCTGAAGGAAATGTGTCCTTTAGAAAATTCCTTCAACGATTTGACATATCCCTCATTTTATCTTTGGAAATGACTTTTGGCTTTTGAATATATCCTTCAAGAAATTTTTAAAATGGTTTATTTCTGTAAAAGTGCCCCTTCGAGGAAATTGTTTTGGATAAAATGTTTGAAACAATTCTCGACACTTAGTCAAATGAAGTAACTTGCCCTTTAAAACTTTTATTTCAGGAAAAATGTCTTAAAAAATTCCAACACTTAGCCCAAATAAAATTTTGAAAGAAAATACTTAATGAAAAAGAGTCCCAAAAGAAAATAACCTTGTACTTTTTGCTTCATTAGGTTCTCTACTTCTTACTTCAGGTTTCTTTGGTGAAGTAACTGATATATCAAACCCAAAGTCTTCTTTCTTACCCCTTCTACTTGATCATGTCCATCTCTTTAAACTAGTCAAAATTTTGGTATGTGGGCCAAAAATTGGCCAACATTTTTGGCAACTCACAGGGAAGCATGCCTGCTATGCTTGGGAAACCAACTCATTTGCCTCATCTGATCTATTGGGCATGGAGTCACTCCTTTATTTAACAAGGTTGACCCTATTTGAAAACTCCCCTTGAAGCAATAAGGACAACAAGAACAAAACAAACACTATGTCTAAGGCACTTAGGGAAGGGGAACACACAACCAAAAAGGATGTGCACAAGGCACTTAGAATAAAATATAAAAAAATATATACAAAAAGCACAATATATACAATTGCTGTAAACTCTTCTAATAACAAGGCTTTAGATGAAACCCATTGACTAGGATGGGTAGTACCTCTCCATCTAGTTGGGCCAGCTAAAAAGCATTATGTTGTTTGCATCCATGGATCAAATAAGGACCACTCCACAAGCTATCAAATTTGGTATGGTTGTCTGGCTTGGCCTTATTTGAATCCCACTTGAGGACTAGATCCCCTTCTTTGAAACTTCATGAAGAAGCTCCTTTGTCAAAATCTCTCCTCACTTGTGCTTGATAAATTTCCATGGCTAGCATGGATTGATTTTTTATCTCTTTCAAATCCATAAGCTCATCATACTTGATCTCCATAGGCTCATTCTCCAATAACTCAAGTCGATGCATTAGTTCTAAAGCAGAAAACTCAAGAGAAATGGGTAACCTTGCTTCCTTACCATATACCAGCTTGTATGGAGAGTTGGCTATTGATCGTTTATACGTGATCCTATCAACCCACAAATATGACTTCAACTTGAGATGCCATGACCTCTGATTGTCTTTAATAGTCCTTTTTATGATCTTCAATAGGTTCTTATTCGTAGATTCAACAAGGCCATTTCGTTGTGAAAATAGTTTGATGAAGTGCTAAGATAAATCCCATATTGGACATCCCATTGGCTGATCCCAATCCCCACAAAATCTATTGCATTATCAAAAATAATATTTGAAGGAACTCCAAATCTAGTAAGCAAACCATCATAGAAATCTAGAACATTGATTTCACTTGCTTCTTTTAATGCCACTGCTTCTATCTAATGCATGAAGTAATCTGTAGCAGTTAGAATCCATTTATGTCTTGAAATTGAAGGAGGATTTATGAGACCAATAAATTCCAATCCCCATTGGAAAAAGGGCTTATCCATCATAATTGGTTAAAGAGATAAGGCTACAAGTTTCACTTTTCCTACAAACATAACACACTATTTACACTTCCTAACCCATGCATGACAATCACCAAATATACTAGGCAAATAATACCCACCTCTCATGATATTAAAGGCTATAGTTCTTGCAGAAAAATTTCCTCCACCATGTCTATCATGGAATTCTTCAAGCAATCTTTGATTTTGGCTTGGCTCTATACACCTTAGCAACATACCATTGATATCTTTCTTGAAAAAAACACCATCAACAAGCAAAAATGGAATTGATTGCAACCTAAAATATATTATTTTGAAGCACTTATATGAGAGGGATAAATACCATCTTGGAGATAGCTTACCAAGTCATGAAACTAGCTAGAAGGTGAGGTATGACCAGATGCAACCTCTTCATCATTTGACACTAAAACAACCTCATTAGTCTATTGCAAGTCTTGATCTAGATGATCACAAAGTCCTTTGCCTCTAATAAGATTTGTGACCTTAATTTACACATCACACTCCATTACTTTGGTTATCCAACCAACTCTCTTCTCATTTATATCTTTGTTCAAAAAGAACTCTTTGATGCTTAGATGGGAAACCATTAGGTATATATTATTTCTATACAACAAGTATCTAAATTTTTTGAGAGACCTTATAACTAAAAGTACATATTTTTAAACAAAAGAGTATCTTGTTTCATACTCTTCCAAGCCTTGACTAAAGAAGGCTATTGGCTGCTCCAAAGTTTCATGATTTTGTTGCATAAGAATTCTTGAAATGGTGTCCATATTAGCATATGTATAAAAAATGAAATCCTTTGTGAAATATGGATTTATAAGTGTAGGAGCACTAGCTATGGCCTTCTTAATCTCCTCAAAACTCTTTAATCCTTTGGACTGGCTAAAACTCTGATTCTTCTTAAGCATGGCTATAAGTGGCCTAGCTAAAATGGAAAAATATGAAATATATCTCCTTATGAAATTGATTTTTCCTAAGAATATTTGCATAGCCTTTTTGTGATTAGGTAAGGAGAGTGAAATAATGGAGTCTACCCTTTCATAATCTATGCTTAAACCACACTTTGAAACCATATGTCCAAGAATCTTACCTTCTTGAACCAAGAAGACACACTTTTTGGGATTTAGAGATACCCTAAATTTCCTACACCTTTCAAACACTTGCTTGAGATGAACCATGTGATCACTTGGACTCTTTGAAAACACTATTATGTCATCAAAATAAATAAGTAAAAACTTGTTAAGAAGGATTTGGAATGCCATATCCATGGCTCTCTAAAGGATTTCTCTAGCATTGGATAAACTGAAGGGCATATTTCTGTATGCAAATGTCCCCCACTTGGTTGTGAAGGTTGTCTTAAATTTGTCCTCTTCCTTGACCAAAATCTGATTGTAGCCACTATATCTATCCAACAAAGAAAACCTCTCTAAACTTGTAACCAACTATAAAATTTGTTCCATTGATGGCAACGGATAGTGATCTTTAAGTGAAGCTTTGTTTAAATCATTGAAGTCAACACACAATCTAATCTCACCATTATTATTCCATACTGGAAAAAGATTTTCCACCCAAGTTGAGTGCTTGATTGGAAATATAATGGCTGAATCTATGAGCTTATGAAACTCAACTCTCATCAAAGGTTCAATCTTAGGATTAATGGGCCTTTGTTTTTGTCTTACTGGTTTACTTTTAGCCTCTAACTCAATGGTGTGTTGAGCTAAAATTGGGTCAAATCCCTTGAGATCACTATATTTCCATGCAAATACATGAACAAAACTTGTGCATAACTCAATGAAAGTTTCTTTTTGTGAAGGAGTGCATACCTTACCCAACTTTAAATTCTTACTAGTTGTAATATCTACATTGGGATAGTGTTCTTCTTTTGTTGACAAGGATGAATTCTCTTTCCTTAACTCATCATCACCACTAAATATATTCTCAAGTGTGACCAATCCCTTGGGTAACTTATTTTTTTGTAGTTGCACAATCTAATCACCATACTGCTGCAAATACTTTGATTGGTTTCTTGATGAAAACTCAACCTATTTTTGCAAGAATCTCACAATTTGATTGTCATCTTCGAACACTTGCCAATTCTCATGATTATCTAGAATATAAGGCCTTACAACCACCTTTATGTGTAACTAATTTTTTTTAATTTTTATATCATATAGGGTACTAAATTATGCCCCAATGGCATCTAACCTATTTGCATGTTTATTCTCACCTCTTGGTATTCTTTGAATGTTAAACGCTCGAAAATATTTAAGTAAGTCCCATATTATATGCTTATAAGATTTAATCAACTAATTTTTGCATATATTCAAACCTCTTACTTGGTGAACTATAGGTTCACTATCACTAAAAACTTGCAAAGTGTTGATTTCATCTTCCTAGCCCACTGCAAACTGTGAACTAGTGCCTCATACTCTGCACTATTATTGAAACAACCAAACTAGAAATTAATATATGAGAAATACATTTGATTTTTAGGATAAACCAACATTATTCCATCTTTGTTACCATGTTTATTCTTTGTTCCATCAAAGTACAATTTCTATAAACCTTCACTAGACACATCATCCTTAACCATGGCTATAATTGGTGCATCATTCTCATGAAGGCAATGCACACCAAGTCATTGTTATTCAATTAGCTTATAAGGATCATGATAATGAAAATTATAAGCCAAATCATCAAAAAAAATATTGTAACTCCATCCAAAGGTGATTCTTTTTCTACTCCACTAGTTTCTGGTACTTCATCCAAGATGATATAGTTAGTGTTCACAACACTTGGCATATATGGCTCCAAATAAAATGTTTAATAGGTTCAAAATGAATTTTTAATCTGGTACCATACTAAGTTATAAATATAAAATAAGTCTAATCAACTGATAAATATCCCCCAATCTTTGAGGTAAAGTCCTTTGAAAGGCACATAGCAAAGTAAGGAGGCAAGTCTACCACGACAACATCCTACTGAATAGTAACATTGGGAAACGAATGTAATGTCAATTTAAGATATTTTATGATGCCTACCATATTTTTTGGTGACCCATACAATTGAAATACCCCCTTAGTATTGGGTCATAAATAAGGCCAAGCTTATTTGCAATCTGCTTAGGCATAACTATGCTACTGGCTCCACTATCCACCATATAGTTATGAACCAAAGTATCACCCACTATCAAAAAAAGGTATAAAGGAGGAGTTTTATTTGATTTTATCTTAGTTTTATCCACTTTTACCATCTTATTTACTTTCTTTACTTGTTGCTTAGTTGGCTGATCTGAATTAGTTAAGACAACACCTTCTTTCTCAACTAGTTTTGGAGATAATTTGAGCGCTGAAAGCTCTTGGATAAGCATATCTTTTTGTCCTATAATTAAAAGATAATATAACATTATAATTCTGATATTATAATTCTTAATCTGATATAATATATTGAAATGAGACCCACTAACCTTTGGCTGCACTTTCTGACGCATTGGCTGCTCATGAACTAGAGGTATTTGATGAACTTTACTAACCTCTATATTCTGATTTTTTTGAGTTGTAAGGGTAGAAAGTTTCTATTTTATACTCATAGAAACAACATTATGAGTACTTGAATCATTTATCACCTCTTAAGCCTCATTAATGGCTCTTTTTTTAGCTCTAGTTACAATTGCAACTTGACTAATTGCACTATTAGTTTCAACACCCTGAGTAAAATCAGCATGATCATCCATTTACCAATTCACATTAATAGCATCAGGTTTACCTTAAAATTCTTGTGTTTCTCCTTGTGATGCCAAAATTATATCTTGCTACTAACCTCCTTGAAAAGAAAACTCTTCTTGTGTCATTTGTGGCATAGTGATGTTTTCTGATACCAAGGCCTGGTTTTGAGCATCATTGAGATTTGAGGGATGCCAACCTAAATATTGCATCAAGTTGTTTTGAGGTGGGATGAGAACAATGGATTTTGAAGTAGAAGGAGTACTAGGATCAAGGGAAACATATGGCTTAGCTGGAGTTATGGTTCTTTGTGCTTGGTAAGGTGGTCTATTATCTCTAAAACCCTGATAAGGAGGCATTTCATCTCTAAAGGGTTGATAGGTAGTCTAATTTTGTTGTTGATAAGGCCTATTAGCTTTAAATTTTTACCTCTTGATTTGTAATATTTCATTCCCAAAGGATTGTAGTAAGCCTTTCAACTCTCCTATCTCACTAGCTTGACTAGTAGGGGCTGCAATTTAAGCTTAAGGGAATGGAATAGGATATAAGGATGGAATTTGAGGGGCTGGTATAGAATTTAATTTTAATAATATAAGCATTGGAGGTCTTGGAGAAAGCTTATCAGCTTGTATCAAAATATTCTCTACCCTTATTTCAACCTCATAAACATTTGGCAAAGTAGTACCACCCATTGACTGTATCATCACACTAATGCCAGAGTTAAGGGATTTTAAATAATACAAGAATGCATATTCAGGGGATGGCCTAATCAAAATAGGTATCTTGGTCCATGGTTTTTGGAATTTTAATTTAAAATTAGACATGAACTCATGAGGATCTCTCTTTATGGTAGTTAATTGCTCAACCAAAGAGAGGTGATCATATTTGTCCTCAAATTGCTTGACTAAGGCTACACTCAATTCATCCTAGGTAGAAATGGAGTTTAGTGGAAGATTTATATACCAATGTAATGATTTTACTTTGAAGGAAGTAGCAAGCAATCTAATAACAACATTATCCTGAATAACATTATGGATTAAACAGAGATTAACTACATCCTAGATGTGCTTGATAGGGGTTGTTTGACTTTCTCCTGAGAAGAATGGGATACTCTTGAGGGAAGACACAGGAATGCCATCAAATTGGGCTAAATTCAATGGGATACCTTTATTAAATATAATAAACACTTGGTTTTTGATAGCCATTTAGATAGTGGGGATTGGAGTGTTTAAAACAGTAGGATAACTAGGAGACAAATGTTGTTTTTGAGGATATGGACTTATCCTAATAAACCTTGATCTCTAATATGATGTAGATGAAAATTAAATAAATTCAAAAGGAATGCCTTTAATAGCTGACCTTGTGGTAATATTTGGAATGAAATAATTTCTTGAATGATGCTATGAACTTTGTAACTTGAAGAATCTTTAGCTTGTGATGAAGATGGATATTCTCCTCTGCTACAAATTCTTCTCCTTAGCTCCAAAATTCAACTATGCCAAGGAGTAAGGGTCCCATAAAGCATGCTAAAAATTGTTCTAGCATATAATTTCACCCTTGTGGGAGAGTTTTTTAGGCTCTCTCACTCCCAGCTACAATATTGGAGCAACCTTAAGCTATGGGTATCCTGTAGTGAGGTTGAACCTCTAGGATTTTTATGAGGCTAGCTCCTCAGATGATTCACTTTGGCTTGTTTCCCACACTAAAAACTACCATTTAATAATAAAAAAGGGGAAAAGAGATGATGTGAAAGGAAAAACTAAACTAAGGATGGTGATGCACCAAAGATGAAATGATCCACTTTTAGCCTAGAAGCCCTAATGACTACTATCAAATTTAAATAAGACACAAACTAATTTGATCTTATCTCAAGGTTTCAAGCATAATTATTTTGTGTGGATGTCAAATGGAAACCCTAAAATTTGAAAGATATAAGGAAATAGGTCTATCTGAGACACTACAAGCTCATGACACTTCAAGAAGACACTAATGTTTGACACTTAACACAACCTATAAGGAACCAAAATAATTAAAGCAAGATATGTGGAGAATTTATAGATGATGAAAAGGGACATACATCTATAAATTAAAACTCCAATAATGTACACTTGGATTCAAACTAGAATAAAAAAATTCATCTTATTTCTTCAAGAGAGTGTTACAACATGATTTTGACAGAGTAACTATATCAACAATTGAGGGATCAATTTTTTGGCTCAAAAGCCTCTATATATAGCAAAAAAAGATGAGAGAAGAGGGGGATTACATGAGTGAATAGTGAGGGGGTCATAATCATTGAGATCCTTTTTGTAGCTTCCTTAAACCCCTGACCACATTAATTTTCCTTTATCACTAGGATAAGGTCCCCATACTTATGCACTTAGTAGTGTCATGATTGAACTTGTTTTGGGTGGTTGCTTATTGAGGGTATGGCTCAAGATGATATTAATTTAATGTGGACATAAAATCTAACTTTAAAACTAGACCTGAGCTCATTATATAGGAAAACTAATTCAAAATATTGGTTTTCTTAGATTTTGGATGTCAGGGACTTAGCTAGAAGCATGGTTTCATTTATTCATTTAAGTCACTGAGATTGTTTGTAAAAGTTGGTGTGAATAACCCAATTATATCTTTGAGGGGTCTTAATGATGAAGTCTAACCTTTATCTACATACTGGTTCCACCTTTGAGTTGGTCTTTCTTTTGTTATGCTTGCCCTCACTTATTCCTTATCATTAGATCTGATACTTTGCTTTACATCATTGATCTGCTTGGTCCCACTACCATTTAAGTTTTTGAATGCTAATGGATATTTTATGAGACCCATCTTTGACATTTGTGCAAATTTTTTAGGCCTTTCAAATCCAAATGACTACGTGTAGGGGTTTAGATTTTGACATTTATGGGCTCGTCATGGGATATTTAAATCCCAATAGCTATTTTATGAGCTTGAACTTTGACACTGGTGCAAATGTCATTAATCATTTTGGGTCATTTCCTTCAGACACTTTACCTAAAATAATTAGGTCTTCAAACTTTTTGTAGCAGAACTTTTTTCTGAAAGAAATAAGTCTATAGGATCTTTGCCTTCTTGAATATTTTTTTTGGACTTTTACTAAGTGTTCTTTTTCGAAGGGAAAATACCCTTCATAATTTTGTAAAATTTCTTTTTTTTAAGGGAAAGTACCTTTCAAATCTTTGTAAATGAACCCTTTTCCTTTTTAAAAATAAACCTTTAGATTTTTTGAAATGGACCCTTCAACTTTTGAAAAAGTATCTTTTTTTTAGGGAAAAGACCCTTTAGGTTTTTGAAAACCCCCCTTTTTTATAAGAAAAGTGACCTTAAAAAATTTTGTAAGTGCCTTTGGCTTTAGAAGATGCCCTTCAACTTTGGAAAAGGTCTTTTGCTTCGGGACAAAAGTCTTGAAAGAAATTTGCCTTCAAAAAAATTGTCTTAGATGATTTTCTCAAAGGAAATGTGTCCTTTAAGAAATTCCTTCAGAATTTTGACATAGCCCTCATTTTACATTTGGAAATGAATTTAGGCTTTTGAATATATCCTTTAGGAAATTTTGAAAATGGGCCATTTCTGTAGAAGTTCCCCTTTAGGGAAATTATTTCAAACAAAATGTCTGAAACAATTCTCAACACTTAGTTAAATAAAGTAACTTACCCTTCAAAAATTTTTTTTCAAGAAAAATGTCCAAAGATATTACAAAACTTAGCATGAACAAAATTCCAAAAGAAAATACTTAATGAAAAAAAGTCAAAAAAGAAAAAAACCTTGTACTTTTTGCTTCATCAGGTTCTCTACTCCCTACTTCGAGTTTCTTTGGTGAAATAACTGATATATAAAACCCAAAGTATTCTCTCTTGTCCCCTTCTACTTGATCATGTACATATATTTAAACAAGTCAAAATTTTGGTATGTGGGATAAAAATTTGCCAATAGTTCCTTATCTCTCATCCCTTCTTTCTATAAATATAGGATTTTAAGCTTTGAAAGTAGCTGGGTAATCTCTCTCTCGAGCATGAATAGACTCTACCCATATTTGATCTTTGTAACCTATTATCACTTGGATTTTCAACCTTTGAGGAGATGTCTCAGCTCTCCTCATGCAAGTGGCATAATTGAAACACCTCTAGGCTTGTGGGTAGCCTAAGGATGATGTGAATTTCTAGATAGGGATAACTCCCTTGATGTACCACTTTGGATCACTACTACACCTAAATTTTGTGGGGGGGGGGGGGAAGGGAGAGAGAAAATTGAAATTAAACTATCATAAGGGAGGTGATACACCAAATAATTTGATGACTTCTAACCAGTTACATGTTACACATGAAACTAAGAGATTAACCAAACATACACTTAACCAATCGACATCTTCTCATATCAATGTTACATTATGAGGTTATGGATGAATGTTTATTCTAGGAGGACTAAAATATAGGCCTTTAATGGTACTAGTAAATAAAATAAATCACTCAACCTTGACACTTTTTAAAACACTTCACATGTCCTACAAGAAGAAGCTTTCCAATTGCAAATAGATGATACAATGAAAAAATCATGCTAAGGAAACAAGAGTTATAACTTATACAAAATCAAAAATTTCAAATAAAAACACTAATAATAGTCAATTAAGAGGTAAAAATTTGTAGTCTTATTAATCAAATGGTATGCAAATGAGTAGGGATTTTCCATACTCAGGTGGAGCATGAGTTACAATGGCCAAAATGGCTAGTTCTTATAAAACTTGAGAGAGAGAGAAGTTAAAGAGTATTAAGGACACTTGTAAAGATGATAAAAGGAGTTAATTGTGCATGATAAGAGGATGTGGGATAAACCATGAAAGGTTAGAAGGAATAAGTGGCTCTCTAAGTCATGAAACTCTTGCAAAGCGGCATGAAAGTTCTCATTTTGGCTCAAAAAATTACCTTCATGATTTAGACATATTTAAACATCACAAAACTTATTAGGGGTAGGTATAATGATTGAAAATAAGGTAAAGTATTTTATACATGCCTCTCCATGCATTTGTTTTAGGCTTGATCATCTGGAATCATCTGAGAATGAGCCATCATCATCTATAGTCTAAAAAACTCTTCCTTCATGTACCATACACACTTGGCATCCACAAAGACATTATTTTTACATGAAAATCCATGAGAGGGAGTGTATGAAATATATAAATACCCTTCATAGCCTTAGAGACATTAATCACACCTTAAAATCAACTCACTTGAAGTTTTCCACCCTTCTCACTAACTTGGTCATTATACCAGTTTTGATTAGATAAGATGAAGTAGCTATTTTTGGCACTCAAGAGCTATTTAAAGTCATGAACTTGACATGGGGAGTTATATTAAGTCCTAATATTCCCTCCCATGTGATTTTCATCTCTTGAAACCTCATATAACCTACATAATACACAAAACTATCAAGAAAACCCTATTTTACACTCCATTCATATAGTTCCATACAACTAATCCTGATGATGAGTAGCCTAAAAGAGTCTTATATAGACTCTAATCATGATTCTAGGAAAAATATTCCATTATAGTATCTTAACATCCTCATCTTCCCAATCGGGTCCTTATAAGGGTTGAGCAAGGGTTTTAAACAGTTTGACCTCTTAAACATTGTTCATAAAAACTTGATGTTCAACTTGCGAACAAATTCCACAAGAATGATATTTATGAATCTTTATAACACCTATAAAATTATTTGGCATCCATGCATAGTTTCATGAAATATGTGAGTATTCAAAACTAGCCTATCGAGTTCTTCCTTGCATTTCTTGTAGGTCTGAGTTAGTTTTGAGCTCAAAAATGGATTATTTACAACCTCTCTACTCTCTAAAAGCTTGATTACCTCTATTATAACCCTATAACCATTATACAATCCATTATAAATCTTTCTTAAGGGTGGAAATGAATATGACCCATCTTTTGGGCTTTAGGCCAAAACCCTGCCCAAAGGTCCTGACTACAGCCTTGAGGGTTTAGACCTCCTTGTTGAAATTACTCCTTTACTTGATTTCCCATGTTGTCATAAGTTTATTATAGATTCTCACACCTTATAAAAAAGTATAGATAGGTCCTAACTCATCCTCAAGAATGCTAATCCATCAAGATCAGTTGGATCTCATTCAATATTTTTTCTATCTACTTGGTTCCTTCTCCCTCATCCATTCTTTCTATAAATACAAGATTTTAAGCCTTGAAAGTAGTTGGGTAATCCCTCTCTTTGGCATGACTAGACTCTACCTAGATTTGATCTTGTAACCTCTTGAGATAAATAAAGGACTCTTTTTATATTTTATGATTCTAGTATAGTGTGTTAATGTCATATTGATTTGAATATATGGTAGAAATATCTCCCTTATCAAATCATGAATCTCACCTAAAAACTAGTTTATCTTATTATACAGGTTATGTTTAATGTCATTTGATTGAATTTATCAAGTGGATACATTGAATGGTTAATGTCTTGAATTAGGCCTCTCCATCAATTCCCTCATGTTTCTGATCATTTAGTGAAACTATGCATGAAATACTAATGCATAAACAACTATTTGGAGTTGTAGATCTGATCTCATTAGTGTTTTTTAGAAGTTTAGATAGAGTGGATGAATAATCACATTACTAGTGCATCACCTCCTTTACATGTTTTTATACATTTTTACCTATTTCTCTATCCATTTTCCTAGTCAAAATTTAGTTTAGGTGATAGATCTAGAAGGAAGTTGGATTTCTCTAGAGGTCTAACCCTATGATAGTGACCCACAACCTAGGGTCAGTCCCATGTTAGACTAGATTTGAGTAGAGGACCTGAACAATCCCCTTCTCAGCTAGGGTGCAAATATAGAACACCAATAATTTTGGCATGCTTGGTGGGACCCATTGGAGCTTGTCTTGGTGGAATTGTAGTTACAATAGTGTTATTCATAATTTTTTTTGGTGATTCCAAGCTCAAGCAATTACTTTTAACAGTCTGGGCAGTTTCTAAGTAAGTCTATTTCATTGCACTATCCTTATGTTGTTTTTATGGCTATGTATGAGAAAAATCCATATGCTACCTCCTTATCAGCCCTATGATAAATCATACCAACCTTATCATGATCCATATGAGCCTTGTTATGAGCCCAATTAGCCTTATCGAGAATTTTATCAAAGTTGTGATGAACCTTATCAAGTTTCCCATGATCCTTATTATCAAGAGCATGACTCTTACCTTCCTTATGAACTATATCAGTCTCAAGACCAGATTTCACCTTTCCCATATGGCTATGATGTTACATATGAGAAGTCTTATTTACAATAAAATATGGATGAGATAGAGCTCAAACTTCTAGCATATGCAAGAAAACTATGTTTAGATTCCTAGTATGAGGAAGTGAATGGTCTATTTCTAAATGTGTCTAATGATCTAGAGGAGAGGAATGAGTTTTGTATCTTTGTATTAGAGAAAATGAAGGCTTTGGAGAGGTAGTAAATTGAGTTAGATTAGTTTTCTCAAGAACTCTCTTGTATTCCTTACCAGTCTTCTTGTGTTCCTTATTCTCATAAAGTTCTTAACCATGTTCAGTATGAGCCAGTAGAGATTCCTAGTTAGAGTCAAGAATCTATTCAAGAAGTTATTCATATGCCAATTTAAGAGCTTATTCAAGAGGATAAACCTTATTATATTCCCCTTTATTTATCACTTACCCTCAAGCTCAAGTTGTCCATGAGGACAAAAAGGTTTCAGACCTTGATAAAGTAATGGACAAGTGGAAAGAGCAGAATGTAAAAGTTCTCAGAAGTTTCTCTTTCCCTCCTCTTCAAGATTCCTTAAATGATTCCATTTCCCCCAAGATCCCAAATTATAATCATGATCAACATTCCATGCTTCATACTCTCTCTCAAGAAAATGAATTTCATCACCCTCCCACCATCTCCATTCTTCAAGATGAGCTTATTCTATGGGAGATAGAGAAAGAAGTAATAGCTACAAGTCAAGTTCTTGGAGAGTGTGAAGAAGATTCTTCAAGTGTGTATGACAAAGAGTTTCTCATTGATGCTTCACTTGAGGTTGCATTTGGGAATGAGATTGAAGTTGAGGATGAAATGGCTACTCTTTCTATGGAAGAAATCCATGAGGAATTGGTACAGGTTGAAGTCATAAATAAGATTGAGATATCTCCACTTGAGGAAGATCAATGTACCATTCAAGCTAATCCTATCTTGGTTGATCAAAGTGAGGAACAAAATAATGATTGGTAGCTATATCTTGAATATTTGTAAGTGATTAAAGATCTTTTTGAAGATATGTTTTAAATTGAAGAACATGTTATTGAGAAGTTTAATCAAGAATCACTTATTCAAGATCATGATGCAACTTACGTTGACTATTCAAAGCTCCCTGAAGAGCTTGATGAACTTGTAGTAGTTGATAAGAAGGATGAGGTCATTCAAGGACAATGGATAGATGAAATGTCACTTGACAAGGTTGTAGTTGATGAGCAACATGAAAAAGAGTCTAAAGTGTAAGATGAGTTTGAATTTATTAGTGACTAGTTTACTGTCAAGGACTCATTTCAAGAAATGTTAAGAGAAATAGTTAGTAAGAAGAATGCCTCTTCAAAGGTCATGTTCAGTAAACAAACTACTTTGCAACTTTTACATTCCCCTATAATGAGTAAATTCATTTGTTTCCTTTTTGATCCAGGTGGATCATGTTTTGTCTTGGTTAATTAGATTAGTTTGTTTATATTTTATCCTAGTTAAGTGTTTTATTTGCACATTTGTTTTTTAGGATAGTTCCCTACTTTATTTTGTTTCTTTCTCTATTTTGGTGGAGTTTGTTGTCTTTACAAGTTAAAAGGTTCCTTATAATCATGGAAAAAATGTGTTATCTATTATGAGTCGAACGCCATGTATATGGTCTGAGTTTGAGCATAGTCGGCATGCTGCTCAGTTGAGTCACTAAAGATGTTGGCCATTTTTGGGCCTACATACAAATCTTTAAAGGAATGTGAAATTTTCATGATTGAGAGATGGACCTAATGATAAAAGAGGGAGATGATATTACTTTCAATACTTTTGAAACATTTTAAACAAGATTAAATTATAATTCTATTGATCTTAGAGAAATGGGTCTATAGAGTAAATGGAGGATCTAGATAAGTTTTCATAGAAAATATTGTATTTTAGGTCATGGATGCCTCAATAAATCATTTGAGATTTTAAATATCAAGAAAAATATCAAAATAATAAGTCTAGGGAGTCAGATCATCATCAAGACATCACTCAGAAATGGACTGGTCAGCTTATTTGCACATTTGATAAATATGCTTATAAAGCCTTGCAAGCCCTCAATTCATGTGGACATGTTGATATTCATACCTAGATCATCCCATGTAAGTTTCATTCTTTCATAATTTTTATACTTTGAGATCTAATCCTTCACAGTTGACCCAATAGAGTGAGACATTGGTGCATACATCAATTTTAAGCTCAGGCAAAAATCCATTGATGTTTAAAGTTTGACAATCTCGTAGGCATTAATAACATTTTCATGGAGATCATTGATGATCATGAAAATTTCAAAATAAATCTTAGGAAAAAAATCATGTGATATTAAAATTTATGGTCACGTGGATGTCAATGATGGTCATGCAGACATCAAATGATGTTCACACATACATCAAATTTAAGCATTGCAAAATAGCTATTAGAGTTTCAAATAGGTCCAAGATCAGTTGCTCATGTTCAATCATACACTTTTCCAATGGAGTGAGGTATCTTGATAGTGTCAGTGGGTGCCCAAAAGATTTATGGAGCACATTTAATCATACATCAAGATCGATGGAACGAGATGAGTCAAAAGGGTCAAAAGATCTTGATGATGAATACAAAGAGGATAGGTGTCAAACATCAATGGGTTCAGGTAGAAGATTGATGACTTGTGGGAATTCATTTGAAGAAGATCAATGGTGAAAAGAAAGGTTAAAAGAGTCAAACAATCCATGTCAATATCGATAGCCAATGAGAGAAATCAAGCCAAAGATATTTTTGACAAAAGTTGAAGAAGCTATTTTGGACCCAGGTGAAGTAAATGCATAAAATCTGAGCTCAAAGGTGATTCAAGATTGAACTAGGGTCACATTTCAGAGACCAAACATCACCATTTGAACTCCATGGAGATAGGATAGGTCTTTTAGACCTATTTCAGTCAAAGGTCAACATTTTTATTTCAAAATAAGACTAGGCATGAGCTATAGGAAAACTAATAAATTACATTGGTTTTCAATACATATTGAATCTATATTAAAGATAGAATATAATAAAATATATTATCTTCTAGAAGGGTCATTCCCTCGATAAGCAAGTATCTATGGCCACTTGAAATAGACTAAGCAAGACTCTTTCAATTTTAAGGAATGAAGAGTTGTTCCTCATCAATAGATTGGGTGAAAATGGCATGGAATCCTAAGATGAAGACCTGATGGTTAAACAAGGATCATAGAACATAAAATTCTTTTGCAAAGCCTTTAAAACTATGCTTTCTTGATAAAATCATGACTCAACATCCTCAATAATGCTAATCATCAAGAACAATTAGACCTTATTCAATATTTTTTCTATCTGCTTAGTTCCTTCTCTCTCTCTCTCATCCCTTCTTTATATAAATACAAGCTTCTAATCCTTGAAAGTAGTAAGGTAATATCTCTTTTGGGCATGACTATACTTTACCTAGATTTGGTCTTTGTAAACTCTTAATATAAATAAAGGACCCTTTTCAAATTTTATGATTCTAGTAGTGTGTTAATGTCAGATTGATTTGCATATGTGGTAGAAATCTCTCCCTTGTCAAATCCTGAATCTCACCTAGGTACTATTTTATCATATTTTGAAGGTTATGTTTAGTGTTTAATATCATTTTATTGAATTTAGAAAGTGTATACATTGAATGGTTAGTGCCTTGAATCAGGCCTCTCCATCACTTCCTTCAAGTCTTTGATCATTTGGTAAACCTCTACATGAAATACTAATGCATAAATATCCATTTGGAGTTGCATATCTGATCTCATTAGTGTTTTTTAGAAGTTTGGATAGAGTGGATGAACAATCAAATTACTGGTGCATCACCTCCTTTACATGTTATGCATTGTTACCCATTCTTATCTCCCTTTTCCCAGTTAGAATTTAGTTTAGGTAATAGATCTAAAAAGATGTCAACCTTCTCTAGAGGTTTGACCCTTTGGTAGGTGATCCACAACCTAGGGTTAGTCCTATGTTGGATTACATTTGAGCAGAGTACCTAAACAATCCCCTTCTCAACTAGGGTGCAAATCTAGAACACCAACAACTCCTTTTTAGGTGCATTTTTTTTTTAAAGTGCAAGGATTTTCAATCTCTATGCATTTATGCTATTATTGAGCCTTGTGAAATTGATCCTCCATAGTTTCAAGGGGTTTGCATTTCTTTTTCTCTTTTGCATACTTGTGTTACTTTTGTATATGTGCTAATTGTAAATGAACTCAATTATAAAGTGCTAACCTATGCAATATTGGGGGAAATTGAGTGACTATTGTACAAATTACTCACTTGAAAACATTTTTAGCTAAGCTCAACATCCATCAAATTAAGCATGCATGGTTACTTGTGGTCATGTTGACTCACCTATCTCCACTTGGGAGATACTATATGAGAAAAGTTGATTGTATAACAATGGTTCTTCTTGGAAAGACAATTTATGCTTTTTAATATGTGTACATGGAATGATTGATCACAAAAAAAGATCGTATTCCATTCCTATAGGGGCAGATTCTTACTCCTATTGATCTTATTCAATACAATAATTGGGCTAACTCATGTGACAAGATTCTTGGTCACTTAATATTGCATGTGGTCATGGATCTTTATTATCATGTGGAGCATACACAGTGTCTTTGCATTATTTGGATCTTTCTTCAGTCTCTTTTTTGAGATACTATTGAGATTTATATCACTTCTCTTCCTATTATCTTTTTGGATACTATTTTACTCTCTCCTTCTATTTCTATTTCTTGTGATGACACATTCCTAATGCACAATACTCTTCCTTCTATTGATCCACCACTATGGGAAGATATTTTACTTGACCTTATCTATCCTATTATACAATCCACATCTATTCCTATACAAAATGTTACTCTTCTAGAGCCATCACATATTTTCACTTTAGATGAGTATACTAGTGAGAGTATACCTATTGAGAAAATCAATGACTCATCTCTTCTTATGGATGTTCCTTCTTCAGTTGCTAAGCCATGCTCTTTATTTTGACATGTCTACTTTAGTTTCATTTAATTTAGTTCTTATGCAAATCTTGCCAGACCTATGCCACATTTCAAATTTAAGCCATTTTTAAAGATATTCATACAACTACTTTCATCTTTCATTATGGCATAGGTAGACTTTCAATAAACTTATTGTGTTCTTCCTTTAGCAAAGGGAAAAACATTGTTTGATATAGATGGAGCTTCTTTAGTTTTTAGGTAGAGGATATCATCATTGACCTTGGTCATTTTTTTAGATCTACTATAGATAGCTTTGACATCGTATATAGGTATTATTGATCATTTTTGACCCCAAGTCAAAATAGGTCAAACCCCTATAGTCTAAAACTTGATATGGGGGGTATTGACCATTTTTACCTCAGGCCAAAATGGGTCAACCCCCTATAGTCAAAATCTTGTATAGGGGATTTTTATAATGTCATAAGGTATGTTGTATCTCATTTTATGTCATTTTATATGACATTCTAGCTTTAGTCATAGTCTAGCTTAGTCCTTGTGTCTTTTGGTGTCTTAGGCATCATTTTAGAGTCATTTATGAAAATGGTAGGTTTTCATGGTGTCCAAATAGTCAAGATCATGGAAAGGGTCTACACAAGCCTCAAAGATTTCATTTAGAGCTACAAAATCTCAAGAACAAGCTTTGTGAATCCAAACTATCATCACAACATCATGAAGAACCAGACTGGACAATTTAATTATGTAATTTATAAATGTGCTTAGAAAGCCTCACATGACCATCAGACCATGCATGATTAATTTAATTAGTGCCAATATCATTCTCTACAAATTTCATATCTTGATGAGTTGTCTATCTCAACATCTAAGCCTTCAAAGTTTAGCTTACTGATTGTAAGGGGCTAGGCCATCCTGCATGTCACACAAGAATGAACATACCAGATCACTTGTGTATTTTATAAATGCACCCTAGAAATTAATGTGATCCAAAGGATTGTAGTGCCATAAAGTTATTTATGCCAAGAACATCCTCTAAAAATTTCTAGCTCAAGTTATAAGCATACAAAGTTAGACTTATAGGTTAGGATGTTCATGCAAACATCAAAATAAAGATTAACATTTATCTATTAGGGTCTCAAATTTGATGATCATATAGACATAAATGATAGTCACATGAATGTTAAATTATGGGCTTTTAGACATCAAATTTAGGCCATAATAATGATCCATTAGAGCTTAAATTTGACAGTCATGCAAATGTCAATGACAGTCATGCGAATGTCAAATGATGAGCACATGGATGCCAATTTTAAGCTCATAAAGTAGCTATTAGATTTCAAATAGTGGGTTCCATTAGATCTAATGTTTTTCATCTAATCATACTAAATAGATCAATGAGAGAATCCTCCTATAATAATTAATAAAAATGCACAAAATAATAAGAATTATCGGCATGAATTAAATTTGACAAAACACTTGAAAATATTAAATTGATCTAAGGCCAATTCAAGGGGGCAACCTCCTTTGATAAAGATCAATACATTAATTTTATGGATACCTTCATTGGCCTCAACACTTATATATGAATTATAATCTAAGCAACTACTACTTCCCATGAATGTGAGATAAAACAAAATGCTCATATGATGACTTCAAAAGCATATGAGTCTATAGTAAATACTAAACTAAAAAATTAAAGAGAAGAGATATCATGGGTTCATAACATCCCCTCCCTCTTAAAAAAAGCTTTATTCTCAAAGCTTTAGATGTGTGAATTGACATTGAATCTGAAATAGTGGTTCCCATGTTACATCTTTTGGTTGCATTATGTGCCATTGAGTTAAAACCTTAGTGATGGTGTGGGAACAAAGTTGGTGTGTGTAACTATCTAGGATTTCCTCTAGCTCAAGAATAATGGATCCTTCATTATCAATTTTTGGTAAAATAGTCTACACTCTGATGTTTGTGCTAAGAAATTTCTTCAGACAAGAGACATAGAATACTGGGTGAACTCAGGAAGAAGGTGGAAACTCCAACTTATACGAAGCTGACCCAATTTTCTGAAGAACCTTATAGGTCCCATAAAACTTGGGAGCTAAGCTATGACACCCTTTGAGTTTTAGGGAGGATTGCTTATAGGGCTATAGGTAAAGAAATACCATATCACCTACTTGAAAATTACACTCAGAATGGTGATGATCCACCTATTGTTTCATTTGATTTTGTGTCATATGAAGATTATCTCATAGGGTACTGAGGATTTGATCTCAGGTTCAGAGAATCATGTTAACCACTTAAACTAATGAATTATTGGGGGTGTATGGAAGGAGCACTAGTGGGGCTTGACCATAGAATACTTAATATAGAGTTATTTTAATTGAAGTGTGGTAGGAGGTATTGTACCACCATTCAATGAGAGAGATAACCACTTTTCCCACTAATGTTTTTGTTTTGAGGTGAAGCAATGAAGAAAAGTTTCCAAGCATTTATTAACAATTTTAGTCTAGCCATATATTTATGGATGATACCTAAAACTCATATTCAATTGGGTGCCAGTGCATAAAAATAGTTCTATCCAAAAATGGTTGGTGAAGGTTGCATCATGATCTAAGATAATGGATGAAGGAATGCCATGAAGATGGAAAATCTGGTCTAGGAAAATTTGTACGACTATGGAGGTGGTAGAGGGATGGCTGAGGGAACAAAAATGACTATATTTAGAGAGGTGATTAACCACAACCAAGATCACCATTTTAACTCTATATTTAGAGATACCCTAAATTAAATCCATAGAAATATCTATCCAAATCTTGGTAGGGATGGGCAAGGGTTTGAGCAACCTAGGGATGAGTGTTGTTTCACCCTTGTTGCATTGGTAGGTATCACATTCAACCATCATATGTTAAATTAAATTTTTCATTCCCTTTAAAAATAAGTTTCATCATGCCCACTCATAATTTTTGAGAAACCCTAAGTGACCTACAAATGGAAAGGCATGGAGTTCATATAATATAACCTGCTAAAGATCCGTGCTCTTGGGAAGCACCAAATGACTCTTGTATTATAGAGAAGTAACATCCCATAAATAATGAAATAAAAATAAAGGGTTAGTGGAAAAATATTGAATGATTTGAGATAATGAGGATTTATTTACATACCCCTACTATACAACATCCAAATAATCTAGAATAGGCATGAAAATAGCTAAAAGGGAAGCTTGGTCTGCAAATGTGTGAGACAGAGCATCGACCACAATATTGTCCTTAACCTTATTATAAGTGATATAATAGTCATAAACCATGAGTTTTATAACCCATTTATATTGAGATGGGGTAGATACCTATTGTTCCATGAAATATCTTAGACTTTGGTGATCAGTTATTATGCAAAAATGATTTCCCAGTAGGTATGGCCACCACTTTTGTACTGCATACAAAATGGCCATCATTTTATTCTCATAAGTAGAGAGAACTAAATTATTTATAGAAATGGATTTTATAGTGAATTAAATGGGGTTTATTTATTAGAGGATAACAACACCAATTCCATTTCCACAAGCATCACTCTTGATAGTGAAGGTCTTGGCAAAATCTGACATAGCTAAAATAGGTGTAATACACATAGTTTGTTTTAATTTTTCAAATGCACACTCAAAAGCTTGTGTCCAAGTAAATGAATCATTTTTCAACATAGATATAATTAGAGATAAAATCTTCCTATAATCCTTGAAAAACTTGTGATAGTATCCAATCAGCCCCAAAAAACCATAGAGGCTCTTGAGTGTCTGAGGATGTGGCCAATTTGTCATGGCAACTATTTTTTTAGGATCTACCCAGACCCCTTAGGATGCAAAAATATGCCTAAGATACTCCACTTTATCTTAGCCAAAATTACATTTAGATTATTATACATAAAGATTATGGTTAGAGAGAATTTTCAGTGTAAGCTCTAGATGTTGGAGATGCTCAGATCATGTTTTACTATAGATGAGGATATCATTGAAGAAGACCAGAATGAATTTTCATAGGTAGGGCTAGAATAATTTATTTATAAATCCCTAAAATATTGAAGGAACATTAGTGAGGAAAAAGGGCATGACCAAAAACTCATAATGGCCATCATACATATTAAAAGTTGTCTTAGGGATATCATCCTCATGAAGTCAAATTCGGTGATATCCAGAGCAGAGATCCAACTTGGAGAAAAAATGATCACCATGAAGCTCATCAAGAAGCTCATAAATAATAGGGATCAAGAACTTATCCTTGATTATGAGGTTATTAGGCTCCCTTAAATCAATGTAGAGGTACCATATCCCATCTTTTTTCTAAACAAGGAGAACTAGGGAAGAATATGGGCTGATATTAGGGTGAATAATGCCTTCAATAAGTCTTGAATAAGAATCTCAATATTGGTATTTTAATAAAATGGGTAGTGATAAGGCCTAATTTTAGGAGGAATGATTCTAGGAAAGAGCTAAATATGATGGTCCTATGGCTGTGAAGGTGATAACCCCACTAGTTTGGCAAAGACACATGCATACCTCTACAAAATGGTTTGTAGATCATAAGGAGTAGTGGAGACTATTTATGCTTACATTTGAATGGAATGGAGTTGGGTAGTGGCACTATGTGAATTATTCTTAAGAATATTTTCTATGTGATGTGAACTTATGATGCTGAGAGATCCTGGTTATAAGCCTTTCAATGTGTGTTTTTACCCATTGTCTAAAAATTGCATCCAAAGTTTAGCAAAATCCCATAAGATGGGTCCAAGTGTGTGTAACCTATAGGCTCCCAAAACAACATCACATCCACCTAAGGACAAGGCAAATATGGTAGAGCACAAGTTATAATCTCTAGTAGAGATATGTACATTGTGACACTTTTATTTACAAGGTAATGTGCCCCCATTAACAATCATGACTTCAAAGTTGGAGCAAATATGGATAAAGCAATCAACCTATTTGGTCATATGAGGGTCAATGAAGTAATGAGTGATACCTAAATCAATGAGTATTATGAGAGGGATCTTCTTAAAGTAACCCCTGACCCACATGGTTTATGGGGTAGTGACTTTTGCTAAGGCATGGAGAGAGAACTCTGGTTAGTCTTCTTAAGAAGCATGTTCCACAATTGACTAAGCTTATTTTAGAGCATTTGTTGTATCTTGAACATCTTCCTAATATTTATTTTTAGGTGGAGAGTCCATATCCAATAGGTAGAGCTTTTGCTCAACACAATGATGTCCTCGAGTGAATTTATCAACACAATTATAACATAGTCTTTTTTCTCTATGGGCTTGCATCTTTGCTTTAGTCAAACACTTGATATGAGTGGTTATGGGGGATGACATTGTTTGAGATCATTATGAAGATGTATTTTTGTATGGAGCAAAATTGTATTTGAATCACTACTGAGCTGTGATCTTGTCCTTTGCCAAATTAGGCAACCCTAAGGCTTCTATCATCATGTTGGGCTAAAAAAATTTGACCTCAAGTCAAATTGCATCCTTCAATTCACTAACAAAGAAACTCTTGAAGAATTCATTAGACAATCCCTCTATGTAATTGGCCAATTTTTCAAATTCTATTTGATATTTTCTCATGGATCTTGTTTGGTGAAGTTTAATGAGTGCTCTAGTGAAGTCATCAAAAGTAGTAGGGTCAAACTATTGTAAAATGAGGGTGCAAAAATCAATCTATATGGGTTCATCATGAGCCTTGGTATACCAATGCTACCATTGAAGGGCTTCAAGTTCCAAGTGAAAGGTTATAAGAGGGACTAAAATATTGTTCTACCTAATAGATCCATCTAGTTGGATCTGCACCATTGAATCAAGGAAAATTAAGCTTTGACCCATGATAATTACTGGAAGAAGAAAACCTAGTGTCTGAAGAAGACTCTAGATGTCATCTATTGTTCATGGTGGTATGCTGAAGATTGAGGATAAGATTTTTTTCATCAAGATCTTTGATGTGGGTCTTGAGAGTGACAATTTCATCTTCCATGTTTTTTTCTCTTGTTTGGGTTACTACCATGACTTGAATAACATGTTTTTTTTTGTAATAGATAGGAAAACTAGAGTTAAGACACATTTATTAAGGAAAGTTTTGAATTTAGGTGAAAATGGAAGGGGTAAAGGGGATTTTAATATTTTTTTTACATAGTGGGAGTATGATTGATGAAGGTAAGGGAAATTTTAAGAACGAAAATAAAAAAACTAAAAAAATTGTCAAAGAGGGATAAAGGAGTAGAATGAGATGATGAACATAGTGGAATTTTTTTGAGGCAAATGGACAAAAATATAAGTTATGGCAAAACCCCAAAAAAGAGAATTTTGAGATTTATGGGAATTAGGAGTGGAATTGGGATATGGGACCTCAAGGAATAAAATGTAGGGAATGGAATTTTAGGTGCATGGATAAAGTTTGAGGATTAATGGGGCTACAGATGGAGAGAAATTGTAAAAAAACATTTTTTTTCTAATTTTTGATTTCTATTTTCTATCTGGTGATAAGTCCTCTAAGAGTCTACTAATACTCTGCAGTTGGTTTATAGATTCTAGTTTCTATCAAATATCTACCTGCAAGTCCTTTAACAGTCTACAGATACTCTTTTGATTGATTATTTTGAGTCTACTAAAAATATTCTAAAACTAATAAAAATGGGCCTTAAATTTCAATGGTTGCCTAAGGGTTTTAAAAATATCATTGTGGCCACCAATGCCATCTAAGCGAGTACCGCTCTCCAAAACGTTTTTGGCCACAGATTTACCTCTATGTGATAGCTCTTGGTTTTCCTCACAGATGGGAACTACTTAGTCAGGAAGGGGCTATTGCCCATTTCATTGGCAGGTCCACTCAATGGGCCAACTACTTTGCGGTTCTTATGGTACTCCTCATAATGAGTTTTAGGGCTTTCATCCAAGCACTTCCCATAGTTATGTGGTTAGGTTTTACCTTAATCCAAAATAGATTATTGTGTTATAGGAAAATACTTAAATAAATTATGTAGCAAAATAGAGTTATTTATGAAAAATTATTATGCAAAAGAATAGAGTGAAGACTTTTTAAAGGAAAAAAATTGGCCCTAGAAAGTACTATGATACCATATGAGAGGATCCTCCTACAATAATTAATAAAAATTAACAAAATAACATGAATTTGAAATATGAATGAAATCCAACAGAACACTTGAAAAGATTGAATTGATCATAGGCCACTTTGAGGGGGAAACCTCCTTTGAACAAGATCAATACAACAATTTTGTGGATGCCTTCATTGGCCTCAACACTTAATTATATATGAATTCTAATCTAAGCAAATATTACTTCCCATAGATGTGGGATAAAACAAAATGGTCACAAGATGACTTACAAAGCATCTGCATCCACAACAACTAGTAAACTAAAAAATTAAAGAGGAGATATCATGGGTTCATAAAAATCAATCACACACGAGCAAGTCAAAAGTTCAAGAAGATTAGAGGCCACCATGTTTCACAAGCGTGAAAGTAGATGGAATGATAACAAGATCCTGAGATCAACACATAATTGCTAAGTGACATGAGCACATTTAAGTTGATAAAATATTAATGGATCTCACTCAATCATATTGATCAAGATCAATGGTGAAATATGGGTCAAAGGGTTAAGATATGATAGTGAATATCCATTAGACCAATGAAAATAGAGAAAACTAGGCACAATTTGATTGGTCTAAGTTAGTTTTTGATAGATAAGGTCAAACCAATGGATTGGTTTTTGACCAAAGAAAATAGGTCTTGTAGGGTCACTGATCTACCATTATAACAAGATCAAATGCCATTAAAGGGACAAATTAATTTAGCCAGGTGATCAAGAACATAAAGGGACCACCATTCAGGCTAAATATGGACATCTAGTTTGACATTTTATAGCCTATAGGGTTCATTCTATGACTGTGTTCACCATCTTTTAAGGGAGGACCTATGTATGCAATGAACATCGATATAATGACTATAGAAAAACCAATAGTCTAAGATTATTTTTCTATCTATAGTGGACTTATGAATATGGAGATGAGTTTGAGCATGATCCAATTTAAACAAGAGCTAGCATTTCAAAAGATGCCATGAAGGCATACACATAGATCCCAATAGTTTTATCTCTAGGACTAGCTACATGAAAGGGACCCTTATCTCCATTTTTACACACCATGAAAAAATAGTTAGGAGTAGTTAACAAGAAAACAAAGCTATAATATATTGATTCAATTGCTCTAACTACATTGATGCTAAGACCCATCTTAGAACAACTTGATCCCACTATTGCAACCATCAAGGAACATCAATGAAGGAATAATGTAACTATGTAATGGACTGAAGTGACCTGGATCAATCAAGAAGCTTTAATGAGAATAATTGTATAAGTAGTTATGGCTATGATTCAAATGATTTTGAACTCATTTGATTCCATTTTAGACTTCTCTTTTCCCACTTCCCTCTCAAATTCTATATGTAGCTACCATTTTGGACTTTGTAAGGATTCCACTCCATGTATGCCAAAGACCTACTAGAATTATATCATATTTTTCCTTTGAACATTAATGTAAATCTGATTTTAAGTCATTAAACAATTGTCTCAGTATGCAAGTGATGTATGGTGATGCAAAATGATAATTCTCTATCCTTTCTTCCCTTGTCCTTTCATGTTTGTGCAAGAGTTCCTATTCTAACAGGTCATATGAAGTGTTGTCAAGTGTATAATCCTAAATTTTAAGTGTATAATGAGCCTTAGTGTGTAAAAATAGCCTATAGTTCACTTACCATGGATATATCTCATGCGTCTCACCTCCATATTGAAATACTCATGTTAGAATCCATAGGACTTGGAAGTTAGTTTGTGTGCCTTGTTTCTTAGTGAAAGAAAGTATGATGGTCATATGGAAGATATATTGGTGTATCACCCCTTTATATTAGGTCCATTTCATGTATTTTCTAACTCTTTTCCCCATAAACAACTATTTAAGTAGGTGTGAGCATTTCAAGATACATTTAGGGAGCTAGCCTTTAATCTAGAGGCTCATTTCCAATATAGGTATACCCACATACTTAGAAATGTTCCCATGTTACCCAAATATGAAAGAGGATTGAACACCCTCTTTTAGGGTGTGATATTTGGTGACAATATGGGTATAGTAACATGTTATAAGGTGTGTCATGGTTAATTTAATGTCATTTAATGTCTTATTAGCCTTGGTCATGGTCACATTTAGTCTTTGTGTCATTTTATGTCATTTAAGGGTCATAAATGAGAATGGTATAGTTTTCCTAGGTGTCCATGTGTTCTAAACTTACTTACAATGCCCAATATATTATATTCCTTGTTAGGAATGTTAGGAGTAGTTGAAACTTGTAGGTTCCTAACTAAAAATTAAGAAAACAAGTGAAAAGGAGTTTTAAAGGTTGTACGGCCTATGAGAGAGAGAGTAACACATGGGATGATATTATGAAGTAACCTTTCATATTACTTAACTCCATTTCCATTCTTAATCTACTTTGGAAGTGCCAAAATTGGGCCAAAACCATTGTATCTTTCCATCACTTCACTAGGAAAGTAAAACTGGTCAACAAGTCTTTTAATGGTATAACCAATAGGACTTCTAGGTCAAAATATCTTGGTGATGGCTATTACACTTGGTAAAATTCACATTAATGGTAGGATTTTAATGATTGGCTTCTTATGCTTTATGACCCATGCCTAATAAGTTGATTGTCTTGTTTTACTAGCTAATCCCCACACCCTACATGTTTTACCTCTATTTGAGCATGTCCATATAATCTAGCTAATTAAATGGCTTACATAGGATGTGAAATTCCTTCTCACATTTTTTCCATCTTTGGTTTCATGTTTGGAAGTGTTTTTACGAGTTCAAACCTCTTAGGTTACATGTGGAATATGTTAGTAAGGTTACAGTTAGATTTCATCAATTGCATAATGTATCTTTCTATGCAATGGATTCAAATAAATGTGATATGATATTCAATGCATCCTAGATTTCATGAAAAACTCCTTATTTCTAAGTTCAGTCTCACACCTATATCATTCATGGAGTTGTAGTCAAGAATGCTTCACAAAGTTAACTTATATGTTTCTATAAATAGTCATGGTGTATAAAGGTCCTAAGCATGGTCATGGAGGTGTGATTAATAATTTAAAGGTGTTGAATTCCTTATTGGATCATAATATAGAAACACAAGCCCTCAAAATGGCACATAGGGGATTGTGATAGTTAATGCAAGTCCTACACATAGTCATACACCATTGACATCATCTACATGTGACATAAAGAAGATAAATCACATTGGAATAGATAAATTATCTAGTTTCAAACACTTCATGATTGAAATAATTCATTTGAATAAGGTGAGAAGGATCAATATGAATTATGAGTTCACATTTCATGCATATAGATCATATCTACATTCACTACCTTGTCTGCAATTGTATCAACACCTACAATAAATTGAGAACATTAGAATGAGAGTATTGAAATTTATTTCAAATCATTCAAAGTGGGAAGAATGAATTTAGATATTTTGAGAAGGTATAAAATTGGTTACAAGCCTCTACATCATATGCAAAATCCATATTCTACACTCACTTCCTATACACTGTAATGTCCACCTATAGGTGGCTTACACAGAGATCTAAAAGTGCTTCATAAAGGAGTATGAATGTGTTTTGAGACCCTTATTTAGGTCTTATGGGTTGAGAGGATTCATGATAACCTTATTTAAATCATTAGATTAGTAGGCAGGCTTGAAATCCATCTTCAAGATGGAGGACTGAGCTTTAGGGACAAATTCCCTAAAATCTCCAAAACAGAGCCTTATGTGATTTTGGTGATGTCATAAAATATTGTAGCAAGGAGCCTTGATGAATTCAAATAAATCCACCTTGTATCCCTTATATAAGGGTAATAGATTGAAAAAGGAGAGTGGGTGTTTGGTCCCATAAATGGTGTAATGGAGGCCTTAAAGTCACATATTTGTTCACTACATTTCTTTAGTGTTGTCTATAGTTGTGAACCTCAAAGGACCTTACACTCTAAGGTGGTAGTACAAGAAGAATGATTTCATTATTAAGTAATATTATTGAATTGAGGAAGATAATTTAATTTTTAAGAGCATAAAAGGAGGTTGGAGAGTAAGGTATTGACCTTCATCAGCACCTACAGGTGCATCCTTACTTAAAAAAGTCACATACCACCTGACTGTAGGTGACTCACCAACTCATGAAGTGAATTTTAGGGTATGAGAACCTAAAAACACAAATAATTGTTAATGGAGGTTAGTTAAAAGACTCCAAAATAATCTAAGGGTATGAATCATGGATTTCAAGGTTGATGTTCACATACAAGACCCTTGCTTGCTCAAAATTGGTCAACTATAGTTGACTGTAGTTTGATAGTGAGTTGAAATATAGTGATTTGAAGGTTGGCCTAGCATGAATAAGATGAATATATGTCTAAATGAGTTTTAAGTTGGCCTAATAACTCTGTAAATTCTTTAGGAATTGATTTCAAGGTCTAACCATGTAGGTAAAACCTACATGCACCTCTTTTAAGGCAAGAAAACATAAAACACAATCTATCAGTCTAGCTAGTCAAGAAAAGGGGAAGGAACCTTGAGTTGGCAATGAAAAATGAGTATTAATAATGGATATAACTTCCTCAAAAGTTATGGTGACTATTTAATTATACTCCCAACAAGTAAAAACTACAAGAGAGGTCCCAATTACAAACTACAGTCCATATTAGAAAATCTTGCATAACCAACTAGTCTAAGAGTATATTTTGAGATTTTAGGGAGTTAGAAGGTCTATAAGTGTGAAATAACTCTATAAATTGGTTTATATTTACTTAATAATCCCCTTGATCCACCCATACCTTCATTTTTCCTGAGAAGATAGAGGATATACCCTTTTTTCTATCTCAGATAAAGGGTACTCTAGGAAATAGGAAAAGTGCAGACTTGGGGAGTATATGATGAAAGGATACATTAAGAGTTTTAAGTGTGATGAATGATGGTTTAAAAATTGGAAATATACATGTAAAAACCTGAAAAATCCCTCACATACATGACAAGATGATCATAAATGGTGGTGATTAGCTATATGCAGTCAAAGCCCACCATGCCTAGTCTAGGCCTAATGCATAAAAGGGGGCCAAATCCATTTATATCACTATATGATAATTATAATGAATTAAAAAATGTTAGTTAAGGGTTATTATGTGTTTTAAATATTTTTAAATTCATGAGAGATCATAGGGAATCTTCATTCTAGCTCAAACCAACTCAAGCCTGCATAAAATGAAGAGAGAAGCTTGAGAAGTCAACTTGAGATGATCACACCTAAATGGAGGTTTAACATGTGATTTTTAGGAGTTGGGGGATGTTGAAGAAGGTCTTGAAATTTTTTTTTTGGAATTTATTTCGATTTCCAATGTCAAACATAAATGGACAATCCTTAGAGGGAAAAAGTACTCTAAACCCTCTAAAACCCTTGCTAGTGACCCAATTGGGAAAATGAAGAAAGAGATGCATAAAAATGGGATATAATGGCTTGAGATATGATTATAATTTGCATAGGACTCTTCAAGTCTCCTCTCCATCAATTTGAGTTTTACCCTACTTGTACGGATAGGGTGGAAATTAGATTTTCTTGATAGTTTTGTGTTTTATGTAAGTATGGAAGGGTTTAAAAAGATGCAAGTCACTTTGGGAGATAGGTTGGGACATGAGATAACCCATCATGTCTATTTAATGAATCATAAAATATCACAAGTGTCTTTGTAATTACCTTCATCTCAGCCAGTCCAAACTGACATAGTGAAAAAATAAGTGGGAAGGTGAAAACTCCATGTAGGAGGCATTTTAAGGTCTACCTAAGGAATTTAAGGGTATAAAGGGTCTTGAAAGGTGTCATTCACTAATTTTTGTGGAATTATTTGGATTAATGAAAGAAACTTTGGTGCCAAGTGTGCAAGGTGAGTGAAAGAAGAGTTATTTGGACTACAAATAGTGATAACTCATGTCCATAATAATATAAATTATTAGGGATGAAACCAATGCATGTTGGGGCTTATTTCTAACCACTCCATTTCATTTCAATCATGATACCTATCCTTATTCTATTGTGAAACGTTCTAAGGAGGCTAAATGATAAAGGTAGTTTCTAGTCATGTAAATGAAGAGTCATACGCCATATTTTAGGAGTTTCATGCCTTTGAAAGACATTTGTATTATGAGGTCTTGCATGGTCTATTAGATATTACTTTCTCCTAAATGTGTAACTTCATTTTTTAGATTAACACATGGTCTAGTGACTCTTGAACTTCATCCTTCTCACTTCTGTCTCAAATTATATAAGTAGTAGCCATTTTTACTCTTGTAGGCTGATACCACACCATGTATGGTGAAGCCCTACTAGATTGACATTTTATTTTGCCTTTGAAAAATAAATGCAAGTCTGGTTTTTATTTCATGATCATTTTTATAAGTGTGCAAAGTGATGTATGGTGATGTTAAGTGATAATTTTCTATTCATGCTTCTCCTTATCCTCTCATGTTTATGCAAGATTTCCTATTCTAACAAGTCATATAGAGTGTATTTAATGTGTTAGGCTAATTTAAAGTCTAAAATTGTTCTTAGAGTGTGAAATATACCCTCTAATTCACTGACCTTGTGTTGCTTCATGCATATCACCTCTATATTAAAACACTTATGTTAGAATCCCTTAGGACTTTAAAGCTAGTTTGTAGGTCTTATTTCTTAGTGAAAGAAGTATGATGGTTTTGTGGAAATCATCTTGGTATTTCAACCCCTTAGATTAGTTTCATTTCATGAAAATTTATATCTCTTTTCTAAAATCAATAGTTAGTTAGGTAATAATCACTTCAAGGCATATTTAGGGAGCTAGCCCTTAAACCTATAGGTTTACTTTTGGTATAGGTAAACCCACATACCTAGAAGTATTCCCATGTTGCCCAAATATGTAGGAGGCTTGAACACCCTAATATAGGGTGAAATATTTGGTGACAATAGGGACTTATTAGTTTTTTATTTACTATGTACTTGGGTACCTCATTAGGGCTTGCATTGAGACCTAATTATTTTATCCACCTAAGCTATGCTTAAGGGGGTGTTGGTGTAGGGTTTTTCAAACTAGTGGTTTTAACTATATGATCTAGTTATCTTGATTAGGTGTCACTTAGGTGTGTAATAAAATTAATTTGGGAAGATAATCCTACATTCATGAGCATGTAAGGACATACCTATCTTCCACCTATATAATTAAATTTCCTATATACTTTTGGTTAATTAATATAGCATCAACCAGGAATGTTATTGATTTTTTATGATTTTGCACATTGTGAGTTTTCTTCCTCTCATGTATTTATTATTTCACTACTCTATACAGATTTACCTTCATGAATTTGATAATATCTAGTTGTTGATCCTCAATATGGTCCACTCTGACAAGTTACATATTTGAGGTGGGATGGCATATGGATTTTCTCTTGTTGATTGGTCAAAGAAAAAATGCCACAAATAATTTGAATTATAATAATTTATTAAATATAATATTCATTTGTAATATGTTTACTTGTTGATTCAAATGAAGTAGGTGGTAATAGAAAATCAATTTTAATATATTTTAGCTTTAATGGTTCCATTTTTCAACTATTTGACTATAGTAATTATTCAGATAGTAAATAACAATTTTTGTCTAGGTAAAAATATATGCTTGTTTTGAAATATGGATTTGTAAGGATGATTACATATATGTACTTAAATAAATTTGAATTTTATATGATAGTCATTGTTGATCAAAATTTGGATTCTAATATACTAGTCATGTAAATTATATGTTTTCATTATACCCAATTGTATGTAATTCATATTTGTAAGATACTATTGTAAGACATTTTTGTATACATCTAAATATGCTCTCCTTAATTACTCAATTAATCTTGTCATTTATCACAATTTATTCCATTTAAAATAAATAACCATTTTTCTAATTTAAAAATCTAATTCTATTTCCTACTATATATTTCTCATACCATACTAACCTTTCTATACATCCCACACCATATTAATCCATTGATTATCCCATTAATATTCCATTAACCTATTAATCCTACTTCATTTAATTAACCCCTTTCCCACTTACCAATTTGTAATTCAAAATATATCACCTACCTCCCCTAGCCAACCTATCCATAGTTTCTCCTACAAACCTAGTTTCTTAGACCCACCTAAAACCCCTAATCTAATCTCTATTAATTCCTAATCAAATATATAGTTCTCTAACTCTAGAATCTTCCTCTAAACCCTCCAATTCTATAGAATACTCTAAATCTAGAGGATTATTAATAATTTAAAATTCTTTTTTAATCCTCCCCACCACCTTATAAATAACCAAGAAAGGTCCTTGGTTGGACTAATTAGAAAATCCATAAGCTCATATAGCCTTCATACTCTCACATTACATACATAATCCTTTCATTTAAAAGAGATATTAATCCCTTTCTATCCATTTGAAGTCTTGGAGCCACCTTATCTAATAATCCAATACCATACAATCAAACTATCCTTGAAGAAACATTTTTAAGATCTTGAAGGGAATATTCAAAGAAGAAAGGTGATGGTAAAATCATTTTAATTAATATTTTGATTGCTTCTTCATTCTCTCTCATTGATGTTTTTATGAATTTTGAATTGATTTAGTATATTTAAATCTATTGCTCAAATTTTACAATCATACATTGAAAACCACAATGGGATCTCTCCTTTAGACTAACCATTATGTGTGTAAGGTGTGTTAAATTTAACTTACAAGATAGGTTATGAAGAGATTGGGCATAAAAATTTCAAAATTTTCACAATTTAGAAGAGTCATGATTTTTCTCTATAATTAGTGATTTTGTATCTATGCTTTTTTAGCTGATAGTCATGGTTTTGACTTGACTGCTAACTATTAGCTTACCTATTGGTTTAGTGATATTTTTCAAAATTTCTTATATAGATTCATGATTTAGACTGTTGTCTACAATTTTGCTTTAGATAGTGGAAATTTTGACTTAAGCTATAAATATATATTGATACCTTATTTAGTTAAATATTTTGCTCTTTTTTGGATTTCTTGGTCCCTAACTAACATTTTCATTTTACAAGAACAAAAAAAACTTTGTCACTTTCAAAACAACCAGGTCTTTTATGTTAATCAAAATCACTTATTACCATCGGTGATATTGATTTGTATTAGCAATTTTTATTTTGATAGTTATGATTTTGATTTAGATATAAAAATTGTAATTTGGTTCTCTGATAGCTTCATTGCTTTATGTTTGACTTTATTTTAGTTGCATGAAAGGAGAAACTTTGTCTAAGCAAGGTTATTACCTTCTAAATCAACCTTTTGAGCATCTTATTCAATATTGCTTATAGCTATAAGTGATTTTGATTTTGAATCACAATTTTAACATCTTAAAGAGCAATTTTGACAATAATAAGTGTTGTTTACATTTTTATAGAGTATAGTTTTTGTCATTATTATAAATAATCTAGTTGTTGTAGTGTAAATATCTTAGTTTATTTACTTACTATCATCTTATAAGTAGCTTTAGTAATTTGTACATTTTGTATATATTTTAATTTTCCTACACACAAAATCACTTCTAGTAAATGATGATTTTGATTCTAAGTCATGATTTTGACACCCTAAAGAGTGAATTTGACAATAGTGAATTAATAGGTGTTGTTTCCATTCTAAATAGTCTAGTTTTTTAATCTATATTTGTAAATAGTTTAGTTTTCTATCTTGTAAATAGTTTAAATTTTATTCACCATCATATTATAAGTATCTTTAGTACTTTATACATTTTGTATATATATTTTAATTTTTGTTGAACATAAAATTGCCTCTCACAAAAAGTAATTTTATTTATAAGAAATGATTTTGAAATGTTATAAGTGATTTTGACTTACATAATTTTGACAATACCTTTAACCTAATAGCATACAATATAATCTTGCTCTTTTTAAAACTTATTGACCTATTTTGTGCATTCTAAAATAAATCATTATTCTATTTAGAAGTCATAATATCACTTCTTACATTATGTGATTTAGATTGTAAGTTATGATTTAAAAAAATCTATAGGAAATTTTAAATACTAACCATGTGGTTACCATTGATTAACTATTTTCAAAATTGCATATTACCTATCTGTGGTTTTGATTTGCTAGTTGTGATTCTATGTTTCTATAAGTGATTTTGAATACTCTAACTATGTATAGTATGTAGAGGTAGTTTTGAAGAAGCAAAAGGCGATTTTGACTCAAAAAGGTTACTAACAACTTTTGGTGCAGGGAAAACAAGTAGAAGACTATAAATCAAATTTCTAACTTGTTTGCTTGAATGACCAAGATGTGGTTTAAGATTTAGGTTTTTTAAAATATTTTAAATCTCTTTATTTATTTGTGTTTTTATCTTGCACAATAAAATAAGTGGTTAAATAAGATTTTTTCTATGCATGTGTGTTACCCAATAATTTTTATTTAATAGGGTGCAACATGATGTGGAAGCCATCCCCACACACTTGCTTAGTCTTTAGGGGTCAGTGATGTAGATTTCATCACCACACATTCAACCAAAATTCATGTTATGGTGGAGTATAAAGATTAGGGACAACTATTATTAGGCCAAGTAGTTGACCCTATATAGGTCTTCCATGAAGGGAAAGAGTTAACTCTCTAATCCAAACATTAGATAGCACCCTATATGGAGTTGGGCACCACATACTTAGTATATATCAGGGATGCCCTTATTAATTTATGTTTAACCTAGTGTAGGGCCTTTCAACCATAAAATATGACTTATTTCCAAGGGTATTATTAGCCCCCATAGTGACTATCAAGTGTAGATAGGGTTAAGAGGGTTTGGGAGATTTTGTAATAGGTCACTAGCCTATAGCCTCACCTATAAAGTTGTTAGATGATGCAGTCATTAGATTACACTCCTAAATGGTTTACTAAATACTATGGATTGTAATTTTCATGATTGTATGTGTGTTGTGATAAACCAGTATTACTTGTGAGTCTAGTCAACCTTATACCCTTTGAAAACACCTAGAACAACCCTCAAGATACACTCATCCCATACAAGGGCCAAGTCTAAATAATATATATATTTTCTTATCACCATCGCTTCATCCATACCATTTTATAAAATCTTGAGCATTATATTTGTCTTGTAAGTAAACTATAGTGGTCATCTATCATATCTTAAAAGTGATAAAATCATTCTATTCATTTCTCTATCCATTTCAAAACATATTATTTTGATTAAATATTTCCAAAGTCTATAACTTTGTTGTATTTCATCTAGCATAATATCATCTTATCATCTTGCATGTTTATAACTAGCTTTATCCAATTATTGTATCACTAGTGTGAATATAGGTACTTAGTCATCTCATCATCTAGTCTTCCTATTAGGTTAAAATCTCCATAGGGTTGACACATTGGTAATACCTGATAATTATAGTCATTAGTCTAATAAATTTGAATCTCATCGCTTCCATTATAAACATCTTTACCATTCTAGCCTAAAACTAAGACAAGTTTATTGTTCAAGAATCACATTTATTTCTAACTTATATCAAATCAACACCTATAATATCTATATCAACCCACATTATCCACCATGATAATAAAAAATTGTGCATAATTATTAAAGTTAGGATAAGGATCAAATTGGGAAGATGACATCCTAAGGACACTAGGTGAATAAAGTAGGGATAATGAAGAAAATCAAAGTGACATGCATACTCCTAGATGAAATGAAAGAATTAACAATGACTTATTCAATAATAATGAGGTTAGAGCCCAATTTGAACTATATATATATATATATGAAGATTGAGATTAAATATTAGCCCAAATAATTAGAATTAGAGGAAAATTACCCCCTATGTTTAATCCTAACCTTATAAAACATTTAATTCGAGCACCATCTAGACCTAACACTCATCCATGCCAATATGTCACAAACCAAGATGGGCAATTCTTGAATTAGTTGATCATGAATAAGAAATAGATGATGAAGAAGAAGCCCCTCAAAATAACCATATTGAGGATAATAAAAGGATATCCACCTTATAATATCATCTAGACCAACTCACCCAACAAATCAACTTGCTAGCATCTCAAATCCATTCTGAAGCCCAATAACCCTCATCACCTAGAAGAACAATTAGAAACCCCAACATTTATTCATTAAAACCAAAATTAAGCCAAAAAAATAATTCAAATCCTTTAATGGACCTTTCCTTAACCCAAGAGTGTAAAATGATGAAGGAGACTCTTCAATAAATAGATCTTCACCCTCAGGCAATGCAATATAGATAAGAAGACTTTTGTACATCTTCACTAGACATGAGTATTTTACAAATACCACTCTTAACACATTTTGAAATTTAAAAATTTGATAAATATAAGGGGATAGGAGACCCTCATTACCATGTCCAATAATTTTATGTAGCATTCTATGAGGTTGCCTACAATGATACTTACTTGATCTGACTATTTCCTAAAATTTTCATAGGACTCACTCTGGAATGGTTTATGCATCTACCTAAAGGGTCCATTACCACATTTGAATAATTAACAAATTTTTTTTGAGACACTTCTCTTTCAACAATTAACATGATATTTCTATAATTGATATTTATAATACTAAATGAAGGAATGGAGAGAGTCTTGCATCATTTTTAGAGTGATGGAGAAGCCTAACTAGCCGCTTCCAATGTACCATCCCTAAAAAGGAACTTAATAAAATATTCATTGATAATATTAATGCAAAATTAAAATATCAATTAAAATTAAAAATTTATAAATCATTTTATGAAATTATGAAAAGGGTATCCAAATATAAAAAGACACTTATAAAAAAGGGGACTATCAAGTTGTCTACCTAAAATGAACAAAATCAAAATTAGGATAATGTTTTTTTGGGTAAGCCAGAGATCTTTAATAAAACAAAAATATGGTTGGGGATGGTGTTACCAATTCCAAACATGTAAAAATGATATACAAGCCTTCCCCTACTACTAAAATCTAAAATGTCTCCAACATTATTATGCCAAAAGGAAAACCAAGGCCCAGAATGGGGAAACATCATCTTACAAGTCTTGGCGTGCTAGTTGAAATGATCTTAAAGAAATTAATTACTAATAATATGATAACTCTCCTAGAGATCAGACCTTTGGATGATAATAAGAAATGCCTTGATTAATATCATGAAGATGAATTCTATCATTACCATCGATTGAAAGGGCATGATACTAAAAAGTGCATGAAATTATGATATTTCGTCCAAGACTTGATAGAAAAAAGAGATATAAATTGAAGGTGAAATCCATTCAAGACAGTCCAAAAATCAACAATTGGGAATATATCAGGACCCCCTACTAAATCATGACCAAAAACAAAATAAAATACTAAGGGATCAAGGCCAAACCTATAGTTCCAAAAAACTGATTACCATTCCATCCCATATCACCACATCAACACCATCAAGATTAAAATCCCTTATGAGTCTTCAAATCTACCTTGTTAGATCCTTAAAATTAATAGGGCTATTATAAATTATGTAGTAACCATAAGACATGGATAAATAATAGTTCCTAGAACACCTTCAAAAGATCCACCCTCCTCTTCATCCCAAAAAATCACTATCCCTAATAAAGCTTCAAATCCTTCCAATAAAACATATGACATTATCTAGTAGTTAGAGAATACCCCAACACAAATATCCCTCATGGAACTTATCAAAACTTATTTTTTACACCAGGAGATATTAAATCAAGTCTTTCATGAGTCAAAAGTTCTTAGTGATATTGACACAAATCAATTCCAAGATTTGATGGGTCACTTGTCTCCATCACAATATATCACATTTAGTTCCTAAGACATGCCAACAATGGGCCCTCATCATAATTATCCAATATTAATTGAAATATACATTACAAACCATAAGACCCCATAGGTTCTTATAGATGGAGGATTTTCTCTAAATTTGTGTAATATTGAATTTCTCAAGAAGCTGGGATATTTAGAATCATCTTAGGGGCCTACTCTGATAATGATAAAGGCTTATGATGACAATGAACAACCATCAATAGGAATAATATATCTTCCCATAGTAGTGGGTCATGTAGTCCACCAAACATTGATCTATATAGTGGATGTTGATCTTCCTTATAACATGATTTTAGGACATCCTTGGATCCATGAGATGAGATAAGTACCTTCTACTCTATATCAATGCCTTAAATTCCCATATTTAGGCATGGATGTGACCATCCCAAGTGAAATTAAACAATTTTTTAGATGTTAAATGGAAGGATCAAATCATGACTTTATTTTCCAAGTACCCAAAGCTCATTTTACAATCTAAAAGCTATGAAATATGTACATCCAAATAGCCTATCACCCTCTTCATCTAAGACCTCAAAAACCACTTATCTAAAAATCATCTCCAAGGGATGTGGAGAATATGAGCATAAAACCCTTTATGTAGGGGATCTTCCATTATCCCCATGAAGCTATGGGCCATCGACTATGTGGAAAGATAAACCTACCCTTTATCAGTTTGGGCTAAGTACCTTTGCCAATGTAGGAATGTTATTAGGAGACCATTTGAGGAGCTTGATAATTCATAGATAATTCATGAAGATATGTCCCTTTGTTTTCAAAATAAAGAATATTCCAAAGTACATAAAATGCTTAAAAATATGAATTATAACGGTTGAGTAATAGGTTGATAAGAACAAGGAATTTTGGAACTATAAGTATTCATGAACATATGGGATGACTTGGCCTAGGGTACAAACCACTAAGCATTGACCTCAACTTTATCATCATAAACTCTTATTCGATTCTTAAAGAGTCAACCTCAGATGAAGAAGTCAAAATAGGTTATTTATATAGCCTCTATGAATATCTTGGTGCCACAAACCTATTCCATGATGTATCCATTTTCACCATCGATATTTCCCTTCACTACCCTAAATTTATATATTAGGATCACACAAAAAAACCATCCTTTGATGTATTTCAAATAATGAAGCTATCATTGAATATATGGGAACTTGAATTTTTATGACATCAGGGGATCATAAAAATGGATTCACTATTAGTTTAAATAATTTTGACTATTTTGGAGAGTAAAATAAATCATTGAATCAAATAGAAGAAGAGGAATCTGAATAATATGACCTCTCTCCAATCACAAAAGAAATCTAGTCAAACCCTGACAGGGAAAAGTTAAAACAAGAAATATATGTAGAATTCCTAATCAAATTTGCTTTAGATGAAGATCTATCACCACCCAAAACATATATCTAAGACCAATCACCTTCCTTAATTGAGGAAGTCATAGAGGTCAATATTAGAATTGAATAAAATACTAAAATAATAAAATTGGGGGTAATTATTACTTTAGAATAATGGCAAATTCTTATTAATCTTCTTAAAGAATTTATAGATATATTTGCATGGAACTCTATAGACATGATTGGATTAGATCCAATTTTGGTGGTACATCACCTAGTAGTGCATCTCATTGCAAAACCAATCAAATAAAAACTTTGAAAGATGCACCCCAAAGTGGCATTATTGGTCAAAGAAGAATTATAAAAGTTCTTGGAAGTAGGGTTCATCCAACCAATTGATTATTCTGAATGGATTTCTTATATTGTCCCTATTGTAAATCCATAAGGAGGGATGTGCATCTATACCAAATTTTAATGCATTAACAAGGCATGTCCAAAGGATTAATTTCCTTTACCTAGTATTGACATGATTGTGTACTCCATAATAAGATATGAAATGCTCTCCCTCATGGACAAATTTTTAGGATAGAATCAAATAAAAATTACATATAATATCAACAAAAAACTACCTTCATTATTCTATGGGGGACCTTTTATTATTAAGTAATGCCTTTAGACTGAAAATGCAAGAACAACCTACTAAAGGGCTATGATAGTTATTTTTCATGATATGATTCATGATATAGTAGAAGATTATGTGGATGATATCTTAGGAAAGTCCAAGATGAGAAAAAACATCTAATGATCCTAAGGTGAATCTTTGAGAGGCTTAGAGAATGTAAGGTTTGATTAAACCCCAAGAAATGTGTGTTTTGGGTTACTTCATGCAAAATTGAAGTAGAAACCGCTAAGTTAAAGCCATTATTGAAATACCTCCACCTAAAAACTTGAAGTAATTACATAGCTTTCAAGGAAAGTTAAAATCCATTCATCATTTTATTTCTCAATTAGTAGATAAATGCCATCCATTCACTCATCTATTAAAGAAAAGATATCACATTGACTAGAATTTAGAATGTCAAATGACATTTGACAACTTAAAGCAGTATCTAGTGAAACCTCTAGTTATTTTACCATCAATATTAGGAAGGCCATTGCTTTTTTATATATCCATTATACCATGTGCCATAGGGGCTCTCTTATCTCAACACAATGACAAAGGAAAAGAATGAGCTATAAACTATTTAGTCAAAACACTCATATCATATGATCTCAATTATACCACTATAGAGAAAACATGTATGGCCATGGTCTTTACTTCTCAAAATCTCAGACATTATATGTTAAATAACCAAATAAAGATAATTGCCAAAGTTGATCTGCTTAAATATATGTTATTCAAGTCTACCTTAATAGGGAGGATGGATAAATGGATTATGCTATCAAGTGAATTTGACATTGAATATGTGAATCAAAAGGCCATCAAGGGGTAGATTATCATAGATCAACTAGTAACAACACCTATAGTAGACATGAAACCATTGAAAATAACCTTCCCTGATGAATCCATCTTAGCAACTAAAGAATCACTAGTATTTTGATGGATTCTTTACCATGCATGGGCCAAAAGCTAAAATCCTTTTGGTAACATCATAAGGACACTTAATCCCTAAGGCTTTTTAAATATATTTCTCCTGTACTAATAATATCACTAAATACAAGGAATTAATTTTTGGATTATAAATTTCCATTCAATGGAATATTAATCATCTTTAGGTTCTAGGATGTTCTTAGTTAATTATCAAATAGATCATTGAAGAGTTCTAAACTAAAGATGAGATTTTACATCCATACAAATAAATGGTCGATCAATTAAATAAGAAATTTTAGTTCATAACCTTTGAATAAGTACCAAGGGGAAGTAATAAATCAATAGACTTAATGGCCACTATTAGGTCTCTAATAAATCTCTTGAAAGATGTCTTTATAGGCAATTTTATAGCTAAATAATTACTACTACCTGCACATCAATATTTAGCTCATTTTCAGAGATGTGCAATCACTAATGCCAGTCAATTATGGTACCATGATATTTATGATTACCTCCATGAAAATAGCCTTCCACAAAATCTTAACTACCATCAATACAAAGCCTTCATCTAATGTGCCTCTCATTATACCATCCTTGGAAACATTCTCTATTGGCAGGGTATGATAGGACCCTGTTAAGATACTTAAACTCAAAGGAGGCTCTTATTGTAACCAAGGAAGTTCATGATGGTATTTGTGGGGGCCATGTTAGTGGAATAGCCCTAGCCAAGAAGTTACTCTATATTGGATACTATTGGCCTACCATGGATCATGATGTTTGTCAGTATGTGCAAAAATGTTTATCTTATAAAAAACAGAAGAATCTTATACATTCCCCAGCTTAAGAACTGTAACCTATCATGAGCCCTTAGCCTTTTTTAATATGGGGATTATTTCTCATTAAAAAAATATATCCCACTTCATTGGATGGACATAAATTCATTATTACATTTACAAAGTATTTTTTTAAATGGATGGAATCCATTCCACTCATATACACTACAGGGCTTCAGATGTCTAAATTTATTTTGAACTAAATCATTAGCTATTTCAGAATCCCTTCTAAAATAATATCAAATAATCAAAAATATTTTAAAAATTAATAATTTGAAGACCTATGTAATAGATATCATATTGAGCAACATTTTTCAACACCTTATTACCCCTAGGGCAATGGATAAGCCAAATCTACCAACAAAATGCTTATAAAAATCCTTGAAAAAAATGTCAATGACACTGGAAGGAATTGAAAACTAATATTTGAACACCTATTGGGGCCACTCCATAATCTTTAGTATATGGAATGGAATCGTTCTTATTAGTTGAGGTTGAACTCCCCTTATTACACATATCCTTATGGGGCATGGTCACAGATAATGAATATAGAAATTAGTGGCTACAAGACCTAGAATTATTAGATGAAAAGTGTCATAATGTTCTTGAACACCTTAGAGCATATCAAAATAAGTTAGAAGGCTAATATCATAAGAAAATATAATCCATAAAATTCATAATTGGTGACTTAGTCCTCAAGGAAAATTAAAATAACACCAATGCTGATTGGGAAAATAAAGTAAAATTTAAGGCCAACTGGGTTGGGCATTACATTATTATTTCCAAATTTGGATCTAGGACATATAAGTTGGCCAATTTAGATGGAGAAAAACTTGATGAGATGATGAATATTATGCATTTAAAGTGGTTCTATACTTAGAATGCCTAAAATATTTTATCCTCCATCTGTAAGAGCCATGTTTCCAAAACTCACCTATACTCAGGGTCATTCCCATCCTTCATCATTCATATCCCATAATTAATTTTCATCCCCTATCATTTCACACATTCCATCTAATATACCCATTGCCCACATGACCCTAATCCCTATGGTGGATGGAAGTTATATGATTCATAAATAAGGAATACTAATTTTAAAAGTACAGGGGGTGGGGGAAACTATTAGAGAGTCATCTAAAACATTTGATCCACTTAAAAACTAATATTTAATCTTAATATCTAAATCCAAATAGGATTGATTCTCTTAGATGGATCTTCTTCCTATCAACATCAATAGCAATTGTCTTCCTTCATCCCCATTTACTACCCAAATATATATCCACCAATCTCTAATAATTTCATCTTTAAGAAGGGTCATTAATCATTTTTCCTCCAATGTGTAAAATACTTTGTAAAAGATTAAACACAATCCTAATTTTTTTACCTAGTTCCCGGGATTATAATATACCCAGTTTGATCCAGTCTCAATCATCTAAAATAATTATAATAAACATTGTAAATAATTTAAGTCATTTTTAAAATATTTTATACAACCATTATCTTTCTTAAATCCACATATTAATTTATGTCATTTTGTAAAAAATACTCCTATCCACATATTAAGTCATCTTGTAAATATCTATTTAATATAAAATTTCTTGTTAACAATCCTTTTATCACCATTTTGAATATTCATTTTCTTGTAAAATTTATTTTCAGTCATTTTATTAATGTTTATTATAATCATAATCATTATCTACATATTAAGTCATTATGTATTATCCTTTTTTTTTCTCATTAGGTCATTATGCACATATTTATTCCATTTTATCCTTTTCATCTACATATTAGGTTTTATTGTAGACATTTATTCTATATGTCCATCATCCTTTTTATTCACATAATAGATCACTTTGTACATATTTATTCCATATTATCTTTCTTTTTATCCACACACTAGACCATTTTGTAAATATTTAGAAATACTTTTTATCTACATATTATGTCATTTGTAAATATTTATTTTATCCTCCTTATATAAATCCTTTTATTCACATGTTAAGTCATTTTGTAAATATTCATTTAGTGTAAATATTTTTGTATCCTTTTATTAACACGTTAGGAATCATTTTTGTTGGTTTATAGATATTTATTACTATGATTTGTCTTTTCTTGTAAAAATCCTATTAGGTGGGTTTGTAAATACTTCTTGTATGGAATTTTTGTTCTTTTAAGTGTAATATTTTGTAATTATATGATTTTTTCCTTCTTTATGACCATTCCTACTTTTATAATAGGGAATGATGATGGTAAAAATGACTACCCATTATAACCTGGGAATGTCACTTATGGAGTTCCCTCTTAAGTCCCCATGCACTATAATACGAATGTCACCTTGACTACTCAACTGTCACGGTTCATTTTAACTAGTACAATAGTAAACATTTCCATGGATTCAAGACATCCCCAACATATTATCACCCATACCCCCTAATCATTAAACAATCCCATTTTCCATCTTACCCAATCTAGACATACCACCTAACTTTATTAGCCTATTAATTTATCCATCCACCTCCCTTGGTGCATGAGGATTATCCATTATAAATTCATGAGACATATGATTACATTTTAAAGATAGCTTATTAGAATTTAAGCATATGAAAAAAATATAAAACATCTATTTTTCATCCCATTACCATATTATCCATTTCATTTCATTATTATAACATCACATCACATTTTTTTAATATCCCATTTAATATGCCATGATATTAATATAATATTAAAATACATAAGATTCCATGTCAATCATCATTGTGCTATTAATTTTTTCATCACATCATTATATATATCAAATTAAAATACATCCATAAGACATGTAATCATAAACCATTTCAACACATGTAAATAATCCTAATAATCATTATGCATCTAAAATAGATCAACTATGAATATCTATCATCTCATGCATGCAATACAAAATCCAATGTCTAACCTAGCATCACATCATAATCACACAAAAAAATCCATAAACATGCAATATAAAATAATGAATCACATCATCATATAATCATATAAATGTCCATGAGTCTTATCAAAAATCATATACAATATGAACATCATGGGCATCCATGTGCAAAAAATAAAATATATAGTTTTAACATAAGATAAATGTCTCTTAATCAAGATCATGACAACCCTGGTGGTCTCCTATGAGGTTGATGAATAGAATGTGAAGAGGTGATGGCTTTGTACAAAGGTTATTGCCAATCAATTGGCATAACACCCTCATAAAATCTCCTATAGTATTGTGCCTCCCTCATCAATCATGATATCTATCTCGTCACATCCCCCAAGTCCTATATTTAAAGGAAATTAACCCCCTCATCTCTATCTCTCTACCACTTATAACTCTAACTCACACTAACTAAGTCTAAACTAAATATGAGTAATATATCCTTATAAATTTGCTATCTACCTATCCATGTAACCAATCTAGCTCAATAAGGTAGTCAAGCAAGATAATATAGGACCCATCTACATATCATACTAGGATATTTGTCTTTATAAATCAATAACCTATCTCTAGTACCCATCAATCTTTGCTATAATCCTAGATATTTATTTAACCCTAGCCCTCACCTCCTACTCTAAACTATCTATCTGATCTTGGTCTTTAGCTTTAATTAGTGCTCTAGATGGCCCAAAAACATCATGACCTATTCTTACAACTCTTTGATCAATCCCTATGCTTCCATGAATAACCATAAATGCTTGACCATCTCCACCATCTCCACCATCCCCCCATACCTGCTATTATTGTCTCTAAACCCTCTATCTCCATAACTATGCCTATAAGAACCTCTAAAATAACCCTCTCCTCCTAGCCTTCTAAAAGGTCTCATTAATCTCCTTTGCCTCCTCTACCTCCACCACCCTGTATATACTTTAGTAACACTAGGATCATCCATCACCATTTGAAAATACCAAATAACTGGAGCTATGCTATCATAATATGCATTATATAGAACCTTATCCACTATGTAGCCCCAATATGGCATCTCCCTATCACTCTAAGCAAAAATATGCTCCACCCTAAGAACATCCTACTATTGACCAAACTGGTGTTGTACCCTATCTAGCTAGTATCTCTGCACTATATACTCTTAACATCTAGTTAGGTATCACTTGGTCAACATGTAGCTAGTATACTCCACATCCTCAAACCACCCTATTGTACCTATATATAGGGCATCCAAATGATGTTGTGTTTGTATCAGAATATCAAATGCTTGTTTATAAAATATCATATCTATATCATGGGACCTATGTACATCAAAGATAATATGCCATCCAAAAACTAATGGCTAGTCTAACTCATGATCAAATCATGTCCCTAGTGGCCTATCTATAGCCACATGCTCCTAGGACCAGATCTATAATAATAAGGATGGCCCAAAACTAGTCACCTTTTTGTAAGCTCCCATTTGAATATCCTTGTATAAATATCCTAATATAATCAACCCTTACGTAAACAACCTATAGTCCTACACCATATCTACAACCATAATGCCTAATCCCAATTGAAACCATTTCATGTTCTTATCTGGTAATAATATACCAATAACAAGAGACATGAAAACTAGAGTCAAATGATCCACAATCCCATCCTTAAAATCCATATCAATACTAATACGTGAATCTCTAATTCCAACCTATAATTGACTATACAACTTTTGAACAATATCTCTTAGTGACTGAGATCTCTAATAAATTGAATCCCCCTCATTGATAATCTAAATATCTGACAGACATCCTTGAGGGTCATAGTCATCTCCCCCATAACAAAATGAAATGTACTCATCTTTGAGTGCCACCTCTCTAATAACACAATAATGAGGGCCCGATCTATCCCAATAGATGGAATAGTCATGATCTAATACAACCCTATCATCTTTAAAATCCCAAAATCTATTAGCCTCAGTCAGTGAATCTCATGTAACACCATCAACCATCATAATCTAGATGTTATAACCCTTAAATCCTCCTACACCAACCACCCTATTAACCTCTAATAACTATAAACCTATATCCTAACCCTAAGTTTCCTATTCTATCCATAGCCTATCTACCTAATTTTACCTATTCCTTTACCTATACCTTATCTAATTAACCCCCAAAACTATCCTAATCAAAATCAAAACTTACTCTTTGCCCTAAATCACAATTTTTTAACATCACTAATCCCTCATAGCGATCTTGTAAAACTATCAATGCTTTAATGTAATTTAAAAAAATTGAAACTCCTTTTTATGATTTTGTAATACTACAAGTAGCCGATTTTGGTTTTGAAAAATTACCTATCACCAATCATGATTTTGTAAAACTATATATGATGAGTGCATCATCATAGTTTGAAATGAAAAACCACATTGGGAACAATGCTCATAGTTGATATTTTACACTCATTTATTTCCCCCCTAATAAATGTGAAAATAAATGAATTAAATACAAAAATAATAAGATAGGGAGTACTTACCACTGGTTCAACATCTACAGGTCTTTGATAGTCATGAACCCTCTCTCCACGATGTGATGCATGAGGAATGTAATCCATGGTCATGAGATATAGAGCATGATTTTGATATCACCAAGATTAAAATTGAATCCTTTTTACCCCTTTTTTCTAGTTTACCCCTACCCCCTATCTTTTTCCCTAATTACTCCTGTCTAATCTCCACTAACCTTTTCCTATCACTCTTTATTTTTTAATCCTTCCATCTAAAAATATAATCATGTTTTTTGTAATCATTATCAATTCATTAATCATTTTAAAGGGCATGGTCTTCTATCTCCCCTCTCCCCATATAAAATCAAGGAGAACTATATTACCCTGAAGTCTCTTCAAACTATGTAAGCAACACTTGGCCACCTTTTAGTATCCAATGATAAATCAACCACTAATTTTCTTTTCCATCACCTCATGGTCATTCAAATTTATCAAATCATGTTGAGATAAATTATCCTATCATTGTATCAAATCTTATCATCATCTCAAATCCATTTCTCTTTTAATAACTCATATATTTCCCTTGCATAAATCCTTGCCTAGGATATGATGACAACTATTTATTTTCTCAGCATGCATCCTTGCCTAGAACCTGTATTAGTCTATCCATTCCTTAGACATATATTTTTGTCTCAATATTAATTATTTAACCCTTAAAATATACTTTCCTCTTTCCTTGGCATTAGTTTTTACCTAAGACTCATCGTAAGAGGCTAATCATTATTGTTGAAGTGCATTCCACTTTTGGACTAGTCTTACACCTGTAGCTTCATTCCCTCACATTTTGGCTTGGGAAATCATATCATTTATAGCTAAAATATCATATGGGGCATCCCAACCCCTCATTTTCCTGACTATATATCCACCCATGTCTCTTTTCAAGTGACCATATAGTTCATTCTCCCTACATGACCTCTCAAGGGGGAATCATGCAACCTCATTTTTATTAACCTATAACTTAATGGTTCTTATTTTAAAGACCATTAATCCCAATTAATCACTTGTAATTCCATTTAAAAGAGGGGAAAAAAGTATACATATAAATTTTCTCTCCATAATCACTCAATTAATCTTGCCATTTATCATGACTATTTCCACTTAAAATAAATAACCATTTTCCTAATTAAAAATCTAATTCTATTTCCCACTATATATTTATCATACCATACTAAACTTTATATACATACCACACCATATTAATCCATTTATTATCCCATTAATAATCCATTAACATATTAATCCTACTTCATTTAATAACCACTTACCCACTTGCCAATTTTTAATTCAAAATATATCACCTACCTCCCCTAGCCAACCTATCCATAGCTTCTACAAACCTAGTTTCTTAAACCCAACTAAAACACCTAATGTAATCCCTATTAATCCCTAATAAAATCTAGAGTTATCTAACTCTATAATCTTCCTCTAAACCTACCAATTATCTAGAATCATCTAAACTTAGAGGATTATTAAGAATTTTAAAGTCCTTTATAATCCTCCCCACCACCCTATAAATAACCAAACAAGGTCATTGGTTGTACTAATTAGAAAATCCATTAGCCTTAATTCTCTATCATTTCATCCATAATCCTTGCATTAAAAGGAGCCATTAATCCCTTTGTGTCTATTTGAAGTCTTGGAGCCACCTTGTCTTGCAATTTAGTATCATATAATCAAATTATCCTCAGAGAAACATTTTTAAGAACTTGGAGGGAATATTAAAAGAAGTAAGATGATGGTAAGAGCATTTTATTTAAGTTTATGATTACTTTTTCATTCTTTCTCATTTATGTTTTTATGAATTTTGAGTTGATTTATTATATTTAAATCTATTACTCAAATTTTACAATCATATAATTTCAGATAGAAAACATAATATCAGATATGTTACAGTGGTAGATTAATTGTAGAGGTAATTTGTAACTATTCATAGGGATTAATTCAATGAATATCAACTCTTGAAATGGAGGGGTTTATCATAGATAAAAAACCACCATTATTTTTAGGGTGACAATTGCATAACCACTAGTGATTAGTGGTGATTTCAAGTGGTGATTTCATAACAACCCAAACAATTTTGAAATTGTCAGTCTGCATACACCAACAATTTCATCATGAGAAAAATATGAGAATGGGAAAGTTTTCAAATATTTTCAATCCTCATTGATAGTTCACTTGAGCTTCTTGGCAGACTCCAAAGATGAGATGTGCAAGGAAGATGACATCATAAAACATAGTGAAAAGTATTGAAGTTGGATTTACATTACAAGTTACACTTTTGAGCTTTATTCTTTTTGTTTCATTGTTATCTATATGTATATGGTTGGTTCAACTCTAATGGATTTATAATAAGTGTCTGATATATACAAAGCAATCTTGTGTGTAAGTTTTGGATAAAATAGTAGTGAGAATTATGTCCATGAAGGTCATATTTAACAATACATTATACATTTAATGCATTACATAGTAGAAGGGGAGTGAAATTTCCTCATCCACTATTAAAACCAAAATTTTATTTAGTATGGATGCATGCAAGAATAACATAGAGAGAATGCATGTGGGAGTAAACATAGGCACACACATGAGGAAGGGTACCCAAAGTTTTGACTAAGTATGGGATCAGAGAATCATATGAAGATGTGGAGGCACACATGGGTTGAATTATATAAGAGAAAAAATACATAGACCAAGTCATGAATTATTATAAAAGGTGGAGCATAATAATTAGAAATATAGTTGCACAAAATGTAGGGCATAAAAGGCAAAGATTATGGCCAACCCAACAAGCCGAAAATGTAATAACCAAGCCAATTGTAATAGTATAACACATGATAGAGAATATCTAGCACTATGTGTAGGTCAGATTCAACTATTTCATAATTACATATTCTAATTATAGTCAAATAGTTACACCATGCATGGGTACTTATTCTTTATTTGTAAATGTAAAAGGGTGGTATGACCATGTATAAATGCCCCTTAATTATAAAAAAGGGATTATTTTTGTTACTATTTATATTGTTAAGGGTACTATTATTTTTATATAATTGAGATAATTTTGGTGAGAATAATGTCATGCTACCAAAATGAGCTTAGAATTTTACTTGTTTTTCTGTGATACATGAGTGTGTTAATGACGATGTTTAGATTTGTGTTGTACTATGTATTTATATTACACCAAGTTATGAATCATTTTACATTTAAGTACATATGTGTTTAAGCAAGTATTGTGTAGTCAAATAAATTTGTCCATTACTTTTATATTAACCAACATGAAAGACCTAAGATTCACCCCATTGCCAACTAGCCAGATGGAGGTTGAGTAATATCTCTCTACACCTCAAGTGACCACACAAGGATTTCCTTGGTGATATGTTAGTGAAACCAAACTTAGCATTTGGGTTATAATCATGTATGGTGCAAGAATAGGGTGCATGAATATGTTAAATTAAAGTGGAACAAAAATAACCCAACATTTTGGTTCTATTGCCAAGTTTTTTTTATCGAATTTCATTGATCCAATGGTGTGAAAACATGTTTTATAGAATCTCCTTAGATAATATAAAATAGTGGTTTTAAAAGATAAAGGATAAATTTGTACCGAGTCATCCAATCTATGGCAATCAAAATACAAGGAAATGGGTGGAAGCCAACTTACATGAACCCCTCTATGAAGTGTTCTTATGAAAACTATCCACACATTTGAATTCAAGGTTAGTTGAGTATGTTGAAAAATGACAAAAAAATAGACATAAGTATCCATAGATTGAGGAGTGATTAAACAACCTAGGTTAATTAGACATGGTTTAGATGAGGGCTATGGATGCCTGGTGGAACATCACACTAAATAGCTATGTTTTGGAATTTGAAATGTCTACCTATTATTATTTTGACAAGGATGGGTACTAATTCCTATGTGAACCTAGGGGTACATTTTTAGAGTTACTACCATTATAAATAAATAAGTTTTTGGTATATTTTGGAATTTATAGCCTAACTATGGATGGATAAATTCCCACACATATGGGTTGCCTAGATAGTATGAGGTGAAAAGGAACAAGGTTGAATTAAAAAGTGATATAAGCTTCAAACATGGATGGATGTGATGAAAGTGATCTCATAAGGTGAAAGTATGATTAGGCTTATCATAAGGTGATTATAGAAACTTAAATTTCATCACTTCCATGTCAAAATTTAAAATTAGAATGACTTTCTATAAAAACATACAAATCATGCCAATAATTACTAAAAATATCAATTCATTTGCATACACAATGTGCATATTCTGAAACATATTGGTGCATCCATGATTGGGGAAATACAATATATATATAATCAAACACTTTATTTAATTCATCATAATTCAAATTTTTATTTTTCAAGTGACATTATGGATCAATTAAATGGACTAATTATTTATTTTTCAACATTACAAAAATCACACAAAATCAATCTAAGATTAAATAGTTGATTAAATAAAATAAAATGGATAATCTATACCTAAGCAAAAAATCCAATTTTTTAGGAATATCCACATTAAAATAAATCATTAAATCCAATTATGCTTCACATTATGACATCACCTAATGAGTGTTTTATTAATGTTCCCCAAAGGTCAACATTTGTAATATATCAACATAAATGCAACCCATGTTATGTAAGTTGAACCCATGCCTCAATCAATGCAAAATCAACCCCAAATATTAATGGCATAAACTCTCTAAAATTTACTGAACCTCAACCACACATCTTGAACATCATCCAATGGTCGAAAATAATTTAGAAAATACATAAATAGAAGGGATTTTTACCATTATAAACAAGCTTTTTTATATAAACTTACTCTACCAAAACTCTAAGAAAGTCTTCACGTATTTTTTCATTTCTCAATAAAACAAGCATAACACAAGGGGAGATACTGTTTTAATGATGTTTCAATATTTATGAATGCTCCAATATTTATATCCAAGCCAATAAAACTTGTATGTTAGCAAGATAGATAGATCCAAAAGGAAGACAAAATTGTATTGTTTTTGTCTTCTTTGTGTTTGTTTATCTCTTCCTTGTCATTACCCAATTTGAGTTAATGTGCTTAGGTTTTAGGTTTTTATGCATTTTATTTCAATTTTGTACTAATAATAAACTAATTCCCTTGATATCATGTGTTTACATATGGCATGCCTAGTGGGACTATCACCACACAACCTCATTTGAAGTATAAGAACACTCCTACAATTAAGAAATTAACTCAAAATTAATATAATTTTTTCTTCATTTTATTCTATTTTTTATAATTTTTTTTCCTATATTAATAGTGGAAATTCTCTACTAATTATTGAGAATTATCTCTAAAATCATTAATATTGCCTTGCTAACCAATGATATCATGTTTGTTCTATTTTCTAGTTTTTTTTGTGATTTTTAGGTAAATGACAATATGATATGATGAATTTGAGAAATTATTATGATATGCAAATTATATAAAAATCACCCAAATATAAAATCTAATTCATTAATTTAGAGGCATTATATTATAATGCAAATAGAAATAAACATTTATAACGACATTATAAAATCTAAAGCTAATTTCTCTAAAGAAGATTCAAAACAAGAAAAATACTAAATGATCATGGATTGCTTACAATCTAAGAATTTTATCATGATATTTACTTGATTAAAGAATTAGATTTCATGTATTAATTGATAGATTGTTGAAAGGATTAATGGATTGGATTAGCATGGATTTACTACACATTCAAGTCATTATCCCAATTGGATGGAAATGGTGGGTTTAAATAAAGAGAGGGGTGGGAGATTTTATGGAATTTAAAATTCCATGGAATTATATATAGAGTTGGAGGAGGATTCAAGAATTATATAAACCATTAGAGGAGTCTAATAGGGTTTAGTGGGGGTTTAGATAGGTTTATAGGAGAATTAGGTGGAGACTAGGTACTATGCATATAGGAGAGACTAGGAGATAGGTGGGTTTTTTGTGAATTTAAAATTCACAAGTTGGTTTAATGAGGATTTTTAGTTAAATATGATGTTAATAAGTGATTTAATAAAGGGATTAATTTTGGATAGGAAATATGTGGGAAATGAAATATGGAGAGGGGACTTAGATAATTGAATATGAGGTGAATGGGTAATGTTAGATGAAATAATGATGAAAGGATTAATTAACTAATTGTTCAACATGATTATACAAGGATAAGTATTATAATTAGCTAAGATAAATAGGTTAGTGAATATTTATTCATAAATTTTTCCCTTCTTTGAAGAGCATTACGTCTAGATGAAGGAGAAGGAGTAATGGTTTTTCAAAGAAGAAAGACACTCATTGATGAATGTTAGTAAATGATGTTAGTGGACATGTGATGATTCGCCCTTGAAGGGACATATGAATAAGAATGAGATGGATGGACACTCAAAAATAATAAATGAGTGGTGGGATGTGCAAAGAAGATGAAGGGTTTATATGCTAAATGGGGGATTGATGATGAAGAAGATGAAATCGACATGAGTAGTGAGCTAAAAATTGATGATGCCCCTGGTAAAGACATATACATAGGGAAAAAAAATGATTATGTCATGATTGTTGACACATACTAAGGGGTAATCAACCATAGCATGATGATGATAAGATAAAAGGCCACAATATTTAAACTTATCTCAGGTAAGGACACATACCAAGGAGAGCTATAGACCAATATGATAAAATCTACAATCTTTTGATATATCCCAAAAAAAGATAATGAATTGATAATATATGAAGGAGATGAGAGAGAATAAATAATATGATCAAGTGAAGGGGAAAAATTGGAATACAATACATTGAATCAATGAGCCATAATATGATTAATAGTGATGATGTCCCTAATAAGGACACATGCAATGGAGTAAGAGATGATAACAAAGTTACAGTTCTATTCATACCTCAATTGAAGGAGGAAATTGTAAATTTTAAATGATGAATTGACTAATAAATGATAATGGATGACTAATGGAGGAAAATATGGATGTTGTGATTTGTTAGGCCAATCAATAAGTGTGAGTGATTGATGAAAACATTAAGGAGATGATTGCAAGGATGGTGATTGATCAATAAATTGATTGATTAATGATTGATATTATACCTCAAGTATTTGAATAATTAAATACTTGGGGATGATGAGGGATAAAAGAGATGTGATGATGAATGATTGGAAAAGAGGAGAGAGTAGTCAAACTGACCTTAGACACATTATGTGACTAAGCACTGCCTACATAGTCTGAAAAGACCTCAGGTTGATGTAGTTTAGACTAGATGGGAGATGATAAGATATACTAGAGTAAGAGGATGGAAATTAATGTTGGACATGTTATTTATTATATTGGGGATGATTTGACTTAAATGTTAGACATGAAGATAAATGTCTAGGAGAAATAATGGGAGATGAGATGTTAGATGTTGATGACTAGAGATATGATAGATGAGTAACTAAAAGATATATATGGGATGATAAATAGCTTATATGCATGATTGGATATTAGATGAGTGGATTGGGATGATCAACTTGATGATGGGATTAAAATGATTAGACATTTAGACATGTAAGGGAGGATATGAGAAATGATGAGTGTAATCCATTCTCAAGCCGTCATTATTGTAATTGATCTCATTATGGTATAAGAAATATTATGTAAATATATCAATATGTATTATTCCCCATGATTTAAATATTACCAAGAGCACATTGTGCCAAAGTGCATGATTATTAAAGGGGAAAATGATGAACTCTACACAGGTCACCCAAAATCATTATTATATATTTTTTTGGCTCCATCATAGCATCCTCATTCATTACAACCTTGACAAAAGAGACATGATTTAATGATAATTAAAATAATAATAAAAGAAGATAAACATAGACAAGTAAACAAACATATTCATATATATATATATATATATATATATATATGAAAAAAGACATGAAAATAATTAAAACATCATCGAATATCAAAACACACAAGTATGTACATACAGATGCATTGTGGTTAGTGTCTTGTATATTATCATGATGAGAGTCAATGAGATGATTGATTAGGTGATGATTTGGACTAATTTGGTTGTGATGATGTGAATTTGGATTAAGGTTATAGACTTGGACAATGGTATGGAGTTGGAGTAGACTTGGATTAGGATAAGGTATTGATAAGGACTTGGATAATAAGATGATAAGATGACTAAGACATAAGATAGGATGAATAATATATTTAGGACGTAGGATATGATGACATATGACAAGATGATTCAGATATTGTGGGATTTTATAATTTTTAGGGTTTTTTGAAATATATGTATGTACACTATATAAATGGGGTTACTATAAAAGGAAATACCAATCCTAACAACTATGATAAGGATGAATAAAATAATGGATGGGATGAAAAAAGGATAAGGGTTATGCTAACAAGGAGATGAGGACCAAGGAAGAATGGACTAAGGATTTCCAAATACCACATCATGAGGGAACCAATTTTCTATTTGCCCAAGTGTCCATTAGAATATATTCTGAGATGATTCCAAAACATTTCCCAAGACATATTACACTCCCTTAAAAAGGTTAAGACTATAAAAAAGCATGGACATAATAGAATGCAAGATATGATGGAAGATGATGGGTAAGAATAATTGATAGAGGGATAATATAGGGAAGGATGACATGGATGGGATTGATAAGGGATGGATATTGACCCCCAATGTTGAGGTATAATGTGGATAAAAGACTATTTTACCATAATTTTAGAAACCAGTTTTCATCATGATACTTGCCTAAGGCACTAGAAGACTAGTTATCACCATTAGATAAATGATTTTTTTAGGGCATCTTAATTTATTGGTGATAGGTGTAAGATATAAGAATTCAAATATTTTCATGATCTTCAACCAACACCTATTCTTGAGATATGTGATATTGGGACCATGTTTTTGTTTTTAGATGTATTAAGGTCCTTGTGACCATTGTTGACTCTTGAATTAGATCCATCCAAACATCTAAACTAGATGTCTTTGTCATCCCTATGAGAGATAATTTTACCTAGGTTTGTGAGGTGTGAAATGGATGGATTTAGGGTTTAGATTTGATGGTGATGTATAAGAATTGAATGGATGATAATATCATGATAGAAAGGTGTGATTGGTGATTGGGAAGTGGGACTCATAGTCGCACACACTGTTGCATATGTTAGACATATTAGATGTTTCATAGTTTATTGGTGACATATGAAAAAATATAGTAAGACATCCAAGATACTTTGACTTTGTAGTTATTCTTTTATTTGATTATTTGAAGGATTATTGGCCATATTGATAGTGCTTTTAAAAAGGATTTTTATATTTAGTTTGATTATATTTTGACTATCCCATGGTGCCTGACATTGGGCTTCACAAGAAGATTTGAGAGATGATGATTATTTTGACTTTGATGGTCCCCTAGTGCCTTAAAGAGGGTTTCAATAAGGGAATAAACTTTTTTATTAGGATAATTATTTGAATTTTATTGAGTTTGACTTTATATATCAAAGATTATTTGATCATCATCTATGACTTTTTGAATATGGTTTTGGACCTTTGTATTTATGGCACATATTATGTTACTCAAGGAAGGGTATAATGGTGTATGTTCCTATTAATACCTATGGAGGGAGGTGATTAAATGATCATGAACATGAATAAAAGGGTATATGATGGATGAAAGTGGGGGAAATGGTATGATAAGGTCAATGAGTGGTGATGGGATAATGTGGTCCTCATAGAGGTTCCTACAAGACCTAGTTTTGACATTGGATAAAATCTCCTCAAGATCATTAAAAGGATCACTAAGAATATCTATAAGACATGTATTTGAGGTAGATTAGATTCATTGATTGATAAATATTTTAAGAACTCTTTTATGACTTTATCATCCTCATTGGGATTAAAACATATTATTTTTGATTGGTTGACATCTATATTGGAGGTATCCACAAATAGGTAGGCATCATGGCTTACAATATCTATGAAGGATGATGTTTATAACATGGTATCTGATTCAGATATAGTGTAGGACATGATCTTGATGTAAATAATACTTATGTTAACTCTAATGCTAATTTTGACAAGGTTGTAAGAGATGTTAATGAGGTAATTCTACTAATATAGGATTCTTTATCCATAAGTGACCTCTTGAAATGGGGTTTTTGATGTGATGATGGGGAGATAATTGATTAAATAAAGATATGCCCATAGAATAGGGAATCATGAGAGAGGGGAAGACTAGGTTTATGATAAATGGACTCATCATTAATGAATGATTTCTCAAATATGGGGGACCATGGAAGATGGACTTGGTGTCTTGACCTTGGCTCAAAAAGGGAAGGGCTTGATCATGATTAGGAATAGAATCTTAACATACCTCTTCTTGTTCACCCTTAGGTGTAGATTCATATAACTCATCCTCAGTTTCAAGGTCACCATGGTCAATGAGGTCTTGGATATAGTTTTTGAATGTGTGACAATGATCAATCATATGTCCCCAGGCTTGGTGATATATATAGTAATGGTTGGTTTTATACCAAGAGGGATTAGGTTTGGTAGCATCAAGATGTCATATGGGTAGATAAACCATCATGTAGATGAAAATAAGTTACTAGAATAGGGCTTCTAAGGATATAAAACTAGGAGTATAGGGCATCTCTTAACTTCTTTGAATTGGGCAATGAAGAATTAGAATTTATATTGGATAGTTATTGTCATAATTGGGTGGGAAGATTAGTAGTAGAAGAGGTGGTAAGGACTGGATTACATTTGATAATATAAAAAGGGGTAAATGACTAGTGGATAGAGGATTTGAATGGGACTGGGTGGTATGAAGACTAAGAATTCACTGATAGGAAAGGGTGTGGACTGGAGGTAATGTTGGGTGGATATGGTCAAAGTATATAGGACATGAAGTGCTCATCTATAGGAGGAGGGAAAGGAACACATACTTATTGAACATGAGGCATTTCTCAATCAGGTTATTGACCAAATCATTTTTGGATGTCATGGATAAAGATAGGAAAAATTATGAATGATGTGTTTTATTAACCCTAATTGATAGGTACAAGGGAGTTGAATGGAAATATTGAAGAATAAAGATGGGATGTGTGTAAAAATTTGGAAAAAGGATTACTTTAATCTAATCTCAAGTTTGACTCAATGTTCGATGTGATGTGATGTTCAAGGAGGTAAGACAAGATCAAGTAGACCAAATTAGGACATGAGCTAGACTTTGATGATGTGGAAAGAGTTGTTTACCAATGTAGATAAATCCTAGTGTATGAAAATAGACTTGATGGGATGAATAATATAGATAAGGGGATGGGTTATAATATTAATAGGACTAGGTTATATAGGCAAAGAATATGGTGATGGACAAGGTGATTAAGCTAGACAAGGTCAAGATGAGTGGTGTGATTAAGAAAAGGTGAGTAATAGGTTTAGACTAGGACCCTGAGAATGAGAAAGATAATATGAAGTGGGGATGAGAGGATAATATGTATTGGAATATGAAAATATGAGGGGATGATTATAATGTAACTAGGTCCAAAGAAGATGGATAGGAGTAGATGATAAGCTCTAGGACAAAGGATAATGATGATGGTCAAGATTAGGTGGTGATTAAAGAATAGATGATAGTTAACCTAAAGGTTATATTTGACTATGGGGATAATATTTGTGTGTTTAGTTCAAGGGATACAAATAATACATGCCTCCATAACACACAAGAAAATAATCAAGCCATAAACCTAGAATTAATTAGTGACTCAAGAGTATAACCTGATGACTACACCATCTAATGGATTCAGAGGTGAGGCTATAAGCTGTTTCCCATTATAGAATATCCCAACCCTCTAAACCCCATTTAAACATAATGATCACTATGGGAGCTAATACTGACTTTGATATCAAGTTGTCTATTATGATTGAAGGTATTATTCTAGGTTATATGATCTCTCGAAGGGCATCCCTAATATACACTAGGTACATGGGGCCTAAATCCATATAGGGTGTTGTTTGATGCTTGGGGTTAGAGAGTTAACTCTTTTTGTTCATGAAATACCTATATGGAGTTAACCTCTTAGACTAATGATAATTATCTCTAGTTTTTATACTCCACCAGAACATGAAGTGTGGTTGAATTTGTGGTGATAAAATTCAGTCACTAACCCATATGAATATGGAAAGTGTGTGATATTCACTTCCACATCATATTTCATCCAAAAAAATAAAAATGGGAGGGTTTGTTAGTGGTTTTTGATCCTCTAAAACTCTCACTAATAGGATTTATGAAGGAGAGCATACACCATTGTAACCCTCAGATATATATAAGCAAATAAAAAGTTGATCAACTTATTAATTAAGTGTGATATATACAAGATGGTTTTCAAAATGCTAAAATATTTAAAAGGTATCCTATAAAGTAAGTGATTAGTAGTTTTAATTTGGAAATCTTGAGGGGTAACCTACAAGACAAGATGTTATACAAAAACAAAAAGGTGTCAAAATGTGACCTATAGTACAAGTGGTTAATTTAGTAAAATCAAGTGAGACAAAACTACCACCAAATTTGTAAGTGTAAAAATCCAAACCAAATGTTATTCTAATAAGCCTCAATAAAAACACTAAAAAAATCATGGGTTTTACACTATAACTCTTTGAATGAGGGGCTAAGACATATAAATCTAGGGGAAGCATCCCCCAATGGGGTCAAGGGAAGTACCCCTTACAGGCTTAAGGGGTATCACCCCTTATGGGGTCAAGGGGCAATGCCCCTTGTGGGGTCTGAGGGTAGTACCTTAGGTGTGCTCCCTATCACGGTATATGTTAGGGTTGAGGGGAAAATACCTTAATGACTAAATTAATTTGAGGCTTATAGTACCCTTGGAATAACTCAAAATTCACCAAAAATGGTCCTAAAAATGCACTTAACAAAGACAATTTTAAAGATAAATAGAGGCCAATTTCAAAATTTGAGTTATGCAAAATCTAATATATTTTATATTTATAAATGATGATAATAAACTCTTTATTTTAAATTACTTCTATAAACTTATGATTATTTACACTACTAGTTAATACCTTTTTTAAAAATAAACTTATGTAGATTATAAACTAGATTAGTTTTTATTTTAATTGACTAAAGTAGAATAACTAAATAATGGACACTAATCAACTAATGTACTAATTAATAATTTTAGATATTACAATATACATTATCAAAGAAATTAATAACATCATTTTGTTGTAGTTGCACCAAAATGATATCACTATCTCTGGCGAAGACTGATTGAACTTAATTCCATCTTGTGGGTCATGGACGTGAAGGAGGTTTAGGTTTGTTAAAAAATATGGGTTGTGAACCAAATTATAATGAGGAAACATGTGTGTAGTTGAGTTTTTTTCAACTCAAAGGAATGTGGCCTCATGTACTATGATTTTGGCAGTATGAATGAGATGGGCAACAATCATTATGGGTAATGGAATGCAATAAAACACTCCAATAAGTTCAAGGTTCTAATCCCAATAACATTTATTATGTTACATATATGCATGCAAAGTGTTATACTAATTTATAAAATAATATGTCTTAACTTAGAAGTGTAGATCATAAAAGACATGGGTATCATTTTATGGTAATGAAAAAGTGTCTTCCTAGATTAGTTCACCCATACCATCATACACATCCTATGCTAAACGATGAGTTCTAGAATAGGGTATGGACATCCATCAAGGAATAATTGAAAGTAGATTTTGGTAAGATATTTTTGGATTGTGGAAACCTATAGATGGGGTGTAAAGAGATGTTGTCTTTGAGAATTTGATGATTGTTGGATAAGCATAAGACATAATCCAATACACTAAGGGGAAAACTTATATCTATTAGTCAAAGCCTTTCAAAATCATTTTGCCAATTATATAATGAAATAAAAACATCCAATTTGTTTATCTATAGGATTTTAAATAAATTTCCAATGAAATTAAAATATTATGCAATTATTATATATAGAACTTAAGAGACAAGAGACATATATCATTTGAAAGACCAAAACCATATAAATCTCATAGACTCACATTTGGTGTAAATGATGCCATGGATATTGACATCAATCTCATGGATCCAAAGGTAAAAGTTTATGAAATTAGGCAAATAAAATAGATAATTATTTATTTAATTTATTAAGACTAACATAGACAATTAATTAAATATTAAGACTAGACTAGACAAGTATTAAAAAATTACACCACCTAGATGAGTATGCAAAACAAACTTTCAGGCCCCCAAAAAAGAGAATTTATAAGTTAAAAAGCATAATCAATTCAATGTAAAATAGAAAAATAGTGTAATTGTATTAATAGGCAAGCAAAATAAATTAATTAAGGACTCTCACATATGATAATGTCTTATTAAGATTGTAGAACACTATAAATAATGGCTACTTTTCAAAATTACCATTAATAGTGAATAAAATTATTTAACTATTCTTAATATATATATTTATACAACTATTAGTTAACCATAAAAATAAAATAATTTATGGCCCTTATTACTAACACTATATAGAAGCTAGACAATGGAGTATGATTTTGTCTACAAATAAAAAACTGAGGTGATTTTATGACATGATCTAGTATCATAATGTCACAATTGCAAAGCAAGACCCTACAATCAAGCATAAACAAAAATGAATATCAAGTTTAATATAGACAATTTATCACTTATTGATAGTAATACACCACCTTTCGATATGTGGTTTCATAAAAATATTCAAAAATATAAAAAATAAAAGGATATAGAGTCTTCAACCTGATACCTAATGGATTTAAACAACTTTATTGGCCTAGAACAAAATATGATAGAAGTAAAATAGAAAGGCCAAGGTTACTTTTTAATACATAATACTAGAAATAAATGTAGGTTACAATATTAAATGTTTATATTATTAATAGATCAACAATGTGTAAGATTAACATACCAAAAATAATCACTAAAAAATAGAAAAAAAGTTTAATATTGCACCCAAGTTGTGAAATTTAACCCATGTTCAAAAGCAAATTTTCTAATCCTGTAGATGTCAATTTGTACAAAAATGGCTTCCAATCCTCTTTCCTAACTTGCAAGCTTATCTACATGCATTACTAGCTCAAGTAGGTAAAATCAAGAGGAGGGCTCCCATCATGGTTGCCAAATGTGAGATGATAAATTTGAGAAATTGCTTATGATATGCAAATTATATCAAAATAACCCAAATATACAATCTACTTCATTAATTTAGAGGTATTAGACTATAATTTGAATCTAAATAAACATCTATAAAAACATTATAAAATATAAAGCTAATTGCTCTAAACAAGAGTCAAAATAATAAGAAGACTAGATGATCATGGATTGCTTATAGATTTAGAATTTTAGTGTGATATTGACTTGATTCAAGACTTGGATTACAAGGATTAGTTGAGAGATTTATTAAAGGATTAATGGATTGGATTAGCATGGATTTCTTGCACATTCAACTCATTATCCCAAATGGAAGGATATGGTGGGTTTAAATAGAGATAAGGGAGGGAGATTTTATGAAATTTAAAATTCCATGGAATTCTATAGAGAGTTGGAGTATTGGAGAATTCCAGACTCCATTAGATGATCCTAATGGGGTTTAGTGGGGGTTTAGCTATGTTTATAATAAAATTAGGTGTAGACTAGGTACTAGGCATGTAGGAGAGCCTAAAAGATAGGTAGGGTTTTTGTGAATTTAAAATTCATAGGTGGGTTTAATGGGGATTGTTAGATAAATGGGATGTTAATAAGTGATGTAATAAAGGGATTAATTTTGGATAGGAAATATGTGAGATATGAAATATAGAGAGGGGACTTAGATAATTAAATAGGAGATGAATGGACAATCTTAGATGAAATAATGATGAAAGGGATTAATTAACGAATTGTTATGTGTGATTATATAGGGACTAGTATCAAAATTAGCCATCCTAAATAGGTGAGCAAATATTGATGCATATAGATAGTTTTAACCTTTTATTGACAAGAACATAATGGAGATCGATAGAAGCACTCTTAGTTAACTCAAACTATGATTTTATACAAAATTCTAGAATCATAAAAAAAATGTTGAGATCATGAACAAAACACTACGATCATGAAAAAAATGTTAAGATCACCAAAACATTGATATCACCAAAATGCTAGGATTGTGACCAAAACACCGGGATCACGACCAAAATTGTCAGGATCATGATTAAAATTTGAGATTGTGACCAAAATTTCAAGATTATGAAAAAAACACCAAGATCATCAAAATTTTAGGATCGTGACCTAAATGTTGATATTGCTAAAAATTTGGAATCACCAAAAAGGTGGAATCATGAAAAAAAGTTGGGGTTATTAACAAAATGATGGAATAACACTACAAATCAATGGAAATGATTAGAATCAATAGAATAACCCTATATTATCAACTAAATAATTAAGGTAAAACCCTTTATTTTCATTTTATCTATATCTTTTTGAAATTGGTGGGATTACCCTATTAATTGATGATATCACCTTGCTAATCGATAAAATTGCTAGTTTCTTGTTCTTTGTGTCTTCTATCTACAAAACAATGGGATAACCCTGATAAATGGTGGAATCTCTCTATGTAATTTTCTTGTGAGTTAAATAAACAACTCTCTAACTTAATTTCAAGGCCACATTCAAAATTTAACTTTTTTATGCAGGATACGCTAGTCAAAGACATGGCTTTATTCAAACAAACACTTATTTTGGTGCAACTAAAAAGAACTAAAATTTGCATTTGGTGGTATAAAAATTACTTGTATTTTCGTTACTTGAATGTTTGTATTGTTTATTTTTTTGTGAGTCACTCAGTGTGTTTATACTCTCCCTTTACCCCATTAAGGGAGCTTGGATGACCAAAAACACATAGACTATTATTATCTTTTCCAAAAGAGAACTAGAGTATGTTCTCCTCTTACCCACTTATGGGGTCCTAAGGGTAATAAATAGTGAAAATTCCCATTTTATTTTTGACTACATGAAGTGGATTTAATCACCCCATCACCATTTTATAAGGTACAAAAATTGGGATTTCATCTCCCAACATACGTATCAACCTCGTAAATCTGATGAGGGATATAAATTGAGGGTATTATCACTAAAAGTGTAGATAAATTATCAATAAAGGATAATGTGAAATCAAGGGGTTTATCCCTAATGATACACTATCAAAAATCACCCTCAAAGTCCAAATTTTAAATATCACTTCATTGAGACCTTTACAATTGAAGTGGTCACAGAGGGCCTACACCCTCTTGTGAATTGCCAATTATTTATTTTTATTCGATGGATTTTGAATCCCATGTATCATGAGGTATATCAGGGACCATTTAAAAAATCCTTGTCAAAAATTTATAATAAGATCAATTAGTCATAAATGATTTATAGTTCGAGGGAAACCAACCTCCCACAATATATCATGACATACCACTTGAATTGAAGGTTAAAATATTAACCTATTCCCACTTTTTGTGAGGTAGATACATGAGATATGATCACATTGCACACCTATTTTTACACTAAAAATAGGGATTGTATTATATGTGTATTATTGATTGATTTTTGTTTTGTACCTCATGATACATGTTACATCTTAAATAAAATCAAATAATCCCAATTCAAAAATTTGTCATTATACATTTGTGTAATGAGGCATTACTTTGCCTAATTTTTGAGTCATTTTATCTTGTCTTAACATTATTATACTTGATCACAAATAATTAAAATTAGGTCCATTTTGACCCAAATCTAATTTAAAACCAATCATCTGCATTAGGTCTATTTTAAACCCATTCCTATTTTGAGTAAACCATCCCAATTCCAATCAACTTTGACCAAGCAAATCAAGTCAAATTAGGTCAAATTTGACCAATTCAAACAAACTCAACATTCCAAATCAAGTCTAAATGTAGTTAAATTTGACAAAGTTAGACAATATTTTAAAGTCAACTATCAAGTATAATCATGGTCTATTTTGATCAAGTCAAATATCATGGTATATTTTGACCAAGTGTAATTAATTCTAGATCAATTAAACATCCAAATTTAAAATAATATTATTATCTTTCCATTCCATGTCATGCACCATTTAGTTGGGAATTATGAAGTAATTATTGTCACCAAATATTCCACCCTAGAAGATGGTATTTAAGCTTCTTCCATAGTTGGGTGACATTGTAATACTTATAGGTATGTGGGTTTACTTATAAGTATAAATAGACCTCTAGTTTAAGAGTTAGCTCCCTAAATGTATCTTGAAATGCTTATCACCTAACTAACTAGTTGCTTGTGCAGAAAAGAGTTAGAAATTTTCATGAAATGAAAACTAATCTAAGGGGTTGATACACCAAGGTGATTTACACATGACCATCATACCTCTTTCACTAAGAAGCAAGGCATACAAACTAGCTTCTAAGTCCTAGAAGATTCTAACGCAAGTGTTTCAACATAGAGGTGATATGCATGAGACAACACAAGGTAAGTGAATCAAATGGAAAATTTCACACTCTAAGGACAATTATACACTTAAAAATATTTTTAACACACTAGATACACTCTATATCACTTGTTAGAATAAGAACTCTTGTATAAAAATGAAAAGATAAGGAAAGCAAGGATAGAGGATTATCACTTCACCATAAATCACTTTGAACACTTGAACACATTTTTATGAACTCAAAACAAGTCTTTTATTAATTTTTCAAAGATAAAATACATTGTCATTCTAGTAGGGATTCACCATACATGGTGTGGTATTAATCTATAAGAGCCAAAATGGCTACTACTTATAGAAATGGAAAGAGAAGTGAGAATTCCAAGAGTCATAAGAGCACTTATCAAACTAAGAGGAGTTACACATATAGGATAATGAATTAGGAAATATACCATGTAAGGTCTCATAGGAAAAATGTCCCTCAAGGTCATGAAACTCTTAAAATGTGGTATAGGACTCCTTTTACTTGCTTACAAAATTGCCTTCATAATTTGGCCCTTTTGGAACATCCCATAATTTACTAGGCATAGATGTGATGATTTAACTAAGGGGGAGGGTTTTTAGACATAATACACCATGCATTGGTTTCATCCCTAATAATTAGGATTATTTTGCATGAGTTATCATTGCTCGTAGTCTAAATAACTCCTCTTTCACTCACCTTACACACTTGACACTGAGGTTGCCTTCAATTTTCTAATCTGATCAATACAAGGGAGTGTATGACACCTTTTAGGACACTTCATGGCCTTATATTCCTTAATAAGTCCTTAAAAAGCCTCCCACTTTATGTTTTCACTCTCTGACTAGCTTGTTCACTATGCCATATTTGACTGGTTGAGATGAAGGCACTTGAAAAGACACTTGTGAGATCATTTTATACAATAAATTAATATGATAATATATATTTAGTATAAATCTCTCTCCTAAAGTTTATTTCATCCTTTGAAACCCTTCTATACCTACACAATACATAAAACTTTCAAGAAAAGACCTTTTCTACTTTGTCTTTATAGGTCGAGTGAAACTAAAATTGATGAAGAGGATCCCTGGATATCCCTCTACAACATCCAACCATTTACCAAGCCATTCCATGCCATCTAGATGCATCTCTTGCTTTATCTTCCCAATCAACTCTTTAGCAAGGGTTTGTGAGGGTTTAGAGTACTTTTCACCCTTATCCTTTATTCCTAAAGGTATGACATTGGATTTGAAAACCAATTCCATGAATATAATATTAAAGGACTCCTTAATCATTCCAAAACTCCTTAGACCCCCATGCATAGCTTCCAAGTAGGTATGGGCATCTTAAGTTGGCCTCTTAGGCTTTATTCTTCATTTTTCATAGGCTTGAGTTGGTCTGAGCTAAGAAATGGCCCACCCATGATCTAATTTTCAATACAAGAGATTAGAAACATCTAATTTATCCATATAAACATGTTCAAATGGGTTATAATGTTCTTTCAATGTTATAAGTGAAAATAGACCCCCGAATGGACAATAGGCCTAGTTTAGATCTAAAGGTCTGCCTACATGCTTGTGAGTTTTGAACACACTAATTGGTCTTATCCACCTATTAATGGTTCCTAATATTGGTATATGCCTCATTAAACTTACCACATCTCATTTAAATGTTTCACCCACCCTTATCTCTCCTTATCATCCTTTTTCTTTAAAACCTATAAGTTTGCATCCTAGGGGAGTACCCTCTATTTGAGACAAAACAAAGGGCACTTCCCATATTGTATAAAAAAAAGTGAACATGTGATGGGATTATCCAATTAGTGGATATGATTTTTCAAAATTATGAGATCTTTATCACAACATTAGGCCCTCTAAATGCATCAAAACCTAAAATAGACTCATGGAGCATGTTGATTGTATACAGGGTCCTATATATGGAATGTGGTTTATCTTGTTAGAAACTTATTAAATACATTTTAAAATGTTTTGAGAGTGTAATAGGATGGTAAATATCATTTTCCAAGTGTTCACCATGCTCAAAAACCTTTATCCAACCTTTCATTTCTCTCTCACCTTGACTGGTCAAGTCTGCAGGTTGACTGACTATGTTTTTGTCTTGAAAGAGTTGCTTATAGGTGGTATTGAATGGTTTATTCCTTATATCACTTCCAAAATACATTATTAGAGTTTTAAAGGTAAATTTTCAATAATTTTTATTCATTCACCTCAAGTTCAAGCTATGCCAACCTTCATAGCACCATACTCTTGCTCATTGTTATCTACAATCAACTATAGTTAACTGTTTTAGCACTGAATGGAGGTCATGTAGGTGAGTATCCATCTTATAAATTGTGAAATATGGTATATTATCCTTTTGATATCATTTTTAGACAACTTACACTAATTTTTTTGTGTGTTTCCATATCTAAACTCATCTCATGGGCCTATAGGACTCCATAATCAACTATAGGTTAGTTATCTTAAGCAAAGAACACCTGTAGGTGTTGATGGGGTCAAAAACCTATAATTACAACCTTTATTGATGAAATTTGTGATCCTTGATATAAATTTTAACTCAACAAGACCACTTAAACATGAACATATACCTTCATACTGCAACTTTGGATGTCAAAGGATTTGAGAGTTTGAAATACTATAGAAATAACTGAATGAACATAGTGAACAAAATTTAGTATTGGAGGCTTTCAAACACTTCTTTCCCCTAGTCATACACCCTATTTATTTTTCAAGGTTATACCCATAGGATAGGGATACAATATATATGCATTTATATTGATCATAACTATATGTAACATTGCTATATATTAAATCCAAAAACATTGAGGGCTCCATTTTGGAGCTTTTAGGGATTTTGTCCCTAAAGTTCAATTCTCTTTTTTTTGAAGTGGATCCTCACTCTTACCTACCAATAAAATGTATAAAACATGTATATCATGCTATCATTTAACTTTGAAAACCTTAGGAAGGCTTCCAAACATGTCAAATCTCCTCTATAACAACCCTAATATCTCTATATAAGGCCACTTGTAGGTGGACATCTCTATATGCAAGATAGTGAGTGTGATTATAAGGGAAGTGTGTATATGATATGAATTCATACCTAGTTTTCAAGAAATTTATAACTCAACACACCTCATGGGGGTATTTCACATGCTTGTATGTTTCCATGACCACCTTCAGGTCTTTGTGGGGCCACCTATAGGTGTGTATTTGTAGGTTGTAGGGAAATGGGTAGAAACATGAACCATGGGCATGATATGTGATTATTAAAATTAGTCTTATACAATTAAAAGTTTCTCAAATGGATTATTACAACTTTAAGGACCTAAAACAAGATTCAATACTACCATTCTAACATTTTCTATCTCTTGTAGGTTTTGGTACAGTTGTAGTATACATGTAGTGAATGTGGTCATGAACTATATGCATGGAATGTGATCATGTAATCTATATTTACACTCTCTAAAAATTTTAAAATGATATTTCACAACATTAAAATGATTTAAAAAACTTTACACACCTGTCTTCAATGTGACATTCTCTTGAGAGCACCTATAGGTGCATGTTAATGGAGTATGATTATGTGTGTAGAGATATTGGTCCTCACAGTTTGTCATATATCACTTGGAGAGGATAAATTTTATTTATAATATTTAAGTATTATTTCCAACACCTTTTTTAATCTTAAAACACCTCCATAAATGTCCTCATAAGTCCACACACCATGACTTAATTTATTATATATGGAACCATGCAAGAAATTGACTATAAGTTTTGAACTATGACTACAACTCTATTATGCTAGCTGTTAAGGTGTGGAGCTAAAAGCTTCACCAAAGGAGCAAGTTGCAGGATTGTAGGAATTACACAGTCATTGGCATTGGTTAGGAGTGATTGACCTCAGTCAAGAGTCGACTAGGAGATTCCGGCATCGGTCATGGATCGGCTGACGTCGGTCAGGTGTAAGCAGGCAGGAACCGATGTCAGTTACCTGTGCATCTAGAAAGATATTTTCATGGACAGAACAGACTATTTGCATGATAGGATTAAGTGATAGTCTTAAGTCTACATCTCTATCTTTAGTAAGACTATTTTAGAGCCCTTGTTTAGGAGGTGCATCTATTGGTTGTAAGTGCATGCTCATGTTTCCTAATTTTATATATAGGATTAAATCTTCATAGCTTATTAAGAATTAGACTGTACAATATTTGTATTGTAATTGTGAGAGAGAACTCTTGAGGGAAAGAGATCTAAGAAGAGATCTATACATCTGAGAGAGGTGTGGAAGAAAAGAAGTTTCCTCAATTGTAATTCCTTCTTTAAAGAGTTTAATACAAGTTTTCAGGGTGGTTTCCTGTATCTCTTATTCTTTGCTATTTATCACTCTAGTTACTTATCATTCTAGTTTAATTCCATATTTAATTACTTTCATATTGTAATCAACATTGTTGGTTGATCCATAACAAGTGGTATCAGAGCTTTGGTTGCAAGTTCTTGAGCTTGATACCAACAAGTGGTATCAGAGCTCAGGTTGACTAACAAGTGTTTCAGATCTGGTTAGTGTGTATTGATTACATGTTACTCACATGGATTTCTATTTGAGTGGGAGAAGCAATGGTAGAAAAAAGTAAATTGAGAATTGAGAATTTTAATGGCAAGAATTACCAATTATGGAGAATGCAGATAGAAGATTATCTGTATCAAAAAGATCTATACTTACCGTTAGGTGGAGCTGCAGAGAAGCCCACAGACATGGATGATGAAGAATGGGAAGTTCTTGATAGAAAGGCTCTTGGATCTATAATATTGATTCTAGCATCTACTATGATATCTAATTTATCATAGGCAAAGTCTACGATAGAGTTAATGACCACTTTAGCAAATTTATATGAAAAACCCTCAGCTTCAAATAAGGTATATCTTATGAAGCAGTTATTTAATTTGCAAATGCAAGAAGGTGGATTTGTATCTAATCATCTAAATGATTTTCATAGAATTGTGAATCAATTAAATTCAGGCAAAATAGTGTTTGATGATGAAATTAAAGCTATATTAATCTTATTCTCTTTACCAGAAAGCTGGCATAGCTTAGTAATGGCAGTTAGTAATACTACATCTGCTTCAAATATTTTAAAAGTAGATGATGTGGTTAGTGTAATCTTGAATGAAGAAATTCGCAGGAAAAGCACAGAGGAGACATTAGGGAATGCTTTAAGTTTTGAGAGCAGGGGAAGGTAGAAAGAGAAGGGCAAGAAATGGAGATCAAGGTCTAAGTCAAAGATGAGAGGTAGATCTAATTACAAAAATGGCAGGAGGACAGCATGCTGGAATTATGGAAAGATAAGGCACATAAGCAAAGATTGCTAGTCAAAGCCTAAAGAAGACAGACAACATGAAGGTAAATAAGAAGCAAAGGTTGTAGGTATTACACAAGATGATCTTATATTCTCTTTGCATAATAATATAGAATCTTGGGTTTTAGATTTTGGTGCATCTTTCCATGCAACCCCCAATAGAGAATATTTTATTGACTATGTCCATGGAGATTTTGGAATAGTTTACTTAGGGGATGATGAGCCTTGCCAAATAGTTGGCAAAGGAAAAGTGCAGCTAAAAATGTAGAATGGAAACACATGGGTGTTGAGAGATGTCATGCATGTTTCCAGCCTGAAGAGGAATTTGATTTTTGTAGGAAAGTTAGGGGATGAGGGTTGTACAATAACTCTCACAGTTGAATCTTGGAAGGTGTCCAAGGGTGCACTTGTTATGGCTAGAGGTAAGAGAGTAGGTACTCTCTATTTATGTAATTGTATTACTGATAATTATCCTTCTGTATTATCTACTTCAGATGTAGATGCAAAGTTGTGGCATCAAAGGCTTGGCCACATGAGTGAGAAGGGAATGACAATTCTTAAGTCAAAAGGTATGTTTCTAGATTTAAAAAGCATAGATCTAGATTTCTGTGAAGACTGTATTTTTGGAAAATAGAAGAGAGTGAGTTTTCTCAAGACTGGGTCAACAAAGAAGAAGCACAAATTGCAGCTTGTTCACACAGACGTGTGGGGACCAGCTCAAGTTGCTTCTATTGGAGGATCACAGTACTATGTTTCTTTCATAGATGATGCTACTAGAAAGGTATGGGTCTATTGTATTAAGAAGAAATATGATGTTTTTGACACGTTTAATATTTGGAAAGCTATGGTTGAGAATGAAACAGGCAGGAGATTGAAGTGCCTTAGATCTGATAATGGTGGTGAGTTTTGTAGCCACAAGTTTAAATGGTATTGTTATATGCATGGAATCCACAGGAAAAGGACTATTCCAAGAACACCTCAACAAAATGGAGTTGCTTAAAGGATGAATAGAACAATCATGGAGCGTGTAAGGTGTATGAGATTGCATGCTAGATTGCCCTTAGAGTTTTGGGCAGAAGCTGTGGATACTGCAGTTTACTTGATTAACAGAGGACCCTCTACAACGCTGGATGGTAGAATTCCAGAAGAGGCATGGATAGGTAAAAAGGTAGATCTATCATTTCTCAAAGTTTTTGGTTGTGAAGCCTTTGTGCATGTTGATAAGGAAAATAGAAAGAAGCTAGATGCTAAGTCTATGAGGTGCACATTTATTGGCTATGGCTCTGATGATTTTGGATTTAGGTTTTGGAATCTAGGAACTAACAAGATAATTAGGAGCCGTGATGTTGTTTTCAATGAAAAAGTGATGTATAGTGATCAGCTCAAGAATTTGAATCAATCTAGATAGAGCAATGGAGAATTGGATGAGGTGACGGTCCAAAATGAGCTCACAAGAAGAAATAATCATAGACAGGAAAACACAGAGACCAACATCGGTCAGGTAGGGAATGACATCGACAGAACAAGAACTGATGTCGATCATACAGTGATCGACATCAGCCAGGTAAGAACCGATGTCAATCAGGCAGAACTGATGTCAATTAGTAACAGGCCTGGAAGTGATCGAGGTCGGTCACTGTCAGAGAATTTGGGCAGACAACATGTTGTGGACGAGTCTCAAATGCCCATCAGGAGGTCAGAAAGAGTAAGTAAACCTCCAATTCGATATTCCCCTTCATTATTTTATTTATTACTTATTGATGGTGGAGAACCAGAGAGTTTTGATGAAGTAATACAGGTGGAATCCAAGATTCAGTGGGAGCTAGGCATGAATGAGGAGATTGATTCCTTGAGAGAGAACCAAACATGGGATTTGGTTGAGTTGCCAGTAGGAAAGAAGACACTAAAGAATAGATGGATCTACAGATTGAAGGAAGGTGAGAATGGAAAGACGAGATATAAGGCTAGGTTAGTAGTGAAAGGATTTACACAAAAAATAGGTATTGATTTTGGTGAGATTTTTTCTCCTGTTGTTAAAATGACTTCTATACGGACTGTACTATCTTTAGTTTCTATTGAAGATTTACATCTTGATCAAATTGATGTTAAGATATCATTTCTTCATGGAGATTTGGATGAATAAATATATATGGATCAGCCAGAAGGATATGAGGTCAAAGGTAAGGAGAAGCTAGTGTGTAGATTGAAGAAAAGCTTGTATGGCCTCAAGCAAGCTCCTAGACAATGGTATCTAAGATTTGACAGGTTTATGACTGAGCATGGCTACAGTAGATGTCAATCTGACCATTGTGTGTATTTTAAGAGATTGGATAATGGTAGATATATTATTTTGTTGTTGTATGTTGATGATATGCTGGTTGCAGGATCACACATGCAGAATATCTCTGAGCTTAAGGTGAAATTAGCTCACACATTTTCCATGAAGGATTTGGGAGCAACAAAGAAAATCCTTGGCATGAGCATCAAGAGAGATAGGAAAAATCACAGGTTGATTTTGTCTCAAAAGGATTATGTGGACAAGGTGTTGAAATGGTTCAATATGCAGGATGCAAAACCAGTAAACACACCTATGGCTAGACATTTTAAGTTGAGTAAAGAACAATGTCCTAATTCACATGATGAGGTAGAGTACATGAGGAAAGTTCCATATGCTTCTGCAGTAGGAAGTTTAATGTATGCAATGGTTTGTACTAGGCCTGATATTGCCCAAGCAGTGGGAGTTGTAAGTAAGTATATGGCCAATCCAGGGAAGGAACACTGGAAAGCAGTTCAGTGGATCCTTAGATATCTGAGAGGAACCAGTAGTAGGCATTTGTGCTATGGAGGTTCAAATACTTCTCTACATGGATATGTAGATTTAGATATGGCAGGAGATTTGGATGGCAGAAGAAACACCACAGGATATGTTTTCACTGTAGGTGAAATGGTGGTTTGCTAGATATCAAAGTTGCAAAAGGTTGTTGCCTTGTCAACTACAGAAGTAGAATATATTGCAGTCACAGAGGCTAGCAAAGAGATGATATGGATGACACAATTCATGGAAGAGCTTGGAAAGGAGTAAGAGAGTTGCAAATTATACAGTGATAGTCAGAGTGCAATCCATTTGGCTAAGAATTCAGCCTTTCATTCAAGAACAAAGCATATACAACTTAGGTACCACTTCATTAGATAGGTATTGGAGGATGGTGAGTTAAAGCTGGAGAAGATCCATACAGATAAGAATCCTGTGGATATGTTAACCAAGCTAGTTACAAAGGAGAAGTTGAATCTTCATTCAACTTTCATTGGTATTCACGATTGAGTTGAAGATGGAGGAGCTAGAAGATGTTGCTGTACAGGTACTAGTGCAGCTGTTTATCTCCAAGTGGGAGATTGTTAAGGTGTGGAGCTAAAAGCTTCACCAAAGGAGCAAGTTGCAAGATTGTAGGAATTACACAGTCACCAGCATCAGTCAGGAGCGACTGACGTCAGTCAGGAGTTGACTAGGAGATGCTAGCGTCGGTCATGGATCAGCTGATGTCAGTCAGGTGCAAGCAGGCAGGAATCGATGTCGGTTACCTGTGTGTCTAGAAAACTATTTTTGTGGACAGAATAGATTGTTTGCATGATAGGATTAAGTGATAGTCTTAAGTCCGTGTCTCTATCTTTAGTAAGACTATTTTAGAGCCCTTGTTTAGGAGGTGCATCTATTGGTTGTAAGTGCATGCTCATGTTTCCTAATTTTATATATAGTATTAAATATTCATAGCTTATTAAGAATTGGACTGTACAATATTTGTATTGTAATTGTGAGAGAGAACTCTTGAGGGAAAGAGATCTAAGAAGAGATCTGTACATCTGAGAGAGGTGTGGAAGAAAATAAGTTTCTTCAATTTTAATTCCTTCTGTAAAGAGTTTAATACAAGTTTTTAGGGTGGTTTCTTGTATCTCTTGTTCTTTGCTATTTATCATTCTAGTTACTTATCATTCTGGTTTAATTCCGTATTTAATTGCTTTCATATTGTAATCAACATTGTTGGTTTATCCCCAACACTAGCTTATGAGATTATTATTTTAATGAGAGGGTTAAATTAATAATTATAGGCATGAATTAAAATAGCACAATTTTATATAAAACCACTATAGATAAATAAACCTTTTCAGGTGTTGGAAATTGACTGCAAGTCCACTGGTAACCTCAACCTATAAAATTGAACTGTTTGGCTCATAAAATAAATTCCAATCATGAAACCAAACATGTAAAACATGAGAGGAGATATTATACATCATATGAAATAAAAATCATCACATGAGTTGTATGTACTAACTCAAACAAGAGTAAAACATGCAGGGTATGGGAAAGAACAAGCAAAAATGAATAGTCAACTTGTTAGGGATGGTTCATAAAGTATAGGCCACCATTAATTCAAATAAAAACATGAAAATTAATTTTAAAAAGTTTAATATACATAGCCAAGACCTATTGATTTGGAAGTCTTGCTATTAACCATATTATCCAAAGACCTGTTGATCATTTTTGCTTGCATAGTGGAGTGATGGAGAGATAGAATGGTTTCAGCCCAATTTTAGAACTTATAAAGAATGTAAAGCATGGAAATGAGTCAAAATAAATTAAAGATACATCCCATAATATTATCCCACATGACACTCTATTTTATAGGTCATACAACCTTTAAAACTTCCCCTTTTTCACTTATTTTTTTAAATTTTTAGCTAGGAACCTACAAGTTTCAATTAGTCTTGACATTATTGAAAATTAATTTAACACATTAGATTTTTGGAACATATATAAACCTTTAAAACCATACCATTTCATTTATGACCTATATATGACCCCTAAATGACACAAAATGACATAAGGACTTAAATAGGCTATGGCCAAGGCTAATAAGACATTAAATGACATAAAATAAACTATGGAACACCTTATGAAATTTTACTAGACCCCTATGTCATGTTTTGGAATATAGGGGGTTGACTCATTTTGACTTATGGTCAAAATGGTTAATAGTCATAACATCCATCCTTTATACCATTTGAATCAATTATAACAAAAACCATACAATCATAGTAAAGCCAATGAAATCAATCCACCCTCTTTGGGGCCAATCACATCAAACCCATCTGGTTTGATCCACACTTATAATAATTGTAAAATATTCAAAATATAATGTAGATCAATACAAAATAATAAATATTGGTGGACCAAGATGTTTAAATATTTAATATATGTAGAAATAGAATACCCTTAAGGTAGGGCAACACCATACAATACTCTTTTAGGAAAGAATAACTCCATAATGTTTCTTCGAGGGGACAACCTCCAATATCCTCTTATAATAGAAGACTCAGTGGTTAATTTCATTCCTTACAATGATAATCATCTCCTTTATATAGACATCTATCTAACTAACAATGGATGCGTAACCTCTTAATCCCAATGTAGGATGACCATTATCTAATACACTAATTCCACAAGTTACTCCATTTTCCTAATATATTGGACCCATATAACTAACTAAGGGGGATGTGTACCACATGTCAGTGTCTCCATCAACCCATATACATTAATATATCATATCCCTAAATACATAACATTACTTACCTCCTTGACATGTTTCATCCCTGAAATATAGGAAGAAACCAAATAATGAGTGTGCTTCAAATCATTACACACTTGTCTCCAATCTAGATCATGTAGCCATCCATATGTGATCCTGGTAGGTGATAGCTCTCCAATCTTGTTTCCAAATTCCATTGTGATCCTTTGATTCCATTCATGATCATAATTATATTGCTTTAGTGTCCATTCATAATTATTCCTCTTATTATTCCATGTACCATATTTTGCTACACAACTTTGATTTCATCCATGCCCATAGTAGGTATTCTTTGGCTTCCATGCATAGCCATATTTATTGTAACTCTGATTTCTTATATAGCCAAAGTGCTTATTATTATGACACTCCCTCACATGGCTCCATGATTGTTTCCTCTCATGATGATGTGGGTGTCTATATACCTTAAACTTTTTATGATACTTTGACCTTATCAACCTTTTCTTCTACCTCTTCCACCTTTTGCTTTGGTGGTTCCTTTGTCTCTTGAGTAGATGATTTTTTTTTTAAATTTTATTATATTATTTCTTAATCTATGTCTTCATATGAATCTTGAACATGCTCTTCATCACCTATTTCAATCTCATCCTCATGATCTAACTTGAATATTATTGGTGCTTTTCCCACAATGATATCTTGTCAAGTGACCTTCCTTTTCCTATACCAAACTTTCATGAACTTCTTCTAAACATTAATATTGATTATTTCCAAAGTCTCTAACCATGGATATCCAAGAACCATATTCACATCATCCATATCCAAAGCATAAAAATATAAATGCAAAACAAATTTTTAGATAATAAGTTTCAAATCTTCAAACACTTGAATATTCTTACTATCTACTTGAACCTCATTGATATTCTTTGTTTGAGCATGTAGATGCTTGGCCACATTCATATTGATGAAGTTATACTTGTTGGTAGGGTTTATGGACACAATAACCTTGTTCTTTTGAATGCATCCATGAAATTGAAAAATTAGCTCATATTTGTTTAGAGCCAAATTATTTGAATCCTTATCTTCCAATTCTTCTTCTTCTTCAATTGCATGTTCTTCCTCATTTCCATTATTTTCTTCAACTAATTTTTTTATTCAACTTATTCATTATCTTCTTCATTACTATAATTGTTTTTTCACTCTTATTTATCCTTTTTTTCTTTTATATCCCATTGATCTAGGAAGACCATTTCCATTACTTCCCATGAAGAAAACTTTTGTACGAAGCTCAACTAATTAAACTAATGTTGTGCAGACCCAGACAAAGAAAGAGATAATTATGATTGCCACAAAATTGTTTGACTATTATTCTCCTTAAAAAATATCTGCCATTCTCTATCATCAATATCATCCTCCCTTGAAAATAATTTAAACTTTGTGATCCATAAAAAAAAAACTAGGGTTTAGGAAACCCTAAAATGTCAATAAATCATTCAAAACTGATCAAAACAATTCCAAATTTTTACTGTAGCTTTATCTTATGATAGTGGAACTCTAGTAAACATTTTTTAAAAAAAATTCTATAAATTTTGTTCTATAAAGAGAATATATTAAAAAACCTAAAATTGTAGTAACTCACTCCAAACATATCAAAAAAATTTGAGATTTTTTTTATAGCTTTCCTATATTATGATACATCAGAATTAAAAATTTCACAAAAAAATTCCTTACATTTTGAATGATATAATTAAATGAGTACAATACTAAAATATGAATAAATCTCTCAAAAATGAAAAAAAAGGATCTATTTTTTTATTGAGACTTCCTTGAAATAGTTTTTATATCTAATAAAAAAATTGTGAAAAAATTCACAATGGATTGAAAGATATTGACAATTCAAAAAAACTAGGGTTTCGCTCCACACAAATTACCCAAATCAAAGCTCTAATACCACTTGGTATGATCCAAACTTATAATAATTGGAAAATATGTATAATATAATGTATATAAATATAATATAATATATATTGGTAGACCAAGATGTCCAAATATTCAATATATGTAGAAATAAAATACCCTTAAGGTAGGGAAACACCATACAATATTCCTTTAAGAAGAATAACTCCACAATGTCTCTTCAAGGGGACAACCTCCAATATCTTACTAAAATAAAATACTCAATTCTTACTTTCATTCCTTACAATAATAATCATCTCCTTTATATAGACCTTTATCTAACTAACAATGGATGGGTAACTTCTTAATCCCAATGTAGGCCGACCATTACCCAATACACTAATTCCACAAGTTACTCCATTATCCTAATATATTAGATTCATATAACTAACTAAGGGGGATGTTTGACACATGTCGGTATCTCCATCAACCCATATACATTAATATATCATATCCCTAGATACATAGCACAATCTGCCCTCTTTGGGGCCAAACCAATCAAATCAATCCTCCCTCTTTGATGCTAGTCACATCAGACCAATCTACCCTCTTTAGGTCCAAGTAAATCAAATCAACCATTTATACATCAAATACTATTTAGACCCATGGCATCCCATTATATTAGTCTTATTATAATATCACTATTCATTAGTCAAGATGTGATAAACCAAATCTCCCAAGTTAGCCAATAGCTATCCCACTTTGTATTTACTTTTGACACTTCATTCATGAGTCAAAAATCTAATCTAAACCTCATGTGATAGTGAATCCTATAGTCCATTAATATTATACCATTAACCCTCTAAGTGCCATCATCTACTAAAGACCTAAGTGTAGAATAATTAAAAAATAATACTGTAGACATCTGATTCTCACCACTACCATGTCAAAATTGTAAGTTTAAACAACTTCCCATAATAATTAAGATTAGACAAAAACCATTAAAATATGCTAATTCATCCACACACATCACATGCAATGCTTGATTCATGTCAAAATGTTCTTAATTGGGACATTATTTTGTACGTAATCATTATCTTCTTCTAATTCATCTCTAGTCAAATTGTGACCTATCAAATTGATGTTTTTGACCAATAGTGCATGGTAATTAATCAAATTGTAAGAATTAAAAAAATCTTAATCAAATTCACTTAATAATTAAATCTAATTAAATGCTTATGGTTGCCATATATATATATATATATATATACCTATATACCATTAGGGGTGGGGGTGATTCATTCCTTGATTATAAGATATATATATATATATATATATATATATATATATATATATATATATATATATATATATATATGGTGATGTGATTCACTCCTGCATTCCAAGATATATATAAGGGTGATATATTATATATATGGTGATGTGATTCACTCCTCCATTCCAAGATATATATAAGGGTGATACAGTTCCAAGCCATATGATCTAGGGATCTAGGGCTCAACCTTGAGTCACTGTTCAAGGCCTTTAGTCCCTTTATGATTTATTCACCCTTCTTTTTATCACATCATAACTTGCATTAAATATCCGTAACTAATCTATATTATATATATATAGGCCATTCAACAAAATATCAAATTAATTAATATGTAATTTTAGAAAATGAAAATTCAATTTTTTTTGAAAAAGTAACATTATCATGACATAATCATCCATAAAGTCAAAAATTCAATCCATTCTTAATCAATGCAATAAATATTTGATTTATGCAAGCTATGCCTATTAATTACTCCATTATTCTAAATATTAATTAAAAAATTAATTATATTTGGTTTCCAAAGTTGAATTGATTTTGGACCACACATATTGATATTGAGATGAATGGTCCATATCATTTTAGTCAAGCTATAAATAATTAGGCCGTGACCATTTTCTATTAAGATTTTATGTGCAAAGAATTAATGCCATAATTGTTAAGAAGATTCATCATGACTTACCCAGATTAATCAAAGCCTTGGATGGATAAGAGGGGATGCCATCATAATGAACACAAACATTGACAAAGAATCCTATATTCACAAACCAAACACAAGCATTTTTCAAATAATTACTATATGGAGTCTTAAAAGAAGGCAAATGTATTTTTTGTCTTGTATTTATTTCTTCATTTAGTGATTATATCTCACCCTAGGAATCAAGCTTGAAGTGTTATGTTTTGTGATTTTGTTTGTATTTGAATATTAATATATAAACTAACCCTTATTAAAATATTTTTATACATAATGGCACACCTAGTGAGACTACACATCTCAAAAATTTCCTTTGGACCTCTTTAAGTCTTCTGGTTAAACAATCAAATTGTCTTTTCATGTTGATTTGATTATTTTTCTTCTAAATTTATCATATTGGTGTTTTATGATAATTAGTGAGGTTTATTTGATAATGGTTATGTCACCCTATGTATCAATGAAGTTGCCTTTTGTATCAATGAATTCACCCTATGGACGAATGAGGTTGCTTATGTAATCGATGAGGTCATCCTGTGTATCGAAGATGTTATTTTATATTATGTGTTCTCTATTTATTTACAAGAAATGGTAAATTTATGAAGAAAATAATAAAGTCAACATATATATTAATGAGGTCAAAACCTAATTAGTGAAATTATGTTTACATATTTTCCTGCTCTTTCCACTAAAATAGTCATCTTGATTTAAAGACAATAAACTTGCCCTATGTTTTGGTGAACTTGAAAAGTAAATAGTGAAATCATACAAGGTGAAATTCATGTTTTTCTATGTTTTATTAAAAATGGTAAACTCATCCATTAATTGGTGAGGTAGTATTACTAATTAGTGAATTCATTAAAAATATCTTTATGGTTTCCTATAGAATGGTGAAGTTGACTTGGAATCAGTGAGGTCGCTCTGCTAAACAACAAAGTTGCCCCATGGCTAATTTTTTGAGATTTTCAAAGTTTTAAAATTAACCTTTTTTGGATAGGTAAAACCTTTGTTTGCTAATATAATCTTCTCTCTTATAGGTTTTTCTATCTATTTAAGTTTTTTTTACTTTTATAACTAACCTACAAAGGCAAACTTCATCCATATTTGGTATTTAGTGCTTAAAAATAAAAAATCACCATTGCCTTTGTGCTCTTAAGAACATTTACTTTTTTGTATTTGCTTAAGGATTGCTTGTATTTCAATTTTTGGATGTAAACATTGTGTATATGCTCTGTGACCAAAAGAACATTAGTTTACTTGTTTGTGTGCCTTTCCTAAAAAATACATTTTTGTTATATGTTCTTCTCTTGCACATTTGTGGGGTCTTGAGAATCAAAATCAAAAATGCATTTTTCCTTGCATTTTTTTAACTTGATGGGGTGGATTTCATCACTAACCCACTAGCCATTAATGGGGTGTTCACCTATGAAGTAACATCCTAACATCATACCAACCCCATTATTTGACAAGGTATATAAATTGGGCTTACACAATTGATATTTTATCCAGTGGTTTGTTCGAGCCTAGTTGCATTGGTAGCACTTCACTAAGACCCCAATGAGTGAAGTGGTCACAAAGGGACTACACCCTTTGGTGAATGGTTTGCAAGAACTTGCATCTAATTGATAGATTATTATAAACCACCCATGTATTGAAAGATATATTGGGACCATTTAGTTTTCCAATGAAAACTTAGGGTATAAAGCCACATTTACTATAAATATATCACTGATACATGGGTGAAAAAGTTAATAGCCTCTAAATATTACCTTTTATGTATGAAATTTTGAGAGGAGGGATTAAAAACCCTACTAATAACATGTAATAATAAATTTATTTTAGTGAACCTTAAATTTTATCTTCTCAAAATTAATTATATAGAAAGGATTTAGTGACTATCTCATAACCCATATCAGTTTCCACATAATTATTTGGAGTATTTTTTGTTAAAACCCATGTTTTATTCAAAACCTAATTTTATATCAAGTAAACCAAATTCTTAAACCAAAACAATTCAAACACATTGTCACCTATTTACACATTGAGGTGTTATGCTACCCATTTCTATTCTAAATTTAGACTTAAGTTTTCTTGTGTTAACCTACACCCTAAGTTCCAATGAAGCTTTTGGCCTCCTTTCAGTTTAATTTGATATTGTTTCATTGTCCACATTTCTTAACTCACCTTGGTCATTTTCATAGTGTTTTGATTACCACTTTAAATAATAGACTTTGTCTAATTTGGTAAGGTTACGCTACCCATTCCACTTTGGATTTAGACTTGAATTTTCTTGTGCCAAACCAACTCCAAAAATCTAAGCCATTTAATCTATTCTAGTGTCATTATTAACTATAATCAAAGACCAACCAAGGTCAATACCACTTTTCTAAGTAATTCCAAATTCTAAAAAACCAAGACCTTTTGTCTTTATTCTAGTTTCATTTTGAACTTTGATTTTATTAAGCCAAACCATTTATCTTTCCAAAAGACTTACACTTCTTGGGTCAAATGCTTCTTTAAATTAATTCCAAAATTTAATGACTATTTGACATTGCTCCACATTCCAATTCCAAAATCCAAATCAAGATCACATTTTCAATTCTTTTCAAGACCAAAAATCATACCAATCATGCCTAGATACACTTGTAATGGGGTCTCTTATGACCCTAATTTCAAAGAAGAACATTTTTATAATCCCTTGGGACATCTTATAAATTTAGAATATATCAAGGATGGCGATGAACACTTGGTTGTGTTTGATAATAACCATCCCATTATGGGATCAACTCAAAGTCAATTCAAAAATTAACTCATAGAAGATCAAGATGAAGCTCTCTTAAGGCTAATAGAATCTAGAGCTAGGCTCCCACCCAATTTTCCAATAGAATAATTACGTACCCTAATTTGAATAAAGGAGAAACCACAAGAGCAACCTCATATTCAAATTCTAAAACTAACAATCACTTCTTATAGCAAAGGGAAAGGTCCATTGGTTAGTCCTTCCCAAAATGGTCACCTTATAACATCAACTATTCAATAAATTAGTCAACATTACAGAGATTAATTCATCACTAACTTAACAACTTCTTTGGCTATAACCTCATTCAACAACACCATATCTATAGAATAAAATAAGACATATGAATATACATAACAAGACCTAGTTTAGATGTAGAGTTTTTGGCTCCTAATGATTAACTTGTACTAATGAATGTTTCACAATAAGTTCTAATTAATAAACATGTATTTTTTAACCATCAAGAGATTCTTATCAATGCCAAAAAAGTACCCAATGATTTAAAACAAGTGCTAGACCATTAAAAATAGTTTTTGAATAATCCACCACCTTAGTAGGTAGTGGATCATTTGCAAAATTTTTTACCAACCTCTTCTAATTCACAACAACAACAACAAGTTCCTCTTGTAAACTAGCAACAACAACAATGAATTCTTCTAAAGCACCAATAAATTCCACAAAACCAACAATATATTCCATCAAACCAATAACATATTCCATACCATTTTCAACAATGACTTGTTTGAGAATAATAACATCTCACCTATTCAAATTCAAATCTAAACCAACAATATAACCTACATCAAACACAAAATTTAAGACATAGGGTGCATATTATAAACTAAACCATGCAAAGGGGAGCTACTTCCACTTATGCCAGTGCCAACTAGGTCCAACAATTCACTCATATCTAGTAAACTTCCCTCATTTCATCATAAAATGATCCTAACATTCAATAATGAAACATGGTAAAGGGGATAGTTTTAGACCTACAAACATTTAAATAAGAACCCAAAAAGTACAAGTTTGATGACATATTCCATTATCTATTTGATGTCTACTTTATTTAGGTACCTTTCTTATCTCACTTTTAAATGCCTAAATTTGACAAATAAAAGGGAAGGGGGATCCAAGAGAACATCTACAGGCATTATTTATAGCATGCCAAGAGGTAACATATAACAATGTTTATTTGTTATGCCTATTTCCACATAGCTTAGGTGGAAAATCATTAGAATGGCTTCTTAAACTGCCTAATGGATTAGTCAATACTTTTAATGACCTCTTAGATAAAATTTTCAACTATTTCTATTATAACTTAGAACATGAATTGACATTTTTCTATTTGTGCAATGTCAAACAAAGAGGAGGAGAGAGATTTTTGGCATACTTACAATAATGGAGAGATTTGGATAGTCATTTCTCACATAAATTTCCTAATACGTAATTAACTGATATCTTTGCATAAAATATACATGTCAAGGTTGCTCATAATCTCAATCTCAATTATGCCAACATATTTAAGGAAATAATCGACAAAGGGGTGTAGATAAAAAAAACTTATTAGTAAGGGTATTTTAAAGATATACTCTTATAACTAAACATCAATCCAAAACCAAATGCCAAATCAAATGCTAATTTAGACCACCAAAACTAAAAAATCAAAGGCATTCGTTAAAAATAAAAACATGGTCGGTAATGGGTTTACAAAGGTAAGGTATGCACAAATAATACAACCACCACCTATTCAAAATACTCCACCTAACCCTTATTTTTCACTATAAAGAGATCCCTCATGACAAGGATACTATAAAGGCATATTTTTAGTGACCTCAGGGATCCTATTAAACTTATATTCTAGAAGTTAGTAACCACCAACATGATCATTTAGACCATTCCAAAACCCTTTTTAGAGGGCCAACCCAAACCATCATGGTATCATGATAATGATTATTGTGAGTAGCATCACATGGTTAGTCACTCCATCTATAGGTGTATATAATTGAGACACCTAATTGAGAATTTTCTTGAGAATGGGGAAATTGAATTAGAGAAACAAGCACCCAACACCAATCAAGAAATGGGAATCTACAAAAACCCCTTTCCCAAGCATAACAATCAACAACAATGCACTAATCATAACCAAAGATAAGTCCAACATCAACAACAAGGATAAGGCTATAACCAAAACCAAAATAACTATAATTAGGATCAAGATACCCAAGCTAACCAAGTTGGATATATAAACATTCCTTATGATTATAATAATATCGTGGGGTGTATTACTAGAAATTATGTCTCAACTATCAAAGTCACCCATCCTAAACCAATTGACACTCATTAAATGGCCAACTCCTTTATTTTTGAGACCACCACCTTTGACCATTGGTAATTCTAGCATAGGTCAAAGAAATGTGATTGCATCAGACCATCACTAATTACCATTCCTAGACCTCCACCAAATTATTCTTGTTTAAATAACCCTTCCTAAATCCAAATTATACAGTCATAATTAGACAACCAAGACTTACTATCCAAGGCCCTTTTCCTTAGTCTAATGCTAATATCAATCTTAACCCTATGATAGATTCTACCCTGCCAAATGGAGAAGCCATCTCAACCTTATAACAAGAATCTATTCAATATTGGTGAACAACTATGTAACACACCTATGAATAAATCCATCTTGGACCTCTTTCAAATGTTTGAAGTTAAAAAGACCATATGAAATTATTTTATTCAACAAATTGAGTTACCTAATGACATTGATCCAACTGAATTCCAAGTGATTATTTGACATTTGTCTCTATGCTAATAGTTCACATTTAACCAATGAGACATGTTAGCCCTTGGTGCCCTACATAATAACCTTATGTTTACCAAATCCATCATTGCCCATCACAATGTAAATTTGGTTATTATAGACAATGGTTCATGGTTAAACACAACATCATTAAAGTTGATCTAAACTTTGGGCTACAAAGATACATATATACAACCAAACACCATTATGATCAAGGCCTATGATAATGCAAAGAGAGTCTTTAGGAATAGTTGATTCATTGATAATTATTGGTCCTATCACCCATGATAATCTATGTCATGTTATGGATATAAAACTTTCCTTTCATCTATGTCATGTTGCCTTGCAAACTTGCCTTTCATCTACTTTCCTTTCTAGGGGGAGCCGTTGAGCCTAGCTATACTAGACGGGGGGTGCCCTATATCAAGTTCTCTCATTCCAGGTTAGAAGTCATTATCCATGGTGATCTTAAACCATATTAGTATTTCAAGCACCTAAAGGCTTAGTATGGGACTAAAACTATTTTCCAAACACTGAGTTTGTATACAAGAATATGAAAGTAAAAGTTCCTAAATCTCTAAAATCCAACTATATTTATCCTAGTGACATTGCCTTCACTTCTTCCAATCCACCTTATGAGAACATTTTTTATCATTTTACCATTAAATATGAGGTTATTTCCACATACCACATCCAAGATGATTTTCATGTTGGTAAACTACCCAAATATCTTAAGTCATATGGATGATCCAAGCCTATTCTTGATAGGCCCAACATGGTTTGGCAAAAGAAATCCAAATCTATTCTATAAGAGACACTCATATTTGAACCAAATAAGTCACCCAATCAAGATTAGGCCATGAATGCTAAAAAAGGTTAGTTGAATGGTGATGGTTTTACAAATTCCTTTTAAAGTGATAAATACCCCACACAAAACATAATCATGGACCATATAAACTATCAAGGAAAAGGATTGGGGGAAAATACTAAGGTATACTTGAGCAAGTACCCATGAAAACACATATAGGAAGTTGAGGCCTTTGATTTACACCACTTGGGGGTGGCCCCATCGAGTTTGAGAGTTACACTACTTCATCAACTAATGAATATACTCTCGATAGTGATATAACTTCCCACTATAGAACCTATGATGAAATTGTAAATACCATCCTATTTGATAATAATGCCATTCTTACCATTATGTACTATTATCCTCTTTCCCTTCATCATCTGAGCCTCATAATTTGGGACCAATAAGAATCAATTATACTATTGGATGAGTTTCTAAATGAATAATCTATTACTGAATTCATGGGTCTTAGAGATGGGTTATAGACTAGTGATAATTAAAAAGTCTTTGAATTCCACTTGGATCCTGCTACCTACTTTGGAGAGAAGGCAAACTTCCTTGGTCATGAATAAATTAAAACATTGAGATCTTCAGGTGAAATTTTTTTTGAGGCACATTTAGATCCGATAAAAATAGAAAATAATGCAAATCTATAGGTGAAAACCTATTTTAAGAACTTTTAGATGGGGATGTTTTCTCATCTCCCAAGGAAGCTTATAATCCTCCTAGTCTACACATTACTATTGGTTCCATTATCAATTTAGAAGAGCATAGAATCTTCATGCAACTAGTACAAGATTTTCCTTAATAATTTGTCTGTTGGCCACTTCTAGAAATGGTTGTTTCATATTATTCTCACAGGGGTGGGCTTTGTAGCTTCCAAAGTGATTAAGAAGATCAATTCCCTTCACTTCTAACTATTTTGGAAGATGTATCTACAATCCTTTTAGAGGATACCCTAGAAGTGAATATTGGTACTTATGATGACCTAAAGATAATTTACTTAGGCACATCCCTCATTGCTAAGGAGCATGATTTAGTCGTTACTATCCTAAAGGACTTCTTCAATATATTTTCATGGTCTTATTATGAAATGCCAAGTCTAGACCCATATTTAGTGGTGAATCAACTTATAATACATCTATATGACAAGATAATCAAGTAAAAGTTATATAAAATGCATCCACACATCATTATACTTATCAAGAAGGAGCTAGAAAATTTATTGGGAGCTAAATTAATTAGAACATTTTATTATTTTGAATGGATATCAAACATTGTACTAGTCAAAAATAAACCACAAGGCATTCATGTATGTACTAATTTTAGAGACATTAACAAAGCACGCCTAAAAGATGATTTCCATTTTCAAAATATTGATATGATCATAGATTCAATAACATGATATAAAATGTTGGTCATCATGGATGGCTTCTTAGGTTACAACTAGATCAAGATTGCATTTGATGACCAACATAAAACAATGTTCACCACTCCATGAGGGACATTTGGTTATCAAGTCATGCAATTTGGATTGAAAAACATTGGTGTAACCTATTAGTGTTCCATGACTTTCATCTTCCATGACATGCTGCACAACATTATTTAGGACTACATTGATGATATCTTTGCCAAATCCAAAACATGAAAATGACATCCTGATGTTCTATGAATAATATTTGAGAGACTTAATATATATAAAGTGTATCTAAATTTAAATAAGTACATCTTTGATGTTACTTTAGGAAAATTGATAGGGTTCATTATTTCATGTAAGGGCATCAAAGTTGATCCAATTAAAGTCAAAGCCATTTTGGATATGATTCCATAATAAAATATTAAATAACTTAGTCTATAGGGAAAGATTTAATCTACTCAGTGGGTCATTTCTCAGCTGGCTAATAAGTACCATTCTTTTACTAACCTTTTAAAGGAAGGTGTTACATTTCAGTGGGATACAAGTTATTATCAATCTTTCAAATAATTGAATACCTACTTGGATAATCCACCAATTAATATGTAACCTACACTAGGCCAAACTTTACTTCTTTACTTATTAATCATCAAACATGCATTGGGGGCACTCTTGGCCTAACATTATAGTTAGGGTAAATAACATGCCATATGCTATATGAGGTAGACACTTGTTACCTTTGAGAATTTTTTTTCACCAATTAAGAAAGATTGTTTAGCTATAATGTTTTCTTCCCAAAAGTTACATCACTATATGTTAAATAACAAAAATATTGTTATTACCAAGGTTGATCCACTCAAAAACCTATTGTCCAAGGTAATTTTAACATGTCACATGGCCAAGTGGGTAATGATGCTGAGTGAATTTAAGATCAAATATCATAATCAAAAGGTCATTAAGGGACAAGTTCTCATATAAAACTTGATGAAGCTCTTCTATTGGATATGCAAAAACTTATATTTGATTTCCAAGATGAGTCAATTATAAATATAGAGGTAATTTCTATTGAGTTTAAATAATAGAAATTGTATTTTCATGGATCATTCACATCCTGTAGATCTAGGGTCAGTATCTTGTTCATTACACCCCAAGGGGATATCATTCCCAAAGTGTTCCACATTGGTTTCTACTACACTAACAACCTATCCAAGTATAAATCTCTCATTACAAGACTTCATCTTGACATCTAATGGAACATTTAATAGTTAATGGTAAATAAGGATTACCAGTTAATCATTAAGTAGGATACTGACCAATACCAAAAAAAGGATGAGAAGTTTATACCTTACAAGAGTATGGTGAACTATCTCAAGTCAAATTTTAAGTTGTTTATTTCAAGAAAATACCAAAGGCCAATAGCTAATTAACTAATGTAATGACAACTATTGGCTCCATGCTAGCAATGGATGATAGTGTTAAACAGTATCCATTTTTCATTGAGAACCTTATTCAACTAGCTCATGAATAATTAGATTCAAGAATAGTATGCGATATTTTTGGTCTTAATGTCCCTTGGTAGCAATACCTTTATAACTACCTTCATGACCACATTATTCCTCAAGATCTATCACAAAATCAACATAATGACTTCATCCATAAGACCACCTAATATACATTACTTATAAATACACTATATTGTAGGGATTATGATAGAATTCTATTTTTTTAGTCTTTAGGAGAATCCTAATTAATGTTGAAGGATATGCATGAATAAACTTAAAGGTCCCACACTAGATGTTTAGTCCTTTCCAATAAACTCCTTTAAATTGGGTATTACTAGCCTATAAGAGAAATAGATACTTTCAGACATGTGAATAATTATGATGCTTACCAGTGACATAAAGATTTAATACATGTTCCTTCCTTGTAACTCTAAGTGATCATAACACCATGGTTATTTTATACTTGGGGACTCAATCTTGTAGAAGAAATGAACCCTAATTATTTAGATGGCCACAAGAATATCTTAACCACCACATGTTACTTTACCAAGTGGATAGAATCCATTCCCCTCATATATATAACTGATAAAAAATTGACAAGTTTATTCATTACTATCTCATTTACCATTATTGAATTCCCTCCACCTTTATCATTGATAATGGTGGCCCATTAAAAAAAATATGTCAAGGCCATCTATTTCAAATTCCAAATCAAACATAAAAAGTACATGACTTTTTGCCCTTATGGTAATGAACAAGCTAAGGCATCCAATAAGATCATTATCAAAATTCTAAAAAAGATTAGAGACAATGCTAGCCATGAATGGCATCTAAAATTATTCCTTTCCTTATGGGCTTATCTTTCTAGTACCTACACATGTACAGGTGCTACACCCTATTCCATGGTTTTTGGTTTTGAGACCATTATTCCTATTGAGATCGAGTTTCCCTCTCTACACATTTATCTACAAAATATTATTAATGATGAAGAATATAGAGTGGTTGGATTACAAGATTTGGAGATCTTTGATGAGAAGTGGTAAGAAACATTGGACCATTTTTGATCCTATAAAAATTAGTTGTGTGTTAGATACAACCAATGTATTCTCCCCAGAGAATTTAAAATTGGTGATTTCATGCTAAAAGAGATTCAAAATAACACCAATGTTGAGTGTAAAAATAAGGGTAAGTTTTAATCTAATTAGCTTGGGCCTTTTATTTTTAGTGAAAATTATGGTTTTGGATCATATAGACTATCTACACTACATGGGCAAGATATCAAGGAACCGATGAACATAATGTTTTTGAAATGATACTATGCTTAAATGAAAATGAACCACTATCTATAGGAGCCCTTACTTAGGGGCACTATTTTCACCTTCTCATTCCTTAGACCATTCTTATTTCTCCTACTGAACCATTCCCTAGACCATTCTTTATTCATTCCTTGTGTCATTCATATTAACAATCATGATCCTAATTATAAACATGTGTTATAGGCAAATTCAATGGCTATTATTCCAAAGGTACTTCAAAAATGATTAGCATCAACAACTTAATCATAGACAAGTGTTTTAGGGTATGTCAACAAGGGTGTTACATACTTTATAGTTCATTAAAAAACTTCCTCTAATTATTTTCCTCATTTATTTATCCATTATGTGTTGTTCATGTTCCTATCTTGTTATTACATGATCTTTTCATATGCCTCATATTCTATTTTTTGGTTTGTGGTGATATATACCATTACAACTAGTTTAGATGTTGTTTGAACTTATACCTAAGGATGAGTGCCCTTTGATAGATGGTTCATTGTACATTTGAGTGTATTACCTTGATTTCCTTATTTCAAAAAATTTTAAAACATGAAAAAACCCTAAAAATAAAAAAATCATGAAAATTGGTTTAGAATTTCCATGTAAGATATAAAGCCACAAACATTTTCAAGGATGGAAACTTTTATCTATCTTAATTCATTTATAATCCACATTACCATTACCATACCATTATCTTCTGATTTATGGGATAAATATATCAACTTGAGGTCTACACAAACTATGTAGGTAGTGTTTGGATGCATGGGGCATCTCAAGTAAGCTCAACCAATATCTTTCTTCATTTTCATTACCGCACACTCTCACCATTTTGTGAGAGACATTTTTTAGGCATTGTGCATTTGAAATTGATTCACTGATGAACACTCTTCACTTCCCAACACTTAGACACTCTCACCATTTTGTGAGACACATTTATGGGTATTATTTATTTTAAATTGATGTACTAATGAACATTTGTCTTCTTTGATGCTCTCACCATTTTATGAGAAATATTTGCCTCATGATCTCACCATTTTGTAAGTATGAATTTATTATTTATTCTCTATTATCATATACCTACTTGTCATCATTTTTCTTTAATTCTATATCCCTAGGAGAACTACATTTGGTCCAAAGTTCATAACACTATTTAGGCAATGCCCACTTGCATTTGGTCATTTAGAGTAAGCTCAGCTACCCATTTCCTCTTCTTCTATTCCCCTTACTAATACAACCAATTCATTATCCCCTTAGCCTAGGGGCATAATATTTAAAGTCAAACATCTCATTTATTACACACATAATTATTGATTGATTACATTGACTTATTTATCTCAATTAAATTATGGTCCATGTGCTTCACTTATTGAGTTTATTGTTTGTTTGTTTTGAGTGTTGTGTGTTTAAGTAAAATTAGTTTATGCTTGAGTCTTACCTTAACTTGTGCTTGAGTTTTGTACTTTTGTATTTGTGCTTATATTTCTTATTTATTTAATTTGTTTATTGTTTCCTTCTATTTCTTACTCTATTTTTTTTGCTTTCAGGAAAAAAGATAGAAACAATAGATGAGGGGTGTGTACCTGGTAAATGTTGTGCTCATTGATGACCAAATAAATTAAGAGATCCTTTTTGACAAGGACTACCTACAATAAGACCACACTAAACCAACTTGTTTGTTAGATGAGTATGAAGGGTGGACTACCTAGCAAAGCTAGATCCAAAAAGGGAAAGCTCCCTTAGATGGCTATCAATCCACTCCCCCAATGATAAAAATGTTATAGAAATAGAAATAAAAGATGAAAATGGACAAGAACATAAATGATTATATAATCAAATAAATAACATACATATTTGATAGAAGATGTAGTATAACAAGTTAATACTATGCATAAATATATCAAGGCTAGGTCTAACAAGGTCTAGGTAGGGTCTGTAGATAGGTCAAAAATAGAGATAGGGGTATAATTGGGTGAAAAGTGTAGAAAATAATAATCTATTATTTTATTTGATAGTGACCATAGGTGGTCAAGGTGACCGATAAAAGTTGGGTATGATGAGCGATGGTTAGGTAATCAATGATAGTTGTGGTGACTAGTGATAGTTACAACAACCAATGATGGTTACCTATAGGAGGTCTATGGGGAATTGAAATGGAGCTAGGTATGAAGTTATTGATGTGAAAAAGGTAGAGTGTGGACTATTGGGGTGAGGGGTGATGTGTAGGTGACCAAGTTGAGTTAGAAAGAAAAAGTGGGAAAATAAAATGTTGAAAAAAGAGAAATAATATATGAATGATGCAAAGTAGAAACCAATGACCAAATGAATGAAATTAGGTAGCATAATATTACTCCATCTTCAAAATTCATGTGGATAGAGTTTTGGGATTATAAATTCTTACACAAAGAAAATAAAAGATCTTAGATGCAATTTTTTAGATCCACAACTCCTTTAAGAGCCTTGTATTTATAGCACAAACTTGATAAGTGAAGAAAGGGAAGGTTTATAAGTTGAGTGAGGATAAAGATTCCATTTGAAAAAAGGGAAAGCTGTAAGGTGTGCCTTGGAAAGTTTCTATTTTTTCCATTCACACCTATCCTATATATGGATGAGTTTTGTTTTACAGGAGTAAATACTTAACCATCAATGGTTAGGCTAACCATTGGTGATTAGGTCAACCATCAATGATTGACCCCTAAGTTAAAGGGGGTTAAAACATGTGTAAGTTAATATATTAAAAATGTTTATTAAGGGGTGTTTAGTTGTATTATCAAATGTACAGGGTGAGTTAACTAGGTGAATATCTAACTAAGGTTAGGAATAGGTCCATAGTGAAGTGACATCAAAAATTAATCAAGGGGGGTTTTGAGTGTCTACATTTTGCCCCTTTTTATTGTGAAGCTTTTAGGTCAATAAGCCATAGAACAAAAATAGAGTGATGATGGTCAAGGTTCATTTACCATAAGTATGGGAGGAGAGTATTTCCCCTGAAATTAGGAGTTGATGAGGTAACACTTGAATTGGGTCATGGTTTGATAAGTGGTAAAATAAGGGTCATGAGTTGAGTGAAAAAAGGTGTGGGCATTTGAAATGAAAATATGCACACATTATACCACTCAATGTGATAGTCCAATTCTCACAAAGATAAAATTTACCAGTGTTAATAGGTTTAGGTTTTTAGGTTAAGGGGTAAGGTAACCAATCCCCAACTCTAGTCATAGCTGATCAAGTTACAAGTATCCCATTTCCTAAAAAAGGTTGGTGTTTTCTTAGGTATCCAAGGTAAGAAGTACTCCCAAGAAAAACATGAATGGGTTAGGTCATGCATAATGTGGTGTGTAATGCAAAAGTTCCACATGGCAAAAATTGATCAAGTTGATCATCAGGACCAAATCAAGGTCATTACATAATGTAAAAATAGGTTGGGTTAAAAAAGGTGCCAAAATTGATGTAGATATGAGAAAATGGGTTGGGTGGTTAGGTAAAGAATGCTCAGGCTGACTCCTACTACAATAGGCAAGAGGATGCTACCTACATAGTCCCATGGATAGTGTAACTAATATGGACTTTAGGCCTGATGTAGTTCTTAGTTGGTGAGGAGAAGGTAATTCCTAGATAGGCACTTGGGTGAAAAGAAGTGGATTAGCTCATTAGACGTATTAATAGTTTTAGGTGAAGTAGAAAAAGCGTAGGTTTGGAGGGGAAAAAGAAAAGCACAATAACCATCAATGATTAAGTAACCATTGATTTTTAGGGTGAACTGTCGAGGGTTATATAACCATCATTGGTTAGGGTCAACCATCGATGGTTGGGTGGAAACCCTAAATCAATGGTAAAAAGGTCAACTAAGCCCTTTTTGTCCTCATTTGTGACTTTCAAAACTTGTGCTTTATTCGGTCTAAGTGTTTGTATGAAGATTATGCATGAGTGTGTGGAAGGGTGGTGAGTTATTGAGAGGAATGTGGTGTGGGAGAGTGACGGTGGGGTTGAGATGGATGTTGGAGATACTCATGGACAAGTGGCTAGGTGTGGATTAAGGTGGTTCCATCAATCATGAAATGAGGTAGGCTATGTCTTAAATTGGAATTAAATTATAATGTGTGAATTAAATGGTAAAAATATAACTAGGTATGCTAAATTCAATAATTATGGGTTTTGAGATGTGGTGTTAGGGTTTTCCTATTTCTATTATTGTTTGCAAGATTATATGTTTGAGGGGGTGTATGATTTGTATATAGGTAAGTAGGAATGTGTAAGGGTGTAGAGAGTAGGTTGTGGGTGTTACAAAGGTAGTTAGGGTTTTAGGAAGAGTTTAGGGGGTTGAGGCTCTCCACTGACAGTCACCTAAAAGTGATCATCGATAGTTAAACTGACCAATAATGATCGACCTTGGGGGAAAATGGCCCCAAGAGGACCATCAATGGTTTTAGAAATCCATCAATGGTTGATAGGTTGGGGTAGGAGTTGTGAGTTGGGGTGAAAGAGTTAAGAGGTGGGATGGGTTAGAATTGAGATGGGTTGGGGTGGTAAAAACTAAAATGGGTTGGGGTAGGAGTTATGAGTTGGGGTAGAAGAGTTGAAATGAGTTGAGATGGGTTAGGGTAGGAGTTGGGTTGGTTGGTTTTGGGATAGAGTTGAGAGAGTTGGGTTGAAATGAGTTAGGATAGGATTTGGAAGGGGTTGGGGAGTGTAGAAATTTTAGGTAAATGTGGGTCTATGTAGAATAGAAAGGGTGGCAGTTCTATAGGAATAGTTAATAGTGGTTTATAGATATAATAAGTGTTAAAAGGGTAGGTTGATAGATGAAAATTTATCAGTATAGAAGTGGATAGGTAATAGTTATTACACATCTAGGTAATAGTTGAGATAGGTTGCTTACCTGATTCATGATATACCTATTATTGTAGGTGTAGGATTAGATCTAACTATGAGGTCAAGTTCCCAAGATTTTCATAGAGGTGAGGGATGCCATGTCTACAGAGGATTGGCATCACATGGAGGTAGTGGGTTTTGGAGGAATGTAGCATTACCAATGCCTTCCCAAAGATTTCATGATGATAGTCATCCTCATTGAGATATGGGACTTGATGACTAATACCTTCTAGTTATTGATAGGGGAGATGAGCATCCTGTTAGAAGATGCCCATTAGATTACATGTCTACCCATATATGATGATCCCATCTACCACATAGAGGGGGAGGACATCATCAAGTACATAGAGATGATATATGGAGATGATTGAGATGATGCATAGTTTCAATTTGGAGGTTTTAGCATTAGGCCTCTATACTAGAGGGCCCCTAGAGATAGACATTTTTTGACCATGTTTCAACTAGCAATTACTTGTTAAGCACTATCATGTTCTCTATGAGGGAGATTCCTTGGTGTTGATTTTAGATTGGTTTAGAAGAGCCTTGGAGGTATTAATTCCTAGTGACATAGTCTAGAGGCCATATCAAACTTGGGCAGTATAGGTTGGGTATAGGTACCACACCTTATCTTTACAGAGTTAGAAATGGGCATATGGGAGGTAGGATGGTGAGATAGAGTGTATCCCCTTTGAGTGAGTATAGTGTCAGTTTGGGTTTATGTAGGGTATCCCTCAAGATTCTACGAGATACAAGAGGGAGGATGTAGAGTTCTATTTACTAGAGCCATAGTCACATGATGAGGAGTTGGATCATGAGGAAGTGCCCTTGAGGGATGGAGATGATGTAGGTTGTATAATTGACTATCCTACCTAGTTTTAAGGGAGATACATAGCTATTAATTTTAGTTTAGGAGATGGAGGCTAGGGGCCTATAGACATTGACCTAGTAAGGAAACTAGTACAAGGTGATCCATAGGTAGTTGTGGCATTGGTGATAGCATAGGCCTAGATTGCCATGACATAGGGGTGATAGTGATAAAATATTAGGCCCAAGCACAAGTCACCACTTTATAGGGTTAAGTGGCCATTTTATAGGGGTAGGTTACTATAGTGATAGGAAAGTGGGACCAAGTGAGGGACTCACTTGATTTGGTGACACAATAGAGAGAATCTCTATAGTAGGCTAGTAGAGGAGAATTGGCACCACTAGGCTTTGTTACATAGGCTAAATATCTATCAACCATATAGGAGTTGTGCTACTATGAGGGCATTATACTAGTATAATGTCCTAATGAGCCAAGGTGGAGAGAGTATTAGGTTAGTTTGGCTGGTGGAGTATTGATTGTGGCCCTAGGTCAGTGGACCATGGTAATGAGTTGTCTGAGAGGGCCTCCACCTAGGATAGGTATAGGTGCAGGTGTAGGTACAAGTGTGGGTGGGGATAGATGTACTAGTGCCCTAGGATCTTGATATAGATATGGTTAGGATGATTTTTTGTATATGATTTTGATACCAGCTTACATGCTAAAGATGCAAGATGTATATGAGCAAGAGATATGTACATTTGTATACACTTATTGATTATATATGTTTATGATTTAGAAGGTTGGGATGTTTTTTTTTTGTTCATGTGTCTATGAAATGAATGATTATATGTTCATAATGTGTTGAGGATGACTAATGTTAATGTTAGATGTGATAAATAATGGTGATGTATTTGACTTATGATGTCGATGATTATCTTGCATGGTATAGGCATGTGATGATATATAAAGATTTGATTTTGATTATGATATGATGTTTTTGTTTTTTTATGTGATGGAAACATGTGATCGTAATGTTAGAGATTGTTATCTTAGGTGATGATGTGGATTTTATGATATGTTTGTTTACTATAGATTATGATGTTGTGGTATGCTTTGATAATCATGTAAGGTTTTGAGAAGGATAAGAGACAATGTACCTATGAAACACTACAAACAAAAAGAGACATGTTGGTTTCATTGGCAAGGACCTTATGGAACCAAGGTTAGATAAGATCTTAATGAAAATAAACCTCTGATAGGCTTCACATGAGGACATTTCTAGTAAAAAGTTATCATTATAAACACCATGTTGCCAAGTAATCTCATAGTCCATTGATTTATAGAGGGTATATAGGGAAAGGAAATGACATGTAAACAAAGGGAAAAAGGGATAAGATAGGAACCAAATGTGGATTTAATTACCCTTTTATAGGTGACCTAAGAACCAAAACAAACAAGTCCATGTATTTATAAGGTGTAGACTGATCGATGAGGGAAGTCTACAAAGATATATTGTGTTATGAGAGAACTAATTGTGGCACTTTTTTGGGATAATAAGGTCATGTATTGATTTTATTTTTTTACAAGAGAGGTGAAGCTTATCAATGCAAGAAGCTTCAAGTGGTTTGATTTAGCTGATTTTAGATTTTATGAAAATATTATTATTTTGATGTTTTGGATTAGCCATCCTTTGAGGGAGTGGTCTAAGTATGAATAAAATTTGATAGCTATCATTCAAGGGATCATTCTATTTATTTTGACTATATTTAGCAGCCATCCTTCGATGGAGTAGTCTATATTTAAGAAAATGGGCCCAAATAATATGTTATATCCTATAGAGAATATGTTAATGTTTCCTTAGACATGGACCCATCTATCCAAGATTAGAGGTTTACCTTATTAGGGTAAGATATTTACCATAAAATGTGGTTGATAGTTAAGGAAAGGTGATTTTGGGAGATAAATGATCATGCGATTTCATCTTGTTAAAGATAAAAAGTATCCATGAGAACCATGCCATAGGTAGAGCCATGGTACCCATGTTTAAGATTGGACTAAAAATATGATGGATAATTATATGGGTTTATTGTAATAAAGTGTACTCAAGAAGAATAGAGTAATAGGATAAGGGAGGGGTGAATCTCATAAAACTAAGGGGTGAGCTTAAGTTATACCATAGGGTTTATTTAGATTTCTCTTATTATTAGAAAGGTGCAAATGCAAAGCATTGAGAGGTTTAGGTTCTTGTTTTCCTTAAAGAGAGTACAAGTGATAAGTTCTTGATCCATACTTATGTGTGATGATATAGGGTCTAAGCCAATTGAAGGCAAACTTGCCCTTTTTTCTTTTCTCCATATTTTTTACATGTTGGTTTTCTTTTAGGATGAGGTTTCCAATGTTAAATTCCCATTCTTTCATATGTTTTTTATAAGAGTAGGTGATACATTCTTGGTTACACAAAGATGGTTAATGGCATCAACATGATGTTCATTGAGTAACTCAAGGTGTGCAAGGCATTCTTGATGATAGTCCTCTTCAGAAATGATGTCATGTAAGGATATACGAAGAGAGGGAATATGATATTTGAGTGGTAGAATAGCCTCTATGACAAAGACTAGGGAAAAAGGTGTATCACCTATTATGGTTCAGATATTAGTATGATAGGCCCATAAAGCAAATGGGATGTGTATATATCATTCCCAAATTGAAGCACTTACAACTTTGGTTAGCATCTTAATGAGGGTTTTTTTAGAGGCTTCTACGTATCTATTTACCTAAGGATGATAAGGTGAGGAATGGCTGAGCTTAATGCCAAAAGCATCACAGAGGGATTGAATTTTATTATTTTTAAAGGATTTGCTATTATCTATTATGATTTTTTGAGGGACACTAAAATGATAGATGATGTGGTGATTGATAAAATCAATAATTTTTTTAGATTTGATTGAGATAAGGGGGATGACCTTCACCCATTTAGTGAAATATTTAGTAGTAGTGATGATGTATTGGTGCTATTAAGATGAGTGAGGATTAATTTATCTAATGAGATCAAGCCCCAATTATGAAAAGGGCCAATAATCCTTGGATACCTAAAGGTCATGAGTGGCCACATGATGCAAGTTAGTGTGTTATTAGCATTTAACACACTTCGTTACATAGTTACAATAGTCTTGATTGAGGGTAGGCCAATAGTAACCTAGGCATATGATTCTTTTAGCGATAATGAGGCCACTAAAATGTCCCCCATAAAATCCATCATGAGTTTCTTTGATGGCTTGGGGAATATCATAAATTTGTAGACAATGGAGGAGAATACCATCAAAGCCATACTTGTATAGGATTCCCCCTAGTATGGTTTAATGAGAAGTACCCTGCACAAAGGCCTTCTGGGCATTCTTTGAGAGGTCAAGTGGAATGATGCCAAGGTTAAGGTAGTTAAATATTTGTTCATACTAGACATCTAGAGGAGATGCTTCCACATTAAAAATGGTTGGAAGGTTCAAACAGATATATGAAGGTCAAATGAAGTGATGGATTGTAAAAAATAATTTAGATTCAATAGGTTGAGATGGTATTTGAGATGCAAGAGAGGCCATCGTATCTACAAATTTGTTAGTAGATAGAGGTACTAACTAGATTTGATAACATTTAACGGGTGTTAATAGTTCATCAATGAGAAGTTTATACTATTATAAGATATCATTTTTACTTTGATAAGACCCATTAACTTGGTTAATCATGAGTTCAGAATCATCAAAGATAGAGATGGTTTTGACTCCCAAGGTGAGAGTAGTTTGGAGCCTGATGACTAAAGCTTCATATTTTACCTTGTTATTGGTACATTCAAAATAAAGTTTAAAGGAATGAGAACTATGCCCAAACCCCCACCATGTTGGCATTTAGAGCCATAAAATAACATGATCATTTGGTAAGAGGGTCTTTCTTGAGATAGTGTAGCAATGGACTCATCTAGAAAGGTTAATTAAATGGGCTAGTTATCTAGGAGGGGGATTTAACCAATTGGTCAAAAATGAGCTACCCTTTAATGTATTTTTGGTGAAGAAACTCAAGATCGAACTCAACCAAAAGCATGAGCCACTTACCCATACACTGATTTTGATATGGCTTGGAGTGCATATACTTGAGTGGGTCGATATTGGTGATAACGTATGTTTTGTGATTGAGGAGGTAATGACAAAGTTTGGAGGTGACAAAAATGAGAGTGAGATAAAGCTTTTTAGGGTGGGTATATCATGTCTCACACTCTAGATGCATGTGGTTGACATAGTAGATGGATTTCTCCTTATTTTGTTCATCTTGATCAGCCGACATGGCACCTAAAGAGTGATCAGTGGTGGATATGTAAAGGTAGAAAGGCTGGTCATCCCTAGGTGGGATAAGAACTAATGGAGAAATTAAGTACTCTTTGAGTGAATCAAAGGATTGTTGACAAGATTTGGTATATCTAAAGGAGGTGTCTTTCTTCAAGATGTGGTGAAAGGGTTGGCATCTATCTGATACCTAGGATATAAAGTGATGGATAGATTAGAGTTTTCCCTATAGACTATGAAGTTGTTTTAGGTTTGTTGGAGGAGGAATTTATAGGATGGATTTGACTTTAGTAGGATCAATTCAAATTCCATGAAGGGAAATGATAAATCCAATGATATTTTTGGAGAGAACCCTAAAAATGCAGTTTTTGGGATTAAGCCAAAAATGGAATTGGATTAAGCTGGACATGGAATTAGATTAGTCAATTGAAAATGATAGAAAGAAAAACTAAATGGTCATCTTGGTGCTTAGATTTTTTGAGGAGATCATCCACATAATATTCTACAATATTATGGATAAGTTCATGAAAGATATGGGTCATGGCTCATTGATAAGTCACTCCTACATTTTTTAAACCAAAAGACATGACTTGATAGTAGAAGGTTCCCCAACGAGTAATGAAGGTAGTTTTATGTTGATCTAAGGAGGTGTTCAGGATTTAATTATATCTTGAAAAACCATCCATAAGGGATAACATCTCATGGCACATGATAAGGTCAACTAATTGTTTGATGTTGGGTAGAGGAAAATCATCTTTGGGGCATACATGGTTAAGGTCATGGAAATCCACACAAAGGTGGAGTCCCCCAGTGGGTTTGGTAATAGGAATGATATTAGAGACCCATTATGGACAATCAATGGGTTGAATGAAGTTGGCAGAGAGAAGATGTTAAAGTTCTTCCTTGATGAGAAGATCTATATGAGGGTATATTTTGCACTGATTTTTCCATATTGGCTTAGCCTCAAAATGGGTAACGATGCTATAGAGAGTGATAGAGGGCTCAATTCTAGGCATATCTTAATAATACTAGGCAAATGTGATGCTATGGTCTCTAAAGAAGGTGGGATAATCCCACTACTCATTTGGGTTCAAGGATTGGCCAAATTTAATGATACAAGGATCCTCTTGGGTACTTAGGTTAACATCAATAGTTGATTCATTAAGCATGGTTTGGTTCTTAGGAGGGAAAGATTTATGGATAGAAGAATCTCCTTTAACAAGGTAAGGATGAAATCATCATCTTGACATTGAATGGTATGAATGCTAGGTGAATCATGGTCAATCATTTTAGGATGGATGAGAGGATAGATTTTGGTTTGGTCACCTTGTTGATAGGTCAATGGGCCTAAACTAATGGTATTGATAAAAAAAAGTTGGATGGAATAATTTTGGAGTCATCATATTAGGAAGATGAATTAAGTGAGGATGGAGTTTATTCTATGGGGGTAGCAGTAGGTTTTGGTAAGGTGGGATCTTCTGGTGGTTCAAAACCAAGCCCAAAGAACTCATGATCTTTTTGAGTTTTGATAATGGGAAATTCATGAGGTCCTTATTCGTAAATTCCCATACCAAATCCTTTCCAAGAATAATGGTGAAGATAGGTTTTGGCAAAGGTTGGATTGCTTAGATAGAAAAAAATGATAGTGAAAGTTTTAATATATGGGGTGGTGATAGGATTAAGGAGTGATCAATCAAGTCCCCCATACAAAAAATATGTTCAATTGTTAGGAAGTCCAAAGGGGATGAGGGTTCCTATGTTGGGTTATAAGAAGGGTCATTTTGAAGGTTCCCATATTCTTGGGGAGTGGGAAAGGCATCTAATTCTAAAAGTTGGTATTCCTTGAGAGAGAGACATTAGAAAGTTTATATCAAAGAGTCCTCAATGGGGATCTGGGAAGAAGAGATAGAGGCATTGGCTGAGACTTCATCATTTGTGATAGTAGAGGCACTATGGGTCAAGGTTGATGGTGAGTTGTGTTAATAGGGTTGATTTATTGTAAGGGAGATGAAGGTGGAAGAAGGACATCATTAGTCCTTTAGGTCATGTTACAAGATGTAAAAGTACTAGGATCAACCTTGATGGTTATAACTTGCCCTTCATGTTCAAATTTTACACAATGGTGTAAAGTGTAGGGGATGCAACTCATAGCTCAGATCCAAGGGCATCTGAGTAGAATGTTATATTATAATTCACCATATAAAACATAAAATAACTTAGGGATGGTTTGAGGTCCAAAGAGTATTTGAAGAATAATGGTCCCCAAGGTAGTGGCCATGGTGTCATTAAAGGAGCAAAAGATGGTTGGGCTTTCAGCCATGATGTTCTTTAGTAAATGTAGTTAATAAAAAATCATGGGAAGAAATTATGTTAATACTAGAACCTCAATTAATCATCACCCTTTTGATGTGAATGTGATTGATGTATGTGGTGACAAAGAGAGGAGGATCAGACTCCTCCAAATAGGCTAGAAGTATCTCAAATCTTGGAAGGTGATGATGGAATAATGTTGAAAGGCTCCAACAAAGGATGTAAGAGGTTGAGGGTCATCTGATTGAACCTCAATGGATTGCAGAGCATATATTAATGCCTAGTGATGGTGGGGCAAGGTGTTGATCAAGTCATAAAGGCTCATCTTCACCAGTGCTTGGTAAAGTTGATTCAATATGATTTGTTGAATGGATATAAAAGAGTTGGCAGGAGGGGCACTAACTATAAACACTTTGGGTCTTGGTGATGGTGTTTTAACCTAGTTCAAAGGTTAAGAATCTAAAGAACAAGTCCATAAAATGGATGTATTGGCTATTCCTTGAACCCTTTGTTGAGCTTGAGATCAGGTAATCATGTAGATATTATGGAGCATAAGCTTAGTTAGACCAAGTGACTATTCTGGCTCCTCTCGCTTACCTATATATGAAAGTGAGGAAGCAGGTGTAGGTTGGGATAATGGTTGGATTGGTTGGGTTGGTAGTTGGACTAGTAAGGTAGGTGAAAGTGGTTCAACTAATAACAAATCATCATCCTCATATAAGTGATGAACAAGAGCTTGGAGAGATTTGTAGTTCTCTATGTTATGTCCCGGTGTCCTATGGTATGCACAGATTTGAGTATCATCAAACCAAGAGGGTTTGGTGTTAGAAGGGGTGAATGGATTAATAGGTGGAAGTTTAATGGAGGAGGTTTCCAAGAACCTCTATAAAATAATAGAGTATGATTCCTATAGAGGTGTTGAAGGTGTTGAGATTCTTGTTGGGGAAATAAGAACCTTGTTAGGCATGGTCTTGACCTTACATAAGGTTAGTGGTTGGGAAATTTTGGTAGATGGTTTAGGTTAGGTTGGCTTAGATATGATCAGGTTAATGATAGATGGTTTTAAATTAAAGGATGAGGGGTTGATAATAGGTGGAAACATAGAGCGGGATACATTAGCTAAGAATGATGAAGAAGTCAATGGTGTAGGTGGTAGAGGGGTAGGCATAAAAAGAGGCATTAGTTTAATTGAAGTAGAATAAATGAATAAGATGGTAGAAGGGCGGGGTCCTAAAATAGATGGAAAATTAGAAAGAGGTAGCATAGGTTGAGATTGAGGATGAGGTTTAGGTAACTGCACCCTTTGGTCCATCTTGGTTTGTAGTTTGTTAGATGGCCTAGAGGGGGTTAGGTTTAATTTGATGGGGGGATGGGTGATGCTCATTGTGGGAAAGATACCCAAATTATTGGCTGGTTTAGATAGACTATTATGAGATGATCTAGGTGGAGGTGGGTGATACAGTTCCCTCACATATTGGGAGAAAGAAATGTTTGATGATGGGGTGATAATAGGTTGGAAAGTGGATGCTAATGAAGTCAAGGGTTCAACTCTATTTTGGTATGGGAGCACTAAATGATGCCAAAAAGTGGATCTATCCAAGTTGGGTTGTGAGTCAAATTACAAACTTTGCACTAACTGAGAAAAGGGATTATAAACAAGTTTTGTTTTTTGATCTATTGTTTCAAATGTCAAGCCTTTAGGTGAAGAAGAGGGGATGGTTCCTTCATCTTTACTTGAGTTAGAAGGTTCCAAAATAATGGTTGCTTGTGGGGTGATTAAGAGAGGGGATGTTTGTTTGATCAAGGTTGTAGGTATGGTCTCAACTCCTTCCTTTGTTAGGGTATCTAAAATAGAAGAAGGGACTTCTACCATTTCATTTTGTGGGGTAGAGGAAGGGGTGGTTAACTCAATGGTTTATTCTATGAAAGGAGAGGTAGGAATAGATATGGTTTGATCAAGCAAAGAAGTGGTAAATTTTCTTCTTCTATAGGTGAGGTTGGTGAAGAGGCAATGGGAATATGAGGCTCATCCTTCGAGGGCTCATTTATGATGATTTTAATTATGTGTGCCTCATGAGATGAATATGGTTCAAATTAATTATCATGGGTTTGGGTAGGTAGAGGATGGTTAGGGAATGGTTTTCAAAAAATATTGAGAGAATGGTTAGGGGGTGTGTTAGGGTTGTCAAATGTCAATTCACCATTATCAATCAAGTTTTAGACAAGACTTTTAAAAGTGTCACACTAATTTATGTCATGTTTGATGACCTAATGGAAAGCACAATGGTCATTTTCATTGTACCACCTAGACACATGGTGAGAGGGGTCAAATTATTGAGGTGGCTTGATCAGTGAAAGTTGAATAAAATTAGATTTTAACAATTTATCCAACATAGAGGCATAAGATTCCCCTATAGGGGTGAATTGTATAGGGGGAACCCAATTTTTATTTTAGTTTAGTGGGTAAACAAGATTATAACGTGTATTTTGACATGGTTTGTTAATGGATGGAGGTGGGGTAGTTTTCAAGACAACCACATTTGTAGATGTTTTGGCTTTAGAATTGGGTTGGTTGGTTGTTTTGGTGGAAGAGGGGTCATTGGGTTTAAAAGTGGAATTTTATTTTGCAATTTAAATTTACCCTCATCTATGGCTCAATTCTCAAGTTTATGCACCATTGTGAACACTTTGTAAAAGGTTTTTAATGTTTGTACCTGAAGGGTGGGAGTGATGTGTTTTGCACATCCCCTAGAGAAAAGTTTAATGAGTTCCATTTGGGGTAGGGAAAAGGATAATTTATTAATGAGGCATCACCATCATGCAATGAAGTCAAAATTCATTCATCATCAAAATTATTGATGGAATAGAGGTCTATTATGGAGACCTTCTTGGATATATTGACCAAAAAATGTTCTAAGAAAATTTGGGTGATTTGGGAAAACAAAAAGATAGAATGCCTAAGAAGGGCACTGTACCAATCCAAAGCGGGCCCTGATAAAGACATAGGGAAGGTTTGGAGGAGGGCATCATCATATGAAATGAAATAAAAAGAATGGTGAAACTCCCTCAAATGTTGCTGAAGATCCTCCTTCCCTTGAAACTTATAGAATTTAGGGAGCTCTCATTGAGGAAGATAAGCATGTATTAGGACATAAGGGTTAATAGGTTCATTGCATATTTGGTCATAGGATAAAATACTATGGGACCCAAATATATATGACTCGAGTTGGGTCATATTTTTTATAAGCATCCTAATTAGGTTAGGTTGGGGTTGGGCAACTGCATTATTTGATGGCAAGCTCTACTAGGGTTAGATTGCAACTATGAATTGGTATGTGGTAAGAGGTACATAAGTGGGCACATATTGGTATGTGGTAATTTGAGGTTGGCATAGTGTCCCAATAGGACTGATAGGCATTAAGGGTTGGGTGGAAGGTGAAATATATCCCAATGGGTTGGGGATATATAGATAAGAGGTCATGGGGGCTTGTAGAGGAATTGATAACAGTTGGTTTAGGGGTACATTTGGGTTGGTTGATAGGGGCATGGTTTGGGTTAGTAAAACTAAAGTGTTTATGGGTTATTAATGGGTAATAACCCTAGTGATAATAGGGGGAAGTATTTGTGGCATGGAGAGTACCAAGTTCTTAAAGGGGGTTGAGGTTGGTATATTGGCTAAGCTCAAGGGAATGGTAAAAATGGGTATGGAAGACACCATGCTAGCAAAATGGGTAGAAGTGACAAGGGGTAAAGTTGAGCCAATATTAGAGGTATTGGTTAGGCTAACAAGTGTTTGAGTGTGATAACTCCTTGAATAAATAGTTTGAACCTTGTCCCCACTTAGTGCGAGTGCACAAGTATTTTAGTAAAATTCAAAAAAACAAGTACATAAGGGTGCCTTTACTCTGTTAACCCTTTTACATTGCATACATGGATTATATAGAGTTTTACCCATGATCGGTAAAACCAACTAATCCTATAACCAACTATTTATGGGAAAACAACTCGTAAGGTAGTTCTAATTAATAAATACAAAACATGAAAACTACCTAAAATTAAAACTAACTTTATTTTATGGGGGTGTCTTTACTAAAAGATGCATGCCCCATTAACAATATTATTTATTAACCTACCAAAAAATCTAACCTAATGTTAAGACTTTGGAACAAGTCCTAACAAACCCCCCTATGATCCAAAGTTAGGTCTTTAGACATATACCAAGCATTTTTCTAAATTTTTCAAATTTGATTCTGTCAAGGGGTTTTGTGAAGATGTCAGCTGTCTGATCGACAGTTGGGCAATATATTGGATCAAGAGCTTTCTTTGTCACCAGCATTCATAGATAATGGTATTTGACATCCATATGTTTTTTTTTAGCATGAAACACAAGATTCTTGGACATTTTGATTACACTTTGATTGTCAATGTATAAGTGTATAGGAGCAAATTGAGAAAATTGAAGATCTTCAAGAATTTGATGAAGGTAAACAATTTCTTTGGAAGCATCTCATGCTACAATATACTATAATTCTACTGATGAATTTGCCACTATATCCTACTTCTTACAACACCAAGCAATGGCAACTAAACCCATATGCATAGTGTATCCTATGGTTGACACTTTATCATCCACACATCTACCAAAATCTACATCATAATATCCAACAAGTTTGAAGTTCTTATTGTAGCAATATTCAAGGCCATATGTTTTCATTCCCTGAAGGTAATGAAGTACTTGTTTTGCTGCATGCCAATGAATTTCTCTAGGCTCATGCATAAACCTAGATAAAATTCCAACTAAAAATGAAATATCAAGACTGGTAGTCATCAAGTATATCAAACCTCCCACCAATTATCTATATGTGGTACCATAAAAAAAGGGATTGTTATCATCCTTAGACAATTTCAAATTACTTTCCATGGGAGTGAGGGCAAGTTTTCAATCACTCATGCCAAACCTATCTAATAACTCAAAAATATACTTAGTTTGTAAAATGAAAATACTACACTCTTTTTTGAGTTACCTTTATGCCTAGATAGCAGTGAAGAAGTCCAAGACCTATCATCTCAAACCCATATTTTAATTCCTTCTTCATAGACTTGTTATGGTTTTCATCATTACCTGTGATAAACAAGTCATCGACATAGAGAATGAGTATCACCATTTTCTTAACCCACACTTGAAAATAGAGAGTATCATCAAATTCACTACGATGAAAACTAATGGATTTCAAGTATGAATCCATTTTCTCATACCAAGCCCTGGGTGCTTGTTTGATCCCATACAAAGCTTTTATCAATTTACACACTTTGTGTTTAGCACCCACCTATTCAAAACCCTAAGGTTGTTTCATATATACTTCTTCTTATAAATCATGATTTAAAAATACACTTTTAACATCTAATTGATGTACTTTCCAACCATTTTGTGCTGATAAGGCAAGTACCATATGAATAGTGTGCCATTTGGTAGTTGGTGCAAATGTTTCCTCATAGTTAATACCTTCTTGTTGTGCATATCCTTTTACAACAAGTCCTGCCTTATGTTTATCAATGGAGCCATCTGATTTATACTTAGTCATATAAACCCATTTACATCCGATGGGTTTAACATGTGGAGGAGGATCAACTAAAACCCATGTATTATTGCTAAGTATGGCATCATATTCATTTTTTATTCCCTATTGCCAAACATGTTTAGTAGATGTGTCCTCAAAAGTGGATGGTTCAGAGGAAGAAGTAATAAAAACCATAGCATAGTTTACCTATTTTTGAGAATTCTTGGGCCCTATTAAACCAATTTCATCTACTTTCAAGTCAAAAAAAGTACTTTGAGCCCATTTTGGATACTTAGTCAAATTATTCAAAATCAGGGACTCCATAATTCTCATCATGTGCATCATTCGAAGGGGGACTTAGAGAAATTTCAATAATTTCTAAGTCATCAGCCTGTGAACTTGTAGATGAAGGAGAGGAAAGTGAAGGAATTTGAGTTTCATACCACAACTTTGAAAAATTATCCCCATTATTCAAACCCTTATCTCTTTTTTTATTTTTCCTCTCTAATTTATCAAGTTGAGAATCAATATCTACAGTGTTCATAGTCCCAAACTCATCAAATATAACATCTTGACTCACTATGAATTTTACTATATCCTATGCAAGCAAATGAAACCCCTTTTTATCTTTAAAATAACCAATAAGATGCATTTTTGACTTCATGGTTCAACTTAGTTCTATGTTTAATAGGAACCAAACCAAAACAAAGACATCCAAACACTTTCAAGTGTTTAACTTTTGATTTAAACCGATACCATGCCTCATATGGAGTTTGTTCCAAAAGTGCAACTATGGGGGACCTGTTTCTCAAATACACTTCAGTACCAATGGCTTCTACCCAAAACTTATCATCAAGCTATTTATAGTGCAACATGGCACGTGATGTACCCTCTAAAGTTCTATTCATCCATTTAGATACTCCATTTTGTTGTGGAGTATAAGCATTACTATATTGTCAATGAATGCCATGTTCTCGACAATAATCTAGAAATTCATTTGAGGTATACTCACCTCTATTATCTAAATGAAGAGTGGCCAAATGTGAACCTATTTCTTTTTCAACTAAGTGTAACCAATCAACAAACTTAGCAAAAACTTCAAATTTATTTTTCATAAAAAATACCCAAGTCATCCGAGAAAAGTCATCAATAAACAAGACAAAGTATCTACACCCACCAATGGATGACTTTTTCATGTCACATACATCACTATGAACTAGCTGTAAACATCTGTTAGCTCTCCAAGATGACTATTTAGGATTTTCTCTGATTTTGTTTGCCCAAAACACATGATTCACAAAGAATACTATCTTTACAAAAACTAGGCAACCCACTCACCATACCATATCTCTACAAATCCACTAAGGAGTGGATATTCAAATGTCCATATCGGAGATGCCATAACCATGGTGTAGACATAGTAATTTTACCTATTTCAACAACTACCACAAGTTCTATAGTGGGAAGAAGCACATTACAATGCAATCTAACCAAGTTTCCATCTTCATATCCTGTATACATTATTTTATAATCATCTTTCACTGAATTGATGTAAATGAGACCATTTTCAAGCACTATTTGATATCCTTTCTTTTGAATAGTTACCAAATAAAGTAAGTGTTTCTTCAATGTGGGAACATACCAAACATCCTCCAAGTATTTTATAGACCCATTAGGAAGAAGAATCTGAATAGATCTAAGTCCTAGTGGTGTATGCATAGACTTATCTACTAAGGCAACTGGAGAGAGAGAAGCTTCCTTAAAAGACCAAAAGAAATATCTCCTAAATATCATGTGTTTGGTTGTTCCTGTGTCTAAAACCCATACATTTGTGAGCTCATCTCTAGCCTCATATTCAATATAATCAATGTACCCCAAAGTAGTGAATGCAAATTCTTGGGTAACATTACTAGACTCATCATAGTCATGATCGACATACTGAGTAGAGTTAGACTTAGTAACTTTTTGTGGCCTCTAAATTTTATCAAAAGGAATCCTACATTGCGAGGCAATGTGACCAATTTTTCCACATCTATGACACTAAATGTTTGATCTACCTTGACCTCTGCCCCTATATGAGTTGTGACCAAGTCCTCGATCACTTGTTTCATGTGAATGTGATTGGTTAGATTGTTAATTATTTGAATGACCCCTACCTATATTTTGATATTTGCCTCCTCTATAACCTTGACCCCCTCTATAACTATTTCCTCTATTGTTTTGATGCCTAGATGAAGATAAACTAGGCTTTGACTCTAAAACATGGGATTTTTCAATTTTCTTAGATTTATTGGGTAGAGAGAGGTCATGTTGGATGAGAAAATCAGCCAACTTATCAAGAGTGATGCTTGTGATCTTGTGAGAGACATGTAACATTTCAACAAAATTTCTATAGGACCCAGGTAGTCCTTTCAAAGCAGTAGTGACTATGTTGTCATCATCTAGTTTTCCAAACCTAGCCTTAGTGTACTTAGTAGTGATATTTTTCAATTTAGACATATATTATCTCATATCCCCATCTTCATCTAATGATAAAATAAATAATTGAATATGAATATCTATCTTCTTATACTTAGGTTTCTTATCATACAAATCTAACAATGTTTTCCATGCAGTGTAACTATGAGGAGAATTTTCAATATGAACATAAGTATCATGAGTAAAACAAAATTTAATGAGAGATAAGGCCTTAGAATCACATAATTTGAATACATGTAATTTAGCCTATTCTGTTGGCAATGTGGGATTTTCATTCTTGACAATATCCCATAGCTCATTAAAAACTAGTGAAGCCTCCATCAATCATTTCCAATCAAAATAATTAGAAATTATTAATCTATCACCATCTAAAAGTAAATTTTGAATCTTCAGCATCTTGAAATAAAAGAAGGTGCAGTAGAGAAAAGTGTGATAAAATGCAAAATAGATGAAACAAATATCACACTCACTACACAAGACACTGCTTCTATGGGGTTTTTCACTTAACCTCCGCGTAGAGCACAAAATAAAAATAAGAATTTTTGATTGGTTTTACACTTAACCTCACCAAAAATCAATGATTACACCCTTATTTTGCCAAATTACAACCTTATTCCACCAATTACACCCTTATATCACCATAACAATGTAAAAGAAATAGAATTTTAATTCCCCTTTTTTGATTTTAAAAACAACACAATACAATAAGTATGCGTTTCACAACTTTTAAGGCATAAAAAAGTAGATTTAAAAGGGAATATTACTTTTACAAAAATTATATTCTTAAGCAAAAAAAAAAAACTTCTTCCAAAAATAAGGGATTTGAACCCTTGACCTCCTCCTTGCAAGCTTCTTTATAAAATAAACTTAACCAATTGCTCTAAGAATATTTTCAAAATATGATACTCAAGAACTTGTACTTATTATAGATTTTGTCTATGAGGGAAAATAATTTTTTTCTTACATATATGTAAATAAATCCAAACTTTTTCCCTTTTCAATCTTCTCAACCAACCTTCCTCACGTGGGACCCATCCAAAGCAAATTTTTGATAACAAACTTTAGAAACATGATTTTTTTTTATTTTCCTGAGTTTAAACCTGTGCCATGTTTGCCTGGGATGCTATGGCTACTCCTAGAAATTTATCTGCACCTTCTCTCACTGCTAGAGGCCATACTAATCCATATAGGTAGGATAAAAATGAATTTTGGCTGAGATTTTACAAATTTTTGAAGTAGTTTTAGCTGTAAATGGATTTAAATTGTAGCCAGGGTGTTGGAAGGCCGTACAACTCAATTTTTTTTTTAGATTTTCCTTTGAGGATGCAAAATAGGGGTTTTAACAAGATTTGCAGGTGTTTTTGGATTTTAAGAGGGCTGAGAATGAATTCAATCAATAATGGCAGCCATGGATGAAAACTATAGATTTTTTAACAATGCAAACATGCCGTACAAGTTCATTTTTGCAAAAAAAAATGAATTTAATAACATTTAAATGCTAAAAAAATCATTTAATATGCTAGATGAGGAGTTTGAACACAATAAAATGGAGTATGAATGGCCAAAATGACTAGATTATGGTATATGAGAAATATACAGGCTTAAATGTAAAAAAAAAAAATTGAAAAATTAAAATAATTTATTAATTTTTAATTTTTTTGACATTACATTTAAACTAATAAGATATTTTCATTATATGGCATACCTTATTTCATGCCATTTGATTTCACGTGAATTTGACTTTTCACCTTGCCTTCCTTTCAAATTCACCAATGCTCACAAAATTCACCATGCTGGACAAAACCATGCTCTGATACCACTGATAACTCCTTGAACAAATAGTTTGAACCTTGTCCCCGTTAGTGTGAGTGCACAAGTATTTTATTAATATTAAAAAAAACAAGTACATAAGGGTGCCTTTACTCCATTAAACAAGTACATAAGGTATTAAGATAGTGTTGTAAAGTAACCAGATTGTTTTCCAAAAATGCATCAAAATTTGGATCACCTTCAGGGACTATTTAAGGCACTGTAGGTGAGGGAGAATGGTGCGGTGAAGCATGGGGTGATCTATCAAAATTTGAGGTATAATCTATGGATGAAAATGAAAAATAAGATGATGGTTGGTTGTTTTAGTCTCTCACTTGTTATCTATTTAAGACCATATGAGAAATTTAAAAATGGATAATGAACCTCTACCTCAAAAAATGAGCAAACAAATAAAATCCTAAAGCAAACAGAGCACACACTAAAAGCACAATTAATCCTAGGATTTATTTTAAATCACTTTTGGCTTATGCCTTAAAGAGTATGAAAGGGAAAATTGGATTATTAGTTGGGTACTAAAAGATCCATATAAGGATGGTTTTTGGTTAAGTTTTGGTGCTCAAAGAATCTGCACTAGACCAGGTACGTGGCATGGTACTAGGGGCTTGTTCCTTGCACTTCACGAACCCAAAGCCAAGTTGAGCTGCTTAGCCAATATATACTATTTATCTAGAGTTTATACTTTGTTAGAGAATGGAGTGGGTCCTCTCCTTGGTTATGACATATAAGTGAGATCACCGAGTAGGGTAAGGTGATCCAAAGGGTGATGAAATCCCAATGGGCCTTGTCTCAAGTAAGTTTTGATGTTTATTTTTTGCAAGTGGTTTGGTAGTGTAACATATATGTGCTATGATTAATTCATAATGCATTTAATTAATCTAGGTGAGCTAATCATTAAGTAATAAAAATAATGGATGCACTCATTTTTAACCCAAAATAAATTTTGGTGTCTTTTCATGCAAACAAGGAACAACTAAAAATGCAACCTATCCCTAGGATGAAAACCTTTTTTTTTTTATAGATTTTTATGAATAAAAAGAGATAAAATTTCTATATTTTGAAATTTTAGAAATAACAGAATTACAAGAACATGAATTTTCACTAATGCAACTATATGACTAAAAGAACTACAAACCCAGAAACGGTCCCACTAGGCATGCGAAAAGGTTTCCTACTATTTCTTACTCTATTTTTTTTATTTTAGGAAAAAATGAGAGAAACAAATTTATGAGGGTTATGTACTTGGTAAATGTTGCACTCATTGATGACCAGATGAAATGAGATCTCTTTTCTGGTGAGGAAGGACTACCTATAATAAGACTGCACTAAACCAACTTGTTTGTTAGATGAGTATGAAGGGTAGACTGCCTAACAATGCTAGATCCAAGAAGCAAAAGCTTCCATGGATGACTGTCAATCCACTCCCCTAATGATAAAAATGTTCTAGAAATAAAAATAAAGGATGATAAATGGATAAGAACATAAATGCTTATACAAGAAAATCAATAACATACCTATTTGGTAGAAGTTGTAGTACGGTGGGTCAATACCATGCCTAAATATACTAAGGTCAGGTCCAAGAAGGTCTGGGTAGGGTCTAAAAATAGGTCAAAAATAGAAATAGGGGTTTGATTAGGTGAAAAGGGGAGAAGATCATAATATATTATTTTCCTTGATAGTGACAATCGATAGTCAAGGTGATCAATGATGGTTAGGAATGACTAGTGACCATTAGGTAACTGGTAATGGTTGTGATGATCAGTGATGGTTACAAAAATTGATTACAATTGCCTATATGAGGTCTATGGGAATTGAAATGGACCTAGGGATGAAATGGCTGATGGGCAAAAGGTAGAGTGTGGATTAATGGGGTGAGGGGTGATGTGTAGGTGACTAGGTCGAGTTAGAAAGAGATAATGGGAAAAGAGAATGCTTAAAAAAAGATAAGTAATACCTAAATGATGCAAAGTAGAAACTAATTACTAGATAAATGAAATTGGGTAGCATAACAATACTCCAACCTTTAAAAGTCATGTAGATAGAGTTTTGGGATGATAAATGCCTACACAAAGAAAACAAAAGATCTTAGATGTAAATGTTTGGATCCACAACTCCTCCAAGAGCCTTGTATTTACAACACAAACTTGCCAAGTGAGGAAGGGGAAAGTTTCTAAGTTGAGTGAGGATAAAGATGATAATTCAAAGAGAGGGAAAGTTATGAGGTGTGCATGGGGAAGTTTCTATTTTGTCCATGCATGCCTATCTTGTATTTGGATGATTTTTTTTGTAGGAGTAAAGACTTAACCATCAATGGTTAGGCTAACCATTGATGGTTAGGCTAACCATCAATGGTTAGGTGAACCATCGATGGTTAGGTCAACCATCGATGGTTAGGTCAATCATCGACAGTCAACCCCTAAGTTAAAATGTTAAAAATGGGTCTAAGTTAATATGTTAAAAATGTTTATTAAGGGATGCTTAGGTGTGTTATCAAATTTAAAGGGTGAGTTGACTAGGTGAATAGCTGACTACAGTTAGGAATAGGACAATAGTGAAGTGACATCAAAAACTAGTCAAGGGGGGTTTCAAGTTTTGACATTTATATTTGTTTTATTGATTGTTTATGTTTGATACTTTTTAAATTATACTTGACTTTTAATATTTTGTATATTTATTCTAGGTTGTATGCACTTTGGATCTAATTATTTTTAATCACTTGTTGTGTATGATACATTTTTGTTTTACACTAACATCTAGATATTTTATATCTTGTATTTAAGTTGGTTACATATTATATTTTGACTCTTTTCTTTTTGTTTTCTATTTTGTGTTTGATGTGTTTTATTTTCAACTTAGGTTTTAATATTTGACCTTTATCTTAAGTTGTAAATATTCACATTTGAACTGGTCTATGTGCAATTGATAACTAAATGTTATTATAAGTTATTTATACTTATGATGCATAATTTCATTTTTAAAATTAAACAAAACCATCTATTTAAGATCATACATATAAATGTGAAGATGCAATACATTTTTGAAAGCACTATCCAAGACAAGATCACAATGCCATCCCATAAACCTAACATGTCCATATATATGCTATCTAAGGATGTGCATCTCCTAAAGTAGACAGCTACCATCTAGTCATACTACATATACATCCATGAGATAAACACAAGTGGAAAATGAACTAACAATAAAAAAGACAACAAAATCATGGAAAACAAATACACATCAATTTCAAAATTATGATTAGCATCTAACATCTAACATCTAACATCTAACATCTAACATCTAACATCATAGTGGTACGAAAGCAAATACCATTAGAAAATAATATTAAGAGTCCATGTACATTGATCCATGAGCCAACATGAATGTCATACACACACACATATAGATACATATACATACAGACATACACACACACACATAGAGATATACACACACACACACACATACATACATACATACATACATACATACATACACACACATATACACACATACACACACATACACACACACACACCACACACACAAACACACATATATACACACACATACATATACACACACAAACACATACACACACAAACACACACACACACATATAGATACATACATATACACACACACATACATATACATACATATATATACAGACAAACACACACACACACATATACACATATCTACACACACACACATATATGTATGTATATCTGTATACATACATATACATATATATGTATATATACATATATACATACATACATATACACACAAATATATATATATATATATATATATATATATATATATATATATATATATATATATATATATATATATATATATATATATATATATATATATATATATATATATATATATATATATATCACAGACACACACACATGTATACATACATATACATATATACACACACATATACATACATACCAAAATAAACAAGTTGTATACATTGAGAGAATATGAACATCTCATATATAATAACAAAAATGTGGACCTATAAAGACATAAAATTAGATCTATCTTGTCCTATCTCTAGGGGAATCTTATTAGAGCTTTGTCTTATACTTGATTCTAGTAATGGTGGTGGTCTTAGTGATAGTAGGCCCATCACTACCCATTGTGGAGTTGGTTGTGCCACTAAATGCTTTGAAGTAGTCATATGTCAAGATTTAGAGGTCTAACTAGTCTATTGTCTCCATGAATACTCTATGTAAGTAGGTGCCCTTTGATCCACTAGGACTACTAACTCATACAAACTATGGTAGTAGGTAATCTCATCTTTCATGTGTAGTATATCATCCTTCATGTGTAAGGCATCATCTTTTCCTATGATCACATCCTCTAATGTTCTAGACATAACACCATCTGATATAGCTATCGAGCTTCATCCAAATCCCCATGAAGCCTCTAAACATACTCAATAGTCATATATTGGTCTACATGAAATCTATCTCACTCATCTATGATCATCACTAGCTCTGCATCTTATACTATCAAATAATATTAGACCCATGTTAATTGAGCATGTACCCTTATCAACTAGGCAACTTTCCATCTCAAAGATATAATATCTAAATATTGGGATATGATAATACGCTATAGCCTTATGGTCTCACCCTAGGCTACAATTATATCAGCTCGTAACCCTACCACATCCTAATCTAACCCAAAAGTCTTTGATAAGCATGATATGATATCACACTAAAATATGTCAATGAGTACCTAGTCATCCATTGATCTCCCTAAGTTGGAGGGCCCAACCTATCTTATATTTTCACTAGTATCAATATCCATGCCTATGCTAGAGGGCCCAACCTCTATTATACACATAACAATCCCTGTGCCAAAGGCCCTAACCTCTCCTATCCCTATACCATGTCCCAAGTCCCTACCTTCTACCTTAATAATCTCTATATTTATCTGAGGACTCTATCCTCTTTCTCCATCCCCATATCCATCTCTATCACCACCCTGTATAAATGGGATCTATAACTGTTGTTGTGTTATATACTATACATGCATCTAAAGGAATTACTATGATGGATACTACATTAGAACCTAAATGATCTATAGGGAATGGCTTGGGGTATCACCTACTATATGGGAACCTATCCCTATACCTTTGACTCTACCTAATATTTGTCCCTCCTATATATAATACTCACATGCTGCCCTATCTACTATGATTGAGGTCTCATCAATATAATAGGTCATAAACCTATCCATCATGTTGTATAAGTATATATCATGCTAAAATATATAACCCCACTTATATAATCCCACACTATAGGTTATATCATATAAAAATATGTAATGTCCTGGGCCCTTGATACTGGTAGCCCAATCTCTATTCTCTTGTGTAACATGTGAAAAAAATAGGACCCATCTAACACATCCTACTAGAATATGAACTACCATTACATGTGGTCTAACCTATATATCTCCATGATGAAGTCATGGTGACCCATGATGTATAAAGGCATCAACATATACTAAAAAATAAACCCATCCCCTATCCACCCAAACTACATCACTAGGTATGGCCACTAGATAAAGTCATCATCCACCATCTCATCAATGACACACCTATAAAAATATAAATCCCCTCGATAGCTTCATTAGCCACAATCCTATCTAAAACCAACCATATACCAGGTCCTCTCTAAAACCATTATCTAATGGGTTTCTCTATAGAAATATACTACCAAACCTAGACTTGAAGTAGAGTTCCATGTCCAATGTTGCACCCACTCCAATATGATATCATGTGTAAGTCTCTATACAATTGAGCCAATGTAATGATGCCCCATGAAAAGCATATAGTTTAATTTAGTAAGTCTTATACCATGCCTATCAATATAATTTGAAAGAATCAATCACTCTTGTAATAAGTATGAGGATGTTGATAAGAGTCATAAAAATTAGTACCTCTTAGGACACTAATCCCTATGGTGGAGGTGGTGCCACTCTTAAAATAATCACTGGAGGCCAAATCAGGTGCTCCAACACATCAATATCAATATATCCCTTGGAAATAACTAGGTTTGTCACTCCAATCAAATCCTCCAATGCTATAATCCTACCCTCTTATATATAATAGATACATCAACCCTAAATAGGAACTCAAAAAATACTATGTACATCCCCAAGGGTCACGATGGCCTCTCCAATAGGTAGGTGGAATTTTAAAGTCTTCGAATGCTAATACTCTGCTAGTGATAACAAGTATGGATGATCTATTCAAATCACTAAAAGTTAGGCTATGTGTCACAAATCTAATACCTCCAATAGCCCCACAATCTTATTCATCATAATGCCAGGGTAATGTATCACCCATGACCATCACTCACATGTTGTGATGACTCCCACACACTCCTCCATACAAAAACCAAATAGAATCAAGTTAGTCACTTGTCTATTTTTTAAATAGTTGATCAATCTACCATTTTTGTTTTAGACTTTAAAAAAAAAATTTCCATCATAGTTTCCCCTTTCTCCTGTATTGTTTGCCATTTTTGGTAACCTCATCATTTTCCTTGGCAATTTCATCTTTCTACAGAGTGAATTCACTATTATACATGGTGATCACATCATTTTCCTTTTCAGGTTTGTGAAATCACTATCACGTAGGTTGATCCCACCATTTATTAGGATGACCTTACTATTTATAGTGAATTCACCATTTACATGCTTTGTGTTGTTATTTGGTGATTTATCCATTTGATTGGAGATATCACTATTTGAATAGTGACTTTACCATTTTTTAGGTACTCCTACCATTTATGTGATTGACACCAAAATATGTGATATTAATGATATGGTGATATTCATTGATTTCACCAATTTTATTGTAAGTTCACTAATTTTATGGAAAATTTGATGTTTATGTCAATGACTCCATCATTTTCCCTATTTCAAAAATGGTGAAGTCACTAATTTTTTATTATCTACCTAGAATTAAATGTAATTAATGAATAATTGAAAACTAAAAAACATACTTATCATTTCCCCACTCCTTAGTGGTCACTGGTACTCTCAAACATTCTCTCCAAGTTGTCGATGGTCAGGGATATTAGCCATTATTCTTGTCTCTCTTGTGCACAAAGGTAAGAGCTCTGAATTGTAATATTGGAGGGTAAAAATGAACAATTTTCACCCCCTATGGGTGAATATATAGTCAATGTTTTGAATTTTTACCCCCTAGGCCTATTTGTGATCCTTCTTTCTTCCTAGGAGGATCATTTTTGCCTCATTTACCTATTTTTTAAGACATTTTCTTCTAATTACTCCATTTTTAGCCTTTTTTACTAAAACATGTTTTTGTTTCTTTTGTTCATGGACCCATCCATTAAATACAATTTTTATACTCTCCCCTTGAGATAGTCTCATACATCTCCAAGGCAATGATTGGGGCATTTTTTAAAGCAATTAGACACTATCTATTGATTTTTTAGTTTGTGTTTACATGTTTCATTAAATTTTTGTTCATTTCCCTTTTCTATTATTATGTTGATTCATTCCATAGTGTTGATAGGGCCATCATCATGGTGCTTCATGCTACATAATTGTACTTGAGTCTATTCATTAGCATACTTTAGCATTCCCATCATGGTTTTAATCATTGGTGTGGTGTTGTCATTTGTCTAGTGCATTAAGGGTCAGTCTTTATGCATGTTACAGGTTGGTTGTCATGGTCATTTATATCATGGTGCATATTGTTGGGATAAATAACCGGAAGCACACAATTGATTACCAAGCAACTTAATATGTGGAAATAAACCAGAATACACAAGTAACTAGAATTCAGAAATAACACATGATATGAGAGACAATACACAACTTGTATTAAAACTCTTTTAGAAGGAAATACAACAAAGAAGGCTGCCACAGTTCTTCTTCCTTACACACCTCTAGGGCTCCCACACCTCTAGGGCATAAATAGTAAATCTTCCCTCAAAGCTCTCTCTTAGGTCCCAACACCCAACTCAAACACAAAGTTGGTGTTCACCTTACACCTGTGCTCCACGCACTCCACAAGTACTCCATGTACTCCACAAGTAGATCCCGCCTGATTCTACTCCCTATTGTGTTGCTGTCCTCTCTGATCTTGCACACCTGCAAATCAACCTAGTTCTACACACCTGTGAACCTTGACCTTGCACACACATACCCTGCAAATCAATGATCTTACTTACCCATGCAGATCTCCTATTGTAGCCATGCTCACCTGATGACCAAGATCATACATACATGAAGAACCCTGCTGATTCTCCAATCTAGCACTCACACTTGGTACTGTGGCACTAGGAGGAACACACCATTGCTCTCTTCTCTCTGAAGGAGCTTATAATATTTCTCTCTTACTCACTAGCACTAGTTTACAATACAACCATGAGTCTATTATATAGATCTCATCCAAACAATAATTAGACATCTAATTACAATAATTAGATCTACAGCTCTCAGTCTAAAACTAGCTCTTGACATGCAAACACTTGGTTCATCAACCAACTACCTGTAATATACTTGCAGCTCGAACCACACAGGTGATCGACATCGGTCCCTATCTACCTAGGGGTGCTGATGCTAGCTGACTTCTGACTGATGTTGATTGCCTTCCTGTCTCCTCCCTGCCAATGTCGGTTGGCCTGACTGATGCCGGTGTCTGTGACACTCCACAACTCTTCTGCAACCTCCTCCATGTCTGCATCAGTGAAGCTTTTAGCTCCACAACCTAAAAATCTCCCACTTAGAGATAAATAACTACACTGTACCTATACCTGTACCCCATCTAATCTATTTCTTGGTTTGTATCCCTCTTCAAGATCAATCCTGAAGACAACCCATCACACAACCTGTGATGTACCTCCTATCATCCGAGTACCCTGCCGCATCCGCATCTACAAATCCATGTAGTGAAGTCCTGACCCTAAATAACATGAATCCCTACTACTGGTCCCTCTCAAATACCTGAGAACCCACTTCTCTGAATTGGCTCCTAACTCTCTGACAACACCCAATGCTTGGGCAAACTCAGGCCTATACTAGACCTCATGTGATTTTAGACACTTAATTGTCCAGCCCTTAGTGTGCTTCGATTTTGCATCTTGAACCTCACCAACACCTGATTCACATCAGCTCCCATTGAAGACAAAATCAACCTTTGATCTCTCGTGTCCCCCATGCCAAAGAATTTTGTTGCTCCAAATTCTTCATAGCAAACCACTGAACTAATCTTACCCTTAGCTCAGCAAAACCCTGTATGTACAAACTTGCTAGCAAACATACCATCCACATACATCAACAAAATGATGTTGCAATCATCATCCACCTGGTAAGACAAACCACAGTAGTTACCCTGACATTGACTAAAGTCATGCTTTGTCATTCCATTGTCAAAACCTGTACCACCGTCCTGCAGCTTCCTCAAGACCATATGCCCTGGTCTTCCATCTCACGTGTCCATTCTCTCTATTCTTCAACTAAGGTATCCATTCATCTCTATGCTCTCATCCAGCTGAAAACCCTACCAAGTCTCCCACTTGGTTCTAAAAACTCTCCATGCCATGCTCCCACTGTTTCCTGGATCCTTCCTGCTCTGTAGTCAGCAATAAGTATAAAGAAGAGGAACAACGAATTTGAGGCTTACTTACTGTTGACGCTAGAAAGTGCACCCTGTGGTAGGAAAATGGATTCCTGCCCTCTCCTCACAACATGGAAACCCCTCTCTCACCTATGGGATGGCGAAGCAATAGAGGAGAGTCTCTAGGTATGGGCTAGTTCCCTCTGATGTATCTTGTTTGTTTCAGGTAGCGCAAAATATAGGTATATAGGTATACTGGGGGGGATGAAAAGAGATAGAGAAAAAGCATAAAAACAAACAACCTACTCTAAAAGAGGTGATACACCAAAAATAGGTTGACCTTCCACATCCACACTCAGGATCAGGGAAAAACATACATACACTCAGATCTGATAGAAAAGACCAGGTCTTTGGGATGACAGGGAGGTTCTTATGGAAAGCACAAGAAATAGGGACTCACCAAGGTGCTGAGAAATACACACTGTAAGTGACCTCACCTATTTTATACCTCCAAAATAGAACTCTACTCCTGGCAGCAGCAGACAGTGGCACTTTGTAGATCGCAGGTTTGCTGGTGTTGAACTTGTGAGAGCATCAAGAGACAATGAGTAGACACAGATTAACATTCAATGCATACACAAAAAGATCCATCCAAATAGAGGTAAAATTGTCTTTTATTGATTCAGGTGGAAAATTTGGAGAGCAATGCTCTCTACAAAAGTGGGGAAGATTTCTGATAAATGAACAAGTTTGCCCATTTATAGAGATAAGCCAAGAGAAGTCTCATTGAAAAGAGTGAAAAAACACTATTGATGATGTCATAAGTCTACCAAGACCATGCTTGTTGCCTCATTTTGTGTGCTGGTATTCTCCTCTGGCAGTTGGGTGGGTTTTTTCTTGTGTTTTGCAAGTGTTTTTTGCCACCTCATGTTGTGGGCAGCGAATTTGCCGCCCGCTACAGTGGATTGCATGTAGGACTTCTGCCGACGTCAGTTGATAAGCTGCCGACTGCGGCAGTTTTGCTGATGTCGGCCTATGTAAGCTACTAACCGCGGCAATTTTGCCAACGTCGGCTGATGTTAGTGGCCTCTTTTTCTTTGCCGGTGTTGTGGGTGGTGATTTTTATGCCCTCTGCATTGCGTGTAGGGGGTCTCTTTTTACCCGCCTGTGTTGTGGGCGGTGATTTTGCCGCCCTCTACATTTTGTCTGCCCTTCATTTTTTGCTAAGTGTTGAACACCCCAGTTTTTTCCCTTCTTCTTATGAACGTTTGAAGACTTTGCCTCTTGCTACTGTGAATGCCAATGAGCCAATGCTCTAAAATGGAGCTGTTGAACCCTGAAGGCAGACCTTGTAACTCAAAATGACTGGCCATGCAAAGCAGGTGTAGAAGGTGACTGAGATTTTGCTTGAGGGACAAAATTGGGTCAACACTTACCATCTTCAGTCCTCCATATGGGTGTTTGAGACTCCTTGACAGCTCACTGTCCACCCAAAATCTGTTACAGTAACTGACCTCAGTCACCACACAGTCTGCATCCAACTAACATCAGTTTCTGCACCTGTCCTGACTACCAACCCTACTGATGTCAGTGTCCACCTGTTGCTGACATCGGTCCTCGTGACCGACATCGATCTTACCTACTATCGATGCTGGTTTTCTTGTTGATGCTAGTACCTATGTTCACCTGTGAGTGATGAATTTTTCCTTGCGAGCTCCTTTGAATCAAGTCCCATGTCCAAACTGCCCTGCCTAGAAGTATCTAGCCCCATCCACTGGTCTTTGTCTGCCATTTCCTCCAAGAACACCAAGGCTTTCCAGTTCTTAAGCCTATCAAATATATCAGTCTTCCTCTTAAGAACATGCATCTCCTTCCTGCTCATGTGACCAAGCCTACGAAGTCACGTCTCCACAACAAAAGAAGAATCAGTAATATAAACAAGTAGATAAAGAGTACCTATTTTCTTACCACCAGCTAATTCAAGTGCATCCACTGTGATAGTTCTTGTGCATCTCTCATCACCCAACCTTTCTAAATAAATTAGCCACATCTCCAAACCTGGGACCTGCATGACATCCTTTAACACCCATGTGTTGGCCGCCTGCGATTTTAGCTTCACTTCCCCTTTGCCAATTCTTTGGCAAGGCTCACCAGCTCCTCTCCTTGGGGCTGCATGGAAAGAGGCAACATAATCTGTTATCCAAGATTTAACTTTATCCAAGAAACCTCCCAAAGCATCCTATGCAACAACACTTGCAACATCTGCATCTTCAGTTCCTTCATGCTGATCTGGTACCAACCAACAATATTCTTTTACCTGCTCTTTCTTTCCATAGGACCGTAAGTGACCATCTATGCTTTTCAACTCCTCCATTCTTAGCTTACTTTGATCTGCGATTGCTCTACTCCCACTTGATCAGAAACCCCTGAGAGTGACCTGTAACCAAACACAAAACCTGCTCCCTGCAACCTTAGCTCTGATACCACGTGTTGGGATAAATAACCAGAAGCACACAATTGATTACCAAGCAACTTAATATGTGGAAATAAACCAGAATACACAAGTAACTAGAATTTAGTAATAACACATGATATGAGAGACAATACACAACTTGTATTAAAACTCTTTCAGAAGAAAATACAACAAAGAAGGCTGCCACAGTTCTTCCTTACACACCTCTAGGGCTCCCACACCTCTAGGGCATAAACAGTAAATCTTCCCTCAAAGCTCTCTCTTAGGTCCCAACACCCAACTCAAACACAGAGTTGGTGTTCACCTTACACCTATGCTCCATGCACTCCACAAGTACTCCACATACTCCACAAGTAGATCCCACCTGATTTTGCTCCCTATTTTGTTGCTATCCTCTCTGATCTTGCACACTTGTAAATCAACCTGGTTCTACACACCTGTGAACCTTGACCTTGCACACACATACCTTGAAAATCAATGATCTTACTTACCCATGCAGATCTCTTATCATAGCCATGCTCACCTGATGACCAAGATCATACATACATGAAGAACCCTGCTGATTCTCCAATCCAGCACCCACACTTGGTACTGTGGCACTAGGAGGAACACACCATTGCTCTCTTCTCTCTGAAGGAGCTTATAATATTGCTCTCTTACTCTCTAGAACAAGTTTACAATACAATGATGAGTCTATTAAATAGATCTCATCTAAACAATAATTAGACATCTAATTACAATAATTAGATCCACAGCTCTCAGTCTAAAACTGGCTCTTGACATGCAAACACTTGGTTCGTCAACCAACTGCCCGTAATATACTCGCAGCTCGAACCACACAGGTGACTGACATCGGTCCCTGTCTGCCTGGGGGTGCCGATGCTGGCTGACTTCTGACCGACATCGGTTGCCTTCCTGTCTCCTCCTTGCCGACGTCAGTAGGCTTGACTGACATCGGTGTCTGTGACACTCCACAACTCTTCTGCAACCTCCTCCATGTTTGCATCAGTGAAGCTTTTAGCTCCACAACCTAACACATATTATATTGATGCTATATAAAAAATCCAAATGTGGGAAGTATAATTGGCAATACTGTAATAAGAGATCTTCTTGAATACTATCCCCCAACCATTTATTCACATGCCTAATCATCATTTCTCCAAATGAAAATATTCCCTTCTTGGAAAAACCATTTACACCGATCAACAATCAAATTTACCCTACTATGGAAATTTTTTGACTCAAGTGATCACACCTATCCTACTAGGGCACCTTATTATCTTTCAATTGGGAACACCCTTTTTGGGGATAATTTATTTCTATTTCTTTCATCTCTTTTCAAGATCCCATATTGGTCTTTCATCCCCTCCTGCACTCTCAATGGGACATCATGGGTCATTAATTATTTATTTGGCCAAAATATTCAAATTATTCTTAATGACTTTTTAATTCTTGGAAAATATGTTACTGTGCCTAATGTCTCACAATTCCTTCTTAAATAGGAACAAAATGTAGACATCCAATTCTCACCACTGCTATGTAAAAATTGAAAGTTTAAATGACTTCTTAGAGTAACACATAAATTAGACTAAAACCACTGAAACAATTTGATTCATTTACACACATCATATGTAATGCTTAATTCACATCAATATGTTCCTAATTGAAACACTATCCTATATTTAATAGTTATATTCTTCTAATTCATCTCAAATCAAATTTTGACCTAGAAAATTAACATTTTTGACCAATAGTGCATGGAAATTAACCAAATTCTAAGAATTGCAAAAAAATTAATTAGATTAACTTAACTAATTAAATCCAATTAAATGGTTATGTGAAAAATCCATATCAAATTAGTTACTATATAATTTTGGAAAATGAAAATTCAAATAATATATAAAAAGGTGACATCATCATGACATAAGTAATCACAAAGTAAAAAATGCAATCCATGATTAATCAATGCAATAAATATTTGACTTTTGTAAGCCATATATATTAATTACTCCATTATTCCAAATATTAATTACAACATTAATTACATTTGATCTCCAAAGTTAAATTGATTTTGGACCACACATCTTGATCTTGAGATGGATGGTCCATATCATTTTAATCAGGCTATAAATACTCAGGCCATGACCATTTTATATTAAGATTTTATATGTAAAGAATTAATGAAATAATATTGATAAGAAGCTTCACCATTCCTCACCCAAATTGATCAAAGCCATGGATAGATAAGGGGAAATGTCATTAGAATAAACACATTCATTGACAAAAGACTCATATATCCACAAACTAAGCACAAACATTTTCCAAATAGTTATTATATAAATTTTGTATACATATAATATTTTAAAACTTTTATTAATTACTGAGACTTTGTATCTTTTAAGAACCTATCGAGTCTCAATCTCTCTAAGTGCACACCTTAAGGGGTGTACCAAGAAAGGGGTGGACAAACCATCAGTGCTTCATAAGATTATTTTCCTTTTTACCACTTTCCATCTACACACCTGTCTCTTAGAATAATTAAACGTCAGCTTATTATTCTCATTTCTACCCTCCTTTAGTCTTTTCCTCTTTCCATTCTTCCTTTTATTTCCTTAAAATCCTTTTGGATAGTCGATTGTACTGGGTCGACTAGGTTGAACCATTATAGTTTTGGGGTATTTTTCACTTTCTTCGTTTTTTATCCTTTTGGCCGACCTAGCTTAGACATAGTGATTTGACCCCAAAAATACACTGGGTTGACTAAGTCGACCCTGTACAACCAACATTCTCAAGAGGATTTAGGGAAAGATTTTCCTATATATATAAGCTCATTTCCTACCATTTCATAAGAAAAGAATTATTAGAGAAGTGAAAGTGAACATTTACTTATTGACCATTCTAATTAAGGAATAAAGCTTAGGGTTATATTATTTCTTTGGAGATACAGATCTTGTCTTATGGATAAGTCTTTTAGATGATTAGATAGGTTGTGTAGCCTAGAGCTGATTTATCTTGGTTATCCTTACATACCACAACAATATTTTATGAAGCACCTTAGCCAAGGGAGAAATTGAGGCTCAATGGGTTCATCTTCAAAGGTAAGTATTCCTAAATTTATTTCTCCTTTGTAAGAGTAGATAGATAATGAATTTGTATTCTTGTCCCATATATTAAGATTATGTATACATTTATATGAGTATGTCTTATAATACATGTTTACTTTAGTTGTTTTATTTACTTTTAACCACCCACTTTGTGCTACAAGCTTTGGTGTACACTAGATTATATTTAATTTCTTTCTATTAGAATAAGTGAATGTTTAAACATTAGGACTCCATTAGGGTTGTTATGTAATTATGTTAGACTATAGGCATTATAACCCTTCCTATCATGATATGTTGTGACAACTATCCATTAATTGAGTCTAGTGAATCCCCATATTGGTCATGCTCCTGCTTAACAAGTGTATCCCCAATCAGAAGTGTAGGTATGTTTTATCTTATCCACACTAGGATTGATTTATAGACATGATGAATTTTCAATTGCATATATTTTGGTGCACCCAACATGAATCCTATCCCACCACTAGTTGGGTTGTCTTCATGTTTCCATTTTTGTCTCTTTTCTTGTTAGTATTAACATTCACTTTAGCTTCACCTTCATATTAAATTATGGTGAACCTGACATGAAACTAAAATTTTAAGGATTTATTTCACTTATTTCAATCTTTTGATCATCATTTTTTATCATATATTTTGACATACGTGATCGATTCTATCAAACTTGTTATTTTTCTCTATGCATAGTTTTCTAGGAATAGGTAACTAGATCGACCCAATCAACTTAATATAGGTTTATATATTTTAAAACATATATTTCAACCTACCAAGTTGACCCAATTGACCCGTTATAATTTTAACACTTTTAGTACATTCTTGTACATGTTGATCGATCATGTCATCTGAATTTGTAGGTTTATCAAACATACCTCAAGGTTCTTTATCAACAATCTTCCTTCATTAAATTTATGATCCACCAAGGTTAATTTATACTTATATGTTTCTTTATTTTCTATATTTCCTTTAATATTTTGTAATCCTTAAAACTACCCTTGCACTGTCAACTGGATCGACATTGTCAACCCAGTGCTATGTTTGACGTTCTATCTAAAATAACTATATCAACCTAGTTCTTTTCTATACCTTGCTTCCATAGTATAGGTTCAAAATTTTCAACCTTGTTATATATTTTGTTCATATAGTGTCAACACTATACCTTGTTTCAAAATTGGAATTAACCTCATATATACTAGTAATTAGTTCACACCTTTCTTTTTATGTTGCTTGCATGCTTATAATAACTCACATATTTTAATTAGGGGATTTTTAATTAATCACTTAGTTTCAATATTAATATTTTATACACACATGGCCAAATCAAAAAAACATAAACAAGCACTTTAAAATTTTGTCTAATGTAGGCCAACCTACTTGGATTTCATCACCAAGGGGGGAAGCTGACTTGATGCTCTGGTCAAGTATGAAGCATGGTTAATGGTATATTATAGCTAAGAACCCAAAACCCTTTTAATTATGGTCTGTGAATTGAGGGTGTAGGCCTAAATACTAAGCCTTTATCATTTTCATTATAGTCCATTTTAGCTCAAATTACTTGAAACCATCCTTAGATTACTATCTAATACCTTGCTTACAACCAATTTCCTTTCACATTTAAAATCATATCTTAATAATATAATAAACATTTAGGTTAAACAAATAGTTATCTCTTTACTTTTAAAGCTTATTTATTTCTATTTGATCAATTATGTATACAAAATATTGCATTAGCTAGCATTCATGCAAGGTTTTATTTTGTGTTCCTTAATTGGATTGTCCAACATTAATCTAATTAACTGTCTATTTATTTTTAGTACTTGCTTCTTTACATTACTTGAAAAAATTCATATTGTTTAAACTCACAAATTGTTATCAAATTTATCATCTTCCCTACATCATCATGAATCTAATGTATTTTATGGTTTGAAAAATGGACAAGTAGAAACAAAGATATAGGAAAAACAAAGAATCTGCCTGTTTCTAGCCTCTATTCATTGTACAAGATCGACCCAATCGACCTTATAATATCTATAGACCTTTTTAGCCTCTATCCACCATTCAAGATTAACCTAGATGACCTTGTACTATCTATAAACCTTTTTCAACCTCTATACATTATACAAGATCGACCCAGTCAAACTTGTACTATTTACAAACCCTTTTTCAATCTTTATTTGCTATACAAGATCAACCCAATTGACCTTGTACTATTTATAGACCCTTTTTAGCCCTTGTTTATTGTATAGGATTGATCTATTTGACCTTGTACTATTTTGTATCACTTTTTATTCCTTTGTCTACTTATCTAATCTTATTTTATCATGATGACTTCTTTTCAACCTTCTCTTAGTTCAAAAAATTACATAATTAAGGATTTGGATAATAAAATCAATTATTTTATTACTTCCAATGAAACTATCCATTTTCTTCCTTCCTCTTCTCCTAAACCAAAACCACTCACTACAGAATGTAATGTAGTTAAGGTCCTTTTTCTTAATCCTCCTCCTAATACCAATGTTGAGAATCCTATCAACACTAATACCCCTTTTATCAACACTCATACCCTTACAACCAATGTTCATAATCCTCTTGTTAGACCCATAACAAGATCACCAAGTCTTATCAATTCCCAAAGTAATATGGTTGAAACCACTCAAATTGATAATCTATATGGTTCCAAATTATTCAAAAACCTTAATGATAATACTATTTACACTTTTCACAAGAATGGTGGCCTTACCAAGCTTCCTTCTTCTTCTACCACACTTAAGCCAACTAACACTAATGTTAGGAATCCTCCACCTACAAATATTCCTTCTCCCACCAACACTAAAAATCCTCTTCCTGAAAACACTAATACCCCTCCTATAAATACCAATCCACCTATTTATACAACTCAACTTCTTTCCCAAGTTATCCAACAAATGAACATCATGAAAGCTTCCAATCAATCTCAAGTGATGAATATGCAACAACATTTATGCAACATGATTATTAAACCACCTCAAGTCATCATGTCTCAACCAAATCTAATTTTTTCCCCTCCTCCTCTTAGAGATGATAATGGGAATATCAACCCTCAACCTCTAATGAATAAAAAAATGCTTCAACATCTTCAAAATGAACCTTTAGACCCATTAATTGCATCCATAGATATTATAAACATTTATCCAACTATCACATATAATGGGACTAAGGACCCTACTATATTTCTTAAGTCTTTTGGTAATATCTATAAGGAATGGGTCCAAAATAATACCTTTGCTACTACCAAGATCTTAACTAAAACCTTTGTTGTTAATGCACTTGAATGGTACAACTAACTTCCTAAACATTCAATCTCACAACTAGAGGATTTAGTTAATGTTATAGTGAAGGAATTCTAACATGATGACCTTCTTGAAAACTACCTTAGCCATTTCATCAATGCCAAATAACTTTCTAATGAATCTTCTCATACTTTTATCAAATGATGGAAGTCTCTTGCTCATAAAGTGGACCATAACATCAATGATGATACTCTTTTAAAACTATTTATCACTACTCTTAAACCTCCCCTTCAATACAAAGTTTGAATATTTTCACCTTAAACTTTAGAAGAATCCTTAAACCAATCAAAAAGGCAAGACTTTTTATGATTCAATTTGAAACACCTCAAACAACTACTAAATCACCTTTCCAATCATCTTCTCATAACATTGAATCATATAAGCCTCCCCAACCTCAAATTGGAGCATCCAATTCAAATAATTTTAAGCCAAGTCACCCTCTCTTGAGTCTATAACAACTTAAGATGAAATTTCCACCCTCTAAACCCATAAGTTTTGATCTTTCCAAACCTCCTCCAAAATGGTATAATCCTGATAAGTTTTGTTGGTGGCATGCTACTATAGGTCATTCTCATGAGTCTTGTCATGATCTTCACCAATTTATTATTTCTTCCTTGCTTGATCCACATTTAAATCTTGATACTCTCACAAAACAATGTTATCAAGACTATCTTCAAGCTTCTCAAATTCAATCTCAAGAACCACAATCACATCAAAATAAACTACCTAATTATCAAAAACAATCATCCTATACCTATACCTCATATGCCAATTTTATTCAAACCATAATTGAGCTTTCTTCCTATACCAATGAAGAAAGGATAGCTAACATGAATACATTTAAATTTATTGTTGCATCCATTGACCCTTAACCTCTTAAGTCACATGAACCAAAAGAGTACTTAGTTTAAATGCCTACTCTAAATAATATCATACATAGTCCTCCTTTACCTCATCATACCTTTCCTACACATCATATGTCACATTAAACATCCTTAAAATCTAACAAACCAACACATTTACCTATCTCCAAATGCACCTACCAACCCAATGCAAATCATTCTAATGGTTCAGTATTACCTTACTCCACCTCACATGTTGGGGCGTCTTGCAATTCCCATCCACATGTCCCTTTAGACTTTGGGGCATCTTGTGATGCCAATACCTATGTCCAATTACCATTTGGGGCATCTTGAAATACCCACTATTATTATAAAATGCATAATAACAAAAACATGTAGCTTTAAGAAACCTTTCGAGACTTATAGACTTGTATTTCACATGATCATAGTTGATACAGACGTTAGCATAGATTTTACTTATTATTTTTCTCATATTTCTTTGTTTTTGTGAATTTTAATTACTTATTTTACTTTCATTTTACTAGAATCATTGTCTTTCTTTACATTCTTTGGTTTTATTTCACATTACATTAGGCATTTTTTTTCATTTTGGTCCTTATATATCTCTTTTATTTTTGTCTTTTTCTTTGCCTTAGTAAATTTATGATCATTTTTTTCCCTTTTCTTTAGCATTTACTTCTTGATGCACCACAATATTCTTTATATTTTAACATTTCTCCTTTGGCACCCTTAAGGATTTTTATTTTGTGAGTTGATTTGTAAGACCATGGATAAGAGCCATCATCCCTCACAAAACCACAATCTCTTTGCTTTCTCTTTTCCTTATTTATGTAGTTGTAGTGTAAGATTGTGGATAGGACCTGACCCTGATAAAATTACCATCTTTTCATGTTCTTTATCCCTATTCTCAACTTTAGCTTTTGCTTTTTTTGATAGATGGAATTTTCACAATAATCTATGTTATCATGTTTTCCTTCATTTCCTCAATCTTATGATAAGGAATCACACTTTACTATCATTGTGTCCCTCTTTTCCCTTTGTCACATTTTTTGTAATTTGAAGTAATTCAAATTATTGCATGTGTCATTCCTCTTTATTTACCCTTTCTTTCAATCCACATTGGATAAAACAAGGTCAAAGTCAAGATAGCACTTTTATTTCACCTAAGATTTATGAGACTCTTATAACCCATGCTCCTTGATGTTCTCTCTCTTAGCAACCTTGTCCCAAGTATTCAAATGAAAGTCATTTTTAACACCCATGCTTAGTTTTCCAAATATATATGGATGAGGAATCTTAAAAATTCATCAAGAAATTTAAAAGCCAAATCATTTGAAATAAAAGGCAATGATATATAAAAGGCAACATAAAAATCTCAAAAGTCAAATTCACACCAAAAGATGTGATTACAAGCACATTTCCTATCTCTAATCAAAGCTCAAACCCCATAGTTGGCCTCAAATAGAGCTGAGGTCCTTTGGGGTGTGGTAGGATAGTATATTGGAATAAGGGATTTAAAAAAACTCTAGTCGCTACCTACTTTCTCAAGCAAGTACCTAATATTCACAATAGATCGATAGCTCTGTAAGGGATCCTGAAGAATGAGGAACATTTTTTGGGAAGGTAGGTCCATTTTCCTTTTCATGCATATATCCTTCATGAGATGATCTATATACTCCATTTATTGACTAAATACTTGTGTGGCTAAGATAAGTTCTTTAGAGTCCTTAAGATTTAAACCTAATTTGAGTGTCTTGACTTTGATAAAGAGTTCATTTACCTTGGTTTTTCCTTCATTCTACCCTCCACCCATTTAATTCCTCCCCTTGATAGGCAAATTATGATTCTAAATCTATTTTACCTCTTCTATTATTCCTTATTATTTACCTCTTAAAAACATTTTAGCATTACTTTATTTCAATTTCATCTATCCTTAGAGCAAAATAACATGTTTGAGTAACTATGGATCACTCTTTTCTTTTATTTTTCATTTTTTACTACCCTTCTATTGTGGACAACTGATTTCACACCCATTTACCATTGTTACATGTTTTTTTTTGTATGCCTTCTTCACATATTCAATTACATTTCATTTTCATTCCTTCATATTTTTATTTATGTTTGATTTGACGTGCCTATCTTACATGAGGTTAATTTTTACTTTCTTACATATCTTTGTTAGTGTTTTCTTGCATTGATATTTCATTTGTCATTCATGTTTTACATGCTTCCCAACATAATTTAGTATGTTATACATTCTTTTTTACCATTTATATTTTATATGTTTTCCAATTATTTGTCATTAATTTTCCATCATTTGTCATTTATTTCTTATCATTTATCATTCATTTGCCATCCTTTTGTCATTTAATATTATAAATCTTTCCTTATCAATCATAATTTGTCAAATTTTTAAAAATCTCTATGATTACTAACCACCATATGCCTATTTTCCAAAAAAATTATTTTTTGGCTATTTTTTACACTAACTTCTATAGGTTCATCTCATTTTCTCTACATTGGATGCCTTCACACTTTCTTACAATCTAATTATTTATATATGGCACTAAGGTAAGTTAAATGTATTCATTTTTTAATTTATTCCTTTCATTTATCTTATTTTCTACTTAATGCACTTTACTTAGCATCAACTTTAGGTGTTATCATGTTCTATCTCGAATCACCATCCTATGTTGCACTTACATTAAATGTGATGAGATCTGAGTGGGGCATATGTATACACATATTATTTTCAAAATTTTATTGATTAATAACACTTGGTATCTTGTAGGAACATGTCAAGTCTCAATCTTTCTGAGGGTATGCCTTAAGGGGTGCATTAGAAAAGGGGTGGGTAGACCATCATTGCTTTGTAAGATTGTTGTCCCTTTTACCACTTGCCATCTACACACTTGTCTCCTAAAACCATTAACCATAAGCTTATTATTCTCAATTCTACCCTCCTCAAGTCTTTTCCTCTTTTTATTCTTCCTTTTCTTACCTTAAACTCCTTTTAGATAGTAGGCTATACTAGGTTGACCCAATATAGTTTATGGTTATTTTTCACTTTATTGGCTTGTTAGCCTTTTGGACGACCTAGCTTAGACCTAATGATTTGTCCCTAAAAATACATTGGGTCAACTAGGTTGACCCATGTATAGTCAACATTCCTGGGAGGATTTAGGGTAAGTTCCACATATATATACAAGATCATTTCATACCATTTCATAAGAGAAGAATTATTAGCAAAGAAGTGTGAGAGAACATCTAATTATTGACCATTATACTTGAGGAATAAAGCTTAGGGTACATATTTTATTTATAGATATGTATCTTATTTTATGGAGAAGTCTTTTGGATGATTAGATAGGTTATGTAGCTTAGAGCTGATTTATCTTGGTTATCCTTACATACCACAACAATCTTTTGTGAAGCACCCTGGCCAAAGGAGAGATTGAGGCTCAATAGATTCATCTTCAAAGGAAATTATTTCTAACTTTATTTCTCCTTTGTAAGAGTAGATAGATAATGCCTTTGTATTCTTCTCCCATGTATTAGGATTCTGTATACATTGACATGAGTATATGTCTTCTAATACATGTTTAGTTTAGTTGATTTATTTATTTATAACCCCCCACTTTGTGCTACAAGATTTGGTGTGAACTAAATTAGATTTAATTTCTTGTTATTAGAATAAGTGAATGTTTTAAACCTTAGGACTCCATTAGGGTTTTTGTGTGATTGTGTTAGACTATAGGGTTTGGAACCCTTCCTAGCATGATATGTTATGAAAAGTGATCCCCTAATCGGGTCTATCAGATCTCCATATTGGTCATGATCCTACTTAACAAGTGTATCCCCAATTAGAAGTGTAGGTATGCTCTATCTTCTCTGAGCCAAGATTGATTTATAGACATGATGCATTTTTGATTACATACAGAGTCTTCAAGGAAGGTGAATATATTTTTCATCTTATTGTATTGATTTATTTTTTTAGTGATTATAACTCACCCTAGGAAGAAAGATTAAAGTGTTATGTTCTTTGATTTTATTTTTATTTGAATACTAACATAGAAATTAACCCTTCTTAAAATATTATTCTATAAATACAACCTTTAGTGAATAGAATCCAAAATGAAATCAAGAACCAACACTCTATGCTTGCTCCCTAGGGTGAGCTAGAATAACTATACAAAGAAATAAATAAGATAAGATAAATAAGGCATTTACCTTCCTTGAAAACCCCATATATAAAATAAAATTCAAATTCTTGGGCTTAGTTTGTGAAGTAAGAGTCTTTGTCAATGCATTATATTCATTCCAATAACATCACCCCCTTTCCACCAATGGATTTGATCAATCAAGATGAAGAAATGGTGAATATTTTAGCATTATTTTATCATTATGTATTTTCATAATAAATATTGATAATTTTTCAAAAAGACCCTTGAATTTATAGTTTTCCTAAAATGATACTAACCATCCATATCAAGATCAAGATGTATGTTCTAAGATTGATTCATCTTTTTAGACCAAATATCATTAATGTTGAAATTAATATTCTAGAAGGGAGTAATTAATAGGCATGGCTTACAAAAATTAGATATTTTTTTACATTTATTAAGCATGGCTTGTATTTTTGACTTTGTGATTGATGATGTCATTATGATGTCATATTTTTAGATATTTTGTTGAGTTTTCATTTTATAAAATTATATATTCATTAATTTGAAAAGAATTTTTCAATTAAGAATTTAATTATATTTAATTAGTTAAGTGATTATGATTAGGCCTTTTATAATTCTTATAATTTGATTAGCTGCCATGCACTATTGGTCAAAAACATCAACTTTCTAGGTCTTAATTTGAATAGAAATGAATTAGAGGAAGATAATAATTGCATACAGGGTGATGAATCAATTAGTGACATATTAACACAAATTATAACTTGAATGTGACATGTGTATTTGAATTAGATCATTTTGGTTATTTTAGTCTAGTTTATACATTATTGTGGGAAGTCATCTAGACTTGAAATTTCAACATAATAGTGGTGAGAATTAAGTGTCTACACTAAGTGCATCCAAGTTTTATAATCAATTGATAGAGACATGCCATGATCCCCTTCCCAAGAATGATAAAATTAATCCAATTCTATGTCAAGGTCAATTTAGTCAACTTATATTTGACATTTTTGTTAAATCACCCATTCTTGACAAGTTAATTTTTGATGAGTCACCCTTTGAATAAGGATCCTATTTTCCAAAGGACCCATATTTGATGATCCCATATTAAAATAACATATTATTAAAAAGTATTCCATATTTCACTTATCGCAAAACATTCCCCATTTTATAAAAACCCTTCATCCTAAAGCCTTCATTTCCAAGTGAAAAGTGAAAAAGGTACTTGTGGACAACATAATCCAAAATGCCATCTTTATGGCCACATCTAAATCATAATCATGTTCCACTTTAAAAACAATATTAGAATTATCTTTCACTTTTGAAACAACACTATATTTAACAATAACATCAACATACTTATCAACATTAACATTGTTATCAACATTAGTCCAACTAACATCAAATTTACCATAAACATTGACATCATTGTTAACATTATCCACATCAAATTTAGTTTTAGAATGATAATTAAAATTAGGATCTCATGACATCATTTACACACATATTAAATATTACATTGAATACATCAATGATCTCCCATGGTTTTCAAGTAAGTTTCCTTTGACATCAAAGTACATTCTCCTAATAGTCTCTATGAGTATTGTGATACATTTTATCCTTTCATAGATATTAACTATCCATTTCACATTATCCATTATATCCATTACCTTGAAATCCAATTTCCCTCACTCATCGATTGGGAATGACAAAATTATATATTGTTCACCTTATTCCGTAGTGGCATATTAGTTTCAAAATTTATAAGGATTTAAGAAAACATTCAGTCACAAAAAAATTCCCTCGTGAAACCTTGTTTGAGGAACCAAGGGGAAATCAATATCAATATAAGAATAATAAATAAGACTCTATTGGTTAAAACATATTTGAGGTGCCAATAAATGAATAATTTAGTTCTTCATTGCTTGATGAAGACATCATTGGAGTTAATATCAAGACAATTGATAATTTAAAGATCATCTAGATTGTAGCAAATATCAAGACTAACTAGTAAAAAACTTAGAATCCCTATGTTAGTACAAGTGTCAATATTCAAAATTATATTCCTATGCCAATATATGTGTCTTATCCAAATACAAGTGTCTAGTTCCCTAAAGTCATCCAATTTACAAATGAAACACATTATAATGGTTAGCCTAAGTGATTTAATGTGAAATATTCTCCAAAAGGATTGGTATACATATAATATCAATCCTAATTCACTCATTACCTATAAATAGCCTAGCATATACCTATCAAAGACCAAAAATCTCTCAAACACTCAAGTAATAAAATCTTCCCTATTTTATCCTATTTCCATAATGGTTATAGGTAAAACATGCTTATAGGTCTGAAGTACTAAAGGAGAATTCCATGAGCCACATTTTTCAAGTTACAAGCTAGGTCACTATTATAATTGCATTTCACACATCACATTATTCACACACAATCCAACACATAGTGGAGAAATACATAAATTTGAGGCCCTCTTCATATTATTGGACATGTAGGTAGTGCTCATTAACTTAGGGGTCTTTGTGATAACTTGACACTATGTTCCCACTAACCTATTTTTTCCAAAACCACTATGAAGATGAAGAACTAGGGTTTTACTATTTAAAAAGGAGTGACAATCCACGACCCATATATAAATACTTCAGAATGAATGTGACATAGAACCTAGAAACATCTAGGTGGACACATCTAGTTTTAATATGTATTCCATACTAGATACCTACATCTGATTTATACATTAGTGTTAATGTAACCATCGCAAGTTGATGTAAGTGTTAGTGTCTATAGAGGTATAATTTACATCATCAAGCGACTAATCTAGAATATAGATGCAATCTACTTTCTACTTGTTATATATCTAGAGCTGTATTAACATCATAACTAGGTATTTTGTGTTCATTATCATTATAATATATAACATAGTAGCATCTCAACATAATAAATTTAGTATATATTTTATCTCAGTTTCACAAATAATTTGCTTGCTTTAGAGATAGTCTACCATCCTTGTTCCTTAGGCTATCTCTACCCCTTTAAACCTATATTACCCATATCTAAATTTTAGGATTACAAATTTGGTGAAACTAATCTTTGAACACCATTCTTGACTAAGTGTACCATATAGGATGCTTCTTACCTACTTTATCTTAATCTTTGTGTTGTTTATCTCTCTTATCATGGATGATATTGATTTCTTTGATGCATATGAATTTAAAAATCTCCAAATTTATATTAAAGAAGGGATAATTTGATTATTATTTTATTCTTCCAAATCCTAAAGCATTCAATCTCAAATATTTTAATGGTGGTAACTACTATCCCTCTAATTAGGTCCATGCTCCCACCATTTTAGGAGATGAGCTGATCCATATTAAGGAAGATAAAGAGGTGCCTTTACCAAAGATTTCTCTAATAATAATTGGTATATTTTTGAAAAATGTGAATGAACCAAGATCTTCAAATGGTATACCAAAGGTGTCATAATTTAGTTATCCAATACCACTACCAAATTATCATAAATTTAGTGATTCAAAATTGTCACTTATTATCCATGAAGATGATGATACTGATATGCCTAAATTCAAGAGAGGTGGTAGATTAGAAGAAATGATAACACCTGTGACAAGCACCACCATTACCATGGAGTATCTTATTTCTATGATGAACACTATTGGGGATATTAAAAAAAAAAAGGTTTTCATGCTTCAAATTCAAATGTATTTACATAATACTAATGTAAATATTGCCTCATTCAAAAATCAACCTCTTGTATAATATATAGTTAAATATTTATATCCATAAGATTTTGAACTACCATATTCACCTCTATTTTTAAGTCATAATGACCCATTCAACCACATGATTAACTTTGCACATTACTTTGGTTAATAGGCAAAATATGACAAACTATTGCTAAGAGTATTCCATATGAGTGTTTCTGATGAGGATTATAATTAGTTATATATCCTACCAAAGGTTCACCTAACCAATTTTTCACATTTAGAATATGCATTATTCATGGTTTTCAATATCCAAAAGGTGACAAAACTTACAATAGAGTGTTTGCATAATTTAAAACAATGCGATAATGAATCCCTTCAAGATTATACCATTTGGTTCAAAATTACATCATATTATCCAACATTTAGACCTTTAGATTTGGAGTTATAAATAATTTTTAGTCGATATATTATTTCTCCACTAAAATAAAGAGCATTGAATAAACATTATAAGTCATTTTCCCATTTATATGTGGATGTGTATAGATATGATTCATTCATACTTAGTCATCCAAAGGAGCTTAACATATCCCCTTCTTAATACCAAAGTTTTATTCCTCACACAAATGAGGAAGTTGAATTACCAAATGAACATTTTAAACAAAAATGTGGTGTTCCTAACCTTTATACAGGATCTCTACAAAATTTACTCAATATGGGACCAATCCAATGCCCACATCCTATGAAAACACCCCAAGGTGAGGAATTCAAAAAGCATCCATGCCAAAACTATTTAATAATAACATTATTCATGGGTGATGCTTATTTTTGGCATAAACATATTGATCCTACACAAATAAAAACTAATTATAATGTAAGACATTTTTGATATGTTAGTTTTGACCTAAAATACTTACAAAGCAAAAGAGCTTGGAAAGATTCCTTGGTCAACATAACACTACTAGTTTATTATGGTCCTAAAGTGATTTGAACATAGGTTTGGATTATAACACAAACATATCCACATGAATTTACATTAGGCACTCTTTAGATATATCAAATGGAATAAAAAATTGAACAAAATAAACAAGGCATTTATTTTTCTCATGAATGTAAATTGATTCATATTCCAAATGATAGCATTGGTTCTTCTATTGTACATGTAAAACATGAGGAGGAACATTTTATGTACCATTTTCACTTATCCAAACATGATTAAAACAATGTAAATGATCTAAATTAAGGTTGAAAGGATTCATATATTCCAAAAATACTAAAATAAAAATAAAAATAAAAATAAAAATAAAAATAAAAATGAAAACAAAAATAAAAACCCAAAAATATTTTCAGCCTTTACATGTCCTATTAGCTCCTTGGCATATATAATTTTAGTTTCATGTTGTTAGATGACATATCAATATTTTATATATACATATGTGTTTCACACATATTTTGAGTATGATTTAGGCATACATAGATACATGATCCATGAATTTTTGGATGTTGGGGTTTTCCTTTACTCACATCATTAGGATGTTGGGGGCAACCACATTTATGATCAGGATACCTTTAAGTTATATCATTCTATGGTCATGTTACATTATCATGTTTGAGATCATATATGTATTTAAACATGAATTTATCCATCCTTATAGCTTTCAAAATGTACTTGATATGATATGTACTTAACATTTTTTACTAACACATATATCTAGGGACTCGTATGTTATGTTTATGTTGGTTGCTTATGCACTTCCTTGAGTGTATTGCTTTGATATTGTATTCTTTGGTTAATAATTTGAATATGCTCCATTGATTATGTCCCCCATTCCTTTTTTTCCTCTTTTACATTCGAATATGTCTTGGTTTGTTGTATGTTGACATTTGAAATTGTCATTCCTTACTTTTTGGATATTTGACTAAGTTATGTCCCTTCGATTGTGCAACATTTGAACTTGCCCTTTACTTGAGGTCTCCTTGGACCATTATATTTTTATTTGATTTTAAGTGCCATTTTGTGCTTGATTACTTGTTGAGCTTGTAATGTTACTATCTATACATTTCCATGATTCACATCATGCACCTTAGGACTTGGTGTGATCACATTCTTCATGTTTCAATGATATATATACCTAGACATATTCCATATATATGCTACATGGTACATTCACAATTTACATGGTTATATTATCATTTTGAGGTAAGGTAACCACTAGTTTCTACTTTTCCTCACCTCAAAATGGGGGACATATCAATGGGGGCATGTCATAGAGGCATGACTTCCACATTATTTTACATATTTATATTACAATGGCGGCATGTTTTGGAAACATGTTCTCTATACTTATTTAATATTAACCATACCTATATTATAATGGGGGAATGTTTTGGAAACATTTTATCTACACTTATTTAGTATTCAACATACCCATATTATAGTTGGGGAATGTTTTAGAAACATATTCTCCACACTTATTCAGTATTCTGATTAATGAGATTATAGTGGGGGAGTATTTTGAAAACATGTTATACACATTTACACAAGTTTTTAATATTATTTTATAGTGGCGGAATGTTTTGGAAATATGTTATCCATACTTACACATTTTTTAAGTTGGCCAAATTCAAATTTATATGATTTAGATACACATTTGTGGCAAAATCCTATACATTGGTACCATTATTATACATAATTTAAAAATGATACATATTTAAGGTGAATATGATATGGAATGTGTGCCTAATATTTCAAAATCAAACGAGTTTTAGATTTCAAACACTTTCAAGGATTGTCATCACTCACTAGGTTGGACTTTTACAAATTATATTGAATCAATCTACTATAGTAGTTGTTTTATTTTTTGGTATAGTTGAGGTGATCAAATAACTCAATATTTCCAAGTTTATAGGTTGTAATTGATTATAGCATATAAAATCATTAGTTTTATAGTGTGAGTTGATTTGGTTCACTCACACTCATCATGTTATAAATATGATTGGGTTGCATGGTTGAGCTAATCTCAACTATTGGGTAATAACTCATCTTTTCTCCAAGGTTGGGAACATGTGTCCTAAAATATATATTTATCTCCTTAGATATGTATACTTTATATTTATCCTAATATCATTTTTAGTGATTCATAATACTACATCTTTTCAAATCAAATTGCCAAAAGGTCAAATAGTTACATAAATACAAAGATGTACTCCTAAACCTTACTATCTTTTAGTTTCAATCATTTCAATGATTTTAATTTCAAATTATATGCATTAATTATCTACTTAACATGATCTTGGTTGTAGGTTAGTCAATAATAAATCTCTCAAGTTGGACTCAAGTAAAATCAAGGTGTGTTATACACACCCAAGTATGCATTCATTTTCCTTTAAACTAGAAATTTCATTATTAGATTAAAGGGGGGAAATATAGACACTAATTATGAATTATATATCATCTCAATATTATTCACTTGAAAAATACATATCATGGATTTAAATTTATCTTCTAGACCTTTCTCGCTACCAAAATCCTTGTATACACTATCTCTTTGTGCTTGATTGCTTATCTTTGAGTTCAATTAAAGTTATTATAATGACCTAAGCCTTATATCTTTCCCAAAATGCTATAAACCTACTTATCTTACATCAATTTAAGTTTTGGATCTATACCTATTTCCAACTTCTTGAACACTTGCATCCCAATCAGATGCCTACGTTGATGTGAGTGTCCTATCCCAACACAAGTTTATAGTGACCTAAAGTCATTAAATTTAAAAATAAAACATATTCACATGTTAGCTTAAGTGATTTAATGTGATATATTCTTCAATGGGATTGGTATAAATACAAGATCAATACTCATTCATTTCTCACCTAGAAAAGGCCTAACACAAACATAACAGAGACCAAATAACACTTAATCAAACACTTAACTGAGTAAAAGTTTCCTATTTTATCTTATTTCCATATTATTCATATAAAAATCATACTTATAGGTCTAAATTACTGAAGGAGAATTCCATGAGCCACATTTTCCAAGTTACAATATAGGTCATTATTGTACTTGCTTATCACACATCGCATGATTCACACACAAGCCAACATGTATGAGAGAACTACATAAGTCTAAGGCCCTCATCATATTATTAGATATGTAGGAAGTGCTCATTAATAAATGGGTATTTGGGGCATCTTCACACCATGTGAACACTAACCCATTTTTCCCATATCAACTTTGAAAATGAATAAATAGGGTTTTGTAATTTGGCAAGGAGCAATAGTTCATGAACTATATCTGAATGCACTAGAGTAAAGGAGACATAGAACCCAAAAGCACCTGGATGGTTACATCCAATTTTAATAGTTATTCCATACTAGATACCTACATTTGATTTAGATAGTAGTATCAATGCAAGTGTCTATGTTTATAGAAGCACAATTTATAGAATCAAGTGATTGATCCAAAATCTAGATCCAGTCTACTTTTTACTTATTTCATATCTAGAGCTATATTATCATTATAACCAACTAAGTATATTATGTTCATTGCCATTAAAATATTTATCATAGTTGTACTTTCCATCTTTATCATCTTAGAATAATAAATTTAGTATATGTTTTATTCAAGTTTCACAAATAATTCACCTAATTTAGAAATAGTCTACCATCCTTGTGCCCTAGTCTATCTCTACCCCTTTAACCCTAAATTCCCCATATATAGATTTTAGTATTAAATAGTTTTAAACCTTATTAAGGAAGTGGAATAAAAATTAATACCCATTTGGGAAATAACTTAGCATATACTTAACATGATGATTTGACAACTGGACACTTGGTTCTCACATGACATGGTCCTTAGAGATCCCTAAACCCATCCTAATTATGTATTTCATTTAATTTGTTATTAATTTCAACATACCTAGTGCTAAAACATATTTTCCATTTTTTAGTGACCCGTTATATATACTTATTCACAAAATTTAAACATTATGATAATGAAAAAATCCTAAATATTAAAAAAGGCCAAAAATCTCTGAAAGAGATATAAAGACACAAAATATAAGAACATTTTTATTGTCCTAAATATAGTAAACAATCCTTCGTTAATCATTGATCCAGTCCTTTTAGCAACCACTGGGATGTGTCCTTCCTAAGATCACCCAACATCAATCCAAATTCATTAATTCAAGCTCATAATTTTCACCCTATTTGGGGCAAATTAATATGTGCAACTTATTTTGGGATATTTTATCCCTATTCCATCCCATTGCATGCATCTTTGCCTAGGGTCACTATTAAAATTTCTTTATTATTAAGCATTCAAACATGGATTTTGACTTGATTAATGACAAGATGCTTTCTATTTATTTTATTTTCAATTTCATCTATGTGTTTTGGATTATTTTCTTGTTTGTTAGATTTTATTGAGGTGCCTTAACTCAGTCCATGTGTCCATGGGGTTGTTATGATTTTTCCATATCATGGTGATTTCTTGAAATTATACTTTAGTCCATCCATTAATATATAATAATAATTTCATATTGATTTTTCAATATAATGGTGAGGTTATGTAATTTGTCTATTGGATAAGGTCTCATTCCTTATACACATTACAACTAGGTCATCATGGTGCATACCATTATGTGCTACATTAAAAATAAAGTGCTTGCGGACTATATACAATGTTGCACTATGGTGGTAGCTTATCTACTTACAAAATCATCCTTTATCAAATAAAATAGTTTTGGTCATCTTTGACCACATAACATCATATCTTCCCTCTTTGATGTTTGAAAACATTAGCTCATCATTTATCTTAATCATTTCTCATCACATTTCTCCTATTTATGGGGGAATTATATTAGCCTGAGGTCTTTTTGGACTTTATCAACAAACTTAATTAAATGAAAATTTGAGGTTAAATCGACCATAATTATTCTCATTATTATTCATATTTTCATATATATCATTTATCATAATCTTTTCATCAATGTCTTGCACCTATCAAGTAAGATTGATAAAATCATGGCAATTCATCTTTTCTTCATCAAATCAATCATTATTACTTCAATCTTCCTGATTCCTCATGTGCTTGGTTATTTATGGCTTTTTCATTCATTAAAAGGTATTAATGCCATCACACATATATTTATGTCATTCATGTCATCGTTAATTCATGAAATAGGTTGAATCCTTGACCTATGCTTGATAATTAATCAATTAATCAATCACATCAATTAGTCTCATTAATGATCAAATATTCCTTACTCAGATAAATTAATTTATCACCATAAATCAAATCTTCACTACCAAAGAAACTTAATATTTCAATGCTCCATCATTGGGTAAAATTATTGAATCTTAGCTCACCACTTTTTTGGGATATGTCCTTCCTAAATTCACCCTCTTTAGGGTAAATAACAATGTGTAACTAATTATCTTGGGATGCATCCTTCCTAAGTCTACCCTACTAGGGGAAAACCATTCTCTCATCATTAGAAATCAAAGCATGCAAGAGTTATCTCCCATGGGTTAATGATCATTCTTCTTCCCCAGAGCCTTGTTTATAACTCCTTTGTCTATTTTCATCTATTTTCTCTATTAATCAACCTATTTTTCCACAAAACCTACTATTTTGTTCTTCCTAAAAGCTTGTCCATCAAAATTATTTTTTAGTGAATCCATCGAGGGGGAATCTTGGGCATTCTAAACATCATCTAGAGCATTATTGTGAACTCATTTTTAATAAAATTGAACAAAAATCAATAAAACATGAACAAATAATTATTTAATCACTATAACATCATTTTAATAAACTTTTCATTCTTTAAAAAGTGATTGCTTTGTTTGTGTCTCATAATGATCTTTCAAATAAGGGCAAACTATAAACACTTCACTTTCTAAAATTACAAATTAGAATGACTTTCTACAATAATGCATAAATCAAGTCAAAAATTAGTAAAACACTCAAATTCATCCACACACTTTATATGCATATTATAAAATTCATTTATGCATCCTTGATTGGGGAAATACACTGTATCAAATCAACTTCATATAATTCATCCTAAGTCGAATTATTTTTTTCACAAGTGACATTCTTGATCAATTAAATGGAATAATTATTTGATTTTCAACATTGTAAAAATCACTTAAAATCAGTCTAAGATTAATTAGTTGATTAAATCAAAACAAATGGATAATCTATCCCTAAGTATAAAATCCATAGATTTTTGGAATATCCACATTCAAATAAATCATTAAATTTAATTATGATTCACATTATGACATTGTGTGACAAGTGGTTGATTAAAATTACCCAAAGGTCAAAATTGTAAAATATATACATAAATACAACCCATGATCCATAAATTGAACCCATGCCTATATCAATGCAAACTCAACCCCAAATATTAATGGCATAAACCCTCCAAAATTGACTAAACCTCGACCACACATCTTGATCATCATATATGGTCAAAAATAATTTGTAAAATCTATAAATTAAAGGGCCATTTTATAGACACTAAATCTGAATTATGTATCACCTTAGTCATATACACTTGACAAATACATATCATGGATATAACTTTAGAATCTAGACTTTCCCATTGATGAAAGTATAAAATTTTCTATCTATCTATGCTTATTTCTTATCTATTAGTATGACCATATGTTATTCTAATGACCATGTCTTCTATTATTGCTCATAATTCTATAAACCTACTTATCTTCTATCTCTACAAGTTTTGGACATGTACTTCTTTTCTATCTTTATGGACACTTGTATCCTAGTTAGACACCTACATTGACATAAGTGTCCCATCCAAAAAGTGTCTGGTTTATCTAATTTGTTAATTATAATGTGTCTTTATGGTCAGACTGAGTGGTTTAATATGAGATATTTCCCTAAAGGATGTTAGAGGTATAATCACTAATAAGGGGGGGGGGGGTGAATCAGTGAGAAAAAATAATCTAACTTAAATTTTGATCTTTACAAATACTTAATTAGCTACCATAAGCATTCATAAAACATATACAAAATTCATATCAATGATCAAGAGAGACAATGCAAGATCAATCACATAACACATGACATATGTGGGAAACTCTCTTAGGGAATAAAACCCACTGGAACCTAAAATTGGACTACTATCTTATAATAACAAGATCAAATTTAGACCATCTAAAAATGATCAATAACTACAATCCCTATTTAGTGAGACTACAATCCCATAAGGTGTTACCACACCTATCTAGTTGAGCTACAATAATAACCAGACCTTTTAGCAAGTTTTACCTTATAAGGAGGCTATAACCACCTTAGATGTTGATATGACACGATCACCTATGAACACATCCAACTCTAAATTGATGTCAACAACACTTGATGATGGACCTCTGCATATCACACTTCACCTTTGCTCACACTCAAATAACAAACACACTATTCTACCAACATATTTATGACCAACATGTCATACAAATAGTTGTAAATATATTCTACTCTTTAACTCATCCTTAGGTAACTCTACCGATCCTTGGATCCATAAAATACACACACAATCCTCTCTCCAATCATGCCTTAGTCTCTCATACACAAAGTCTATAACCCATCATCTTTGGTTCTAATATTTGTAGATCAATCTTGATAATCACTATCTTGATTGGCCATTAGGCTTGATTTAGCCCTTAAGGCATCTTTCACATGAATACATGGATCAATACAATATTCATATGTCATCCATAACATCTATGGGTCACCCTCAAGGAACTAAACCTTTTAATAAGACCCTTATATCCCTCATAGATCTCATGTGAACCCATTCACTCCTTTATCACTCTCTCAAGAAAAAAAATATAGGACCAATTTTAAATACATGGGTCCATTCCTTATGTCCCATTTGACATCCTCAAATGATCACATTCAAATTAGTTCACCTCTACGTATGCTCAAACAACTCAAACATTGACCTGGTGCACATAGTCACCATGAAAAAACACACAATCAACTTATTAAGCATTATTCATACTCAATATAGATTTATCAAACCTCCAAAATACACATAGAGCATCCTCATCAAGTCTACAACACTCCCTAATATCCATGTTATCATGAGACATCAAAACATCATCAATACAATCTCTAATATGCTTCTTAGGTCACTTGAAAAATAAGCACAAACACATAATCAACTTATAGGATTAATATCTTTTATTGTACTCACTTTAAAATCTTAAAATTAGGTTTATTAGATGTTATATGGAGTATTCTTCATCTTTTATTTTTACAGCACCAACAAATTCAAATTTTATTAAAAGATATGAACAAAATACAAAACTCTAGTTTTTCCTATGTTAAATTAAAATATTTGAATTCAAATGGTCACGGTTAACCTTAAAAAAAATGCTTGAATCTCATGTCCTCTTAGCTCAAATTGAATACAAACAATCTATCTTGATTTATCTTTAATGCATGGGCACCAATGTTCAGACATTAAACTTAAGTCATGCTAACCTCATCTTGTGCAATCTTGAAATGTTGACTTAACACGCTCCATCTATCTCTATAGACCAGTCAAGTCTTTAGCAATCAATGCTCACCATCAATCAAACTATATGAAATCTTTCTCACCATTGGATCCTTATCTTATAAATTTGCTCAGTCATTAACCATTATGCACCTATCCTTATCTTGTTTCTTCTTGACTTCTTGGAGCAACACGTACCATTGATCTTGCTTGAGCTTTAACTCATTCAAAAATTACTAAGTATGGGAACCCTTTCAATATCCATAAGTTTCCATTTTTACACCTTAATAACTTCTTTTGCATTTTGATGCAGGATCTCAAATTTGGACCAAATGACCTCCTCACGTAGGAGAATCCAACTATGTGATAAACAACTCCTGAAGCCTTCAAATGTGTGAGATACATCACCATTAAAGTTCCTTCTCAAAATATCTTATCACAAAGCCAACCATGTTAAAATATGTCTAGAATACCAACTTTGCTCCTATATAACTTTTACCATGCTTTAACAAGTGATCTCAAATTTATCATAAATAATCTATGATCAAAACTAAATAAAACCATATGATCATTTTTTCTTTACACATTCACACATGTAAGATATAATACCATTAAAATTCATAAAAATAAACAAATACATATGATATTTTTGTATTAAAACTTCCATGCGTGTGAATGCTAACCTCATCAACATGCTTAATCAGTTCTTTCTAGCCACATTGCACATTTGGCTAAGTATGGGAAAACACTAAATTTTGACTAAGAAGCCAACTTTGCACCCTCATAAATTTGATCTTTATTCAATGCATGACTTAAGATATGGCACATAAAAACTACGAAATACTATGATCATAACCATATGACCAACTCCCCTTGACTCATTCCCACATGGCAATGGTGAAATCATCAAACTACCTACTTAGATTTTTTGCCACTGGACCCAAAGTGTCTATATGAAAACTATGATAAACCAAATGAATTCAAATTATGCAAAATATCTCTCCAAGCATAAATAACATATTAGGGACCTCTTTCACATGCTAAAATCACCATACTCATCCTTGATCATCTTTAGCCATGTCAATACTAAAGATTAACCAACTATACATAAGGCACACTAGAACAAACACAATGCACACTTTGTCATTGTTACTTAGTCTATCAAATAAATTAATCCACTCACTAGGGCACCTCCATGACATCACTAAAAAATCTCCAACAAAGGATTGGTATATATACATGATCAATCCTTATACATTCAGCACCTATAAAATTCATACCTCTCATAAGACAACTTACCAAAAGTATTTAATCAACCATTCAAGTGAGAAAATATTCCTTATTTTCTTGTATTTCCATTTAAGTCATAGGTATAACACATATACATGTTTGAATTACTAAAGGATTATCCCGTAGTCCCATTTTGTAGGTTGTAAACTAGGTATTTATTGTACTTGCTTTCCACATATTTCTCCTTGTGCACACACACACACCAACACATTAGGAAAAAAATACATTAGTTTGAGGTCCTCTTTATAGTAGTGGATATGTAGGAAACACCCAATGATAGAGGGGTATTTGGGATTAACTCCACATTTTGGTCCCACTAACCCATTTTACCTAAGGTCACTATGAATATGAAGAGATAGGGATTTGATGATTTGATAAGAGTGACAAATAATGATCCAAATTTGATTTTTGGCCAAATTTGGCCCCCATAGAAATATTATTCTTGGATAGATCAACTGATTAGAGTTATTGATTGACCAAATGATCAAATGACTTTAGAAAGTGAAAAAGATGGACCAGACCATCATCAAATGCCATGCATGAATTGATAGGTCAGTTTGGTTGCAAACTTAATAAGTTCACTTAGGAGGTTAAATAGAGCCAAAGGAATACATGGACATGATGTTTTTCATGCCAATAAGGTCCCCTATAAATTTATTTTCTTGATGAGTTTTTATCTCAAGATATAAGCTTCCAAATTTGAACTTGCAGAGTGGAACATGCACATAGATGTCAATTTAAAGTTATGACAAATAACTATTTGAATTCAAATGATCCAAGGATGAATGTTTGGATGATAAGTGTAAAGATATCAATTTATTGAATAAATATCTAATGGTACACATCAATTTAAAAGGCCAATGGGTCTAAGCAAATCAATGGTACATGATCCATTATGCAAAAATAGATCAATGACAAGTGAAAAGTCAACAAATTAGAAAATATTGAAGATAAATGCATAGTTTCCAAGTGTCACAACCATGATAACTATTAATAAAATCAATGATACACATTCAAGCCATGCAAAGGAATATCAATGATGTGCATAGGGTCAAAGGGTTAATGATCTTAGGTAAACATGAGGTTGACATGTGGTGCAAGTTTAGGGTTAAATGAAAATAATAGCGTATCTTGAGGATAAATGTGCAATTTTCAAGTGTCTTAATCTCAAAGGCCCAAATAAAGATTATTGGTTAGTATTAAAAATCAAAGATAGGAGATTTTCAAGAAAAATTTGAATATGGTTTAGGTTGAACGAAGAGCAATGTTTCAAAGGGATATGTCACTATTAGAGCTCAGTTGAATGTCACAAGTAGACATAGTCATAATGTTAGGATTATCAATGATGAAACTCCATCACCATTAAAGTTCAGATAGGACCTTTGGTTGATCATTTAAAACCTATCAAACTCATTCTCTAAAAGTTGTAGGATTATTCCATGGTGTGTTTATTGCTCTTTTAAAAGGAAGATCCTCATGTGTAGTGACTTCTCAGCTCCCACAAGGTTCAGAGGTAGAATAGGTTTATTTAAATTGAATATAGTTCAAGACAGGACTATATACCCTAGAGGTTTTCATAGTTATTATAGCTATATGAAAACCATTAAATGAGATTGGTTTTAAATCTATAGTAAGACATATTCTCAAATTTTAAAATAGGGGAAAATTTGTGATTAATGAAAGGAGTATCTCATCTTTTGAAATAGTCATATCCTCAACAAGCAGCTACTTGTAGCCACTTAAAATAGATATTGCCATGGCTTCATCAGGCCCAAGGATATGAGGATATTATTCTCATAAATAGTGAAATCAAGTGGGATATGGTGTATAAGATCAAAGAAAAGGATTTGAGGTTTGGAGAGTATAGTGGAGCATTTAATTATTTTTTCCCACAACAAGATCATGACTCATCATCTACAAAATAGATTCTTGTCTTCTAATGTATGTTTCTCAACCAATGAGAAGAGCTTGAAGAGTATTGGAGTAAATGAAGGCTAATTTGTTGATGAAGGATCAATCTTGATTGGATCAAAATGTGGTAGATATTTAAAGAAAGGTGGTGAAAAATCATTGATTGATATTGATGCATGCTCTTCCTCTCTTTCTTTCCCTTTCTCTCTATTACCCATTCTTTCCCATTTATAATCTCATTCTTAAATTATAGACTCTCACAAGGACTCTTTAATTTTTAAAAGAAGGGGACACTTTGATATATTACAGTATATTCTCCTCTTTATTAGGCTAAACCCTATCAAGCATTTTGTAAGAATTACCTCTTGATGTAATAAAAGGACTTTCTTCACCTATCTCTTACCTTGGATCTGTGTTGAGTGAGTTATACATGATGGTATTGTGAAGGAGAATCTTCCTCATCCATTGTACTCATTTTTGACCTCTTTTAGGCTATTTTCAAGTTATTTCAGGTTTGGATTAGTTTTGCTCCTAAATCTAATCTATGGAACACTTATGTAATGAGATAGATTGTGAGGTTGTGTGAGCTAACATTGTCTTATGCTAATCTAGTGTGGGTTCAACCTTATGAAAGTTTTCCATTTTTATTTCATGCATCACTTGGTTAAATTTATTAGGATACCTTTCCCCATTTCTAACCCTTTTCCATAAAATAAAATTATTTTAGGTGATCCATCAAGAGGAAGCCAACCTTCTCTAGAGGTTCAATCCCATCATAGGTTACCCACAGCCTGGGGTTGTTCCCATATTGTGACTGGGAGTGGAGGAGCTTGAATAACTCCTCCACAAGGGTGAAATATCATGTCATAATAGTGACACAACATAAAATATTGTAGGTGGTTACATCAAGATACAACATGCATTCTATACTGGACACCTGCATACAAGTCAAATAGAAGCATCGACATAACCATCCAAGGTTGACGCAAGTGTTTGAGGTCATAGAGGTCAAATTTATAGAATTTGATGAATGATCCATAATCTAAATTTGGTCTATATATAAAATGTTACGAATTAGATCTACATGTACATAGTAACTAGATAATTAATTTTTTTTTCCATTTATTGTAATATCAATCACTAGTTTTACTTACTATTTGTAGCATATCTTAGTATTTAAATTTAGAATATTATTTATCTGAGCTTGTAATTAATTGGCCTACTACAGATTTGATTATCACCCTATTAGTAAGGGAAATGGAATTTCATTAATTAACATTATTTTTAAATATAAAATAAATATATGGGTCAATAAGGAAAATTCAAAGAGTTATGTAAGAGGAAGAGACAAGTGAGGAACTAGAAGAACCTTTCTAAGCAAGTGTATGAAGAGAATAAGAAATACCATTGATTAATGAAATAAGAATATTTAATGGAATTAGTAGAGTATTATGGTTGATTATTCTTCTCCATTGTGCTCATTATTTCCATCATTTGCATGATTAATAGCTTTTACTATATTTCATTCTTTCTGCTAAACTATTGACAACAATGGTGTGGCTGATGGGATGTGCCCATGATAGAGGTTAAGGTTTTGAATATTCTTAATATCATTGGAAAGTTTTTTTATTCCATAGGACATGAAATATTCCAATATTTTTAGGAAATTTTTCAAGAAGTAAGGTATTTAAAGATATTTTTATCTTCAATTTGGTGCATTTGTCATATAGGTTGCAGTAGAGGAAGTTCAAGACTATAGATGTGGAAATTTTGAAGCAATTTAAAGTAACAACTGCATGGCATTATGTGGAACATACCTAATTAGTTTTTATATCTAAAAATAATGTGGGGCCATCCTCGATGGATGAAGATGTAGACACCTCATTTTGGCCACAACTATGTTCCAACTGGACTTTAGATTAATTTCTAGCAAACAATACAAATTAAGCTTAGGAATTACTAAATGTCCTAATTTCATCTACACATTAGACGTTAGTGATAAAAATTGTGTTGAGACATCCATATTAGGTATTATCCTATATATAATAGTAAACTCTCATGGATTCATCTCTAGTCAATTTATAACCTAGCAAATTGATAGTTTGGCCTTTGGACCCATTAAGTAGGGCACCTAAACAATTCTTAAAGTGTAAAAATGTTAAGCAAAATGAATTAAATAAGCAAATAAAATTAAATGCTTAAGTAAAATTTATATGCGAAATTAGTGAAAATTAATTATGTAAAAATGTTATTCCAATAAAAATAAGGTCATGATGATGTCATCATCCTCAAAGTCAAGGAATTGAAACTATCTCCCCTAAAGCCTTAAATTTAGAAATGGAAAGCCATGCTTAATAAATGGGATCTCTATACCAAATATTAATTATTTGTCCCCTCCTTAACTCAACTAGGGTTATTCTAAACCTAACCATAATTAACTCTAACCTAATTATAGTTGGGTTAGAGTTAGTTTGGAAGGATATAAATACAAAGCTTCACCCATTATTTAATAAGCTCTTTAAGTGTAATGTTATCATGTAAAAATAACTTTAAGGAGCCTCTTTGTGTAATGTTATAATTCTCATTTGTTGAGAGAGAGAAGCATCCAATCCAAGCCAAAGCTAATTCCAAGCCCAACATTACCAAGGTGACAAGGAGAGATGATGCAAAAGAAAACCATTACCAAAGACACTTTGAGCACATGCCTAAGCACATTCCTTCATGGCCAACATACAATTATTGCTCTCAAGGAAGGTGAATAATGCTTGTTTTATATTCTATTGATAGTTACTTGTATTGTTCTCTTAATCCTTGAGTGTATGGGCTTGTGGTGTTTGCTTTATTAGTGTGTTTTTGTTTGGTTTTCATAATACTAAAATAATACTAACTCCCCTCTTGGATTCCTATTGATCACATAAGTGAGATTATCTATATGCAATGGTGAATAAAAATCATGGTATAGAGAGGGAGATACATGGTGAATATGTGATTCAACCAATTTTTAATGACTATGTCTTCCAATTTTAGGCTATGATGGCATGTTAGAACTATAAAATATCATCTTGGCACATGGTTGGCCTCTCCATCATGTCTCTAGCCCTGAGTTGTCACACTATTAGCTAGCTATTCTAGGGTTAGAAGGTAAACTAGTTTGAGTAGCATGCAAGGCAAGAGAGGTCATTCAAAATTATTGATGATATTCAAAGTAAAAATTTCACTCTAAATACATGATCTTACCATAATTTTTATTGGTCATTTTTTGTGCTAAATTGGCTTGTAATCTTTTCATTAGGATTTATTCAAGATAAAATCTTATTCTATGAAGTGTTCAAACTGATAATGAGATAGGTAGGGCTTGTGAAAAGATTGGTGAAATATGAAATTTTTTTATAGGCTAACATAGAAGAAAATTTTGTTATAGTTTTTGTAGCCATGGGAGTTAAAATGGAAACTGCTCAATTTTTCAAGTGTGACTTTGAAGAAAATGGGTCTATGGAAATAATTACACTTTTTCTGAACTTGGAAAATGATTCAACTATTGAGTGTAATATTACATCTAGGATTGATTTGAAAATAGTATAATATCTTACTTATCATTATGGAAAACATGTTTTGGTCATATTAACATAATTAGCTCATATATGGATGCTTTATGTGAAGTTTTTCCTACTTGTGAAGAAGTGTTTGGTCTCTGTGGTTATCCTAGTCACATGTATGTTGATTTAGAAACCATTTATGAAAAATTTAATTTTGAGGCAACATACTAAATCATGGATTATATTAAATTAAAATGGTATTGTGATCAATTTAATCAATATGAGGTTATGATTAACCAAATGGAATTGTTCTCACCAAATGAGGGGATGAATATAACATATTTGAAATAATTATTGGTATAACTACATGCAATACCTATATATGGATGAGAGTTATAGTCTGGAAAAAGGCATTATGATGAAATGGTTGAGTGGGTGGGAGAACATTCTCAATGGTGGATTTGATGTGGATGAAAGGACCCATTTGTGATTAGCCCTTGGGTGGTAAGATAAAGAGCATACAATTAAGGCATTATAGCAGGCACAAAATTAGTAAGCTGATACCTAACATGGAAGGTGTTATGTTGTTTCTCAACATGTTTTGGAGGTAGAATCTATCATTATATAAGGTGTTAACTTGATTTTGGGTGCACTTTTCACTATATTTTGTTTATTCTTTTATTTGGATCTATTGCATAACTAGTTTACACTATGGTTTACCTAATGTTTCTAGTATTTTATAGTCTTTTAGACTACATACCATTCAATAACTACTTGGTAAGTCATTATTTAGAAACAAGGAGGACCTATCCATTACCTAACATGGGTGATATTTGGATCTTTTATTTTTGCCTTACTTCTAGCCAACAGATGAAGGAAAATATATAGTCCAAGGTTGGAACAAAATGAAAGTTATTTATGATTTTGTATAATTATTAATGAATTTGATATTGTAATAGATAGTTAGTGTAGAGGATATGGAAATTGTAAGGGAGCTCAAGGAGAGGCTACCCCTAGTAGATATATCGTTATCTCAATTGCATTTATAATGGAATAAAATTGTAAAAACTTGATTTAAGGGCCTTTTTGTGTCTTGGTGAAAGACACCTATTTTAGTTCATGTGAGTGTAAACAAGGGTAATGGAATTGTATTAATTGAAATTATTTGTAAACATAAAATAAATATATGTATCAAATAGAAAAATTCAAAGAGTCATGAAAGAGGAAGATACAAGTGGGGAAGTGGAAGATCCTTTATAGGCAATTGTATGAAGAGAAGAATAAAGGCCATTAATTAATGAAATACCTATCTTTAATAGTATTAATAGAGTATTATTTTTGATTATTATTCTCCATTGTGTTCATTATTTTTGTCATTTTAATGTTAAATAGATTATCTTTTATTTCATTCTTACTGTTAGACTATAGTTACACACCTTTGTGGTTATTCATTTATATATTATTAAGCCCATACCATGTTTACCCATCTCAATTTAGGGTTAAACCTTTGCTAAACCTAATCTATATGAATGCAATTTTTTTTCTTCCTAGGGTTTTTAACTAGCTAGGGTTTCATACTGATGTACATTTTTATTTCCTACTAATATTTTTTGCATGCAACTTATGCATTTCCATATATTAGGTGGTGTGCCCATTGAACACATTAAGCTTCATTTCCTACCACCTACAATGTCTCAAACTAATGAAGGACCTAATATTATGGTTCATGATGATAAAAATGTTGAGAATGAATGACATACTAATGGGATTATCATAAAAAAAGATTATGATAATGAAAATCATGAATCTAATGAAATTGATGAACATAAGAAAATATGTCATGAACAGGTGCATTCAATTGCATTATTTTATGAGTGTATTTATGAAAACCTCAAATATCTTGATGAAAACTTAAGAATCATATTAGAATGTAAAAAATCAAAAAGCATACATGCATGGGTAGGTCAATTTATCAATCATTTTATTAGAGCTATGGGCCATCCCCATATACCAACAACCCTCCCCTTGGGCACATCATTACTTCATGATTTTAATGGGGGCATGGGATATGTTTTCACACCTTTACTCCCTAAAACTATTATTATTACATATTACATGGGAAACATAAATAATTTAACTCAATTATCATTTTTGATGCCTTTATCCACTCAAACTATGGGTAAACTTTGGTAACTTCCAAAATTTCCAACCTCAAATACCAAGAGGTGAAAAATATTATCTAAATTATAAAAATTTTCAAAATAAGATTATAATTACTACACAAAATTATATAAAATCACCTTATCATATTGATTCACAAGAGGTGTTTCATAACCCCATTTCACCAGATATATCTTTGCACCCCTTGCCAATTAGTTTTATTTCACCTAAGTTCACATTTTATGATGTAAAAAGTGATCCTAAACAACATCTTTGATATTTATATACACCATGCCTTGATTATGCCTCCAATGATAAAATTTTGACCAAATTATTTCCAAGGAACTTAAAATACTATGCTCTAAGGTGGTTTTATGATTTACCAATCTAATTAGTAAATGCATTCAAACCTCTTACAGATAATGTTTTGGCACACTTATCTATCAATATCACTGAAAAGGTTTCCTATGCCTAAATTAAAAAATTCAAACAAGGAACCAATGAACCTATCAATGAATATGTCTTGAGGCAAGAGATAATTTTAGCTAGAATGACTATTCCAATGGTAGATAAAGAGTTGTAATACATCTACAAGCAAAGTTTGCTTGCCCCATTACACGAGTTCATTCTTTATTAAAAAAAATATTTTGATGACTTATGACATATTGTTTGTGATTATGAAATGAAACTTATATCATCTAAAAATATTATGTAAAAAACACACCAAATAATTCCAATACCAAGTTTACTATCAAATGAAATTATAAGGTAAAACCTTTTGTACGTAAAAAGGAAACAACTCCATGTTTAATGTGGTTTCAAAATAACCTAATTGGCTTGTATTATCCATTTCACCAAGGAAACACTTTACATGCTTACTTGAGTCTCCAAATTCATTACTCTCGAGGCATGTGGAGTGTCACTTCACATCTATCCCTCCTCCTATAAAGGTTGATATGAGTTGACCTCTACTCAAGGGATATGATGCAAATGATTATTGTGACTAACACTAAGGACTTGGGTATTCTATGAATTTTTTTTTACCTTGAATCATAAAATCTAAGACCTCATCAATGACCAAAAAATTACATTTGATGATCCTCCAAAGGAATCAAGGTCACAACCTAGTGATCACCAAAATTAGAAATTATTTAACAATCCTTTGCAAGATCATTATAAGAAGGATCCAAAAGTACAAAATGTATATAATGCACATCCTCCTCCATCACATTATGACCACCCATTGGATGAGATTATTGGTACTTATACATGGAATACACCTCCTATGATTCAGAGACCCTCTATTATTTTTGATGACAATGAGATTATGGATGATGATTTTGATCTTCATTACTTATTCATTCAAGCATACCTTGATCACTAGCCTATACTAGTATTATAATTTATAATGGTGCTAGTGAGAATGTTTCCACCATGAATTTAATTATACATTTTGGTTATATACATAATTATTCAATATTTAAACCAAATTAGCTGGAGAATTTGATGGGACAACACAACATGTTCTTGGTGAGATATACTTACCTTTATGGGTGGGTCCTACTCATTAGGTTACTAACTTTTCATTTATACCATACATGAGAGTATTTTATATGTTATTGGGATGACCTTAGATACATACTCTCCACATAATACCTTATACAATGCATGGATGTGTTAAATACATTCACGCTAATAGGGTAGTTAAAGTTTCCAATATTCCATATGAACATCCACTTGAATGAGAGAAAATTATACCCATTTAATTAATTATCAAACCAGCTAAGGGTAATCCTTCACAAAAGGATAAGAAACAAGAAATTCCCTTTCCCAAGTGGCCAACACTTGAGAGACCATTGCATTAGAGATACATAATGATTCCACATAATCCCAATCTACTAAGAACCATATTTGGATATCTAGAGCACCTAAACATGTTTTTATTACTACTATTCAAAAAAAACCATAGAGCACTCAATAATGGGTTACATGAACCCCTATTTATTATATTATTTTTTCATGACATAAATTCCTACTATACATACATAGAGTGTTATAGATACTAAAGTTCTAGATATTACACTTATACATGATCTTTAATAGTACCACTAGTTTATTGCACTAGGTTCCCACTAGGGAGATACTTATGACCATATATTGGATGAAATCATAGGATATTTATCTCTTTTAAAATATTCCAAAACCACCAAAAAAATTAAAAAATATAAAAATATCTTCAACTTTTACATGTTATATTAGCTCTTTGGCATCTATGTTATTGGTTCAATATTGGTAGATAGAATATTAGTAATTTCTATAGACATGTGTTTCACACATCATTTGAGTGTGATATAGGCATACACAAATACATGGTCTATTCCTATACAAATTTTGGGCCTTACTTCTACTCATGTCATATAGACATTGGGGGAATATAATTATTTGATCTTGATATACACATAATTTATATGGTTCTATGATCATTTCCATTATCATGATTGAATTTATGTACTTACACATGCCTTTATTCATGCTTGTATCTTTCACAATGTACTTGATATGCTATGTAATTGATGTTTTTTGCTAACACACATATATAGAGGATAGTATGATATGTTTATGTTGGGTACTTACACTTTTACTTTATGCACTTCCTTAAGTGTCTTATCTTACTTGTTGAGAATTTGAATATGCTCCATTATTTACAACTTCCATGCCTTTATTTTCTTACTTTGACATTTGCATATGTCATTGTTTGTTTTATAGACATTTGAATATGTTATTCATTACTTTGTGGAAATTTTACAAAGTCACATCTATTTGATTTTATGACATTTGATCATGCCCCTTGCTTGAGGTCTCTTTAGACAATTATCTTTTGATTTGCTTTTGAGTGATCTTGTGTGTGTACTTAATTGATTTTTGATCTTGTACTATTACTATGTAGACATTTCCATGATATATATCATATATCTTAAGGCTTGATATGATCACATTATGTGTACTTACAATGATATATCTACCTAGACATGTTTTTCCTATATGCTACATGGTTCATATACAAATTATATAGTTATCTTATCCTTTTGAGGTAAGGTAACTACCCATTTATACTTCCCCTCACCTCAAAGAGTGGGGGATATTTGTTGGGGTATGTCATAGAGACATAGATTCCACATTTTTCATAGTTCACATATTTAGATATACAGTGGGGGAATGTTATGTAAACATGTTCTCCACACTTATACCAACTCTTATTTTTAGATTTCAGTGGGGGCATGTTTTAGAAACATGTTATCCACACTTATGTAGTTGAAAATTGGCCAAATTTTGTAACTATATGATTTAGATAAACATTTGTGACAAAAATCTGTACATTGGTACCATTTTTATATCTAGGTTTCAACATGAGACACATATAAGGTGTTTATGCTATGAAATGAGAACCCAAATTAAAAAATCAAAATTATTTTCAAATTTAAAAATAATTCTATAGACTTTAGCTCACCAAGTTGGATTATTATAGACTATTATTAAGCCTATCTAATGTAGTAGTTGGTTTAATTTTGGTATATTTGAGGTGATTAAGTCACTAAATCTTTCCAAGTTTATAGATTAGACTTAATTACATCATCCAAACTCAACCGATTTATTGTTTGGGTTGAATTATATCAACTCATGCTCACCATGTTATAAGTATGATTAGATTACATGGTCGAGATAATCTTAATTACCAGATGGAAATTCACCTTTTCTACAAGGCTTGGAGAAAGTTTTTTACTTTACTCTCTTATATATATACAATTACAAGTTTTACATTTTTATTGATCTCAATTTCAAATCTTCATAATGAATCATATTTTCAAATCAAATTTATAAAAGGTAAGGTAGTTACATCGATACACATGTGAACATCCAAACCTTGCTCTTTATATTTCAATCATTTTAATGATTTTGATTTTAGATTATATGCATTGATTATATACTATAATATTCTCTTGGTTGTAGTTGAGTAACTAGTAAAGAACTCAAGTTAGGATCACATAAAGGAGAGATGTTTTATACACACCCAAATATAAATTTATTTTCCTTTAAACTAGTAATTTCATTAATAGTTTAAAGGGGGTAATATAGATACTAAATTTAAATTATATATCACTTCATTATTTTACACTTGAAAAATATATATCATGGATGTACATTTAACTTTTATACCTTCTCATTGCTGAAAGGCTTGCATTCACTATCTCTATGTGCTTATTGCTTATCTCTTATTTTGACCACATGTTATTATGATGACCATGTAGTCTATTATTTCTAATAATTATATAAAATTGATTATCTTCTATATATAAAATTTCTAAACTTGTACTTATTTTATATCTTCCTACACACTTGCATCCCAATTTTCACCTAATGTTGATGGGTTAATTAACACACCAAATTTAGGAGGGATGAGAACCATCCAACCTCTCTTGAAAGGAGATTTTGGGGAATCTCCCAAGATTTATTTCTACCTATCAAGGCACACTGGTCTTCACTCAGTGGCTCTTTGAAACCAATCCATATAATGGGCCTTTTCCAGTTATTGGAAATTTCAAACTTTTTTTTAGCCTTTAAAAAATAAGAAGGGTATGCAAGTTTAATTGTCTAACTACAATAGGTTTTACTACTATTTTGGAGAATAATTAATTGCATATAGATTTGCATGAATAAATCAGTGTTTTGAATTTAAATAAAATAAAAATGACTAATTTTTAAACAATTATTGCAAATATATTCATTTAATAATGCATTAACGGTAATAAATGACTTTAGCAATTGAGATAAAATGAGAGGAGATTATGTTTAAATGAAACCCTAGCCTAACTAGATTCATAGAAAAGACTAAAAGAAAGGGGAATGAAAGAAAAATCCTATTGAAATATGACAAAATATGAGTCATTTAAATAAATCCAACCCATAAAATTAATTCCGTACCTAGCCATCTAATGCATAACCACCAATAAGGAATGATGTAAGAGTCTATGAAATAAGAAGCTAAGAAGAGAAATAACACATCCACCATTTGCATGCATAGGAAAATGAAAATAAACTTATGTAGCTTCAATATATAATGATATTCATTTAAATAACACAATGTTTGGGTTTACATTCACCACTCAGTTATAAATTTTTGTAGGATAACAATAGTGCTAAAGCAAAAATAAGGGAGATATTACACTACATGGCAATAAAAATGTCTAGTCTAATGTCTCTTTACTTAGAATCAACAAGAGACAACCCTTTAAAATTATCAAGAGTTAGATATTTATAACAATTTTATTCAATAGAGGGAAATAATTTCCCTCCCAAACCAAAAAGCACTTTAATTTTAACTTGAGTTGCACTTTCTCCCCAAAAATCAATCTTTTTGCACCTGCAAAATAGATAAAAGTAATTATGTTTTAGCATATGTGAATAAAATTAGTCATGGAATCATAATTTTTTTTAATTGGGGTGTTTTTTCATGAAATCAATTATGCCATGTAGACTATGGCAGAATTAACTTTCCAATGCCACAGACAGTTCAAAAAATTGACACCGATTTGAAAGATATGGATAAAAATGTCTTCTAAGGTCATTTAAGGTACTAGGTGAAAAATATGAAATTACCAAAATCACATTATTATTTTTAAATATGTGTACATGCATGTTTTTGTAGACTATAAGGAGGACAGTCTATATGACCATGTGATGGAAGTTGGGTGTATCCACATGCTCATGAAGGCCTAGATAGTCAGTCTTCACCAACACATCTACATGGGTGTGAAGGGTGAGTCAGCATGTGCATGCACCCAGAAGGGACTGATTGGTTTGAAATTTTTACCCCTCCCCACGTGGGAGGGGAGGTGCCATGGAATGTGTTTTGGGGAAAACCATGGTTTCCCCATACCATAAATGTTTTTTTAACTTGGCCCATGTGGTTATGGGAATGAATAAAACTTTATTAATTATTTTTTTGTCCTTTATGGTATTAATAATCATTTTACAATTTTTTTTTTCAAAAGTAGATGAATTTTTAAATAGTTGATTTTTAACCTAAGTTATAGGATTCTTAGGGCTGCCACTTCATTAAAAAAATAGAGGGTTAGGATGATGTTTTTAGGTGAAGTGGTAAACATGAAATTTTTCTATAAGGCCCTAAGATTTCTAATGATATTAATTTCAAGGACTTATTGTAGACATTGAAATCGTGTCTAACCCTTGGTCATCCTCCCCCTTGGTCCCCTTTTCTAAACATTTCCAAACCCACACTTATTAATTTAAAAATAATAACTATTTTAAATTAATAAACCCCCTTTTGACACCTCACCCATGCCACCTCACCCCTCCTAAGATACCTTTCCTTGGATCCCTTCCTCACCCCATGCCAAATCTTAATTGCTTAATCCCATTTTAATCCTCCCACTAGCCTCTCACGCTCATTTAATCCGTCTTCGACCATTTTCCAATGACATTTAGACCTTGGCAGTTGTAAGAACGGACATAAGGCTAAAAATAGCCTCTTTTCCCATTCTTCAATCACCGATGTCGGTCAGTATGCGGCCGATGTCAGTGGTTATGCCAATGTCGGTTCTCTTTAAAACTACATTTTTGCTTTTGTTGTTGGCCCCCACAAACGTGAATTCTCTTGTTCCAAATTTCCAACACTCTTTCTCTTTGACTTCTTGATGGTATCAACACTTCAACATCACTCTCTAGGCATAGAGGTTCTGCACCAGTCATTCCACACCAAATTGAAGGTTGCACGACATCTCCAGCATCTGCCACAATGGAAACAAGCCTCCTACACCTCTGCCTCTCCACCCACAGCTAAGTGTTTTCAATTGGTTCTATTTTAGTATTCTTGTAAATACATTAGGACTCTATTTACTACCTATTACCAAGCCCTATAGACAAAACCCAGTATTTTCTTCCTGAAGAGGCTAAAAGGCCTTCTCTCACCCTTATCTCTCATTTTGCCTCTGTCATCCATCTGGCCCCTTTTCAGACCATACTCTCTACCCTGTTGACCCAACACAAGCCACTAAGACTCCCACAGATCCCTCAAACCATTCTGATTAACCATAGACTACCCTGAGACTCATCTAAAGCCTCACTGCCCCGACTGATGCTGGCCACCAGACCCATTAACCCTATTGACGTTGGCATATCGACTGACATCGGTGACCTTAACCTATCGATGCCGCTAGACTAATCGACATCAATGACTATGGAAGAAAGATTGCCACATATAGGTACACATTTTTTTCTATTTCTTTCATTCTATATTTCATCATTTCTTTTTCTAGAAGTATTTTGTTCTGTACCAATCAGTGGATTGTCACCCTTCTAAGAAGTCTTTGCACTTCTGGGATCAAGCATTACTTGGCAGTCCACCACCTATCTATCTAAAAATTTTCTTGTTTAAGTCTTTCTCATTTGCAGGTGTCATCCTCCATAACCAAAGAGGAGTCCCTAAAATGTTCTGATATGGTGCGTAGACCTCATTCGGGTATCAACTAACCCTAAACCATTCTCTCGTTTCTTATTTCTTTTGAATGTGGAAAATAAAAAATAGTTAAAAACATTCTGGCACGCCCAGTGGGACACTAGGAGTTTTCCTTGGGTTCATCTTTTTCCTCTAAAAAAAAACTTTTCATATAGGTGCATTAGGTCTCTCCTTACATCCTTCTCTTCTATCTCTTCCAAAAGACACCATCAACAAAGTTAAAAAGAATCATTCTTTTTCTTTCTTTTCTGCATCTAGAGTAGTGAAATCTCATGCTCTTGACCTTTTCTCTCTACTTGTCTACATCTGAACTCACATTTCAATTTGGGCTTAAAATATATTGCATCTCATTTCTGATTGAATGCATATTTAGTCCACACATCTAGTAATTAGAACCACATCATGAATTAATCGTAACACACTTATGTTACACAACCTAACCACTTTCACAAAACAAACATCTTAACTTACTTGAGACAAGGTCCAACTAGGATTTCATCACCTAGAGGGTGCCTTACCCTTCCTATAAATCCCACTTGGACTTCACTACCAAGGGGAAAGCCCACTTTATTCTCTATAAGAGTATAAACTCTTGGGGAAGTATATACTAGCTAAGCGGCCCAGTTTATCTCTGGGTTCGTGAAGTGAGGGGAGCTTGCTCCTTAGCACCAGGCCACATACAAAACCTAACACAGACTCTTGAGCACCAAAACTAACCTAAAACCAACCTTAGACTACTTATTCTAGGACTCGTTCTACAAGCCAAACTCCCAAACACACTCTAAGGCATAAGCCAACAAGACTCTAAAAATTTATTCTTAGGAATTAACGTTTAGGGTCTGTTTGTCTCCATCTTCTTTTCTATTCTTATCTGGTTGTTTGAGCTAGTGAGGACATTTTTTTTCTTTCCTTGAATGGTTTTGACATGTAGTCAAACCAAGGCTCTTGTTGACCACGCGAGGCAACAACCACTTCCGCCTTCGCCTTCCATAACCAGTCCCCTAAAAGAGTATCATTCAGAGACCGAACGAACTCCTACCAGACCAACCCCGACTCAGTCCCCCATTGTCCCTAAAGGGGACCAAGACTTCAAAGGTTTCCTTGACCTCAATTTCAAGGCCCTTCAACATTATCTCCCATGAAGTCAAATGCGAGACTCCTTAGGCAACCCAATTTATGGGATGCCAACCTCCTTGCTTGAGACGGAAACTGTATCAGCTGCCTCCATCATTCAACCCATAGACCCCCAAGCTATCACCTTGACCAATAACTAGACCATGACTAACCTTCCAAGTATGGCTTCTCCTTCTATCTCTGGGCCCACTTCCATTAGGGTTTCAGCCCCCCATCAACCGCAGACTACTCAACAAACTTCTACCCCTTTCTAAAATCTAGTTGTCTCCATCCCGCCAACCCTTGCACCTATCAACACCAGGGTGGCCACTCATACTTTGGCTAATGTTGTCACAATCCAACCACCCTTGGCGACATCAAGCCTAGTCATGCCTCCTACCTTCATAATGCAACCACCCTTGGTGTCCACATCTATCCCTATGACTAGTTATCAGTATGTTGTGCCTACACAAGTGCAACTGACCATGTCATATGCCCCTTCTATCACCTTTCAAGCACCTTACAACCTAGGGGGTGCCCCACCCACAAATCTGTCAGCTGATCTAATCAAAATGCTGATGGACAAAATGTCTAATCTTGAGACCTCAATTTTGGGCTCACAAAATGTCCTGTCTTATGACCAAATTTGCAATGAGCCCATCCATCCCTTCGTCCCAATTTGGCCATATCCCAGTCAATGGGAACTTCCTAAATTCACTCACTTCTAGAGTAAGGAAGACCCACAGCAGCACCTGTGACCATTAAAACATGCTTGTTACCTGATCGCACATGATGATGTGTTGCTATTATGCACATTTCCCATGTCGCTTTCTAGTGCTACCCTTGATTGGTACAACTCTCTCACCAGACACTCTCTTTTCACATTCACCCAGCTGGCCCAACTTTTCCTTGACCACTTCTTGATCAATATCACCAAAAAGGTCTCTATCACAAACCTATACTCCATCAGGCAGTTTGATGACGAATCCATAGGCAATTTTGTCACCCGTTGGAGAGGCCTCATCAACCAGCTCTCCTTCTCTTTGCCCCAACCCAAACTCATCAAACTCTTTTCCCAGGTGTGTGCCAAACATATTTCATCCACTCTCTGAGTCCAAACATTTTGTACCTTTGATGAGGCTTTTACGATGGCTAGGAAGCTTGAACTATGTGCCGTCGAGGAAAACAAAGTCAAGTTGTAGAGTAAGAACCCCAACACCAAGTCCAATGACTCTTCCTCTAAACCTTCTTCTTCTAATCCCAAGTCTAAGGCATTAGCAAATGCTGTAGTCATTAGACCATCATCCTCAACAACAACCAACCAGCTGAACCTTCTACATCCCAAAGTATCACACGTTAATTCCAACAAAGATATGTGCAATGTTAGTATACTCTGATCAGAGAGTAATACACATATGTGTTGGAAAAACTTGTCAAACAGGGAGTCCTTAATCTCCCCCAAATTTGACTGCCTCTTTAATTCAATCCCTCACGTGCCATCCCTACGTGGTATAGGGAGAACGACTTCTATAATTACCACTGTGTCAAAGGCCATGACACGAGCAACTATAAGACTCTCAAAAACATCATTCAGGACATGATTGATAAAGGTGACCTCATCTTGGACAACCCAAATGTGCCACCCAATCAAAGCATCGACATCTTTAAACAACCTTTTCCTAATCATCCACTTAGCCAAAACAAAGTGCAGACCATGGCTGATGACTCTCAAGAGCATAACATACGCACAGTCAACAGGGTCTCACCTCTCATACCTGACCAACCTCTCTCACAGTATCAAGAGGTTAGTCAACCCATCAGTCCATCACACATGGATGAACCCTCTTCTCCTGTTAGTTCTCCATCGACTTCCCTTATATTGAAGGACACCTCGACTATATCGGCGGTGCCAGCCTCGCCTTCATCTTTCCTCCTACCAATGGAGGACCCTACCCTTCCTACTCCTCAGCCACAGGTAGAAGGCACAATCATCCTTGCCCTCTATCCTCTTGAGGAGCCACATTCTCTGATTCCTTCTCCACCAAGAGAAGAACCTATCTCTCCACCTTCTTCGACCAAAGACAATCCAATAATGACTCCTTCACACCTTGGGTCTGAGATTACTACACCTAACACATTCTCAGTCTCACAACCATCCACATCTTCTGAAGGACCAAAGCCTCATCCGACATCTTCCCAACCATTCTCTTGATTGGTAGAGAAACTAGGACTTCTCCAATCAAGGAAATTGGAGCATCAGGCATTATGGGAGTGACTCAAAGCTCCTCATCCTGCCCAGCCTGCCTTATCTCATGCCGCCAACCCTCTTGTGACAAAATCTCCAAAAACCTCCAATAAAGACTAGAATTCCACTTCTAAACCTTCAAAAGACCAACCATCCACATCAAAATCTAAACCCTCATCCACCATATCAAAACCGATCAAATCTCTTGGAGTTCATCCCATGCCTAACCTCACTCACCCGTAAGTGAAGGTAGAATTGAACCTTGCCTCACCCAATAGTAGTCCTCAAACCAAACCAAAGAAGACTGCTAAACCACCGGGATGAAATCCTCCTCCACCATCACCATTGTCCTCCATTTTGGGCCCTCATCCTTCTACCCTAAAAGGAATGCTCCTGACTTTGACCCCTAACCAAAACAAGTTACCTCCACTACTTCCTTTACCCACCGCAAGCCTACCACCTCTAAAAAATTTGGAACCTCCCATGAAGAAGGTGTTGTCTACTCACGTGGCCGCACCACCAACCCAAAAGGTGGTATAGAAGCCTCCTTCAACACCTCCCAAGAAAAAGTCACCAACTCTTCATGCATCAACAAGCACGGACCCCTTAGTGGGTTCATACACTTTGATATTGCACCAACTTTTGCAAACCTCTAGCATAACCCTTCCACCTATCAAACCATTCCAACCTCTCAGGTCAAAACCTTCCTGGTTTGATGATACTAAAATTTATCTATATCATCGCACATTGGGACATGACACTGAGAATTACTATGCCCTCAAGGTTGTCATTCACTGATACATGGAGAAAGACATCCTTCTCCTTGAGGACACTATCAATAGACCTCCGACACCTTCCCACATCTCTCAAACCCCTTCATCGTCATCGACATCTCATCAACAGACTATGGTCCCTTCACCTCTTTCGCCCCCTCTCTTCAAAATTAATGCCATCCACATAACCACTAGGTCACAAAAAGATAAAGCCAAAGAAAAGGCTACTATTCCTTGGACCTATCCTTTTGTCAAGCTGCCTCAACCACGTAAACCCAAAATTTCTATCTTGGGTGCATCTCAACCCTCTTCTTCAGGGGCAATCCATGACTCTATGTTAAAAAAACTTCACCAAACGCCCATGAAGATGACCTTGTATGACCTCATCCAAAGCTCACCACAACATCATCAAGCCCTCATCAAAGCCTTATAGGCAGTGGAGGTCCAACTTGAAGAACCCCAGCCACTAGCTGCCTTGGTCCACTCATTATCCCCCATTGCCTCTATCACTTTCAGTGATTTTGAAATTTTTACCTCTAATTCAGAAGATCAAGACATTGCTCTTTTCATCACCGCCTACATTGATCAAACCCGCATCAAGCAAGTTATGATTTATGGGGGTGCCAGCATTAACATCATTTCTACTCATGCCTTTGATCAATTAGTCTGAGGACCAAGAATTGCTTATCAAAAACTGATGCAATCCTTCGATCCTTTAATGACACCACTGCTACCACCATTGGCACCATTGTCCTCCATATTCGTGTCGGCCCTTGTACAGTCCCAGAGCTCTTCTACATCATTGAGGGAGAGTTCCAATATAACATGTTGCTGGGATGACCCTGGATCTGTGCCATGGCTTGCATCCCTTCTACACTTCACCGTTGTGTCAAATTCAAACACGATGGGCAAGTCCATGTCATTTTTGCTAACTCATCCCCTTTCAAGACTTGTAACATGACCTATCAACCAAATGACATTCTCATTCCTCTCAAGACACCAACCCAACCACCGATTCTATCTGTGGAAGCTTCAACCAGCATGCAAATGATGGTCGCCCTCACATCACCTTCTCAAGCGACAACCAAGGACCCCATGGAAGATATCTTCCAACGACTTTCACTTGGGGAATATCACTTACTTACCTTAGACATGTTCCAGACTCTGCAAGAGTATGGTCAGCTTCATCATAGTCCAAGCTATGACCATCAGATTGGAATGGTCATCCCTTATAGTCCTCCTAACCTCCAAACCAATCTCATCTATGGGGGGCTAGATCGAGCTCCTACTGACGAGAATCCTCTCTCCTCACCTTAACCATTCACATCCAACTTCTCATTTCTTGGCAACCTTGCCTTTGCTCACACCTACCTTTATAGGTGTGCATGGAAGGGTTTTGGTTTTGGGTGCTATGAACAAGGCTCCCATCAACCCATCAAACCACTCAATGACAACAATGCCAAGAAACGATATGGTCTGCGTTTCCAAGAACCTACTGAAGCCCCTGGAAACCCTTGTCCCGAACCTGCCTTAGACCAATCTTCTCCAAGCTCACCTATTCCCCCCTCTTCACCTACAAATTTGGTGGTTTCCATCCCTCCTATTTTTTTTTTTGCATAAACACCATCCGCTTGGAACCCCTAACCTACCAACTCAATGGGGTATCTAGGTCTCTCCCTCTCATTTATCCCAACATGATAGGCGATGAGTCAGCAACCATTAACACTATCCACTACGTAGACGATGATGCTATTCTCACCTACATGGGTGCTGATGACTCTTTCATTCATTGCTCCCTCCCTTCTAACACTCAGGTTATGTTAAATGAATCGACCATTGACATTAACCTTCCATCTTCTGATGTTCCTCACATCTTAAAGATTGGTCAATCTTTGGACACCCAGGAGCAGATCGACTACACCAAATTCCTCTTAGACCATAGTAAAGCCTTTAGCTGGACCTATAGTGACATGCCTGACATCGACCCCAACATTGCCATTCAAAACATCATCACAAACTCAGAGGCTAAGCCTGTCAGGCAAAAGCTTTGAAAGATGCATCCTCGCATTGCACTTCTTGTCAAAGAGGAGCTTCAGCGTCTTCTCTCAGTCTCTTTCATCCAACCCATTGATTATCTACAGTGGGTGTCTAACATCATCCCCATCACCAAAGCAACTGGGGGGATCCAAATTTGCACTGACTATCATGACCTCAACCTAGCCTGCCCCAAAGATGATTTTCCTCTTCCCAACATTGACCAACTTGTTGATCTCACGGCCGATCATGAGATGCTATCACTCATGGATGGGTTCTCAAGATATAATGAAATCCTGATTTCACCAGAAGATCAGCACAAGACTACCTTCATCACCCCATGGGGGACTTTCTGCTACAGGGTCATGCTGTTTGGCTTGAATAATGCTAGTGCCACATACCCGTGTGCCATGAATTACATCTTCCATGACCTCCTCCAAAAAATCATGGAGGACTATGTGGATGACTTGCTTGGAAAATCCAAGCTTCATCATGACCATTTGACCATCCTCAAGATCATCTTCTCCCACCTTCTTCAATACCATGTCTGCCTTAACCCCAAGAAATGCGTCTTTGGGGTCCTCTCAGGAAAGCTCATGGGTTTCATCATCTCTCACTATGGCATTGAGATAGATCCTACTAAAATTCATGCTATACTTGAAATGCCACCCCTGACCAATCTCAAGCAACTTCACAACCTGCAAGGGAAGCTCCAATCCATCCATCGCTTCATCTCGCAGCTCTCTGGCCGCTGCCAACCCTTTCATCACCTCCTCAAGAAGGACGTCACCTTTAAGTGGGATAAGGACTGCCAAGAGGCTTTTAAAGCCCTCAAATGCTATCTAGTCTCTCCACCAGTCCTCATTCCACCTAAAGATGACCAACCCTTCTACCTCTACATCTCAGCAACCAACCATTCGTTAGGTGCCATGATCGCACACTGAGATGAGCATCACCGTGAGCAAGCACTCTACTACATCAGGTAAACACTGGTTGACTATGAAACTTGGTACACCCATACCAAGAAACTTTATTTGGCATTAGTTTTTGCCACTACCAAGCTCTGTCATTACCTTCTCAACCACAAAACCTTTGTCATCACTCACACTAACCCTCTTAAATACATGCATTCCAAGCCATACCAAAACCAGCATATGGCTCATTGGCTCATGCTTCTTACTGAGTTCAACTTGGAATTCATCCAGTAGAAATCCATCAAGGGGCAAACAATCACTAATCAACTGGTAGATGCCCCTCTTTTTGACAATCAACCTTCTCAGTGTGAGTTCCCTGATGAATCTATCGCTGCACTTTCCACCGATGACACAATCTATCAAATGACCATGTTCTTCAACGGCTCTAAATGTCAACTCAGTGGGGGTGTGGGATTCATTCTCATCCCACATGAGGGTGAGCCCATGCCCCTATCTTTCAAACTCGACTTTGAATGTACCAATAATATGGCTGAATATGAACCTTTAATTTTGGGACTTCAAACTGCCCTTTCTTTAAGCATCAAGACTATCAACATCTTCGGTGACTCGCAACTTGTCATCAATCAAATCAATGGTTCATATCTTTGTAAAAAATAAATTTTGCAAAGATACAAACACCGTGTCGACACCCTCCTTGTATCTTTCGACCATTACCTCTTGCAGACTATTCCTCAATCTATGAATAAGTTTGCTGACACCATGGCTTCTCTTGATTCTCATATTCCATCATCATCTTCATAAAGAATTTTTGTCACGATGCATCTTGTGCCCTTGCCTTAATATAGTTCCACTAATATCAACCTCATCCACATCATAGACTCTAGTCTGCGGGATGTTTGGTATAAACAACTTGTGGACTACTTATCTCATTCTATCATCCCTTCCGATTTCTCTAGCAATGCACGATGGGCCTTCATCAAATGCATGGCTCGATATACCATGCTAGGGGGTCTTCTCTATAAAAGAGGTTTTGATGGCCTCCTTCTTCATTGTTTTACCTCCACTGAAGCATCTCATGCCATTAAACAGGTCCACGATGAGATTTGTGGCGGACACTTTAGTGGTAACTCGGTTGCTAAATAGATCCTCCGCCTGGGCTATTATTGGCCCACTCTTCATCAAGATTGTAACGACTACGTTTGGCATTGCATTAAGTGCCAGTAGCATGCTAACTTGCTTCACCTCCTGAGCCATGCTCTGCAAGTCACTCAGGATTTCTAGCCTTTTTCACAATGGGGCTTTGGTCTCATCGGTGAGATTAACCCTCATTCATCTCTTTGTCATTAGTCCATTATCACTGCCATCGAGTATTTCACCAAGTGGGTGGAATCTATTCCTCTCATCTCCACAAGAGCTGATAAAATTGTCAACTTCATTAGCACCCACATCATCTATCATTTTGGTGTCCCTCACAAAATCATCACCGATAACGGCAAGTCATTCAAAAACAAAACTGTCTAAAAACTCTGTGACTCATTTGGCATCAAGCTCAGCTTCTCTTCGCCTTACTACCCACAAGCAAATGGGCAGGCCGAGGCTTCCAAAATTTTTTTAACTAAAATTCTCATGAAGGTGGTCAACGACACTGGAAGGGACTGGCACATTCACATCCCTTTCGCTTTGCGGGCCTACCGCACTAGCATCCGAACCTCTATGGGTGCTACCCCTTTCTCTCTAGTGTATGGAATAGAGGTTGTCCTACCTCTTAAAGTACAAATCTCATCTCTTCACATCTCTCTACATGAAATTATTTTTAACAATTACTTTCGTCAAGATCGCTTAGCTCAACTTGAGTTACTTAACGAACGTCATCTTGCTGCCCTCAACCATCTCCATGTCTATCAAAATTGCATCAAGCGAGCCTATGACAAAAATATGTGAGAATGAGATTTCAAAATCAATGACCTCATCCTCAAATAAAATCAACATGTGACCAATATGGAATAGAGTAAACGAGGCAAATTCACCCCTAATTGGCTTGGACCTTACATCATCATGCACAGGTATGGATCAGGGACTTATTGTCTATCTTCTCTCGAAGGCTGACCAGAACCTGAGCCTCTTAATGCCTTGCACTTGCGACCATTCTACTGTTAGTCGAGTACTCATTCACTTGACATTTAACTTGAGCTCGTCCCTTGAGAAATACTTTTCCTCTTAATCCTCATTCCTTTCAACCCTGTTCCCCTAAACAATCACTCTATAACCCTTTTATAAAGTATGAATGCTTTGTCCTAATAAAAGGGAGCCCTTAAACTTCTATAGTCTTGTCCATGACTCAAAATTCTATCAAAAATAAATCAAGATGTCAAAATATCAAAAGGTCATAAAATATAAAGGCAGACTACTCCCTCGAAGGACAACTATACTATCATTGCTATAGCTAATAGACTACTCCCTCGAAGGACAGCTATTCAAAGCCCTTAAATATATAAAGCAAAAATATAGACCACTCTCTCAAAGGATGGCTATGACTAAAATCTTGCTACAAATAGCACTATATTAGAAGCTTCCCGCATTGATCAGCTTCACAAATGACCACAAAACAAAATGACATCTTTATGTAGACTTCCCGCATTGATCAGTCTGCTCAAAAAAAAAAAAAAAAAAAGGGTCATGGACTTGACTTGTAGTCATTTTCTGGGTCTCCTATAAAAAGGGGCAAAGTTATCTCTACCTATAAAGGGTTACCCTCTCCTCACATATCACATCACCTACTCAAGGGATTTTGAGCTCATTTTAATGTCAAAGTGATTCGATTACTTCTCTAACACAACCAATGGTCAACGACGTAATGCATGAACGGGGCTTTTGTTTCTAAAACCCCCTACCTATGCTATCATTATGGTCCTTGTCAATGAAAGGGAAAAATATGCCTTTCACTTCATACACTTTGGTTACATTCAACCACATCATTTTCCAAACCAAACCAACCCAACCCAAGCCTTTTTTGACCACTACCATTCTCATAGCCTATTCACACTGGTTTCTATGGACACCAATACACATGGAAACTATCGACCAAAATTTATGTCAAGCATAAACCATTACTTGCTGAAGCATAAATAGACTCATTTCATTTTTAGCATACATCCATCACTTAATATGGACAATTGCTAGGGATGAAAAACCCTGACCAATGTTATAGAATACACCATTGCACAATATGGAAAAGGCTGTAGCATCTTCTTACCCCTCATCATTTCAAGCATGTACCATCAGACATATGGGACGTGCTAAATATTTATCATGACCAAATCCCCCTATCAACCACTTTGACTCTTCATCTGAACTACATTAGTCTGAGGCCCTAACAACAGGGGCTATGTAGGTAGCACTCAGATGACATGACATCTTCTGGGGTTAGCTCGACCACATCTGTTTGTTCATCTACCTGATGGACAAACCATTTTATCCTTAACTATGACTTCACCATGATCAAGACCCAATCCATAACCGACCCTCTTCCTCCCTTTCTAGGAGAACTACATTGGCCTGAGGCCCTAACAACAGGGGCTATGTAGGCAGCACTTAGTCGACATGGGGTCTTCTGAGGTTAGCTCGGCCATTATCTTCGTCGCTTTCTTATGTCACATTCTTTTGTCACCTATCAATCACATCAAAAATCATCATATATTTTCACAATCATTATCATAATCATCATTAACATCGTAAAACATCATCATCACATAATCCCAAAACATAATCATCATTAGCATCAAAAGTCATGACATAATCAAATCATAAACATCATCATAATCATCAATCAACATCATTATAAAAATCAAATCATAAACATCATCATATAATCATTCACATCATACTCATTAACCATAACAATTTAAATCTCAGCATCATATCAAAACATCTACATATGTACAATGCTGTAAACATTAAAACATTTCAAACACATCCATAACACATCAATGATCAAAAAAATATCATCCTATATATATCAAATGTTTTACAATGACGCAATCTATGTCTCTATCTCTCTCTCTCAAAATATACATCTCGCATCATTATCTCATAGGCCGGTATATACATAGCATCAAAATATGCCCTCAAGGCTATGGCTGTGGTGGTGGTGGTGGCAGCCGTGAAGAGGCAGTATCATCTCCGCCCTCTGATCTGTGTCATCTGTGAGACCCTAAAGCCATCGCTCATGACATAGACCACTGTCAGCTTAGCTCTGCCCTCATCTCAGAGTATCGCTATATCTGAGGGAACCCCCTGATGGCCCCCTCGTAATACATGATCTCATCTAGCACATCATTGTATTTAACTATAGATACAGTCTGCAGTGGACCCATCAGTCCTGCTACCATGCCCTGTACTGAACCCTACAGCTATGAAAATGCTAGCTACACTGATGCTGACTATGTGGGCTACTAAACTAGCTACTGAGGTGGGTGATGACTCAGGCCCTATCCTCCCAATACCTATCCTGCCAAAGCCTATGCCTGGGTTGCAGACAACTGTCCCTGCAACATGGTGATCTGCCCTGTTAGAGGAGCCACCTAGACTATAAAAACTATGGTCTACCCCTAAAAATCTACCACCTACCCCTATAATCCTATGACCTGAGTCTCCAAAATGGTCACCTGTCCCTAGGCTGCATCCCTCTCCTATCTGGTAGCATCCCTCTCCTACCTCACCATATCCTTGTCCTTGATCATGGTCTACAGATCTGGTTGTGGCCCCACCTACACCCCTGTATACTATCCTACCCACCATGTCATATAGGCCTTTGTGCATCTAGGATTTGCTATCCCCAGTCTTACTGGCAGCTCCTCAAAATCTGGCCCCCTCTTTCTCCTATGGCAGTGGGAGCGGTGCCTTTATGTCATCCCTCTTGTATAGTGGGAAGGCAGGCAACACATCCTGAAGTAGCCCAAACTGGCACCGCACTCTCTCCATCGGTATCCTCTCAATCTCATTGGCTCACCTGCCCCTGACCCATCTCAGGCTCTGCACCCCAACCAGCTACTCTCCCTAGTCTCTAAATGCTAGATACCCCAGGTATGGTCTCTAAGTGATGTCTGCTAGGATCAGGGCCTCCAGTACCCCTCTGTAGTGGTCAATATCTCTAACCACTCTATCCACCTACATCTGCACCATCACCTGAAGCCAACTCTGAAACCAACCAAGATCACCACTAGGAGGCTGAGAGGTTATGTGACCACGATGTGCTCATATGCCTAGCAGTGCAGGAGGTGGCCCACACACAAGCTATATCATCATCACCGACTGATGCCCCATAGCTCTCTGTATACTTGGGCCAAAAAGATAGGCACCCAAGTAAACACTGTCTATTGCTCCATCATCTTCATCAAAACTTTGGTCATCGTGATCAGAAACCTACCTCCCTCTGCATCTGGCAGCGCATAGATTGTGATGCCAATCATTATTAGGATGGCCAGCTGATGCACATCCTCGTCAGCCACATAGAGGGGCTTGTATGAAAAACTCACTGAGTGGTAACTCATCTCAGTGATGTGCTCCCCAAATAGCATCACCATATGAATATCATGTGCCTCTCTCGAGCACACATACAAGTCTGCTCCATGTACTGGAAGCCACAAAATATGGTACACATCCTCGACCATGACATTCATCTCCCCTATCGATAAGTGGAAGGTGTTGGTGGAATGATGCCACCACTCGATTAGAGCCACCATCAGGCTCACATCCCTCACCACTTGATAGTACCACCATAGCTCGCTAAGTCCCACTGTGCTCATCTATGCCCACTCCTCCCCTGTGATGTCCCGATGCATTCGCGTCAGCAAAGGTGACAGTCGATCCTGTAGCATCAATGTTTGCCTTACTTGCATCCAACTAAAGTCAAACTCGTGTTAAAAAAGTGACTCTTCTTCCTTTTTGAGAGACCTAGCTCAGCCATGTGCCCTTTTGTCTACCTACCTGACCATTTACCTAACCATTTATGGCTATCTTGACACCTGAGATGCTCTTGGCATAAGTTCAGCCCCTCGACTTGGCATTTTTCCCAACCTTCTCCAACCAGGCCACCACTGACATCGGTTAGCATGATGACACTAGCACTCACCTAACCAACATCAGTCACTTAGTGATTGACGTCGGTAGGTTAGTGACCGATGTTAGTCACTGGTCAGTCAATGCCAACAAACCCACCAATGTCGGCAACTGGTTCAGCCCCAGCACTGAACGGGGTGAGCCCTAAAAATTAGGGCTTCCCCATTGACCCCCCCCATTTACCCCCAAATCCCTCCTAAATGTCCCTAAATAGACCTACCTACCCTTCCCACCCTCCTAACTACCCCTCCCCCTTAATTTCTAGCTAAAACCATGACAAATTAAAAAAAAAAAAAAATCAATTCAAACTCAAATCAAACAAGTTCAATATGCCTCCTACCTCATCCCGTCATCGCTGTCATGGTGGCATAATGGGTGCCGCTAGTGGTGGACCTCCCATGGGTCCTCCTCCACCCTCTGTCATGTCCTCTATTTTGATTTATCTATGAACTCCTCCTAGCCCACAATTGCTTCTACAACCTCTTATCACTCTCCAATCTGCTCCCTCTCTCCACCAATCTCGCTCTGCCACCTCACACTACTTAACCGATCACTCCAAGTCACTTTTACTCACTAAAATATAGAGCTCCTTTTTTGACTTTGATCACAAGCACAAATGACTTTTGGTGGGCCACCAATTTAGTTTTGTCAGATTTGGCAGGCCGCTGACATAAGCATACTCGTGCCCTAGGCCACCGACGTCAGCTGACTACCACCGACATTGGTCCCTTTTGGCCACCGACATCAATTTTTCAACTGACGTCGATAGCGTTCAACACCTCTAACTTCTTCCAAATGACCAAAATCATGCCCATTTCTCATAGTAGAAGTCATCTTCACCTCCTGGGGCACACTCAAGATCACTTTTCCCTCAGCCTGCCTCGACCACCGACCTTGGAGATCGCGACTATCTCTTTCGACCACTTTTGAGACAACTCTACCTTGGTTGTTTTGATTTCCCTTGCTACCTCATGCCTAGTTAACAAATTGTCCCTAACCCCCATAAGTATTGGATCATGCTCTAGTTGATCCCCACTACTTGTGGCTTTTTCATGTTTTCCAAGAGCACTTCCTGAGCTCGGGATACTTGGAAACACGACGACCATTGGAGCTACAACTTGGATCATTTAACCCAATCAGCTACAACTAAATGCTAGGGCTTGATTATTTCAATTTTGGCACTCCTCAACCTTTGACCATGACAATTTGACCTACCTATCATGTGGTGTGGCATACGCGCAATCCCACCCTTTGCAATGTTCACACCCTAACCTTTACCCTTTCCATCCGCTCTCTGTCAAATCAACACCCGATCTCAGGTTCCCTTCCCTTGAATCTCACTTTGAGGGGGGAACACCTCATCCCATACTTGGGGCAACCAACACCTATTTTTGTCTTACAGTTCATCTAGAACAACCAACAAGATAAAAAGGGGCAAATGTAGACATTGAAATCATGTCTAACCCTTGGTCATCCTCCCCTTTGGTCCCCTTTTCTAAACATTTCCAAACCCACACTTATTAATTTAAAAATAATAACTATTTTAAATTAATAAACCCCCTTTTGACACCTCACCCATGCCACCTCACCCCTCCTAGGATACCTTTCCTTGGATCCCTTCCTCACCCCATGCCAAATCTTAATTGCTTAATCCCATTTTAATCCTCCCACTAGCCTCTCACACTCATTTAATCCGTCTTCAACCATTTTCCAACGAAATTTAGACCCTGGAAGTTGTAAGAATAGATAGAATGCTAAAAATAGCCTCTTTTCCCATTTTTCAGCCATCGACATCGGTCAGTATGCGGCCGATGTCGGCGGTTCTGCCGTCATCGGTTCTCTTTAAAACTACATTTCTACTTCCGTTACTACCCCCTGCGAACGTGAATTCTCTTGCTCCAGGTTTCTAGCACTCTTGCTCTTCAAATTCTTATAGGTATCAACACTTCAACAACACTCTCTAGGCACAAAGGTTCTACACCAATCATTCCACACTAGATTGAAGGTTGCACGACATCTCCAGCATCTGCCACAACATAAACAAGCCTCTTGCACCTCTACCTCTCCACCCACAGCTAAGCATTTTCAATTGGTTCTATTTTAGTATTCTTTTAAATACATTAGCACTCTGTTTACTACCTATTACCAAGCCTTGTAGACACAACCCAGTCTATTCTTCCTGGAGAGGTTGAAAGGCCTTCTCTCACCCTTATCTCTCATTTTGCCTTTGTCATCCATCTGTCCCCTTTTCAGACCATAATCTTTGCCTTGTTGACCCAACACAAGCCACTAAGACTCCCACAAATCCCTCAAACCATTCTAATTGACCACAGACTACCCTGAGACTCGTCTAAAGCCTCACTACCTTGATCGACACTGGCCACCAGACCCATTGCCCCTATCGACGTCGGCATACCGACCGACACTGGTGATCTTAACCTACTGACACCGGCAGACTAACCGACATCGGTGACTATGGAAGACAGATTGCCACATATAGGTATGCATTTGTTTCTATTTCTTTCATTTTGTCTTTCATCATTTCTTTTTCTAGCAATATTCTGTTTTATACCAATCAGTGGACTGTCACCCTTCCAAGAAGTCTTTACACTTCTGGGATCAAGCATTGCTTGGCAGTCCACCACCTATCTATCTAACAATTTTCTTGTTTAAGTCTTTCTCATCTGCAGGTGTCATCCTCCATAGCCAAATAGGAGTCCCTATAATGTTCTGATACGGTGCGCAGACCTCATCCGGGTATCAACTAACCCTAAACCATTCTCTCGTTTCTTATTTCTTTTGAATGTGGAAAAGCAAAAATAGTTAGAAACACTTATGACCCATGCAAACTGAGATACATAAGGTAATACATGGATGTGGTTGTGCATATCTAAGCAAATAAGACATTTGAATGCAAACTTTAACACATGGATGTGGTATTTCCAATAGAGTGGTTATGGGTTTTTGTTTGATGAAAAAATGGAGGTGAAACACCAAGGAAATTTAGGAGTGTTCAGACCAATGAGCCATGAGTATAAACATGAGTGGCTATAAAAAAAAAGAGGGTCCTTATTTTTAGTCAAAAAATGGGGCATGTTATGTAAGAAATAAGAAATGGAAAATCTTATCAATAAATACTCATAAGTATTTAGAGATTCTAGAATCTTTGATTTCATAAGAAGAAATAACATTAAATGGAAGTAATTAATTAGAAACAAAAAAATTCAAAGGCACTAAAGTCTATGGGAACAAGTGATATACTAATCTATAACCCTCCTAAAACAATCTAACTATGTTATTAATTGATTAATTCATTTTATTTGCATTTACACGTAGTAATTCAAATTTGCATAAACTCAAAATTATTGAAGAGAAAATATTTTCAATTTAGCTTGGGGGAATTGATGTGGGCATTAATCTGCTACTAGCCAAGCCTCTATAGCCCTAATAGAGATACCTCTGGTCCCATCCAAAGGCCTTGCTCAACTACCAACTAAGATAGAAAGCCTATGGTAATGGTTGTCAAGATCACCCTATTTAGGAAAAATTTAGATTTTACCTTTTTTAACTTGATTCTTTTAGAAAGGAGATTTAAAATTTTTATCCATAGAGGTTTGGGGACCAAACCATGGGTAAAATGAAGTTAACAAATTCATCATGATTTAAGACACATCAAACTTAAAGTAATGCAATACTTTTATTCAAATATTTCATTAAGTGCCTTAGATGGATTCAGAAAAGATAATAATTTTCTAAATTCACAATTTTTGTTAAAAATCATTACCCTTTTAAATTTAAGAAATGATTAAAGCAATCATAATAATTTACACCATATGTTCAAGCAAAATTTTCAATTAAGTTCTTTGAGAACCATTTTTGTTATTTACATGACAACCTTTCTTTTCATTACTTTGAATAACAAGGGAACCATAGGAAAAAATAGTTTGGACAAACCTAAAAATGAAATTAGAAAACAAACAAAGTAAACCTACATTAACAAAAAGGAACAAGAAGGAAATAAAAATAAAAAAATAGGTAAGGGAAAAGAAAAATTATTCATAGGAAATGTTCAATCAAATGCATGCCTAAACTAGTTAGAAACCTATTTATTTTTAGGATTTTGAGAATATTGGTAAAGACCCTAATAAGGAATAGGATGCATTTATTTACGTCTACATTTTCTTCTTCGATAGAATAACTATCCCATAATTATTTGTCTATGTTGTTTTCATTGAATTCAAGTAAACTAAGATTGTAAAATTTTGCATTATGTTTGTATCTAGATTGTAGAAGGTGTGAGAGATAGAGGATGAGAAATACATCTTTCCAAAATTGAAATTGAGATTAGGAACAAGGCCAAACATCAATACATACCAAAATGTGTTAATCACCCAACTTGGTAGAGACTTCATCTTTGTTGTAGCCATCAAATGAATCAATTAGTGGATTTTACTTGATGAAAATGGATTCTTGCATATCATCTGTCATGTCCCCTTTTTTAGTGGACATCTTCAGACTTGATGATTAGCCTATTATGCGACCCTCATAGGCTAAGAGGATGGATAGAGGGTCTTGATGGAGCTTGGCTTGGCTTCGACTAGCAGAATTTGTCTAGTTAGCTTTCATTCAGGCTCTTTCGAACATGTTTGCCTGAGCTCCTATTATTTAGGGATATTTGACATACAACAGAGCACCCTTGTTTTGGTATGGTCATGTGCAAAATCACTCCCTGATTCACCAGCTTCAGACGGTTCAAGGATCAGACATGTATTGAGGGAGATATTAATATTTGATTGATTTAATCAAATATTAATTATTTGGTCTATTTTTAATTAAGAAACCCTAATTCTTAATTATGAAACCCTGATTAGGGCAAGCACACCTTTTTGGAGGATATAAGGGTTTTTTATTAGAGGGAGGCAAATTATCCATTGATTATTGATATTGATTATTGCTAAGAATTCTTCTGTGAAGATTGAGCCAAAGGTTCTAGGACTCCATTTGCATTGGAGAACATCTACTCTTCATTGTGTGGGATTCAGAGGTTGTGAGAGATCAGCCGATCTATTGCCAATTTGAGAGATAGCTTCATATAAAAGCTATCACAGGTATTTTAGGTATTTATTTCATTAGGTTTTGATTCAATAAATTATCCAGATAGAGATCTTGAGATCAGGCATCTAGAAATAGAGGCTGTAGCATATTATCTTGCTTCTGTATGGAATCTGTACCGATCCGTGCAATTCCATACCATTCTACTGTAGGCCAAACAACACCGTAGGGAACCCAGAGACTGAAATTGATAGTCTAATGACCGACATCAGCCGACCGCAGACCAACGTTGGTAGAGTAGCCAACTGACAGTGATCGACGTCGGTAGTATATCAACTACTGATGGCATAATAAACGACGTCAGTGACTGTGTTTTGACACAGTGACTCAAGCTGAATAGATTCAAGATTTACTTCTAGTTTGCTAAGATAATCAAGTTTTTAAGACCGTATTTGAATATTCCTTTATATGCATGACAGAGGACATCTATTGTAATCATCTGGATGGATAATAAGATTAGTGATTTGCCAGTTAAGAGATTTACTGTGGTTTATTTGTTTATTTGAATTTATCTTTCAAAATCACATCTTTATTCATGAAAAAACATCAAAAAGGCAAAATATAGAGAAATAGTCAAAAAATATTCAGTTTCAAATTTGAAGGGAAACATGGGATATTATAGTGGTATCAGAGCTTTTATCCTGCCATCCTGTTGGGTAGTTTGGGTAGATAGGTCTGTACAGTGATACCACTAGTACAGTGGTATCAAAATTAAATTTTGCCATCCTGTTGGGTAGATTGGACATTAAATCAGTTAGTAAATCATGGGTACTTCACATACTCAGAAACAGTGGGACAATGATATGAAGAAGATAAAACAAAGTTTGAATAGGATGAATGAAATTCTTTCAGACCCAAAATTTGAAGCAAAATTAGTACGGAGTATGACATCCATTTTTAAAGGGTCCACATCACAAAACAAGAAGGAAGAGGAGGTTGACCGATTTTCTCATGAGCTGGAGGATACTCAGAATTCCTTGGTGTGTACTCAATTGGCTCTCTAGGATTCTAAGAGACATGTGGATGAGCTTTGTCTTGAGGTGAGTTTAGATCAGGAGTTAGCACATGTGGCAGGGACTCAGCTTTCTTTTACAGTCAGGTCACATGTTGATGATGATATGAGTATGTCTAGCATTCACACTCTGGATTTAGAGTGTAGAAGAGTCCCAAGATCCAATCATTATAGATGACACCCAGGAGAATTTAGTGGATAGTTTGGAGGACTTTGTTTCATCAATAGTTTCTTTTGATATGGAGGAGTTAGATAGTGATGCTACAATTTTTGATACTCTATATGCTGATATGAGCTTTGGAGTTGATTCATAGAGTATGGATGGTAGTACTCCAGAGATTAGTGATTTTGAGTCTACTCTTTTGGACCGTACATCAGAGGAGGATTGTAGGAGACAATCTATCCAGTGCCATCATGTGTCTAGTCAGCTGAGAGTTAGTGAGCGAGACATTGCTATCATTTTCAAGCATTTTGATGCTGCTCGTTAATTGTTAGCAATTTATGGATGGGGTTCTCCTACTAGCATTGAGTGGGGAGGTAGTTATTTGTCCTTGATAGAGATCCACTCTATATGGGAGGCTATCTATATTCTGAGATAGGATTATATGTAGTTGGTAGCCGATAGAGATTATCTTATGTAGTGGGGCAGCACAGCATATGATGCATTATTATTCAAGGAAGATAAGGTGAGTGAGCTTACTCAGCAGCTCAAGGTGACTTTTGAGATTTTTGAGAGTACACAGTTGGATTTTGAGGAGTCATAGTTTCATTTGGCTGAGGTGACCATGGAGTTAGAGTGACTTTAGTGTTTACCATAGTCTGTACAATCACAGGGTGTGGTATCTGGTGACTCGAGGATATCCATAGTTGAGATCGTAGGAGATGGTGATGATGAGATAGTTTCAGCAGTAGCCTCTTCACAGTCAGATGAGGATGAGTCTGATTCTTGCATTCAGAGTATGGAGGTGTACTCAGATGTTAGTACACTGAGTGTTGGTGGTCTTGGTGGTGAGTATGTTCTTGTAGTTGCTGCTGAGGAACCTATTGTTGGGGCTGACACACATGTTCAAGATTTCGGAGTACCTGGTCCTGATGTGTTTGGGATACCAGTGGAGTTGAGTCTCTAGATTGATTCTTCTCACATAGATGAAAGTGTGGTACAGTTGGTTGTGCCACCTTTATAGAGGGATTAGTTGTGGTGTGTGGGGGAGTATGTTGATGCTTCCGCATATAATTTTTACTACACTGAATCATTCATGGAGTATTTGCTAGATAGTGCAGGTGTTCGTTTGGACTCGCATAAAGTGATAGAAGGTGTTCTCATCTGAGGTACTAGTGCTATTAGTAGTTTGGGTGGGGAGATTATAGAGATCCTTTCTACTATGATACCTCATAGGGATTTTGAGGTGGGGTTTGTTGAGCAGATTGCATAGGGTCCTATCCAGCCTATCGCCACTTGGAGTTAGAGATTGGAGCCATCTGCTAATTCCCAATTCAGTGATGATGAGCTAGTAGTAGAGTTTGGGGGTTCCTACCAACATTATACAGTGGGGTATGCTCATTATTCTTCTTTTGATTTAGAGATAAAAGATTTGATTTCACACAGGTGTAGATCAGCTCCAGTTTCTTACCATCCATTATGGGATGGATTGGCACCATCTTTTGTAGATGGAATTGGTAGTAGCAAGTTACACAGACTACAGTATCGACACATCTAGGGCAGTTGTGATTTTAGAGATTGGTTGAGTTGCATTCACCAGTTTGATTGTGGATTGCTCTTGGTTATATTTTAGATGATATTGTAGGAACTTGCATTGATTAACAGCAGTGCAGAGCATAACTACATATGGGATCCAGGTGGATTGATTGGTTTGTTGTTCAGAGATTGCTTGGGGACAAGCAATTTTAGGAGGGGCGGATTGTCATGTCCCCTTTTTTAGTGGACATCTTCAGACTTGATTATTAGCCTATTATGCGACCCTCATAAGCTGAGAGGATGGATAGAGGGTCTTGATGGAGCTTGGCTTGGCTTCGATTAGTATAATTTGTCTAGTTATCTTTCATTCAGGCTCTTTTAGACATGTTTGCCTGAGCTCCTATTATTTAGGGATATTTGACATACAATGGAGCACCCTTGTTTTGGTATGGTCATGTCCAGAATCACTCCTTAATTCACTAGCTTCATACGGTTCGAGGATCAGACATGTATTGAGGGAGATATTAATATTTGATTGATTTAATCAAATATTAATTATTTGGCTTATTTTTAATTAAGAAACCCTAATTCTTAATTATGAAACCCTTATTAGGGCAAGCACACCTTTTTGGAGGATATAAGGGTTTCTTATTGGAGGGAGGCAACTTATTCATTGATTATTGCTAAGAATTCTTCTGTGAAGACTGATCCAAGGGTTCCAGGATTCCATTTGCATTGGAGAACGTCCACTGTTCATTGTGTGTGATTTAGAGGTTGTGAGAGATCAGCCGATCTATTGCCAATTTGAGAAATAGCTTCATATAGAAGCTATCACAGGTATTTTAGGTATTTATTTCATTAGGTTTTGAATCAATAAATTATCTAGATAGAGATCTTGAGATCAAGCATCTAGAAATAGAGGCTGTAGCATATTATATTTCTTTTGTATGGAATCCATACCAATCTGTGTAATTCCATATCATTCTACTGTAGGCCAGACAGTGCCGTAGGGGACCCAGAGACTGACATCGGCAGTCCAGTGACCGACATCGGCCGACTACAAACCAACATCGACAGAGTAGCCGACTGACAGTGGCTGATGTTGGCAGTATATTGACCAATGATGGCATAATAATTGATGTCGGAAATTGTGTTTTGACACAGTGACCTGAGCCACACAAATTCAAGATTTACTTCTAGTTTGCTAAGATAATCAAGTTTTTAAGATCGTATTTGAATATTCCTTTATATGCATGACAAAGGACATCTATTGTAATCATCTAGATGGATAATAAGATTAGTGATTTTCCAGTTAAGAGATTTACTATGGTTTATTTGTTTATTTGAATTTATCTTGAAAAATCACATCTTTATTCATGCAAAAACATCAAAAAGGCAAAATATAGAGAAATAGTCAAAAAATATTCAGTTTCAAATTTGAAGGGAAACAGGGGATATTACAACATCTTCTTTGATGTATTCATCATCTATAAGGCATGGGATTAGTTTAGGTTTTTCCCATATCATATACCTCTTGAATTTTTCATTAGTGGCTGAATTATGTGGAGAGATAGGATGAATTAGATCATTCCCAGCTTACATCTCTATTAGTTTCAATTCTCTATGCTATCCATGATGTTGTTATTCTTAACCTTTGAATGAATATACTAGTGTAGTAACTTGATTTTAAATTAGATATGATATGAGGAGAGAGATAATATACTTTGATCTCATCCAATTCATTTTACTCAAATGGGTAGCCCCTTTCTTCTTGGTATCCTTCTAATGATGCAGATAAAGACATACTGTTACCACATATTTGTTGATTATCTTGGACTAGATTTTTAAATGTGTGTATAGGAACATATGATAAGGATTATGTAGATGCATAATATTCATCTTCCTCCTCTAAATGATCCAACTCCTTAAATTTTATCTTCTATCTAGGTACAATATTCTCTATGCTACACTTCTTCATTTTATGTGGGTAGCTCTTCATCAATTTGTTTTTCAAACACTAATTTGCCTATAATAAATGTTTATTCCTCATATTTGGAGTCATCAATTTCATCACTATATATTTTAAAAAATGGATCAGGCTTGTGAAATGGGAAATTCCTAGCATGCATGCTTAACTCATCATTCATAATGTAACTAGGTTCATAGAATCCAAATGGTGCACTAGAATATGTAGCTTCATTTCTTGGATTTTACATTATATTATGATTGTATCTTAAAATAAATGGTATTTTATTAATAAAAACACTGAAATATACTAAATCACCAACATTATATGAATTAGCTCGCTAAGTATACATATAGTTAACGGAGTTATATGCATTAAAAGAGTAAGTGTGTCTCTCATTTATCATAAGAAGGTTTATTTGGGTGAGGGTTTGGGGTAATGATTCATATTAAGGCACATATTAATCCATGGCATGACCTATAGGCATATAAATCAAAGTAATTTGGGCATTAACATCTTGTTGTTGCAAAGAATAGGAGGGATAGACACTAAATCTTTGAGTCATTAACTATTATTTAACATTGGCAACCTCTTGGTAGACCAATGCTAAGGATGTGAGAGAAGATGGAGTTATCCAAATTAAAATGGTAGTAAAATGATCCAAGGCATTGAGATATACTCAAATTACTACATACTCTTTTTTCAAAAAAGGATCCTTTAACCTATTGTATAGCCAATGGAATCTACGGTTGAATGTACAAGTCGACTCATTAGGATCTTTACAGGTTGTGTCAAATTTATAGAACAAGATAAAAGGGCCAATATACATACTAAAATTATTGAGAAACATATTTTAAAATATGGCCCAAGTGGTGATTTACCTTTTTGGTAAACCAAGGTACCAATAATAAGTTTCATGATCCAATGAATAGTGCAATAGGCGATAAGACACATCCTCATGTTGAATATACTTTCTGATGGTGGCTTATTTAAAAGCATGGATGATTTCTTTAGTAGTCTTGACCCCATCATGGATATACTTTGAAGATAATTTTTGGGGATTAGTAGGCAAGTCATGAGTGGGATTAGGAATGTTCACAGGGTGGCCACCTCCACCTAGCCATGTAAAAGCCATCAGTGGGTTTGAAATTTTAGTTTTCTAGTCTTATAATATAAAATATCATTTTTGGTAAACATTTAAAGTGGAAAATTTTATTTTTTTTGGTTAAAAATTCTAGTTTTAGAGATTTTTGAGTCGACAACCCTCCTTCTAGTGCTAATTTGTTGATGTACATTTTAAGCATACAATAGGTTAGGGGAAACCTAAAGGAGAGGGAATCGAGTTTAAAACCACTGATAAGTCTAAAATAATTTGAATTTATCCCTCTTTATACAACTAGTCTATTTATTGGTTTCTTAACACACTAACATTAGGATGGGGATCATCCAACCTCTCATTAAAGGAATTTTTAGGAAATATCCCCAAGGTTTGTAAGTACCTAGTCAAGGTGCAATGGTATCCACTCAGTAGATCATTACATCCATTCCATACAATGGGCCTTTGTTGGGTTCTTGGAAATTTAAAATTTTCTTTTGGCCTTTGACAAATAAGAGAGAAATGTGAGTTTTGTTGTCTCACTCTTGTAGTTTTTAATCCTATTCTAGAGAACAATGAACTGCATATATATTTTCCCAAATAAATCAATGTTTTGAATTTAAATAAAATAAATATGGTTAAATTTTAAATGTTTATTACATACATACTCATTTAATAATGAATTAACATCAATAAAAGACTTTAGAAATTGAGATAAAATGAGAAAAATAGATTATGTTTAAATGAAAACCTGGACTAACTAGATTCATAAAAATAGTAAAAGAAAGGGGAAGGAAAGAAAAATCCTATTCAAATGTGGATAAATCTAAGTCATTTAGACAAATGTAACCCAAAAAATTGATTTTATGCCTAGCTAGTGAATGCATAACCACTAACAAAGAATGGTGCAAGAGTCTAGGGAACAAGAAACTAAGAAGATAGATAACACATCCGCCATTTGAACATGTAGGAAAATGAAAATAAACTTTATTAGATTTAATTAATAACAATATTCATTTCAATAGCACAATGTTTGGGTATACATTCACCACTTGATTACAAATTTCATTAGTATAACAATAGTGCCAAAGTGAAAATAAGGGAGAGATTACATTATAATGTAATAAAAATGTCTAGTCCAATGTCTCTTCACTTAGAATAAAAAAGATCCAACCCTTTGAAATGACCAAGAGTTGGCTATTTATAATGATTTTAGTGAATGGAGGGAAACAATTTCCCATAAAACCAAAAGTCACTTTAATTTGAACTTGAGTTGTAATTTTCTCCCAAAAGCAAGATCCTTACACTTTAGATCCATTCACACTGACAAAACAAATAAAACTAGTTACTTTTTGGCATGCATGAATAAAATAACTTTAAAAAAAATGTACTTTATAAAATTAGTCACATAAAAACATACAAATTTTGATTGGAGTGTTTTTTCATGAAATTGACTACACCATGTAGGCCATATCAGAACTATATTTCCAATGCCATAGATGGTTGAAAAAATGGACACTCATTTTGAAAGATATGGACAAAAACATCTACTAGGTTCATTTAAGGTACTAGGCAAAAAATCTAAAATTATTAAAATCACATTAATTTTTTTAAAAAATGAATTCGTGTGCATTTTTATGGGCCATAAATATAATTAGATAGCTCCAGTCCATGCAATCATGCAATGGATGCAAGCCCATGAGGGCCCTAACAATCAACCTCTACTGGTGAATCTAAGCAAGTGTGAGGGGTAGGCTGCTACATCTGCAAGCTTGGGAGGGCCCAACCAACTAGCCTCCTCCCATGCAATCATATAAATGAGCGATGGTATGTTTGTGTACCCAAGGAGGATGGTTGGTCATCTTTTACTAGTGGTTTGAAAATTTTCCCCCCTGTGGGAGGGGAGGTGCCATGGAAGGTGGTTTAGATAAAACCATGGTTTTCCCATACCAAAAAACTTTTTGTAACTTCCCCATATGGATATGGGCATGAAAAAACTTTTTTAATTCATTTTTTATCCTTTATGAAATATTTAATAGTTTTATTTTTGACTTAAGTTCTAAGATTTTTAGGGTATGTTAATTTGTTGGAAAAATAGAAGGCCAGGGTGGTGTTTTTGGGTTAAGTGGTAAACAAAAAAGTTTTATGTAAGGCCATGAGCCTTCTAATGATATTAATTTTAAGGACTACAATCCACATAAACTAAAATACATTATGCAATGTGGTGATGTGAGTGTGCATATATGATAAAGTGAGACATTCAAATGTAGATTTGAGAGGCAAAACTTTGTTTTATGTTAAGTGTCAAATATGAAACTTTATCACACATATGTGGTCTCTTTGATGGATATGGTTATGGGATATTATTTTATATGGAAACTAAGGCAAACCACTAAGGAAATTTTGGAGTGCTGAGACCAATGAGCCATGAACACAAGTAGGAGTGGCTATAAAAATTAAAAATAGGGTGCCCATTTTTAATCAAAAAGTGGGGCATGTTGTGTAAGCAATAACACCTATGTTGATGCAAGTGTCATGTGCCAATGCAAGTGTCTAGTTCCCTAAATTCATAAAATTTGAAATTTTTTAATGTGTCCCCATGGTCAACCTAAGTGATTTAATGTAGGATATTTCCATAAACAATTGGTATTATACATGATCAATCCTCATTCATTCACCACCTATAAATTTCATACCTTTCCTAAGGTAACTTACCAAAAGCATTCAATCACGTATTTAAGTAAGAAAAACTTCCCTATTATTTCCTAATTCAATATAGGTTATAGGGAAAATCCATCTACAGGTTTGGAATACTAAAGAGAAACCCATGAGTATTTTTTTCCAAGTTACAAACTAGGTCAATATTGTACTTACTTTCAACATATTACACCCTTGTGCACATAAAAGCCAACACATTAGGGGAGAACTAAATTGTCTAAGGTCCTCTTCATAATAGTGGATATGTAAGTAGTACCCACAAATAGATGTGTCTTTGGGGCTAGCTCAACACTATGATCTCACTAACCCATATTTTCCAAGGTCAATATGAAGATGAATAGCTATGGTTTTGATAATTTTACAAGAGAAACAACCAATGATCCAAATTTGAATGCACCAGAGTGAAGGTGACATAGAACCCATAATATTCTACTGTTTGCATCTAGATCTAATAAGCATTCCATATTATACACCTGTAGCCAATTTATATATAAGTATTGACACAACCATCTAAGGTTGACATTAGTATCTTAGACAAAAAAGGTCAAATTTCTAGAATTTGATGACTGATCCTGAATCCAGATGTGCACTATTTCTAGTTTATTCTACATCAAATCCACATGCACATAATAAACTAGCTAATTAATATTATTTCCCATTTATTTCAATATAATTAAATAGTTTTATTTATTATTTTTATCATATCTTAGTTTTTAAATTCATAATATTATTTATTTGAGTTTATAACTAATTGGCCTGGTATAGATTTATTTACCACCATTGTGCTTATTCATTTATATATTCTTAATCTTATACTATATTGACCCATATCAATTTAGGGTTAAACATATTTTCCATTATTTTAGACATTATTTCTAAATTATATAGCATCCCAATCTTGTACACTTAGCAAATAAAAACCATGGATGCAACTTTAGCTTCTAGACCTTTCTTATTACCAAAAGGCTCATGTATACTATCTCTTTGTGCTTATTTCTTATCTCTTAGTCTAACCAATATTATTATGATGAATAAGACCTTCTATTATGTTTAGAATGTTACATAACTACTTATCATCCATCTCTACAAATATTGGACATGTGCCTATTTTCTATCTAGCTGAATACTTGCATCACAGTTAGATGCCTACATCAATGGAAGTGTCCTACCCCAACATAAGAGTCTAGTTCCCTAAATTCATCTAATTTTTAAATTAAATGTATTCTTATGGTCATCTTATGTGATTTAATGTGAGATATTTTCCAAAAGGATTGGTGTATATATATAATATCAACCCTCATTCATCCCTCACCTATGATAGACCTAACAACTTCTTATTTACTCAAAAGGCAACATACTAAAGGCATTAAATCAATAAATCAAATGAAAAAAGATTTCATATTTTCTCATATTTCCATATTAGTCATGGGCCATCACATTTATAGGTCTAAATTATTGAAGGATCATCCCATGAGCCACCATTTCAAAGTTATAAGTTTGGTCACTTTATGTAATTGCTTATCACACTTTGCATGATACAGATACAACCCAATACATAGAGGAGAACTACATAACCCTGAGGTCCTCTTTAGAGTATTGTCTACGTAGGTAATGCTCATTAATGGAGGGGAATTTGGGGTATCTTGACACTGTGTGCCCACTAAACCATTTTTCCCATAACCAATATGAAGATGAAGAATTAGGTTTCTTATATTTGAAAAAGAGTGACAATCCATGACCTAGATTTGAATATACTAGAATAAAGGTGACATATAACCCAAAAGCATCTAGGTGGTTGCATCTAGTTTTAATAGGTATTTTATACTAGATACCTATGTCTAAGTCAAACATAAGATTTAATGTAACTATCCTAAGTCAATGTAAGTGTCCATAGCTATAGAGGTATATTTTCTAGAATTAAATAATTGATCCATAATTTAGATCTAGTATATTCCCTTTTTAATCTAGATCTAAATCTATATTAACATCAAGACCAACTAAGTATATTTTTTAATTATCCTTGAAATATTTAGAATATCTATACTTCCTATTTTTAGCATATCTTAACATAATAAATTTAGTATATATTTATCCAAGTTTTACAATTAATTGTCATGATTTAGTGATAGTATACCATCCTTGTGTCCTAGGTTATCTCTACCCATTTAACCCTAGATTACCTAATCTATATTTTGGTGTTAAACATTTGGTGAACCTGACCTCTAAGTATTCCTTTGTAAACCTAACATGATATAGGGTTTAAAATATCATAGGGTTTTATCTTGTTGTGACTAATTTTTAGATCTAAAACTTTACCCTAAGGTTTCACGATAACTTGGTTATAAGGGTTTTGTGTTCAAATGCTTGCAAATTATTCATATTTGATTGGAAAATTTTCTCTTCCAGATATCTCTATTTTAAGATTCCTTAAAGGTATTTTATACTCAAATTGATATATGTAAAAATCTTGTTTTGTTCTCTCAAATTCGATATGGATTTTTAATGTTTTATAATTTACTATTTTTAGTAAATATTGATGTACAAGGTGAATGGTGTACTTATTTTGTAATTAATTTCTAGGTTTCATCATAAATAATATTTTATTGAAAAACTCTCTCAGATATTTAAAATAGATACATGTTTTATCAATATTTTTAATTATTTATTTGGAATATTATAGGGTTTTGCTTGTGAAGTATTTCATATTGTTTGACCAATTTATGATTCATAATAGATCCATTTTCAAATTCCTTATATATTTTAATTATTATGTTGATATAGATAAAAACCTATTTTTTTTCCAAAATATTATACATATTTTTTAAAATTTATATTTTACTATTTATAGTAAATATTTATCTAGAGGTCATACATCGTACTTTTTTTTCCATATTTTTTTGGGTTCATCCCATTTCATGGTTTTCCTAAAAAACTATTTCATATTTTCAAAAAACTCAGTCAATAATTTGAAATTGCTATATCCTTATTGTATCATGTTAGAATGTTAATATTTATATGTCTCTTCTTTCTTATTATCATATCAATTTTTAGAACATTTAAAATGGCTAAAAAGGAGCTTCTTATTATTCCTAACCCTAATGAGGATGATAGCTACCATCCCTTTAATGAGGTCCATTCTATAAATCCTTCATGGGGTAAAGTAGATGGTATATGTATGCATGTTCAATCCGACCTAGGGTTTGTGCTTATGAAGCCCTAAAAGATCAAATCACCAATATGAACAAGTTAATAAAAGAGTTAAAAAATTAGATTGTATACCTACAAAATCCAAAACATGTTAGTGTTAATCATATGTTGTCATCTTCCTCTAACAATGTCATACCCAACAAGATTTCACTACCAAATGAAAAGCTACAACAATATACATCTAAAATAAGTTATTCAAATCTTATATAAGTTGATCAACACCACGGGGCCTATGATCAAGGTGTGTGTGGGATAACTGAGTAATGGATATGGAGTGAATGTAGGAGCAAACCACATTAAAATGGAGTGGAAGTCTTACTTGTAGTAAATGTAACTTTTATTCATTAATAAAGGATAGGGGAGAGAATATAATGGATACAAAGCATGTATTCAGAGTAGGTGCACACATGTAGCTATCTATGTTATGATTGTATAAAAGGAATTTTATTACAAGATGTTAAGGTGTATAGTTAATCCTTCATTATTATTATTAAAATAATACATATATTACATATATAACATGCAAAATACAAAAGTAGTAATAAATTATATTTTTGAATTGGCCTCTATGGTAAATGTGGTAGTTGAGCTTCCCTTAGTGGCAATGACCAAAATGATTAATGTTCTAAATGTTCCTAAAAACCTCCATTTATTGATGGATAAAATGAAAGGTGTGATATTTGAATGATAATGACTAATTCTATGCTTGTTGTTGAGCCATGTGGTTAGAGTAGACTGACAAGTGGTTGAGCTAAGATAGACCCCAAGGAGTGCATGTGGGTCTATAACCAAATGTATAAAAAGTGTGAACTCCACTATCTCATGTGATTAGTGTGAAAAAGTCTATGATTAAGCATAATACTTAATAATAATATTGTCAACATAATATTGGTGGTAGAATGCACATGAATGTGGAGTGGTGAGAGCTCTATGCATATGAATGAATGAGGAGTGAATTTGACTAAAAAAGGATGTGTATGGATTATTCACCCTTTCTTGAAGAGAAACGGTCTCCATTGTATCAATGTATAGTTAGGGTAACTAAACTTGAAGTTGATGTAAGGTGTACCACTTATCTTGATCTGCATATTGCCTAACCTTGATCACTTTAAAAATCTAATGTATGTCATGGTGGGTGCTTGTGTCTATCAATTTAATTATCTTGTCATTCTCTATGGGATACAAGTTTTCAAGATCCAAATTAGAATGATGTTATGTCACTACTAGATCAAAGAGTAGTAGAGTGTAAGGGTTGAAAATTTCCATGTTAAAGACTAGGTGCATGCCCAAGTACTATAGTAGATCAAGAATAAAGGAATTCTCACTGGTGGTGTGTAGAATGGTGTAAAAACCATATCATAAAGGTTTGATATTTTAGTGTGGACCTTTGAAGTGTTCCTTTTGAATTTTTAACCAAAATTTATCACCAAATCAAAATGTATGAGGTATGTGATGTGTGTCATGGCACCCATTATACTTAGCTTGAGTGAAAGAGAGAATCTACTGAACCTATTGATGAACATATTAGATATGGCTAATAATATTTTTGGTTTTGTCTATTTCCCATTCATGTGCATGCAAATTAGTGCCTAAAAATACATGATAGGAGATGGCTAGGGGTGCCAAAGGTTGAAACCTAAGACATGTCTAGAATGGACTGTAACTAGTAGAGCTATGGAGAGCCCTATTATAGGGATGTTAGATATATAAAATATTGTCATCCTAGGTGTGTGTCTGTGAAAAATTTTACATTTGTAGAAGATGAACAAGTGAAATTGACCACTTCAATTTTCCCATATTTTTGAAGATGATAAATCCAGCTACATACCCATAAAATCCCATAATGCTTGCTAAAGATGACTCACAAAGAACATGATTATAGTCAAAGATGATGGATGTTGGTAGCCCAAAATAGATCCAAACATGGTTAAATAATGCCTATTCAATGCCAAATATGTCAATGTATTTCTTACATGTGACCATGATAGCCATATTGGAAAACTGATCCATTACAATGAACACAACATCATGTCATCATCTCATCATAGGGAACCTAGTCATGAAATCCATGCTAATAGATTCCCATGGTCTAGATGGAACAAACAGAGGTGTGTAAAGTCCTAACTTCCTATTCATGGGCTTGGTAATGTAATAAAGAATGCAAGACTTAATGTATCACTCCACATCTATGAGCATGTACATCTAGTAGAACTGTGACTATAATGTGGCTAGAGTTTTTGTCACATAGAAGTATCTTGATGTCTTGGCATAGTGTGACTCCTAGATGAATAGTTGTTGAGGTGAACCAAAAAGAACACAAAGATGTTTTAGTTTTTAGAGAAGCTGGTCAAACAAGTATAACTCTAACACTTTTTTACCTTGTGTAAGGTTGGTGTAAGTCACTATGAAGTATTGGTTGGACGAGTAGAGGGGAACTTAGTCTATGAAATTTTGATTGTGCGTGCCCAACACTGTGATGATTGTGTGAACTGATGGTCAGTTAAGGCAATATATAGCCTTATTTTCCTTCCCTTTCTTGTTATTGATTATGAGATGGAATTATTATAGATAAATCATCTATTTCATGTGGTAAACATTTTATAGCTTGTTCTATTACTATAATAACTAAAGTGATTTATGGTCTGAATGAACAATTGTATCCTTCTTGAGAATGTAGTGTTACCATTGATTTATTACTTATATAATAACATATAATTCCTTGTCATAGGTGGAGTACATTTTTACTATGTTATTGAATTTATTTGAATGGTATAAAATCAAATGTCTATACTACATGAGTATTGCACTGAGTGTGTAGTCAAATGTATCAGTGTGAATTTCAAAGGTTTGTGCAATGTCAGGCATTGCAAGAATATGTACTACATAGAGGCATGTATTGAACATCTCAAAAGTGAACTATTGTGTATGAGTCCATTAAAACTTAGCTCTTTCATGTTTTATCTAGGTGAGAGACCAAAAGATGTGTTAAAAACCAAGGATGAACCTGTGGTATAGGTTAACATGTTCAATAAATCACCTTAATTTTGTGATATTTCATGAAGTAAGCTAATATTAAATCACTTTGACATTCTCTAAATCTTATTTAATGCCAGTGTGGTCAATGATGTAGTGTAGGTATTAGATCTACATTATGATAAAGGTACACTTCACTAAGTTTGACTATAACTTGTGTTGAAGTAAAGCACCTAGGACATGAAAGATGTGACCCATATGCTCCTCCTATATCTTTCTAAAGATGAAGATGCCATCCAAGTAGATGATGAAGGAGTTTAACAAGGGTCTAATTATATCATCCATTAAGAACATAAATGTATCTAGTGTATTGGTAAGGTCAAAAGGCATTCCCAACTATTCATATAATGCTTCCCGTGTCCTAAAAGTTATCTTCTATATGTCTTTCAAGTGAATTAGAACCTAATGATAGCCTAACTTCAGATCAATCTGGGTGAAGTATTGTGTACCTCAAAACTAGTCCAAAAGGTCATCAATACATGGTAGTGGTACTACTTCTTCACCATGATTTTATTAAGTGCATGATAGTCTATGTAGTTTTTCTAAGACCCATCCTACTTGGGTGAAAGGACTATAAAACTTACACAAGGTGAAGAGCTAATCTTAATCTTACCCAGATCAAGGAGCTCTTGTATCTAGCACTAAAATTCGTCATTCTCTTAAACTAATTTATGATATAAGGGACTATTTAGAAGAGGGGATCTAGGGACAAAATTGATGTGGTGTTTTATTAAATAGTGTGTTGGAAGGCCTTTATGATTCATAAAGACTTCATTTTATTTCTCTAGTAACTTGTCAAGTGACTGTTGCTATGATGGTGTGCAAGTGTTATGCATTGTTAGGGTGTGTTTTGTTATTTTATACTATGCAGGTGTATCAGGGTAAACGATGAGTAATATCAAATTTTACACATGTAATATGAGCTTGTAACAAAATTTGGTAAAGACTAAGGTGAATTTAGTCAAGGGAACTAACTCAAGGAGTCTATACAAGTGATATTACATGTGGATAACCCACTATTATGGTTTATCCTAATATGTAGCTTTATAGTCTAACATATATGGTATTCCCAACAAAATGTCATAGACCTCTAGAGGTATGATGTCACAAGTGATGTTGTCCTCTAGAATCTGGATTTTTTACTAAAAAGTGCATTGTCATAGACATATATATCCTTCCCTTTCTACAACCACCTAAGAGAATATGGATTAGGGTGTGTAGTTGAGGTAATACCAAGGCACTACATGGTGGTTTACAAAATGATGTTATTTTGGATGCCACTATTGATGATGATGTGGAGCGGATATCCCTTTACCCAAAACTAAGTGTGGAAGAGGTGTTTGTGCTCTTTAGAGATATCAATCATAGTGGTGATAGTATTTTAAAAAGAGGAATTTTGATTAGTTTCATCCATTGGTGTGGGTTCTAATGTAGATTGTGTAATTAAGGATTATTACACATGAAATTTAGAGTCATCATGAGTGGATGAGTGGTGATGATGGCACCACTTGTCACTTTAATTCTTGCTTTTGTCTAAAGTAGAAGGCATTAGAGACTTTTAATGTTGCATAGTATTTTGAGGTTACTCTCTTTTATGATAAGTGTTGTGATTATACATAAAAGGTTATGATGTGGAGTTGTGTGTTGGTAGGGCCGTGTGCACTATGTTGGATGAATAAGTAACACATTTCTTCATCTTTGCCTTGGATTTAAGTTTGGTGGAATTGTGATATACTTGTCTCAATATGTCAAAATTAAATAAATCCATCTTTATGTGGACATAAGGTGAGAGTCCACTGATGTACTTCAACACCCTATGTCTTTTTCTCAAGTTCTCTTACAAGTGTATAGAGAAATAATAGGTTATTTTGGTTTATTCTTCAATAAACTAGTTATTATGCTAGCGTAGTTGTTGTAAATTGATGTATTTATATTTAAAGTGTTAGAGAGGGTAGTATTCCTCATTAATTACATCAATAAATTTTTTATAGGACTCTAGTAGAATGGACTCTTACACATGTTGCACATTGAAGTTCTCCCACTAGTAAACAACTAGAATGGATGTCTTTAATACTATGAAAGTGATCTTCTCATCATTAGTGAAGGAGTTAAAAAATGACTACACCTAGAGTTGTTGAATCTAGGAATCTAATACTTTGGAATCAATATTAATTTTGAATAGAGGGATGTTGAGATTAACTTTTACTTTGAAGGGTGTTTATTGATAAGACTATTATGGAATGTGTTACTGAGATGAAGAGAACACTTGGTTAAGATATATCATTAACTTGTAAAACTGACCAAAAAATTTGGTGTACTATGCTTTTAGAGCATAAAAAATAAGCCTATGGATTTTTGGGGCTACCCTAAGTTGATTGTGGGCATTATCCATATTAATTTTTATATAGTGTTGTGATGAAGTATCTAAAACAAAATCAACCAATAAACTTTCTCTTTCTCATTTTGATCTTATGGTTACATGCATAGAAAATGGATTAAGGCAAAGATATGATACCATTTAATCTACACCATGGAGCCAAAACCAAGGTGTGTAAGGGATAGCTAAGTTATGGTTATGTATAATGAATATAGAATTAAGTATTCAAATAGAATAATCAAAACACATTTAAATGGAGCAAATGTCTTACTTGTAAGAAATAAAACTTATATTCATTAAAAAAATAGGGGAGAGAATAAATGGCTATAGAGCATGTATACAGAGTAGGTGGATGCATTAAATCTATCTATGTTATGATTGTATACCAAGTATTTGATTATAAGGAGTTAAGTTGTCTAGTTCATCCTTCATTGTTATTATTAAAGGAATACATATATTACATATATATAACATGAAAAATACATGAGCGATAATAACTATTATTTTGAATCAACCTCCATGGTAGGCATGGTAGTTGGGCTTCCCTTGGTGACAACAACCAAAATGATTAATATTTTAAATGTTCCCAACAACCTGCCTTTGTTGGTGGTAAGAAAAAGGCATGAAATTTGAATGTTAATGGCTAATTTTGTGTTAGTTATCAAGACACATGGTCAAAGTATACCCACAGGTGGTTGAATTGAGGTGGATCTTAAGGATACATGAAGGCCTATGACTAAGTGTTTACAAGGTACACACTCTAAAATATTGTGTGATTAGTGTGTGAAAGCCTAGTATTAAGTGTAAGACTTAAGCATAGGATTATTAAAACAATTTTGGTGTTGGAATGCACATAAATGGGGGAGTGGTGTGAGCTTTGTGTAGAGGAATGAATAAGGAGTGCATTAGGCTATATAAAGGATACACATGGATCATAAAGGCTACTAAGATTCAAGGTGAAATATTAATAGAAATGTATAGAAATAAAGTGATTCAATTACATCCTCTAAATTCTATAAGGAGATACAAATACTATTATGCATATCATAAAATGCATGGGCATCATACAAATTAATGCTTTCCATCAAATAACAAAATTCAAAGTTTCAAAGATAGTGTTGACCCTACCATTGATACATCACTCAATAAAATGACTCACATTATGAGTACTTATCCTAAAACACAAGTGCTAAAACAACAAATATGGATACCAAAAGACAATTTAAAATACGAGAAGGGTCAAAAGACAAATAAATAGAGAAAAACCATTACCAAAGTCTCCAAACATTCTAAATAATACATAATTACCAAAATAACTAACGATATTCAAATCAAAAAAAAACCAAACCATGTGAGATCCATTTGTTGATCAATATCAAACAATAAAATGACACAATTCCAAATGATTATGATAATGGTGATACTACTCATAATACCAATATGGTACTAAAATATGATAAAACTTCATTTTGATCCACTTGATACCTTATAACATGATCTATTTATACCTATAGGACCTAGTAAATATTAGCTGAATCAATTTCCAAAAAGTATAGAACCAAATACAGATAAATGTAAGGTAAACCATATAGCTCAGGATGTTTATAAGGTATTAATGTCTGAGGTACACATAGATACAAGTAATGACATATTATCAAAGGCAAAGGACATATAACACATTAAGAAAGAGAAACCAAAGGCATCTTGGAATATTTTTTTGTTAAATTTAGCATCACTAGAGAGAAAGAGGCATAATATATTAATCATTGCATCCCCTTGATATAAGAACATGATACGCTTTATGATTTTGATATGCACACATATGGCGCATCTGGTTCACAAAATGTTTACATTTAACACCCTTTAAATATTCTCATACTCATATTGAGATCATTTTGTAACTTAAATAATCTAAAAATATTCCAAAAATACTAAACACCAAAAAATTAAAAACACTTCAAAATTCTAAAAATATTTTTAGTATTTACATGTTCTATTATCTCCTCAACATCTATGTTGATGGTTCCATGTTGGTAGATGGAAAATCAGTACTTTCCTATATACGCATATGTTCCACACATATTTTGAGTGTGATTTAGGCATAATAGATACATGATCCATGTATTTTTAGATGGTTGGCCTTCCCTATTTTCATGTCATGTGGACATTGGGGGCATCTACTTCTTTGATCATGATACATCTAAGTTATATTATTCTATAATCAATTTACATTATCATGCTTAATCTTATATAATACACATGACTTTATCCATGCTTATATATTTCATAGTGTACTTTATATGCTATGTACTTAACATTTTTTGTAACACGCATATTCAATGACTTGTATTATGTGTTTATGCTAGTTACTTATTTATTTTCCTTTATGAAATTCCTTGAGTGTCTTGATTTGCTATAGTTTGAGAATTTGAATATGCTCCATTATTTATAGTCCCTATGCCTTTATTTTCCTATTTGAAATTTGAATATGTCATCATTCATTAAATGTTGACATTTGAATATGTCATTCTTTATTTTGTGGACATCTTACTATGTCATGTCCCTTTGATTATGCAACATTTAAACATGCCTCTTGTTTACAGTCTCTTTCGACCATTGTATTTTGATTTAATTTTAGGTGATATTATGTGTGTGATTTATTACTTATTGAATTTTTATTATTACTATGTAGATGTTTCCATGATCTATATCATGCATCTTAGGACTTGATGTGATTACACTCTTCATGCTTTAATGATATATCTACCTAGACATGTTCCTTCTTTATGATAGTTGGTTCATACACATATTATACAATTATCTTATCCTTTTGAGGTAAGGTGAATACCAATTTATACTTCCCCTCACCTTAAAAGGGGGGAATATTAGTGGGGACATGATATAGAGGCATGGATTCCACATTTGTCACAATTCACCATATATATATATATATATATATATATATATATATATATATATATATATATATATATATAATGGGAACATGTTATGGAAACATGTTCTCCATACTTACATGAATTTTAAGTTTCAAATATATAGTGGGGGAATGCTATGGAAACATGTCATCTAAACTTACACCAGTTCAATATATTTGAATATATAATGAGATCATGTTATCGAAACATGTTCTCTACACTTACACTAGTTCACCAAATTTAGATATATAGTGAAGGCATGTTATGGAAACATGTTATCCACACTTACACTAGTTTATAGTTTTAGATATATAGTGGGGACACGTTATGGAAACATGTTCTCCATAGTCACACTAGTTTATAATTTCATATTATGGTGGGGGAATGATTTAGAAACATGTTCTCCATAATTGAATAATTTTCAAATCAGCCAAATTGCATAGTTATATGATTTAGATACACATTTATGGTAAAATTCTATACATTGGTACCATTTTTATACATATTTTCAGCATGAGACATATATAAGTTGAATATGCTATGTGAAGAGCACTTAAAATTTATAAAATCAAATCAGATTTCATATTTCAAATAATTCTATGGACTATCATCATCCACCAGGTTAGACTTTTATAAACTATATTGAGCTATTGGTTCACTTTTTGTATGGTTGAGGTGATTAAATTACTAAATATTTCCAAGTTTATATGTTGGACTTAATTACATCATCTAACCTCACTAGTTTTATAGTATGAGTTAACTTGGTTCACTGATGCTTACCAAGTTATAGGTATGATTGGGTTACATGGTTGAGATAATCTCAATTACTGAATGACAACTCACCTTTTATCTAAAATTGGGGGCATGTGTCCTCCAATATCTCTCTATCTCTATAAATATATGCACTTTCTATATTCTTTATTTTTCCTAATCATAGCTCTAATGATTCATATTGATACATCCTTTTCAAATCAAATTACCAAAAGTCAATGTGATCACATAGATACACATTTGTACTCTTAAACCTTGTCTTTCAATTTCAATCATTTCAATGCTTTCAATTTTAGCTTATATGTAATGATTATATACTATAACATGTTCTTAGTTGTAGGTTGGTCACCAAAAAATCACTTAAGTTGGGCTCAAGTAAAGGCAAATTGTGTTCATAATAGGTATGTATTTATTTTCTTTTAAACTAGAAATTTCATTACTAGATTAATGTGGGGAAATGTAGACATTTTTTTAATTATATAAAACCTCAGTCTTGTATACTTGGAAAATATATATAATGGATATACCGTTAGCTTCTAGACCTTTCCCATTGTCGAAAGGATCATAAACACTATCTCTTTATGCTTATTACTTGTCTCTTAGTCTAGTCAATGTTATTCTAATAACTCAAATATTATATAATGATAAAAATATTATAAACCTACTTATCATCTATTTCTAAAAATTCTAGATATGTGCCTATTTTCCAGCTGCTTGAACACTTTCATCCTAGTTAGACATGTATGTTGATGCAAGTGTCGTAACCCAATGCAATTTTCTAGTACCCTAAATTCATCAAATTTGTAAATGAAACATATTATTATGGTTAGCCTAAGTGATTTAATGCAATATATTTTCCAAAGGGATTGGAATATATGCAATATCAACCCTCATTCATTACTGACCTACTACAAGCCTAACAAGTTCTTACGTAATAAAAAAGAAACATACCAAAGGCATTTAATTAAGAATTTAAGTGAGTAAAGCTTCCCTATTTTCTCATATTTCCATGTCAATCATAGGGACAACACATATATAGGTTTGAAGTATTAAAGTATCATCCCATGAGACACATTTTATAAGTTACAAGCCAAGTCACTTTATGTACTTGCTTATCATACATTAGATGATACACACACAAGCCAACACATAAGGGATAATTACATAATTTTGAGGCCTTCTTCAGAGTATTGACTATGTAGGAAATACTCATTAAGAGAGGGGTATTTTGGGAATATTGGAAAGGTGTACCCACTAACCCATTTTCCCACAACTAATATGAAGATGAATAACTAGGGTTTTGATATTTGACAAGGAGTGATAGTCCATGACCCAAATATAAATGCACTAGAGTGAAGGTGATATAGAATCCAAATGAATCTAGGTGGTTACATCTAATTTTAGAAAGTATTTTACATTGGACTCCTATATCTAATTTAGATAAAAACATCGATGCAACCATCCTAGGTTGATGCAAGTGTTAGTAGCTATAGAGGTGAATTTTATAGAATTGATCAATTGATATAGAATTTAGATTTAGAATATTACCTTCTTATTTTAGATCTAGATATTTATTAGAATCAGAACTAAGTATCTTGTTTTCATTATCATTTCAATATCTATCATAGTTGTAATTTTTATTTATAGCATATCTAAACATAATAAATTTAGTCTATATTTATCTAGGTTTTATAATTAATTATCTTAATTTAGAGATAATCTACCATCTTTATGCCTAGGGTAAATATTAGTGGTAATTTTTCATTAATTCATGAATATTTTGGTTTTATAAATTAGTGTTTGGAAATTTTAGGGGGTGGTGAACAACATGGATTAACTAATTTATCTGGGTGTAAGTTTTTTTAGGCTGGCTTACCTATTATTTAAATTGAATTTCATACACATAAATATAACTCGTCACTCCATAAAAATTAAATATGAGATTATTCACCATTATATGTAATATATAATCATTAAAGGACCAAATTTATAAATTAGATCAACATAACTACTATCTTGAGGTCACTTGTGTCACTCACTAGCATAACTATCACCTGACCACACCATTGTCATAGCCTATGTTGACTACCAACAATCATGTCACACAACAACATCCATGTTGATCACTGATAATATTTTAATGAATTAAAATTGGTGTCTATTGATAGTGATGGTGTCACCCAATATCATTGGTGTCTCTTGACACCATTAGTGTCTCTTAACAACACTAGTGTTGCTTGAAAACACTAGTGTCACCCAATAGTGCTGGTGTCACCTAAAAATATAGGTATCACCTGAAAATGCTAGTGTCACCCAATTGGATTGATGTTTACATTATAATAACTTGAATATATGGTATTTGTTATAAATTTTAAGGGGGTGGGATAATTAACCAATAAAAAAATGATATTATCTTATTTTAGTCAGCCAAAAAAATCCCCAAGTAATTGACATCCACACCAAATATAGGTACTATACTAAATGATTAAATGTATTTTTATTTATCTTATATTTAAAATTAAGGTTCAATAATAATTTAGAGGTAAACCCTCTTGAATGTATAACCCACAAATAATTTATTCTATCTCAATGAATTAATCACATGTCACCATTTAAAGATATTATTGACGATGGCATGCCAACACTCAAAGATATTCTTGAGTATGACTATGCAATGTCAAGTGGAGGATAATTACAAATAACATGAATTGAATGAGGTGTAAATACAATAATATGCTTCTATATCTAGTTAAACACCAACTTTGGTTAAAGATTCAACTCATAATTTGTGTGAAGGAAGAAGAAATTAGATGACATTCTTGATAATGAGATCCAAATACCAGATGAGATCTGTACTTATCAAACACAAAATTCATTTGAATAATGCTTTAAGAAATATGTGCAAAAGAAAAAAAGTACATGGACTATTAGAAGTTCTTTTAAGTTTAATTGGGTAGTTAAATATTCATTCATTGAACTAGTGGAACCAAAAAATGGTAATGATACTCCAATAGAATGTAGATGTACAATATGTAGTTGGAAACTAGGAAAGGACCACAAAGTGAAACTTAAGTTGGACATTATTGAGAAACATTGTGAAAAAATATTTGTTGTCAAAACAAAAAGATGGAAAAACACATAAAACACAAAGATGCAAAAGAATGCATGCATGTAAGGTATGCATCAGAGTCTACAAATTATTAAAAACATATAAAAAATCTCATTGAGAAAAGAGGAACAATAAAAGCTTAGTTAAAAAAGGTTACTCAAGGTAATATTCATGAAAAAAAAAAAAAATTCTCTACCATATATCACATTCTAAAAAAAAGTATACCTATATTAGATTATTTAGATTATAATATTTTGTTTCAACATAATGGATTTAATAATATTTCATAATCCCATTGGTCATATAATAGTGCTTTGGAAATGGAAAAATGTATTGCCATGATTGAGAATGATGATTTAATATAAAAATAAAAAATGAACATATTATCTCATTATCAATTGACAAGGTCACCATTATTGACAACACATCATGGGTTTGCATTCATGTTTATACTTTTCATAACCATTCAAGGTAACTTCATCTATTATATTTACAAAAAATGACTAAAAATTGTAATGTTGAAAACCTTTGAATATTAATTATTTCTAATTTGAAGGATATATCTAGGATGGATGAATATGATATAGCTACTAAGTTAGTCTGTGTTGGTGCTAATGGTGCATTTGTGATGTAAGGGCACAAACTGGTCTTTGTGTTTGAATGTAAACAATAGTTTCCCCATATATTATTCCAATTAATTTAATGGATAATATAATGAATCTAGATTATAATATTGTTAGCACATTTGAAAATGTTTCAAAAGTGGAGGATCTTATCTATGACTTGCATGCATATATGTCATGTAATTTAAAAATATGTTTAGAGTTTTAAAAATTTATGACTAGAGTGACTAATAGTAAAAATATATTGAAATATGATACAATATAGATTCATATGTATAATAAAACATGCATAATTTTTGAAGAGTATCTATCATTATCATGTTTTATGTTTAAATATGAAATGGAAGTTGACAAGGCAATATATTTGTTGTACCATTTAATATATTTAGAAAATTTGCTGACATTATGTGGTATTATGCTTATGTTGAGATAAATGCAATATTTAATGAAACATGAAAAAGAGAGATCTATATATATTTTTGACTTCATTCAGTTGAGAAAATGGGTTTGTTAATAGCTAGATATGTTATACTTCTCACATGACTCTTTTAAAGGCACTATATTTGGTAGCTGGAAAATGTTAACATATATTAAGGACCCTAATAGCTATTTGAATTTTAATATTAATGATCTTCTTTGTATCATTATTAATAGAAAGGAGATACCATTAAAACCATTCCAAATATGTGTTGATTTAATAGGAGAAGATATTGAATAAGTCACTGTAACATGATTACTATATAATACTATTATTTATGAGACATGGCTGAAATTAAGAAATATTTCAGAAAGCATGTCTACTAAAATTCAAGATCATTTTAAAAGGGATGACTTGATTCAAGCCATGGGAGTGATGAATCCAGTATTTTGGAACACTTTAAATGGTGAATAACTAACAAATACTTTATTTATCAAATACATAGATAGTCTCATTAAGCATTTCAACAAGTCTATGGAGATTAATGGAGCTGAAATTAAAGGTATTTTACAAAAGGATTTACTGACATCTTATTCAACACATTTTGGACTTACAATGATTGGTAAATATTAATTTTTAATTGTGTATGCATCATAATTTTCTTGCCTAGTTTGGCTTGTAATTATGTCACTAATTTTACCTAATGATTCATTAAATAATCCCTTTCATCATCATTTCATCTAACATTGCCTATTCCCCCTAGTCAATAATCTAGTCCCCTTTATATGTATTTATTATCCTATACTAACCTTCATTTTTCACATCCAATATTAATTCTCTAGCTATTTATTATTAACATCCCATTTATCACCTAAATCCCTCTTATGCCCATTTGTGAATTTTAAATTCACAAAATCACACCTATCCCTAGGATTTCCTATAAGCCTACTCCCTTCTCCTCACCTAACCCTTATTATAATCTTTCCAAAGTCATCATTAGATTCCCTAATGGAATATTCTCTAGAGAGTCCTCTCTGTACAAAATTCTAAGGAATTTTAAATTCCTTAGAATTTACTCCAACTCTTTAGAGAATTACATAGAATTTTAAATTACATAAAAAATTCCCTCCTTGACCTATTTAAATCCATGACTCATTCCATGCAAAGGCCAATGCAAAATCTCCATGAAAAATCATTCTATGATATCATCTTCATCTATTATCAAGCCAATATCATGCTATTATAAAATTTGAGTCTAAAATGTAATCCAAAATACACAATCACATGGTCTTTTTCTTGTTTTGATCTTGATTTATAGAACTTAGCTTTAGGATTGAAATTTTGGTTTTGAATGTTCATTTGCCTTTGCATTTTTGATCTTATTGGCTTTAGATTTTACTTGTAGATTGTTATTTTGGGTAGATTTTTATATAATTTGCATATCATAATCAATTTCTCAAATTTATCATCTCACATTTGGATACCATAGTGGGAGCCCTCCTTGATGATAATATTGTGTGTGAAGTGTGATTGTGTAGCTTTCAAGTTTGATAAGGCATGAATTTGGGCTAAAAATTTCAAAAATCTCATTTTCTAGAAGATTTGCGACTGTGCTCTATAGAGGGCAATTTTGAAACTACCAGTTGTGATTTTAAACTTGATAGTGGTGATTTTGCCTTTAACTGCCACACTAACTACACAATCACATATTTATAGTTTCAACATTGTAAAATAATTTTTTTTAGTTGTAATACTTCAAAATTACTTCTTACTAGTTGTGATTTTAATTTCTATCTACATTTTTTATTATTCTAGTTGCAATTTTGGTTGTAGCTCATAAACTATCCTTATATCAAATAGTTAGATATTATAATCTAGGTTATATTTGATTTTTACACTCTATCTAACTTGGTTTCAAGAAATAAGAAAGAATTCTATCAAATTGAAATAATAAGGTCTAACACGTTCAAGCAAAATCACTTTTAGCTAGTTACGATTTTGACTCCAAGTTGTAAATTTGAACAAACTTAACTAAATATTCTTTATGTTTTAATAACTAATGTAAATATAATATTTGGTAAAATCATACTTAGATAAATCATTTTAGTATCATTTAGTCTTTTTAAATCTGTAAAAAACTCATTTTTTATATAGTTTTCAAAATTGCCTCTGGTAAATCATGGTTTTGACTTGGTAGTTATGATTTTGATACTAGTATCTACATTTTTGACATCATATTTCATAAAATCCATTATTTTTTATCATTCTCAATACTACTTAGCATAATGTATTACTAATATCTAGAATTCTATATATATTAGACGTAACGTAACACATTCAATTTTAATATAGTCTATTTTAGGCATTTCAAAATTACTTATTTGCTTCTACAATTTTACCTCTATAAGTTGTAATTTTGATTATCCTATCTATGATTTTGAACTTAACCATAATAGTTAACTTGATGGTTTATTTCCCATTTATAAAATTTCCTATCTCTTTTTTGGTTTTGATCCCTAGTTACAATTTTACACTTGTCATAAGTGATTTTGAATATACCTAACCACGTAGTTACTATCATAGTTTTCATAATCACTTATTTACATCTAAAATTTGAACTTTTCATAAGTGATTTTTAATTTTTATAAGTAATTTTACATAATGCTAACTATGTATCTACGATATTGATTACTCTAGTAGAGATTTTGCATTCAAAATTGCCTTATTTTTCTTTCAAATTGTCTTTTTTGAGTGCATTTTTAAGATTATTTTTGGTTAATTTTGAGTCATTATAAACATCCCATAAGTTTTAAATTGTGTGTCTACATTCAAAATTGCCTTATTTTTTCCATCAAATTATCTTTCTTGAGTACATTTTAGGATCATTTTTGGAGAATTTTGAGTTATTCTAAGATTCCCCTTGACCTTGTAAGGGGCACTACCCATGAAACTTGCTAGGGCCACTGCCTCATGACCCCACTGGGGGATGTCACCCCCATAACCCCATGATGTGGCCCTTCATTTAAAACTCATGATTTTTTCTAGTGTTTTTATTGAGGCTTATTATACTAACATTTTGTTTAGGGAAAATTTAGTGGTAATTTTGTCTCACTTGATTTTACCTATTAGTCTAAACTAACCACTTGTCTTCTAGGTCTCATTTTTGATAGATTATTGCCTTTTTATAACATATTGTCTTGTAAGTTTATCCTCAAAATTTTTAAAGTAAAACTACTAATCACTTGCTTTATAGTACACCTATTACATATTTTGGTATTTTAAAATATATTGTGTATATATTTATATATATCACACTTAATTAATTGGTTAATAATTTTTTTCTTGATCGAGTGTCACATGAGGGCTATAATGGTGTATGATGTCCTCCCTATGTCATAGTGGCAAGTATTAGAGGATAAACAACAACTAATAAGCTTCCCCTTTTTATTTCTAGGAGGTAATGTGATGTGGAAGTGATTCTCATGCACTTACCATAGTCTTATGGGTTGGTGATGTGGATTTCATCACTATGCATTCAACCACATTCTATGTTTTGACAAAGTATAAAAATTAGGGGCAAATGTTATTAATCCAAGTGGTTGACCCTAGATAAGTCTTCCATGAAGGGAAAGAGTTAACTCTCTGACCCAAGCATTAGATAACACTTTATATGGAGCCAAGCCCCACATACTTAGTGTATATTAGGGATTCCCTTAGAGAACCAGTATAGCCTAGAATAAGATCTTTGACTATAATATGCAAATTGCTACTAGAGTCATTATCAGCTCCCAAGTGACTATTAAGTACAAATGGGGTTGAGAGTGTTTGGTAGATTATGTAATGGGTCACCAACCTATAACCTCACCCGTGAATCCATTAGATGGTGTAGTCATAAAATTATACTCCTAATTAGTTTACTAATCTTAGGTTTGTGGTTTGATTGATTTGGTGTGTGTTTTGATAAATTGATGAGTCAAGTTAGCCTTTCACCCAAGCCTATACATGATTATCTAAGATTTATATCACCATATTGTCTATATTTTCCTTGAATATTATACATCCTTATCATATTAGACATTCTTGCCTTGACTATTATCATCTCATATTTACCTCATCATCCCTCTCATCTTTATCCATTTAGTCTTAGCCATACCCTTATTACCCCCACCATTAGTCTTATCATCTACTTTTATCCTATCCTAGTTATACCATAACTTTCCCTTGACTCTCACATCTCTGTAATATGATACTCTTGTCTTGATCAATCATAGTCATACCCATCACTAGTTATTGCTACTTCACATCTTATCACAAATCCTAATCCTTCATCTTAATCATATTTTAATCCTATCTTCTCCTACATATACCATATTAACTTTTTATATCCTCATTTTTTCATGATCATCTTGTATAATCATCCTTATTTTTTACATCCCTAATCATATTTATACATATTATCTCATCTTTTACATCTTTATCTTGTATATACTTATTCATTTTATCTTGTACTACCTAGCTTAATCATACCCTCATTACCCCATATTTAGTCTTATCATGTAGTATAATCTTACCTTGTCCATCATCACATATTGTCCCATCATTATCTAATATCATGTCATACCACCCTTACCTCATCATTAATCTTACCCATAATCATCATTTAATCAACACATTTATATAATTTTCTTGATCTCAATCTCAACATCTTTGATCCCTCCATTTTTTACCATTTACCATTCATCACATAATATTATATCCATCTCACCTTGAGAAAATTGGTCTAAGTCTTAAGCTATTCCTTTTGTTGTCTTACATATCATCTTACCACTTTAGTCCACCATCATATTTTCTATCACCCATTATTTTGTCAAAATCCCTACTCAATTAATACCTTGTTAATAACCCATCACTTTGTTGATTTCAATCTAGCATCTATTCATCTCTAATCTAGTCATCTTCCCTATTTATAACTAGCATCCATCTAATCATCACCTTGATAGTTTAAATATAGGAACTAGTTGAATCCCCATCTATTTGCTATCTTGAAAATAGGCATGTTGATAGATCATTAGTAGTCTGATCTTATTTTGATATCATAATCCATTTAGTCTATCTCATCCTCACCATCACCTATCAAACCATCTCAATCATTTAGACTTACTTGTCCAAATACTATATTTTTATCCAAGACCTACTCTACCTTCACATTATCCATATTTTATCTACCTTTCTTCCATAATGTACTTATTATCTACTTATATGGATTTGGACCTAGTTCTTATAGAATAATACCTATTTTCCATCTTGGACACAATCCTTTTGTAGGTCCTAAAAATGGGTGCCTACCTACCTACATACCTTTATCCCATTAAGCCTGAAGTAATGTCCCATGTCCTTACCCATAAATAATACCAATCTACACCTAGCCCACATTCTAACTCACCATGATTCTCACCATTGTCCATTCATCATAACCATAGTCATAACATCCCCTAATATACAAGTGATGAAATTTCCCTATTTCACAAGTATATCTTTGTGAATAGGGACAAATGCATTTTAAGGCATTGGATATGGGTGCCCACCTTCCCAATGATTTAAAACTACTACACCTAAGGTAACATACTACATAAGTGCCTCATCAACCATTATCCACATCTAATTCTTGTGATATCTAATCCAATTCTGATCCCCCTCAACTAGTCCTAGTCCTCATCATGATCTTCTTAGTCAATTCACTCATAAATAGATTGCCTTATTTAATAAATATATTATCACCAATAAGGATGTAGTCTTATATTATCTCTCAGAAATGGGTACCCAACTTACTATAGGCTTAGACCCTATTCAAATAATCTTACCTCCAATTCACACCCATCCATAATCAAATCCTCTATTTACCAGTCATAGTCCATCATAGAACCCCCATACTAATAGAAAAGGGAAGCCTATTTTGTCAAACTTATATAATTACCATTCATATCCTAAACAATCACACACACCACCATATCCCAATATCATAAAATCACCATCGCATGCTTCCACTCTTAAATCCAACACTTTGACATCCAACACTATATACAAGCAATATACCCCTCTCCCAATATCTAGAAAATCCCTATTTTAGAAACTATATGCCATAGGCATGATTGTCTACCCAAAAATAGGACCTTTAAATTTTTCCAAACATACAACCTCATATTATTGGGCAAAATAATTTTGTTTATACCATAAAGTCCCTAGACATTCTATTAATAAATGTCACCCTTTTAGATATTATGTTAAAAATTTAATTGATAATGGTGACATTGAAATTAAAGGTGAATCTAATACATCTAAACCTAGGAGTGTGAAAAAAGGGGTATGCCAAGATTTACTTCTCAACCATGATTAAGATTCCTCCCTCTTCAATGAAGGTCATGACCCTAATCTTTGCCATACCATAACCATCCCTAATCAAGCCATCCCTATATCCTATTCACATAAAATCCCAAATTTTATAAATACATTAAGACTAAAACATCCATTCATAAACCTAATAGGAAGAAGGTACTTGAAGATAATAATATGGATACTATCAAAAAATCATCTATTGGTAACATCACCTCATTAACATCCTTATCAGAGTTAGCATCATAATCATATCCAACATCAGCATATGAATTAGAATCCATGTTAGAATTATAATCTATTATATATAATGAGAGTCATGCCAACACCTATCTCTTTTAGGATATCTCTAATTTGAATGTCAACTAGTCAGAAGGCATGACTCTTGATCCATCTTAGGATGATGAAATCATAACACACTTCTTGAATGCTTTATTAGTAAAAGATCATCAAGATAGATATGCATCAAATTTAGATGATAATTATACAAATAGTCTTAGTGATCCTTTTGTTATTCTTAAGGACACTTTCTCAAACATTGAGGTTGGGTCTCCTAGTAAATTTCATGAGGAATATTCTACTAATTATCCCCTTAATCCAACCCTTTTACAACACATCCCTAATCATCCACCTCTTATTAATAATCCCTCCATCCCACTCTTTGAATAGGATAAATAGGGACATACATCATTGGATTACCCTCAACATGCAATATCATGCACCAAATCTACAAGGATCAAAGATAGTAATAAATTAATCAAGTCAAATAATCAAGTCAACTATAATCCAAATATAGTCAATCAAATTCAAGAAGTGATTCATAATAGACCAAGTCAAAAAGCATCATCCCCTAGTAAAAATATTCTCAAAGTGCAAGGGGATCATCCCAATCAAAATAATCCTCCTCAAAGTCTAAATTCAAATACCCATAGTGAATCCCAGTTTCAGGAACAGGGTCAATAAAAATCCTATGAAGTCAAAAAAAAAGAAGGCATTGTGTCACCAATTACCACACAAGTAGAACAACTCAAAAGTAATATGGCTGATCATGCTTATAATATGTAGATCAAGGAGGCAATAAGTCAGAAGGTCTTAGATCCCTTAACTTCATTTAGCATACAACATAAATAAAAAATGTCCCCTCCACCATATATAATGGCGTATGAAAATATTGAACCCTATTTTTGATGTTTTCCCAGTCACACCATTCATCATAATATCACTCATCCACATCCTCTACCTCACTATTAAAACCATCTAATTCCATCCCTACAATACATCACTTTCTTGAACAACATCATATCTTTTAGGGGTTATAAAGACACCTAGTTGAGACATCTAGAAGATGCCAAATCAAGAATTAATGAAGGTCATAAGGACATCAATACAAATAAAATCAATTAAATGGTCCTAATATATATATATATATATATATATATATATATATATATATATATAGGTGTTGGCTGAGGATCATGAAAATGTTAGCATTCCTACATATCACACCCATATCCAATAAATTAAGATGCTAAAAGTAAAGAAAGTAAAACAAAATCATCTGTCCAATGGTGAAAACCAATATTTTGGTACCTTTGGCAAGTACCATGATGAAAATTGGTTTATGAAGTCATGGTAAATATTCTATTATCCACATTATACCTTAACACTTGGGGGAAAAATCCATCACTTGTCAATTCCATCCATATCATCCTTGTCTATATTATCCCCCAGTCCATTACTCTTACCCATAATCTAAAATCATGTCTTTTATCTAATTTTTTCCATATGTGCTTCTAGTCTTGACCTTTGTAAGGGAGTAGATATCTTGGGAAAATTTCTAAAATCATATTGGCAGATCCTCTATTTGACCCTCAAGTAACTAGACATTTGGTTCCCTCACGATGTGGTTTTTGGTAAACTCTAGTCCATTATTCCTCATCCATCAATTCTTTTGAGAATTTTCATTTATCATTCCATTTTTCCTCATCTTGATTACTAGGCTTAGTGTTCCCTTTATGATTAACCACTTTTTATATAGTGTACATACATATCCCCAAATGCTTAAAAATTGAAATATTCTAAAAACCCTAAATATCTTAAATTATAGAAAAATCCAAAACTATTACAAGATGTCTTGTATTATGCCTATTCCTCCATTTGCATTCATATCCATGCCATTGTCTCTCATTTCCATAACCAATTCATAGCCACCCATCTTACTATTTTCTTTCATCTCCTATTCTGAACCAGAGAAAATATAGTTTATATTGAGCTAGCATTGACTTAGTCTCACTTTAGCATAATAAGTCCTAACTCTCACGTCTAAGTTTAAAACATGGTGAATCCAAAATTCAACTAGCCCTTATGTTTAAGTTAAAATTTCCTCAAGCACACCCTATCCATAACCCTAATCCTGATCAAGATAATTCTATTCATCTTCATTCATTGGCATCAATTTTCATCCTCATTTATCCCATCCTTATACATTTAGAAAATAATACAAGACCCTATTTTCTTTGTGTATATATTTATGTGTGTATGATCGACGTGTTTTTATTTGTTTTTTTTATCTATAGTCACTTATCTATAAATTTATGTCTATATATATCTTTTGTCTTATTTTCATATTTATTATAACATAGATTATTTTATCTATTAGGCAATGAATGAGGATGATATGATGACATCAAAAGATATAATGATGATTTTAGGTTACCTCAATGATGAAGAGTTAACTATTTTCCCCTTTTATAATTCTACACTTTGGCACAACATCCTTGTAGTCATACTTATATCATGGGGCATATTACCTAGTGTTATATTTACATTAGATTGCTTAGACTATGTTGAGCCTTATTACAATAATGATGGCTTGAAAATGGATTGCAATCATTATTTTTCCTATCCTCTCTCACGTGTATAAACATATAATCATTTTAATCCCATCATCATGTCAATCATACTTGTCCATTTCATTCATCTAATATCCAATCATTCCTCCAAGCCATTTATCATCCCATCTATATCCTCTAGTTACTCATCTATCATCTAACTCGACCACATGTCATAACATATAACATATCATATGAAATAATTTATCCTAATCATTTTTTTATCTTCATGTATAACATCTAAGCCACATACATTATCTAAAAACTAACATAGTTATCATCCTCCTCCTCTAGTCTATATTGAAATTTATCATCTAGTTTGAACTACATTAGTCTGAGGTATTTTTAGAGTATGTAGGCAATTCCTAGTCACATGATGTGTCTAAATTCAACTCAATCACTCTCTCCTCTTTCCCTATCATTCATCATCACATCTATCTTATCTTTAATCATCTTCAAGTATTTCATCATTCAAATCCTTGACCTATAATATCAATAATTCATTAATTAGTGTAGTGATCAATCACCATCCCCATAATCATTTGCCTAATATTTTCCTTAATCACCCACACCTGTCGATTAGGGTCAATAAATCACAACATCCATATCTTCTTCCATGAATCATCCATTATCATTGATTGGTCAGTTCATCATTTAAATTTTATAGTTTCCTTCTCTGACTGGGGCATATTCAAGATCATAACTTTATTATCTTATCTCACTCCCTTACATGTGTCCTTGCTAGGGGAATCATTTATATTAATCACATTATGGCTCAATTGATATGATGCATTATACTATAATTCTTCCCCTTTGGTCAGTTGATCATATTAATTATTATGTCTCATCTCCTTCATCACATCTCTTGACTCTAGATTTGAACTACATGTATCCATTAATCTTATCAAATTATCTTATTTTTTGCCTAATTCTCTCCCATGCATGTTTTCTTGCTTGGGATATGTCAAAAACTCATGTCCTTATCTGTCAATCATCTTGGTCCACAATTCTTCCTAGTATGTGTCCTTACCTAGGATATATCTAAAACTTATGGAATTTTATCTTATCATCATCATGTTTCAATTGATTCCCACTTGGCATGTGTCGATAACCATAAAATAGTCATTTATACTCCATATGCATAGGTATTTTCCATGGGAATCATCAATCTGTAGCTCACTACTCATGTCAATTTCATTTTATTCATCATCAATCTTACATCTAACATCTCATTCCCTTGTCTACCCATCACATCCCGCCCCTCACTTTTTCTTTTCAAGTGGCCATCGACCTCCTTCCTCCATAAATTTACCCTTTAGGGGTTATCATGTGTCCACCAACATTATTTACTCACATTCATCCATGAGTGTCTTTCTTATTGGAGAGACCATTACTCCTTCCACTTTGTCCACTCAAGATGCCCTTTCAAAGAGGGGAAAACCATATGCATAATAATTTGCTTGCCTATTATATATTGATAATTATGTCACTAATTTTTCCTAATGATTTGTTAATAAATCCCTTTCATCATTATTTTATCTAACATTGCCTATTCCTCCTAGTCAATAATCTAGTCCCCTTTAGATATATTTATTATCCTATACTAACCTTCATATTTCCCATCTAATATTAATTATCTAGTTATTTCTTATTAACATCCCATTTATCACCTAAATCCATCTTATGACCACTTATGAATTTTAAGTTCACAAAATCACACCTATCCCTAGGATTTCCTACAATCCTACTCCTTACTCCTCACCGAAACCTTCTTCTAATCTTCCCCTAATCATCATTAGATTCCCTAATGAAATATTATCCAGAGAGTTCTCTCTCTAGATAATTATAAGGAATTTTAAATTCATTGGAATTCCCTCTAACTCTCTAGAGAGTTCTATCTCTAGATAATTCCATGAAATTTTAAATTCCATAAAAAACTCCCTCTATGTTTATTTAAATCCATGACTCCTTCCATGCAAAAGCTAATGAGAAAACTCCATGAAAAACTATTTCATGATATCATCTTAGTCTATTATCAAGCCAAAATCATGCTATCATAAAATTTAAATCTAAAAGTTAATCCAAAATCCATAATAACATAGTTTTTTTCTTGTTTTGATCTTGATTTAGAGCACTTAACTTTAGGATTGAAATGTTGGTTTTTAATGTTCAGTTGCCTTTGCATTTTTTATCCTATTGGCTCTAGATTTTACTTATAGATTGGTATTTTGGGTATATTTTGATATAATTTTCATATCATAATCAATTTATCAAATTTATCATCTTATAAAATGAACCAATATAAAATGGTGCTATTATGAGGCCATAGAAAACAATTTACCCCATTATCATCCTAAAATAAAATATCAATGAGTATTTTATATTATATGAACTCTACCAAAAAATGATTTTGTGATATATATAAGATGAAATGGTATTCAATGTATTATATTTTATTAAATCCAAACTTCAGAATAGATTGGATAAAAATCTAAAGACTTATTTGAGGTTGTATGTTTCTTGTTATCCCATGGATGGGTTTCCTTCTGAAAGAGTTCTTGTAAATTAGAGTTCACTAACTAAAATAAGAGGTGTCAAAAATATATCCACCAATAGATATTATATTATTTTTGATATTTAAAATGACTCTAAGAATGTAGATACAAATCTTAGCTTAGAAGAATAAGTTGTAAAAGGATTGCTTTAACTACCTGAGTTTTTGATCTGTATGTATTCTAAACTCAAAAACTATAATATAATTTATTAAAAAGTTTTTGGAAGAAAAATAATTTAGAGGAAGGGGTGAATTAGTGTCTTAAAAACATTCATTTAATTCCACTTAAGCATACAAAAACCATTCATATAAACATGAACATCTAACAAAGCATATGCAACCATACAAGATCAAGAAACACATTACAGATGTGGGAAAACCTCAAGGGGATTAAAAAAAATTGTTATATAAAAATGGAATATAGTATTATAATATAAAAACCCATCTTTAGTGAATAACCAACTCCAACACGGAGCACCAACCCCAACTAGTCAAGCACCCACTCAACTAGGCTTTAACAAGCACCAACATACAAGGAAGCACTAACCCCCTAGATGACTCATCACCAACTCAACCACATAAATTTTTTTATCACCTTCATAAATTTTTTTTTCTCACACAATAAATTATTATCAAATTCTTTATTTCTTCTCACTCTTCTATCCCTCTCAAATTGCCTTGGATTCTTTGCTCAACTAGGTCTTTTCAAGATAGATTAGGCCATATGACCTTGATATTCATCTATAGTAATCATATTATATCTTCATTAATAATAATATACACTCATTTTATGTTATAAAATACCTAATTTAGATATTAAATGTACTATCTCCTTTACTTATTATCTCTCTACCTCTAACTCACCAATTAGGCCTTGTTCTTATACAATCCTCTAGCTCACACACCTATTCATTGGAAATACATACATGAACACATGTATTACCATTAAAATATGTATTTAAATATGTTTAATATATGAATAAATCATTACAATAGGTCAGTCACAACATAAGATATAAAAACCTCTTTTAGGACTTAAGGAGGCATAATTTATTTAGGCCTTCATTAGTGCATGTTACCTTTTGATCTCCTTGGAACACTTTAAAACTCCATAAACTTAAATAAAAATTAATATTACACTAAAATAAATCCATAATAAGATAATATTAGGTTCACAACACTTATTATCTCCAACCACAACTTGAAGCACTCCATTAGTACTATTTACATTAGGACTTCACACACACATAAAGGTCTATCTTGAACAACTAAAGATAACACAATATTTAGCCATAAAACCATGAAAATAAATCATATAAAAATAACATAAAAGATATAAAAAAATTAATATAGTGTATTATACTTCATCACATATGGCATAGATCCTCAAAAACATTTCTACAACTCACTCACTTAGAACTACCAATTTTCCTCAAAGACTAGTCATCGTGACTTAGAATTCCAACACCTGTATGGACATATTAAATGAATTATGATGCATGTAGATTATATTATTAGATAATTATATCATTATTATATAGTAATATAATATCATCAAATATAAAATATTTATCTTGTAGGCAAATCTCACAACCTTATATCTCAATGTCTCATCTGAACCAAATAGGTCAACTTGTGAGCAATTTTTTCACTATATTCACTGACCTCCAAAACTTATAAAAACATGAAATTTTTTTAAAAATACTGAAAAAAAAATTTATGTACTTGTTTTCATCACTATATCATGATAACACATTCCTAATCTTCTCACTACTACTTGGGTTTTTCACTGTTTCTATCATTAGGCCTGTTAGCGATTGGCTAACTTGGATGACTAGTTTAACACACTTAAGGGATAAAAAATATCCATAAACATTAATTTAAATGAAACATGAGTCTAAATATTAATTCTCCATCTATTTTCATACTTTGACTTGGTCAAAAATGACTGATACAATAAATATTCAAGTAATTAACACTTTCCTATAGGATCTACTCACACATCTAACAACTCAATCGCAACTAGAGGTGCCTAGGAAAGTTGAATACAACCTAAAATATTTTAAATGAGAATACAAATCCATTATTGGTAATTTTGATACACATCTTCAACATTGGGTCCTTATTAGGGTTGTAAGAAGGTTTAAACCTATTTCTATTCTTACCAATCATTCATAAAGCTTATCTCTTCAATCCAAAAAGAAATGCACAAAATTTTGAGCTAGGACCTTTACCCATCTACCAAAAATATATTAGGTTCCCATGTAAAATTTTTATGAAATAATAAGCATAATATAATCCTTCTCAGTTTGAGAACCCTTCATTTTGTGCACTTGAGAGACATAAACACACTTTTTCTTGCCTTAATCTTCAAAATTTGATCTAAAAATTCATGAATACACTTGGTACAACCTATCATGCATCTAAAAAAGCTCACTTATGTATAATTTTCTTGGAAATTGATTCTAATGCCTCATTAGGCCATGATCTCACCACCTTTCTTTCTACACCTAAGTCTTCACACCTTATTAGGCCTTGAACTGACATTCAAACCTAGTTTCAAGCTCTCAATACTTGAATCACATGCTCACACAATATCAAGAATCCTTATAAAATATTATCTCATCATGCTATCATGCATATTCATGCAAAATCCTAGGCATCCTATGCATGCACCTTCTCAAGATATTACTCAGCTAAAACACTTGACAACTTTGACAATAAGGGCCTTCCATGCTAAAATTCACATCAATCATGTAGACATAAGAACATATATCAATCATTTATTACACTCTTATAATCACTAAAACACTGATCAATATTCTCTCTTCATAGATACACTCTTCAATGACCTCATGAAGACCTATGACCTCATGACCATGCCAACTGACCTTCAACACTTTAGCTTATTATAATGCAACACTCAGTAGAGCACCAATGAGATATCAATGACAAAAAAAATGATATCAACCTTATAAATAACCTTTGACATCAATGATAGCATCAATTCCAAACCTTAACAAGAGGAATAATGCTTAACAATCTCCCCTTTACCATTGATGGCAAAACGTAATACAAACTAATCAATCTCATCTCCCCCATTCTTGTATTTATCCCCCTTTGACATAAATGATAAAGTGATGTCTAAATTTTCTTGGATAACACTCCTTGCAACCAAACTACTCAACACATAGGACTATGAGTTTATGAGTCATAATACAAACATGCTCCCCATCTCTATGCATACTTTCTTGAAACAACTTACCAACTCTTTGAGCTAATGAACCACTTGATTATCTCCCACTAAGTGCTTGGCTTCTTCAATGACTGATAGGGTAGGAATTATACCTAATTCATATCTTAGGTGTTTAAATGTTACCTTTGGAAGTGGTTTCATCAAAATGTTGGTAATTTGATCCTGTGTGGTAACATATTCAAGTCTAACACTTTGTTCACTTACCTGCTCTCTTAAAAAATGATACATGATGGGAATGTGCTTAGTCTTAGAGTGCATGACATGATTTTTTTAGATGCTTATAACACTTGTATTATCATAATAGATAGGGATAGGACCATCATACTCCACCTTGTAGTCTTTTAACATCTATCTCATCTATAGGACCTAATTGAAACATGAAGCTACTAAAATGTACTTAGCCTCACAAGTGGATAATGCTATTGATGGTTTCTTATTTATTATCCAAGAAACTAGGCACCCACCTAATAAGAAATCTCCTCTACTGGTATTATTCCTATCATCTAGACTTCTTGCCTAGTTTGCATGTGTATAGGCTATTAAATTGAACTCCTTGCTCCTTAGATACCATAACCCATACTCCATAGTCCCCTTGAGATACCTAAGTATCATTTTGACTTCTTATAGATGATTTTACTTTGGATCTTCTTAAAACCATCCCACAAGACCTACTACTTGTATGATGTCAGTTTTAAAGGTAGCATTATATAGTAAACTTCTAATCATTAACCTAGATGATGTCTAATTGACCTTTAGAGACTCATCTTCCTTGCTCAACTTACACCCTATGATCATAGGTTTACTAACTATATTACAATATTCCATCTCAAATTTCTTCAACATCTCTCTTATGTACTTGGATTGTGAAGTGAATATACCTTTTTTAGATTGGGTGATTTACAACCCAAGAAAGAATGATAGTTATATGCGCATGGACATCTCAAACTCTTTCTACATCATCTCTATTAATCCTTTGGTCATATTCTCATTATTTCCACCAAATATGATGCAATCTACATAGACAACTACTATCAACTGATGGTCATCTTTTGAATTTATGTATAGGTTACTATTTGTAACTCCGTTTTTGAATCCTTGATCCAAAATATACCTATCCAACCTAGAATACCAATCTCTAAGAGCTTAATTTAGACCATAAAGAGCCTTTTTAAACCTACAAACATAGTCTTTATTACCTGATAGTGAGAACCTTTAAGGTAGTTTTATATACACATCCTCTTCTAAATTTCCATTCAAAAAGGTAAATTTAGCATCCATCTAATATAACTTGAACCCTTGGAATCATGAATATGCTAGAAACAATTTGATGGTCTCGAATCTTGATACTAGTGAAAAAGTCTCCTCAAAGTCTACCCCTTCAACTTGTGCATATCCCTTGCATTCCAATTTATCCTTTTTCCTAATGACTTCACAATCTTAATTCAACTTGTTTCTAAATTACCATTTTGTCCTAATGACATTCTTGTCTTTAAGCCTAGGAACTAGCTCCCACATTTCATTCTTATCAATTTGGTCTAATTCATTCATATCACCTATCCTAGCTTTTATTTTCTTGTTTCCATAATATTATTAGGTTCAATATTATATAATAGAGCAACATTCTCTTGATTTAGATTACTCACCAGTCTCTTTCTTGTTTGCATACCTTCATTCTTGTTGCTAATGATTTGAGATTCAAGATGATTTCTTTGAATCTATCTTGAGAGGCCTTTTGAGTCATGTCTCTCCTCAACTTATTATTATTCCCCATCAACCTCTATAGTTTTCTCTTCATTTTGGAAGTCTAGATTCTCTAAAGTATACTTTGATTATGAGTGTGATTTCCTTATCTCATTAATATTCACATTGGTGATTTATACTATCTTCTGTAACATCTTATTATAACATCTATAGTTTGAGCTCATTTATGAATATACTAATAATATAAATTCATAAAATATATAATCAAACTTTCCTAAGTCTTCATCATCTATTTTGATGAGACATTTGCTCCTAAACACTCTAAAATGTTCCACATTAACATGTTTGCCTTTTCATAGTTCATAAGGAGTATTGTTTCCATTAATCCTTATTTGTCCTCTATTAAAAATTTAGACTGAAGTGGTTATTAAATCTCTCCAATATCCATCAAATAATATAGAATCATTTAGTATAGTTCTAGCCATCTCTTCAATTATCTTATTATTTCTTTCTACTACCCCATTCTACTGAGGTGTTCTAGATGTTGAGAACTATCTCCTTATTTCATGAACCTCAGATAAATTGTCAAACTCATTAGAACAAAACTCTCCTCCTCTATCAAATATTAGATACTTGATCTTCTCATTATTTTTATTCTTTGATCCAAAACTCAAAAACTTTGGTTGAAAGATAATTCAAATAATGCTATCTCTGAGAAGAGATGTTTTATTCATCAAATTTGTAGACCCAAACATATGCTTATCTCTGAGCAGAGATGTCTGATTTCCATTTTAGGTTACATATTAATTTATACATGTTTTGAAGGTGTGGGGAGGATGTTGAAGGTCACCAATATTGAGGGAGATGAAGTGGTTTGACTTCCATGATTTACAACAATAAATAATTCAAGGAAATACTATTTTTAGAAACTTACTATTTTTAGACTGCACTACTAAAATTGAAATTTGGGACACCTCCATTAGGTTTTATGGGATCAAACTTCATTTATTGGATCTAAATTCCATCTCACTATGTTCCACTCATTATTATTTTTCCTACGGTTCAAACGATAAGTCAATTGGAGCTACGGTGCAAAAGTTATGGCTCCCAGAAGTTTTGTCATCAATTGGGGTGGACCCATCACCCAAATTGTCATTTGAATTATTACCCAGATCATTCCTTCCTCCTTGAGAAGAAATGGTCCCCATTTCATCAAGATTTGTCATCAAGTATGGTAGTTGTACATCAATTTGATTTTTTATGAATACTTAGAAGGGACTGTGATTTATGGAACTGTGCAGGGCCCAATTGTTTACCATTTCTGTCTAACCATCAGTCTCTGGATGGAAGGCTGTGAACTTATTCAACTTAGTATCTATTTGCCTCTATTGTTGTGTTTTTTTTGTATTCATGGATGTAAAATCAACCTTTTTGGAATCTTGTGGCTTGACCACCATTAAAACAAATTTCTTGGCTCTAATCAGAGAGACAGATGTAGAAGGTGGTACCTTTGGTACCCTATAACACTGTGTTCTAAGAGAGAGAGTAATCCTTTGAGTTCTTGATTCATATATTCCATGTCAATCATATGTGAATGGCTGACCAATGAGTACATCATAAAAATCTAGATTGACCACATCACATAAGACCTCATCTTGGAAATGTTTTATTGTATATGAGAGAAGACATTGGTGGGTGACACAGAGGTTTCTCCTTGGACTCAACCATCCAATATTGTATGAATTTGGGTGAGGCTTCATGGATAGATTTAGGATTTTCACAACATTAGTAGAGATTAAATTCTTTTGAATTCCACTATCAAGAATGAAATGTAGAGGCTTACTTTTCACCCATAACTTAGAGTGAAACAACCTTTCCTTGTCATCTAACCTCTCCTCATGGGTCTGTGATGAAGCAACAATGGCTTCAGGCTCAACATCTATAATCTCTTCTTCAACCTCTTCAAATATAGGGTTTGTATGAGGTAGAGTATTAGATGTTGAGGATTATGACTCAGAAATTGGGGACTTGATGGCTTAACATTCTTCTTTGGAGTGAGTTCCAAATTTGTGATAATCACACCATTTCCTAGCCTTCCCTTCTTTTTTATTCCAATTTTGGCCTCGTGTTTGACCTTCTTTGTAACTTCTCCATTTTGAAGGATGACTCTTCATATTCATTCTTCCATGCTTCTGTTCAATCTTCACTATAAACTTGCATGCCTCACCAAGGGTTTCAAAATTGAAGAGTTCCATTTCTCCTTGTATGTACCATTGTAGTCCACCAAAATATTTGAGAACCTTATGTTTCTCACTTTCTTGGATGCCCAATCTTGTAGATAGAGAATGAAAAATATCAGTGTAATCTTGAACAGATTGTTCCTTACCTTGGTAGAGTTATTGCCACTATATATGCAGATCATCATATGCTCCAATGGGGTAGTATTCTTCCTTCACAGCTTCTATGAAATCATCCCAAGTAGGTTCTATCTCAAGGCCAATATCATTTGCATTGGATCTCTTTTTGTACACTTCCCACCAATTTTTGATAGGCAATGATGCTTTCAAAAGAGTAAAACTAATCTTCTCTTTATCGGTGAATTTATTTATATAAAAATAAAAAGATAATTGATCCAACCAATTTTATACTACATCAACATTAATTTTTCCTTCAAATTTAGGGATATCAAAATTCACCTAAACCTTGAAGGGTGTTGGGGCACTGAAAGGATGTGCGAGTGCAGATGAGGAGCTAAAATTTCCAATCAAGACTTGTTGGAGAATTTGAGTGAATTGTTGTACCATCTATGCTTGATATTATTGGAGGGCTTCATTCACCATTTCCTTGAAAGGATCTGATGCCTCTGTGTTGTCTACCATTTGAAGTCGTTTGGAGTGAATAGGTGGATAGTCTGCTGGTTCTATTTTCCACCCAAGCTTCTTATAATCTGACCTCATCCTTAGGATCATACACTCTAAAGGCAAACTACTTTGATACCACTGATCCAAAACTTGAAAACTTTGGTTAAAAGATAATTCAAGAAATAAGAACAAAATAATTCAAATAATGCTATATCTGAGAAGAGATGTTTTATTAATCAAATTTGTAGACCCAAACATATGATTATCTCTGAGAAGAGATGTCTAATTTCCATTTCAGGTTACATCTTAATTTATACATGTTTTTAAGGTGTGGGGAGGATGTGGAAGGTCACTAATCTCAAGGGAGATGAATTGGTTTGACTTCCACAATTTACAACAATATAGAATTCGAGGAATTACTATTTTTAGAAACTTACTTTTTTTAGACTGCACTACTAAAATTGACATTTGGGACACTTCTATTGGGTTTTATGGGGTCAAAATTCATTGATCAAAGATCAATGCCATCTCATGATGTTCCCCTCATTATTATCTTTCCAATGGTTTAAACAGTGAGTTAATTGGTGCTACGGTGCAAAAATTATGGCTCTTAGAAGTTTCTTCATCAATTGGGGTGGACCCATCATCCGAATTGTCATCTGAATTGTTGCTCGGATCATTCTTTAAAATATCCTTGAATGTTTTGAAATTTTCAAGAGCTTCTAAATTTTATTTCAAAAATCCTACCTAAGTCATTCTTGTGTAGTCATCTATGAGCAACATGAAGTATCTAACTCCTTGAATGCTTTGAATTCTTGTAGGTCCATAGATATTAGTGTGTATTAACTCAAAGGGTCTTATATTATATTAATCATTGTACTTGAACCTTCTTATAGTTTTATTACCATGTTATCATGCTTTGTAAAGTATGTTTATAGGTTTTGTTATCTTAGACATGTTTTTCACAAAATTTTTATTTCTTATATTGACTAGATTTTCAAAGTTTAGGTGACTAAACCTTCTATTCCATAGACACATTTCATCCATCTTGATCATAAGTCTTCTCTCCTTAATCTCATTCAAGACATAGATTGTCTCAATCCTCTTAACATTGATAATTATCCTTCTTGATTTGGCTCTCCTTATCTCACATCTCTATCATGAAAGGTAACTGTGTGTCCTTGATTGCACATTGGACTTACACTAAGCAGGTTATGTTTCAAACCTTTCTCATACATCAAATTTTATTCCTTGGTCTTCCCATTATCTAAACTCAAGATACCCTTGACAACTTATTGGTAGTTGTGTTATCTCTAAACCTCAATGTTCTTATAGAATTCTTCTTTAATGATATGAACTTATTTGTCTCCTATCATGTGGCTTATGCAACCACTATCTATATATAATTTCATGCCTTCATCTTGAATTTAAAAGGTAGTTTGAGCTACTATAGAATCTAGTTTAGTCTTTTCTTCCTCCTTAGTAAATAGTCCATCTTGACCTCTTGGTCTCAATATGATCAATCCTAACCTGATTTGGCTTCCATACCAATTTTAAACCCTTCTCATGCATTCTAGGAAACTCATATATATTTTTGAATCTTTAGGGCCTTCTAATTCTATTAGGATAAAATCTTGTAATGCGTCCCATATTATGACAACTATAAAAAATAACATTTATATACTTACCTATTGACTAATCACTTTTTTCCCATGGTTGCATGATAGTTTATCCTTTTTTGCATTATGTTTCTTGATTGGTCTTTTCATGTTGGTACTCTTGGCTTGTTTTTAATTCTCACACTCTTTCTCAATCTTGATCATCTTATTTATGAGTTACTCATGCTCAACCTTCAATAAATCTAGCTCTATTTTCAACTATTTTACTCAAATTTCTTTGACCTAAACCTTGTGTTGACACCTTATAACTAATTCCTAAGATCCTTGATAGTATTATTTTGATGTTTTAGATCATCAAGGGAACTTATAAGCTCATTTTAAATGTCTATTTTAGCTTCTCCTTCTTCACTATCACAATAGACTTCTTAATCATGCATGTTATCTTCTTCTTTTTGATCACTAGACATCTCTTACTTCTTAAGATCACCTTCAAGCTATTATAATTGCTTTAAAAGACTAGGCTATAGTACCAATTTTTAGAATCATAATAATTGAGTTGGGGGGGTGGTGAATCAGTGTCTTCAAAACATTCATTCAATTCCACTTAAGCATACATAAACTATTCATATAAATATGAACATCTAACAAAGCATATGCAACCATACAAGATCATTACATATGTGGGAAAAACTTAAGCAGAAAAAAACCCACTAATCTCTAAAAATTTATTATAATCCTATAAGAAAAAAACCAACCTTTAGTGAAGCACCAAATCCACATGGAACACCAACCCCAACTAGTCAAGCTCCCACTCAACTAGGCTTTAACAAGCACCAAATTGCAAGGAGTCACCAACCCCCTAGATGACTTAACACTAACTCATACACCTAAAAACATTGATCACATTAATAAAAAATTATTTCTCACATAATAGATGATGATCAATGTTTTTATCTCTTCTCACTCTACTATCCCTCTTAAATTGCCTTATAGACTTCTTCACTCAATTAGGTCTCTTCAAGACATATTATGCCATATGACCTTTATTTTAATATAAAGTAACCCTATCAGATATTAATGAATTATTCTACACACAACTATGATGGTCTATAATACCTCTTTTATCTCTTTAATGTATTATTTCCTTTGCTTACTCTCTCTTTACCTCTAACTCACCAATTAGGCCTTATTCTTATATAATCCTCTATCTCACACACCTGTTGGTCAGACACATATAATTTAACACATGTATTAACCTTAATATATGTCTTATAATATGTTTCATACATTAATAAATCATTAAAATAGGTTTACTATATCATAAAATACCAAAACCTCTTTTAGGCCTTAAGGTGACCTAATTCAATTAGGCCTTCATTAGTGCATGTTACCCTTTGATCTCATTAGAACAAATAATCCATACACAGTATGAAAAATTAATATGCAACTAAAATATACCCATAATAATCTCATCTTAGGTCCATGAATATTTTTATCTCCAACCTCCACTTGAAGCACACCATTACTACTATTTACATTAGGCCTCCACACATACTTAAAGGTCTATCTTGAAAAACTAAAGATAACATAATATTTAGAATATAAAAATGTTAATAAATCATATAAATTTAACCTAAAATAACTCAATAAATTCATCAATTGAATTATAATTCATCACATATGGTGTAGATCCTCAAAAACACCTATGCAACTCACTCACTCACTCAAAATTGCGAGTTTTCCTCAAAGACCACTCATGGTGACTCAAACTTCCAAAACCTATATGGACATATTAAATGACTTATAATTAATTTAGATGATATTATGAGATTATTATATCATTATTAGATAGTAATTTAATGTACTCAAATGGTAAATATTGGTATTGCATACCAATCTCATGACCTTATATCTCACTATCTCATCTGAACTAGACAGGGCAACTTGTGAGCAACTTTTCACTATATTCATTGACCTAAAAAACTTATACCAAACATGAAAATTTATTAAAGGTATTGGTTAAAATATTTATGTACTTTTTTAAATCAATATATCATGATAACACATTCCTAATCATCTTATCACTACTACCTAGGTTTTTCATTATTTCCATCATTAGGTCTATCAGTGTTTGGCTAACTTGGATGACCGATTTAGAAAACTTGAGGGATAAAAACTATCCATAAACTTTCATGGACATGAAACATGAGTTTAAATATTCATCCTACATCTATTTTAATACTTTGACTTGGTTAACTCTAATTGCTATAGGAAATCTTTAAGAATTTAACACTTTCCTATAGGATCTACTCACACACTTGACAACTCAATCACACCTAGAGGTGCCTAGGAGAGTTTAATAAAACTTATAATAGTTTACCTAAGTATACCAATCCATTTTTGGTCTTTTTTATTAACATATTCAACATCAAGTCTTTAATAAGGTTCTAAGAGGGTTTAAACCTATTTTCATTCTTAATAATCATTCATAAAGCATAACCCCTCAATAAAAAACAAATGTTTAGAATTTTGAGCTAGGAACCTTCCCCATATACCATGAATATCTTAGGTTCCCATGAAAAGGTTTGATGAGCTAATGAACACAAGAAAATCCTTCTCAAATTGAGAACCCTTCATTATATGCACTTGAGAGACACAAAAACACTTTTTCTTACCTTAACCTTCAAAATTTGATCTAAAAATTCATGAATACACCTAAAAGAACCTATAAATAATTTTAAAAGTATTACATGTGCATACTTGACTTGGAAACTAAACCTGATTGCTCATTAAGCCATGATCTCACCACCTTGCTTTCTACACCCAAGTCTTCACACTTCATTAGGTCTTGAATTGACCTTAAAAACTCTTTTCAAGCTCTCAATACTTCACTCACATGCTCACATAATGTCAAAAATCATTACACAACCTTATATCATCATGCGATCATAAATATTCATGCACAATAATAGGTATCCTATGCATATACCTTCTCAAGAGACTACTAGGCTCAAGCAATTGAAAACATTGACAACAATGACCTTCCATGCTGACCTTCACATCACTCATGAAAAAATAAAAAACACATACCAATATTATATTACACTCTTATAATCACTACAACAATGATCAATATTCTTTCTTCATAACTACACTCTTCAATGACCTCATAAATACCTAAAACCTCATGACTATGCCGATCGACCTTCAACACTTTAGCTTGTTATAAAACAACACTCAGTAGAGCACCATTGGGACATCAATGAAAACAACAATGATATCAACCTTCTTAATAACCTTTGACATCAATGACAACATCAATGCCAAACCTCAATAATAGGAACAATTATCAACATAATAGTGATATTTTTTGTATTTGTTATACACTATTATCTGTGATAATTTAAGTATTATGAAATTTATTACATTACATTATTAGAAGCACAATATTAGATATTCATAGTCAAATTGTTTATTATGCACTGAGAAAATTAATAAGAATTATAAATCAACCTTCTCATAGGTACCATATTGATATAATAAATTATTAATAAATCTTCCCCACTTCTCATGTGGTTGATATTTATAATCTATCTCATGTTAATCACATTAAAAAGATATTATTAATACATGATTATTGATTAAAAATAATGCAAATAAAAACATAATAATAATTTTATGTTCAATAACCATGCTTATTAAAAATTCCATAAAGAGAAAGTTTTAAGAACCCTTTCTCTTCATTCAGAGTCAATCTTAATAATATAATAGTTGGCCATTTCTCTTATCAATAAAAAACATAATTATCACCTGATAATCTATTTATTAATCTATTTGGAAAGCCATGAATTCTTGTATCTTTGAGAATCATAGACCTCTTGCTTTGTTCATGAAAATTGGTCTTCCATTGCTTCCTCTTTTGAACAACCTAACTCTCCTTCCTTCTCTTAGATTATGACTCAACTCAATCTAGTCATCCTTGGAAAATCTCAAGCAAAAGGGGTTGATAGGTCTAAATTTAAGTAGTTATTTCCCCTTCCCCTATGGTCTAAGCTAAAATTTGATGGGGTAGTGAAAGGGAATCCAGGTTTGATGGGTGCAAGAGGGATAATCAGAGATTATTTTTGTAATATTAGAGGGGCTTATGCATGTTTGTTAGGTATCCAAACCAATGATGTCTTAGAAGCCACCACAGTGCTTTGGGGTATTGATATGGTGGTCAATCTTGGCTTGGAGTTCATCCAAATTGAGGGGGATTCTATGAACATTATCAACTACTTAAAAGTCCTCTCTCCCCTCTCTTGGAACATTTTTGGCATCATCACCAATGCTAAAAAATTACTGACCCACTTTAAAGGAGTCTCCATAAGACCTATCTATAGGGAAGGCAACAGGGGTGTTGATTATATGGCAAACATTGGATTCCTAAGGAGTGACCATATCACTTGGCACAAGAGAGATTATCTAGATGACATCACCCATATTATTAAGATGGAGAAGGGACACATCATGACAATTCATAATGATAAAATTAGTTATGATATAATCATGAATAATCCATGATGAATTTATACATATAAGGCTATAATTACCAAAGTCTTACATGTTTGGGGAGCCTTGAATTTGCATTATATGACCAAGGGGTGGCTCTAATTTCCATAAACTTCATTTTTCCTTCTTGAAGAGTTTATTTTGTAAAGTCTATAAAAGTAGGCCACACTTTTAAAATATGGGTGGGGAGAGAGACTGATTTGAGTTGATTTTTTATGTTGATGTTAAGAAAAATGAGTATGTATAGAACAAAATGGTCCAAGGTAAGCTGACACCATTTATGGAACATTTGGTTGGGCATGATACTGTGCTCTCCAAGGATTTTGCTTATGGCTGGAAAGACTGTGAAGTGAGAATGCATGGCTTGGAGATTCAAATTACTAAATAACTCATTGGTGAAACAACGAGGATGGAATATCATGGTGTCAAGGCATTCAAAGATAAGAGGTGGAAGGAGGAACTCATGAACATATCCTATAAGAAGGAGAAAGAAAATCATAAACCCAAACATTCAACTCATAAGGGGTATATGTGCATAAAGCTATCAAGGAAATGGCTGGAGGTATTTTTAAAAATAATGAGGTACATTAAACTTGAGGGTAAACAGATTGTTATCTTTTTGCATCAATTCCTTATTTTGAACCACTTTAAAGGTTATACAATTAGCATCCCATTTTTCTTGCTATAATCTCTAGATATTTTGGTGTTGAATTTCAAAAAGAATCATTCAGCAGATTTAATACACCAATGACTAATCTTGCTATTGATTACACATGGGGAGCCACTATGGTATAAGATTGTCACTAAGGCCTTAAACATTTATAGTGAGAGGGATAATTTAGAGGAGGAGGAAGGGAGTAACACCTAGTCAGATTTGGGAGATGAATAAGAGAAGCAAGATGTGGGGGATTCAGTTGAACATGTTCAAGGAGACCCCAAGCCTAGCTTTGGAATCCTTACACTCATCCACCTGCTTAATACCAAAGGTAAAAGGTGCTGGGTTCTAATGGAAAGGTAGAGATTGAGGACTCCCTCCTAAGCTTTATACAAAAATTACCATCCAAAAACTATTATGTGGCAAAATTGCTAAGGAGTTTGAGAAGCTCAAAGGATTCCTCTATTTGGATAAAGTAGGAACTAGTGAAGGTATATATCACCTAGTTCTCACCCCAATAGGTAAATCCAACTAGTACATAAAAGAGGAGGAAGCTATCAGGGATCCTAAGGAAGGAAAAGGGGAGTTTCATTCCTCTAACCTTAAGAGGAAGACATAGGATGATGGCAAGGAATAGTTTTTTGGGAGTCAAACTAGGGGAAGAAATAATAAAAGTGATAGTAATGAGACCAAATAGTTGATCTTTTACTCTAAATTAGTATAGTTTATTGGACTCTATTTTCTTTTTGGCTGATAATTGGTGGTTGTTTAGTGGAAGGTGGGTTTAGCCATTGGGTTTTTCTTTTTGTATCTTTTTGTACTATTGATTTGAATTGCTTATCTCTCAGGTGTTGGTTGTAAAGGGTATGAGCCCCTTCAACCTGGGTTTTTAACCTATCTAAAAAAAAATCTATTTATTAATCAAATGATAAGCTTGAGATGTGAGAAGACTAGTTTCATTCCTTAATAAATTTAACCATTATCCATTTTCATTTGAATTAAAGAATAATAGTGATTATATTAATCAAATTATATTATTATTCCAAAAATATAGTCATCAAAATATATCTACTACAAAACAACACTGCTATAATTGAAATTAAAAATCAACACTCACATTTAAAAACATATATCATACATATAGTGTAGCTAAATTAATTTTAAATAAAGCATTAGATTTAAAGATAATATATAACACATCAACAACTAAAATCCATCAAAGAATAATAATAATTCATCTCCATAAATCCATAAATACACTACATATTTAAGTTTGAAACTAATTGTATTACAATATTAATATATTTACACTATAAATACATGCTACAACTGATTGATTTATTATTTTTGAATTTTCTATGAAGTGTCTGTCTACTTTTATATTACAGAAGAGAGTCCCTCTCTATGGATTATATCATATTTTATTATTGCTAATTGGATAAGATCCTTGGTTTTAACATTAATATTGGAAATTTTTTTGCTTTCATCCTTTGCTACATCTCCTACCAAAATTAGTGAGGGATATGCATTACATTTCTACTTGAACAAAGTTTATAGATCCAATCCATGATCCATGATTATTTTATTCAATATATTATTTTATTTATTCAATAAAACAAGTATTTATTTTAAGGAAATAGCTATGTTAAAAAATTTCCATGTTGTTCAGAGGTGCACTTTGAGTACCTTCACTTGATTCTTCAAAATTTCATATTTTTAATGCAATTAAATGATGAATATTATTTAGCTAAAAATTACAAGAATTAAAGTACAAATTATAAATAACTTAAAATTAGTATATCTTACCACAACTTTCCCATTTTCTACATCAGTAGTAACCGTAAGGCTTTTGTATATTGCACATTCATTGTAGTACACCTGGGCCTCCGCATTTAAATTCTCAAGACTATTCAACATAATATCTAAAAATTTAACATTTTTATAATTACTAATAATTATTTCTCTAAAAAAAAACTAATTGAATAAGACATCAGGTATTTTGGTTGAGTTTCAACCAATTTGAACAATTGGTTACATTGGGAGTAATTGTGAAACCCAAACACTTATTTCTTAAATCAAAAATTTATCCCTTACATCCCATATTATCAAGCACTCAAGTCCACCAAGAACAATTTATTTTATATATGTGGAAGTATTACCAACCTATAAATTATCTAAAGGAAAATTGTTAAGCTCATCATTGGTCTTAAGAATCTCAAGATCAAGAGGGGGAGGGGGTGAGCTCTACCATGGAGAGTCAGATATCGGTAACTATTAGGAACTAGCCTCTGGCCCCTTTGACTATGATCTTTGAATAATATCATGGGGATTGAAAAAAATATATTGATACCCACACTCCACCCTATAAACTCATCATCAAGATCTATTTGTTGTAAAATGGTAGTTCTTGAGCTATGGAGACCATGAAGAGAAAGGTTTTTAAACTCTAATATTGTTAAATACATAGTGCCAATGCCTGGGGCTAGAAATGATAAATGTTTTACCCTAATTATAACTTGGTCAGATGGTGGTGTTTTTGGAAAATGTTTCCTTTGAGAATGGGTCCCTACAAATTGAAAAAGAAATCAGATAAATACTAAATGAGAAAAAAGTTAATATTTACTAGTTATATTACATAAAACATTAATAAGTGCATACCTTGCTGTTGAAGATGCCTTGAATATCTCCATTAAAAATAAATATTTGGAGGTTATTTTTGGGAATATTAGGGGGAATATTATGTAGACACTATAAAAATAACATGAATCAAATAAAACACTACAACTACAACGTACAATGAAATTATTAAAAATGTGAATAAGACAATGGTATTTGTAATAACGTGAGAGTAGGTTTTAGTTTTTATTGGTAAAACTAGATTGGGTGGATGCATAATATAAATTTGCATCTTTTTTTTATGGTTAATGGATGAAGGGATGATTACGCATCCATGTCTGCTTCTCCAAAGGCCTCAATAGGTTAATGACCTCTTACCGTTGTTTGTCTTCTTGAAACTAGTGACATAATTTTTTTTTGAGGAGGATGCTATTAGTTCAATCAAATAAATCACATTACATAAATTTTAGATAATTTAAAATGTAGTTTCAAACATTAATTTACCTCTTGTTCCACAACTAAAAGAGAGTTGAGAGATTCATTTTTTCATGAAGAGTATTTGGATTATTCATGTTCTCCATTTTTTATTGATGAAATTCCTCATTATGCAAAGCAATAATATAATTAGTATATGCAAAACTATGATTATTAATGGTAAGATAAAAATTTAAATCACTGATAATCTTGTTTGACAAATATGAACACTAATTAATTTATTAGCCACTTAAATTACGTAGGATGTATACCATAGCCCAAATTAGAATATATGATATTCTTCCCTATAGTACAATTCTAGCCTAAAAGAATTCTATCATGGCTAGAAGAAAATGATTGTTCACATATTATACATGAATTCACCTACTATATTTATGATTATATCCACTTATAATAAAATAAAATATGTTATTAACGATGTTTAATAAAGGTATACATTTTAAAAAAGATTTTAAATGAAAATAATACTATTTTAACGAAATAGTATGAACCCTCGATCGATAGGTCAAAGTGAGTCTCTAGATACTTATTTTATTGGTATATTAGTGAGGTATACATGGTCATAGGGTTAAAATTTTCATGGGATATCCTTGTCAATAGATGTATTTCTTTGGGGTTGATCCTAAATTAGAAAAGCTGTGATTACATCTTCATGGTGAAGATGCAGTTTGCATGGTCATAGATCCTAAGCAAAGAATTGAGTAAAGTGGTGTTTGTGTCATAGTGGGGCATCTTGAGAAGCCCATACAAAATTAACTTCTTAACCCAATTTGTGTATGTGTCTTATTGTTATAGTAGTCAAATTATCTATGTGAATATGAGGTTATTGTATAATATTTTTGATGAGGATGAGCTTGGGGTGGCCATTGTGCTATAGGTGGTCTCTAAATCTTAGGTTATAATTTGATTTATAGGGAATAAAGTTTCTATAAGGTTAGAGTGAAGGTTTTAAGTTTCAAGAGTGAAAAATGAGTTGGTCTAGAAGTATTTATAGGTAGTTAGTGTCTGCCAATAAATAACTATCACATAACAATAGTCACCCAACACTACTATCATTTGACATCATAACTATCATTCATGAACATAGCTATCATCTAGTAGGACAACTAATGTGTCATAGCATAATTATCATTTAATAACACAATAGTCATATGATAGTAATGATATCAAAAAATAATGTTACCAAATGATAACAATTCTATCAAATGATAGTAATGCTACCGAATGACATCAATAATATTGAATGACACCAATGTTGTCGAGTGATAGTAATAATATCAAGTGATAGTAATTCTATCAAGTGGCATTAATGCTATTGAGAAAAAACATAGTTATCATGCAACATCATAGCTATCATGCAATAACATACCCACTATTTTACAGTAAAATACCTATCATACACATAAAATTTACCACCCATATTTGGGTTTTTCATAGAATTGCATGTCATCATGCCTTTTATACCCTGTGATGTTTCTCCTATTGATTCACCTACTCACCTAAACACTATTTTTTAAATTTTACCAAAATTTCAAAACCCATACTTAGAGTTTTGCCAAAAAACACAAGTTTATTTCTATATGGGGCATTAAAATTTACCTTTCTTATGACCTAAGATATCTTTACCCATTTAACCCTAGATTCGTTAATATATATTTTAGGGTTAAATAATTATGACAATTTTTTTTGTGAATACTTACTCTACCAAAACTATGAGAAATTCTTCACCTATTTATTTATTTCTTGATAAAAAAACATAACACAAGGGAAGATACTGCATAATAACAACATGACATTGATGAAGACTCCAAGATCTATATTCAGGCCAATCAAAAATTGCATGCTAATAAGATATAGAGATCTAAAGTGAATTAAAAATTGTATTTTCTATCTTCTTTGTGCTTGTTTATCTCTTCCTTGTCTTTTCCCAATCTGATGACATGCACTTAGGTTTTAGGTTTTTATGTATTCAATTTTGATTTCATACTAACAAGAAATATCTCCCTCATAATCATGTGTTTATAGTGATCATCAACAAGGATTATATACAGATGGGAGATTCAAACTTAGAAGATGCTACTAGGACCCATAGAAAATGTGGATGGAATGCAAATTACTATGACATAGAGGAGATGCATTCCTTAGGAGAGGAAAAGATAAGTGATGATAAGGAAGAACAAGTGTCATTAGAACATATTGATATCTATTTGAGATTTGAAGGTATTAAAGACCATACCATCAAGGTAATTCCTATTTCACCTCCACCTAAAGTGTATGATCACATGTTCCATTTGATAATAGAGATAGGTAGTGATGATACAATTAGTGGGATAAAAATAGGAGAATTTTTTAGGAAATAAGTAAAGAATAGTGTTTTAGTGCAAGTTATTCCATACAATCTATTGATGGTAGAGACACCACAACCAACATTAATAATAAAAATTTAAATAATATATGAGATGCCAATGATAAGGGATGGTCCAATAGCCTAATACATTAATAATACATAAGGTGGGATAATAGTATCTATCTCAACTAAAATAGTAAAAAATCTCCCTATTTGTAAACACATAGAGTAACCAAAATGTATACTAACACAACTATGTGCATAGGGAAAATATGGGTGGTGTAGGAGGTAACCTTAGAGGAATTCACAACTTAGGAATGTAACCCTATGGAGGCCCACAAGTTACAAAAGTGACTAATTTTTTACCAATACCACAAATATTATATGGTGTCTTTACATCTTCTAGAGTAACATGGTATGTAAAACACTAGTGAGAATGTGTGAGTTGATATGGCATGTGAAAAAAATCATTAGTTCAAATTATCATGTGAGTTAGTTTGAAAAAACATTATTATATAATGTAGACACATGATATCATAAATTTGACCTAAATCAAGTTATTGTCAACTATGATATTCTAAAGACACATTTTCTATGGGAGTTTGACATACCAAAGTTTGAGTCTTAGAGCATTGAGGTGCCAAATGGAATTAAATAGGAACCGACTGAGAGTGTGCATACTTATGATACAAGGTTTTAAACCTTGCCTTCTAAGAACTCATTTGAAATCCACCCTATACAACATGCTCTATGCTTCATTTGGGTAATATTAGTTCATCTTTGATGAATCCTATCAATGAAGACATTTACTAAATCCAAAGGAGACATATAATTATCATTTTATGTGTAAACACCCCATTTTGGCCACGTTCCTATCCTAATCAGACTTGAGATTGATTTCTACCAAACTATGCAAATTAAGCCTAAAAATCACTAAAATGTCCCGATTTAACCACACATCAGACATTAGTTACCAAAATCATGTTGAGGCATCCTTATTTAGGGTATTATAATATATGAAATGATAACCTCCCATGGATTCATCCCAAATCAAATTGCAACCTATTAAATTGACAAATGAGCCTTTAGACCCATTAAGTAGGGCACTTAAACAATTCCTAAAATGCAATAAACTTAAGCAGAATTAATTATCTAAGAAAATACAATTAAATCCTTAGGTGAAATTTCCATGTGCAATGAGTGAATATAATTTTTGTAAAAAGTAAATTTTAATAAAAAAGAGGTCATGATAATTTCATCATCCTTATTATCAAAGAATTGAAAATATCTCCATTAAAGCATTAAATTTAGAAATGTAGAGCCATGATAAATAAATGGGATATCTATCCCAAATATTAATTACTTGTTCCCTCCTAAACCTAACTATAGTTAATTCTAACCTAACTACACATGAGTTTATTTAGTTTTGGAACCTATAAATAAGAAATACCTTACTCTATTTCAAACAACTATCAAGCCAAAGTTATAATGCCCAATTTATTGAAGAAGATTCACATGCCAAACCAAGCCAAGGTGATAAGGAAAAATGATGCAAGGAGAACCATTATTAAAGGATATTTGAGCACATGACCGAACATATCACTCCAAGGCCAACATATAGCTCTTGCTCACAAGGAAGGTGAAGAAAATTGTTTTGTCTTCTTTTATTTGTTATTTTCATTATTCTCTTGCTACTTGAGTATATAGACTAAATGTGTTATATCCATATGTGTTTTTATTAGTTTTATCATAATAACATTTGACTAACCCCCTATTTTATTCCTTGCATACATAATAACACTACTTATGGGATAACTCACCCCACAAGCACTAAGGAAGTGAATTAGGACTCTTAAAATATAAAAATAACTCTTAGGATCTTGTTTTTACATATTTTACTTGACATTTTTAATGATTTTATTTTGCCCATTTAACATGTTATTTAGGAAATAGTTATTATGCCACTTGACTTCTTGACTATTTTGCCCAATAGCTGTACTACACTACTAAACTATTCATATGTCTATAGGAAAACCCAATAGCTTTTCCATGAACCAATAACTTTTATATTGATAAATAGCTTTTATGTTGATTGACAATTTCTACCATCATCTAACACAATCACCATCTATGCATATCATCACCATAGATGACTCCATCACTATCGATAGACAACATCTACATAAATAAATATATCATCATTGATAGATAATATCCCCATAAATGACTCTATCACCATTGACATATAACATCCCCATATATGATTCTATCATCATTGACTGAAAAGCTCACACCATTTTCAACAACCCTACTATCAACTAACAATATCCTGTTATTTCTCAACACTGTATTACTATTGAATGAAAAGTTCTTATCATTTATAATTTTAATTCTATTAACTATCAACATCCTTATATCAATTAATAATTTATCACCATTTTTGACCCTTATGATATTAAATTACAACATATTGTTATCATTTGACACCATCCCACCATCACTGACTCTTTTGCCATTGATAAAAATATCTTTCTATCACTTGACACTATCCCACCATCATTGACTACCCTAATTTTGATCGATAATGTCTTGATATCAACCAACATCATTTTACCATTAGTTTCTTTCTTGGTATTACCCATTCACTTCTGTCATTGACTGATTACTGCCACCCAAAAATTACTTGTAGGAAACTATGTCAAAGGGATAAGATTTCAAACCATTTTAAAAAAGTCATTCACACTTCCTTTTGGTGCTTAAAATTTACTTAAACAACTTTCCTTTTTGTTTTTTGAAATTACAAGTGCAAACAACAAAGAAAAGGGGCCAAATTTCACTTCACATATTATTTAGTTCTCTAAAAAGAACAACAACCTTAGAATAGTGTTCTTAAGAGATTTTTATTTTTGTTTATTCTTGCAAAGGTAATTAGTTTACATTTATTAGATTAATATATTTTTTGGAAAAAATAACTTCGCATGTATGCTCTCCCCCTGTCCCCTTTAGGTAACTTGGGTGATCAAAATAACCTTATTTCTTACTTGTTTTGGTTGAGTCTAAAAAGGAATAAAAGTCATATATGCTCTCCCCAAGCTCTAAGTGACTTGGGTGACCAATAAATGACCCTAAATTTCTTCTAATTTTTCATTTACTTTTTTTCACATTGGCTTGTGGGTTGGAGTTCATAGCCTCCTCACAAGTGCTTTAAGGAGAGTTGACCCGAGATTTCATCAGTCAACATTGTTCTAACCCCACTCCATGGTGGGGTATATAAATTGGGCATGTGATATTGGAATTGAATAGTGGATGAGTGGTTAGCCTAAAAATTATAATAAAAACTTAGATCAGTTCATGCTAGAGTTTGAACTTCACTAAGTAGTACATGGATGAAGTCATTGTGCAAAATATGAGACCTTTGCATAACAAGCTCATGAGTTTTAATATAATTGATGTGATGTGCCTTTGTGTTATCCATACTTGGGACCATTTAGATCATTTCAAAAATTGTATATTTTAGTAAACCCCACTTTACCATGAAATATCTAGTAAAATATTGAGTTTCTTCATCACTCTAATTCATGCCATGTACCAATGCTTGAGAAATAGAGGGGGGCTTAAAAAATCTACCTACATGTGCTCTTTACTTTTTGGATTAACATTTAATTCATTTTTAGAATTAGTATATTATTTGAAATTTTCATAGAAGATACACACATCTTGTTAGTTTTAGGTTAGGACATGCACTTAGGTTTTTTTTTCTATTTTCTTTTACTAGCATGTATTATTTTGAGTTTAAAATCATTTTTGTACCATAGTCAAAATGAGCCAAAACCTTCTAGATAAAACATAGTTTACACACAGTACTTTGAGTCAAGAAGTGTTACATTATCAAAATAATCATAAACATTTACCTTATAGATTTTCAGAAACATCCTTTTATGCCTTTGTTCTAAAATATGTTGTTACACTGCCAAATTTATTCTAAGTCATCTTACTTTTATGTAAAACCAAGTCAAAGGCTGTTTGTGTGCCCTTTTATTCTAATAGTGTCATTATGTTGATTATTTGAGTCTAGGTCATTACTCACTTAAAAATCTAAGTCTTTTAAAATCTCATTCAAAGTCTATCTTTCAAAGTTCAATTCTAAAAGAATTGGTTTATGCTTGAGTCTTGTTTAGAACTTTGGCTTGAGTGGTTCACCATTATGTCTTTAGGTCATGCAACTTGGATGGGTTTTTATTTTGATTTTAAAAGACCTTTTCCTAGTGACTAAGTTTCCTTCTACTACATCTTTCCTTGATTCCAAGTTTCTATTTTAGACCAAGTGTGCCATTTGTTTTAAATTAGGATCCATAAACTTAAGAGTGTTTCAAAAATCACATGCCTAGATTAAGTTTGTTGCCAAGGACCTAGTTAAGACTTTGTTTTTAAGACCTATTTCAATTTTCCTAGATCAAATGTTTCAACCTATTTTCCTTCGATTTAGAGTGATTTTAAGTTTTACCTTGACCATTGTTTCTAATTCTAGCTTTGTGATGTTTACTAAAGACTTAGCACCTTTAGTTTCATTATTGGACCTAGATTAAGTTTGTTTGAAGTACCTTACTAAGGATAAATTTTCATGTGCCTATTTTTATACCTTAGTTTGACTATTTTTTTCAATTATCATATTTCATATTCCAAGTTTTGTGTTATTTAGAATGCTTTTCTAAGATTAATATTCAAGTTTACCTTTTATTGATCATTTGTTATAAAGATCTGAGAGTGCTAGTGGTATTTTAGACCAAGTTTCAATTGTTAGTTTTCTGAGAAGAGATCCTTTTTTAGGCCATGTTTAGACCATTTTTTATGATAGACTAATTTTTATTTCTAGGCCAAATTCCAATAAATTTTCCAAAAGAACAAATATTTTTAGACCATATTTAGACTATGTTTCAATTAGTTGTGAATATTAGACCTTTTGTTCAAGAGATGTTAACCATATATTTAGATATGCCTCACTATACACATAGTGGAATAATGTATAATCTAGATTATGAGAATATATTCATGAATGACCCCTTTGTTTAAGACTCATATGGTGATGATGTAGTTTATAATATGGATCCATATCCCTCTTATACTTAATATGGGTAGGACCCATTAGCACAATACTTGGATAATGCACCTCTTTATCCAGGCTAAGAGCAAGAGCAAACAACGCAATACCTTTATAATTTTCCACCCATCATTGAAAAAATCCAATAGTATCCCTATTATCTATCCACACCAAGTTATGACCCATACTTGTTTGATCATCACTTGATTGAAAATAAGGACAAGCTTTTATTCAAATCCATAAAAGTAGGAGAAAAATTCATGATAGACTTTCCCCATGAGAGTTTACCTATTTTAGTTAGAGCACCTAGCAACTCACCTCAAGTTAGACCAATTGATAAGGCCTCAACTAGTTATCATAAAAAGTTAGTGCCAATGTCTAATCAAGATCCTAATATTCTTTCAAAAGGAAAGGGTCGAGTAATGGATGAATTCACATAGATGAAAAAAACATATTAGGTGTATCTTAATTTAGTACAAAATTTTAATGATATATCCATTTAAAATACCACACTTAGAGAGATAATTCCTTCGACATGGATTCAAGTTGATTCGTCTGGCCATGAAAACTTGAATGTGGATCCCTTTTTCTAAAATATGTTAATTTGAAACATGTTCAATGTCCTAGTAATTAAGGAAGTGACTATGACTTATATTGAAGATCATTTGTAAAACATAGTGGATAACACATAGGTGTATCATAATATGAACCAAGATGGGTTGAATACACCTCAAAATAGTTTATAACAACAAGTGAATCTTAACAATACCATGAGTGGTTTAAAATAATAAGGGGTAAGCATGCCTAGTTCCCAACCATAAAAGGTCACTATCACTCCTAAACCAATAGCTTCTTTGAACATGCAAAAAGGGGCAAGTAGTCAAGTGAAAATAAATAGCATACCCCAATAAGTGGTGAATGTTACTCCACCTTAATAGGTGGTGACTAGTATTATAAAACCATAGACACATACCAATCTGCCACCATAAGGTGGGTTTGTTAAAGACATTGTCTAATCAATAACGTATTCCTATTAGTCAACAATAGATTATAAAACCTAATAAATTCTTAATCCACAACAAGTGTTTATGCAATAAAGAGGTCCCAACATACAATAGGTACATATTAGGAAATAATTGCCTTTTACTCAATGTGTATTTTATATAAAACAAGGACCTAATGTGAAACACATTTAACAATAGGGTTTCAATCAAAAATAGGTACCATATATACAAACAAGTTTGATTAGTCAACAACAAGTTCATAATCAAACCCAATAAGAACAATACCATCCCTAAATCTATATAATTCCATCACAACCACAGTTCTATCCAACACAAAGCCACATTCTGAACCTTAACCATAATGTTTATCAACAACACATTTCATACTATTTTCCTAATCTTAATGCATGAATACATATTCCTAGTTGATTAGTTAAATAAACCAACATTATATAATATCCCATTTCCCCATTGTACCCTAGTTAAGGTAATCCACCTTTGATCACCCAAACATAAGCAATTGTGCCATCTAACTTTTTATCCCAAGAACTATAGTAAATGAAAGATGTAATTATTGCCATATAAATAGGGAAACAAACTAAGAAGTTAAAATTAGAATATGTGTGCTTGTATCCATTTAACATGGGCTACCTCCAAATCCCATTTCCTCTAGGTTATAAGCCACCAAAATTTGACATGTACAAGGGAAAAGGAGACGCTAGAGAAAACTTAAAATAATTCTTTGTCACTTGACAACCAGTGGCTTATAGTGACATTTCCCTGCTTATTCTCTTTCCTTGAAGCTTAGCTAGATAGGGTTTGGAGTGGCTTCTTAAGTTTCCAAATAATTTGGTGTCTAATTTTGGTGATATTATGGATAAGTTTGTGCAACATTTATCCTACACTCTCAAGTATGAGATTTTGGTAGTTGATTTGAGTCATGCCAAGTAAAAGGTTGGTGAGATATTTATGATCTATTTAAAATGTTGGAGAGTGATTTCTAGCCTCTTCACCCATAATTTGCCACATAAATAATTGGCAACTATGTTTACCAAAAATTTACATAGTGAAATATCTTATCATCTAGAGTTACAATGTGCTCACATGTTCAAGGAGATCATTGAGAAAGGCATACAGATTGAAAATTCCCTTATTAATAAAGGGATTACCAAGTTGTGTTCTTCAAACTAAAAATAAAAATAGAGCCAATACCAAAATACAAGACAATATAGAGCCTTAACCTAGTCCAAATGTAAGTTTCTATGCTTGTTTAGGTTAAAAGCTATGAAAAAATAATCCATACAATGTTAGGAATTTGTGTGACCCATTCTCTTTGATTTATTAGTATATTCATTGCTATGGATACATATGCTTTGTAACTCATCCTGTGAGCATTTTATTTTATCCCACATTCATGGGAAGTAGTAGTTTCTTAGATTATAATTAGTATATAAGTGTTGAGGCTAATGAAGGCATCCATGAATTTATTGTATTGATTTTTCTCAAAGGAGGATTTCCACTCAAAGTGGCCTATGATTAATATAATCATTTCAATGCTTCTGCTAATTTTATAAATCTATTATTTCATGCATTTTTATTAATTTATTGTAAGAGGATCCTCTCATATAGTATCATAGTGTTTTCTAGGGCCAAGATTTTTTTTCCTTCATAAAGTTTTAACTGTGTTCTAATGTATCATTATTTTAAATAATTTTTTTTATAAATAACTATGTTTTATTGCATAATTTATTTAAGTATTAATATATAACACAATAATTTGTTTCAGATCAAGGTAAAAACCTGACCACATAATTATGGGAAGTGCTTGGGTCAAATCCATAAAATGAATTATGAGGAGTACCATAAGAACCCCAAATTAGCTAGCCCATTGAGAGGACATTCCAACAAAAGGATCAATGACCCCTTCTTGATTGAGTAGTTCCCATCCATGAGGAATACCAAGAGCTATTGCTTAGAGGTAAATCCATGGCCAATTTTTTTTTGGAGAGCAGTACTCACTTAGATGGCATTGGTGGTCAGAGTGATATCATTAAACTTTTAAGCTGCCATTGAAACTTGGGGCCCATATCTATTAGTTCAACATATTATTTATATTAATTTATGTTTATTTTCTAGTTAAAGGAAAAGTAAGAAACTAATTATGGGTATGATAGAAGAACCTATTTATTTGTGCATGCATGATCTAGATTATTGTGAGGATCTCCTATTTATCTTGGGAATAATGACTTGTAGATAAAAAATCACTAATGCAAATGTGTTGTTAGATGGATAGTAAGGTGAGTGACCTAGTGTGAACTAGATCCAAGAAGCATGAGCTTACTAGGAGGATATTAATCCACACTCTTAAAATAGTTAAGTTGAAATAAATAAAGATAAAGTACTTGAATAAATTGATATAAAATATTGAAAGGGAATGCAAGAAAAATAAATTCTTGATAAAGGAAATAGACTAATTATAACAAATATCAGGTTAATACTAATACTAAATAGGTTAGGTTGAGTTCATAAAATAGGTGGGGTCTCTGTGAACAGGTCAAAAGATAGAAAATGGAATTTGGTTGGGAGTAAGTAGGTGGAAATAACTTGCTATTATTTCCTACCATAGTGACCATCGATGGTTAGGATGATCATCGATAGTTAAGGTGACTGTCGGTGGTTGGGTAACCATCAGTGGTTGACTAGACCATTGATGGTCAGGGTGACCATTAAATATTGATATGGGTTTTAGGTATGCTCAAAAAAGGGTTACAAAATGGATACAATAGGGTGTTGAAGGTCTATTTTGGTTTAGTGGTCCTATAAGGTAATAAGCAGGAGGGTGTGGTTCAAGTAAAGATATCAAAAATGAAATAAATAAGACTTGAAATAAGAAATGTACTTAGCATGTTGCTTGATAGTTGATGGTAGGTTAAGCTGAAATTTTGGTAGAGTAACTATACTTTACCTAAAGAATAATTTTGGTAGAGGTTTAGGTATTTATTACAACTATTGACTTGTTTAAGGGAAACCAACAAAGAAGTACTTAATGTTAGAAGTTCCTAATGACCATTAGTTAATAGCTTGATTGCCTAATTGCTAAATTCTTGGATAAATGGATCCTTTTTCACCTCTTGTTCCCCTCCTTTTATAGGTAAAGAGAAATGGAGGTAGAAGGTTCCATAGGAGGTTTGGTTGGTTTTTGTGATGCATTATCTTACCATTCATATTAAATTTTTTTGTGTTAGCTTTCACATAGCTCAAGTTGTCTTTGTTTAGATGGGGAAGAGTTGACAGTCGATGGTTGGGTTAACTACCAATGGTCAAGGTGATCGTTAGAGGTTAAGGGTTGAAGGTTATGTGGGGTAAAAGGGTAAGTTAGTGAGTTGGGTTTAACTAGTTAGCTAAACTGACTTAGGGTCATGGTCAGAGGTTGGGTAATGGTCTGATCTAGGGGTGTTTTGACATCTAAAACCATTATGTCAAATTTTTAGTGTCTAAAATTTGCCATTTTTTATTATGTAGTTTGTATCAAAAAGATTCAAAATAAAAATGGATTATGGGTCAAATATTTGGTTTCCCCAAGTATGAGAAGAGGTGTTCCCCCTCAAATTGGGATTTGATGAGGTGAAATCAAATCAAGTGCAATTTTTATGAGTAGTTTATGGTGAGTCACGAGGTTGGTGACAATGGTAGTTAGGAATTTGAAGTGCAAACATGCACAAAAATGTGATTAAGTGAGATAGTTGAGATCATGCATAGACTAAGTTACCATGGTTAGTAATAAATAAGGTCAGTTCTAGAAGGATAGGTGATGGGGTAACTAGGCCACAATGTTAAGCATAACTAATTGGGTTATTCCTATCAAGTATCATAGATAGGGTCAATGTTTTCATAGATATCCAAGGTAGGAAGTGTTCCTAAGAAAAACACAAATGGTCTAATGTGCACTAGGTGGTGAAAATTCAAATGGTTAACATGGTAATGTTGGTCAATGTGGTCAAAAGGACTAAGGCAAGGTCATCACAAAAATATGTGATAGTTTGAGCTAAAATGGCCAATGTCGAGGTGGACATGGTTGGTTGGGTAGGTGGAGAAGGTAAGCTCCAAAGGTGGGCACTGGGGTATGTCAGTGCGCAAACTTTAAAAATTGGTCTTCTTGACTATTGATAGTTAATAGTCCCAAACTTAACCATCGATGATTAGGGGGAACCCTAAAAGCACAGAGGATAAAAAGTGAAAAAGGTAAGTCATTTTCACTTTTTGATTTTGACTCTCTTGACTCCCATGCATTTATGACTTTGGCATTCTGTGTGAGAGTGATGAAGAGGTGGTTATTGATTGGTTTATTGGGTGGAGTTGATTATTGAGTTGATTGATTTTTGGATCAAGGATGTAAGGAGGATAAGGATGTGGTTAGGCAATGGGATCCATGATTCTTCCTTGATGATAGTTAAAGAATGAGGTGGCGGTTACCCTAAATTGATAAATTAGTTATTTGGGTTAGTTTTGGTTGAATTTTATTGATTTGTGATTGGTTTAAGGAGGGGTTTGGGGTTTTGCCCTAGGTTTATGGGTTTGGTGTTGTTTTTTTTGAATTTATGGGTGAAAATTAAAATTAGGAGGGTAGGTTGGGTGGGGGTAGGGTAGAGGACCTAGCTAGCTTAATTAGTTGTTGGAAAGGGGTGGTTAAGTGGATTTTTGGATAGATAGGTTTGGGCATTTTGCTACTGGTGGTCACACACAATGATCATTAGTAGTCATACCTAATTGTTAGTGGTCATATCTGACCATTATCAATAAAAGACCATAAGACAAATGGCTAGTCAACCATTAGTTATTGACCAAATGGTCAAGGGTTTTTGATAAAAGGTTTAAGGCAATAGTTGAGGTAGAATGTCGTAGTAGGGGAATGTAGTTAAGGTAATAGGTTAACGGTAGCTGGGGTGGAAGGGTAGGTGGCAAAAGAGGTTGATGTAGTTTATATGGGGGTAAATAAGTGTTATTAGGTAGGATAAATGAGGTGAGAAAGGGTGAAGTCTATAGGCAAAGTAGCTAATAGAAAAGTGTGTTTTTTATATTGAATTTTATAGGCATGAGATCAGATCTAGATGCAAGATCAAATTCCTTAGATCTTTGTAGAGATCCATCATAGGATGGTAGATGATGACTAGGCCCACATGGAAGAGGTTAGCCTTGGGGCTATGATGTAATTCCAGCATATGTTATGAGATGTAGTGATGATCGTATAACTCATTGAGAGATGAGATCTAGCCATCAACACCTTTTTCCTATCGATTGGCAAGATGATGATCTTACTAGAGGATGTGCATAGGATTAGATGAATGCCCATTTGGGGGGAGCCAATATATCACATTAAGAGAGATGATAAAGATGAGAAGATGAAACTCCTATATGTTTAGGATCAAGCCTTCACTAGGTGGCATGCTAGAGGATTTAGCTACAAACCTTTATATTAGAGGGCTAGAGATGATTGGATGTTGATGAGTATGATGATGATGATGATAGTCTTATGTTTTTCATTTATAGATTTGAGTAGTGGAAGGTTTTTTTATCTACTAATGGGAGTTATAGTGGAGCTGTTACTAGGTTAGATAGTTTTTGGGTGGGCATTAGTTTTATTGGTTCATATATACTTGGAGATATGGGGGTTTAGGGCTAATAATAGGTACAACATCAATGTGGGGTTTATACTACATTATTGGGCCTATGAGCACATCTAAGTGCTAAGGTTGATGGGGCTACCATGGGAGGGATATGCCCATATAGAATTTAGGGTGGGTTTCATGTGGTAGAGTAATGATTACATGCTCATAGGACCTAGAAGAGGTGTCTAAGATATGGATTGGTTTAGGGGGCACTGGAGGCCCTGGTGGTTAGAGACATGGTTTGGAGGCTATATGTTAGCTTTCTGAGGTAGGCCCACTATACTTGACATATTTTATCAATGTAAATCTATAGGTGGATTTTTGGGAGAGAGGGTGAGATTGAGCTCATCCCTTTTGATAGGGTTTGTAGGCAATTTAGGTTGGTACAGGGGATTTTGGGTCTATTCTTGAGGTATAAGTAAGAGGATGACAAATTCTTTCTTGTAAAGACACAACCAATAGAGATACTGCTTGATTATGAGGAGCTACCTATTAGAGTAAAAATTGATGATGTAGTTTATGTTGATGGCTATGTGGCATGGTATTAGGCCCTCTATGCAGTGGTAGATTTTATATGGGATGATAGGGGTAGGCAACCCATATATGTAGACCCAGCTAGTGGGGGTCCATAGTTATAGGTGTAGGGAGGTGGCTCAAATAGATAGGTAGGAGTAGTGTTAGCCACTGCGTAGGCACAAGTCATAGATTTATAGGGGTAGGTGGATATATTATAGGGCCAGGTTATGATGTTATAGAGTCAGGTTGCCATTGTGATAGGTGAGGGGGACTAGGCTAGGACTATACTAGCCTTGGTGAACTAAGAGAGGGATACTTTAAGATAGAGAGGAGGAGATGTAACACAAGTAGGACCACTAAGTAACATTACTTTGGATGGTACTTATCCATAGTTGAGGAGTTGCATTATTATGAGGCTATAGTCTAAACACATTATCCAAAGGAGCCCCAATGGGGTGAGTATAGAGCTAACTTGGTAGGTGGTGTAGGTGTAGTGGCTCTAGTTTAATGGGATACTTCTATGGGTGGATAGGTAGACACTAGATGGTAGTGGTGCCCTAGGGGCATATGATATGATATGTTAGGTATAGATGTATATGATTTTGATACTAGCCTATGAGCTGATCCAGAGAAATGTATATACTTTTTAGAGAGATATGCACATTATTACATGTTCTATTTTATTTTGATGAGACATGATGTATATGATGTGAGGATGATATATAGATGTGATTTTATTTTTCATGATTCATAGTTTTGATGTTTATTGTTTATTATGATTATGCTTATGAGATGTAGACTCATTAGCTTAGGTATGTGATGATTATGGATGGTGTTTTGATTATGGTTATGATCATGGATATGTGATGTGGTTTATGATTATGGTTATGATGTTTTGACTTATGGTTATGATCATGGATATGTGATGTGGTTTATTATTATGGTGATTATTATATATATGGTTATGGTGTTTTGATTTTAGGGATGTTATAATGATGTGATGTGGTTGATGTTTAGGATTTACATATGATTATGATGATGTGATGCTTTGTTTTACATATGTTTATGATGTTTAGGTTATGGTTATGATTTATAGCTATTTTGTTGATGATAACACATAAATTAAGTTAGATAAAGAACTAGATGTGGGAAAATAGATGAAATGCAATAAATATGTCTAAGTGAATACATGAACCAATTATGAGAGGATAAGGAAAAAGGCATGATGATTATTTGTTGGTAAAGAATAAATAAAACTAAAGTTAGATTGGCTTAAAGAACCTAATCCCTTTGAATGCTTTGCATTAACATGCATTGGGTTATAAAAAGGTGTCTTAATCACATCATATCAAATAAGCTCTGAATCCCTTGATTTATAGATGGTATAAAGGGGAGATATGTGATAGGTGGTGTGAAGGGTAGTGTAACCTCTTGTGGATTGGTTTGACCCTTATTATAGGTGACCTAGGAACCTTAATAGACAAGTCAATGTTTTAATGCAAGGTGTAGACTGATCAATGTGAAAAGTCTACTAATGGTATATATGAAAGATGGTTTTAGCTTTCTTGGGATAGATTGTTTTTTATTTTGATATAGGGTCCTTTTATTACTTTTTTATTTATAGGTTTGTGAAGTTGATCAATGTAGAAAGCCTCAAATGATTTATTTGACCTAGCCATCCTTTAAAAGAGTGGTATAAGTTTGGATTTGTTTGTTTTGATAGATATCCTTCAAGGGGTAGTTTATCTTTTAAGCAATTTAGATTTTGGGTAGCTGTCCTTCAAGGGAATAGTCTACATGCTAAATTTATTTGAACCAAGTGATATTTTGATATCCCAAATTGTTTTGATGTTAGGTTAGACATGGATAAGTCTATATAGGCTTGAAGGTTTACCTTTATAAGGGTAAAACCTAGAGCTTAAGAAGGTCAATGATAGGTGAAGGAAGTGGTTTTGAGAGATAATGACCATGAGATTTCATCTATTTAGGGATGAAAAGTATCCATGAGAACCATACCATGGGTAGAGTCATGGTACCCATATTTAAGATTAGGCTATGACTATGATGGTTAATCACATGGTTCTATGTTATAATCAGGTGTCCTCAAATAGATGAGATGAAGGTGTTAGGAAGGTGAAAATTTTGTAAATCAAGGGATGAGCTTATGTTAGACAAAAGGTGTTTTTGATCCCTATTTAACAAAAGAAAGGATGCAAATGCAAAGCATTGAGAGGCTTAGGTTCTAGTTTGCCTTCAAAAGAGGACAAATGATAAGCTCTTGATCTATACTTATGGGTTATGATGTAGGGTCCAAGCTAATTGAAAGCAAACTTGCCTCACTTATTTTTCTCCATATTGGTCACATGTTGATTTTCCTTTAGGATGAGGTCTCTGATGTTGAATTCTTGTTATTTTAGGTGTTTGTTATAGGCATGCTTGACTCGTTATTGATAGACATAAAGGTGGTTAAGTTTAACTACGTGGCACTCATCAAGTAGCTCAAGTCATTTTAGATGCTCTTGATGATAGTCACTCTAAAAAATGATGTCTTGTAAGGATATGTGAAGAGAGGGAATCTATACTTCAAGAGGCAAGACCACCTCTACTCTAAAGACTAGGGAGAACAATGTAACCCCTGTAGAGGTTTGAATGTTAGTGTAATAGGCCCATAATGTGAAGGGGATGTGAAAGTGCCAATCTTAACCAGAAGTATTGACCATTTTGGTTAACATCTTGTTGAGGGTTTTGGTAGAATATTTTTCCTATCCATTTACTTGTGGATGGTAAAGTGAGGAAAAAATTAACTTGATGCCAAATTCATCACAAAGACCTTAGACTTGTTTATTTTTAAAAGATTTATCATTATCAGTGATGAGGTTATGGGCAACACTTAAATAACAGATGATATGATGATTGATGAAATCAATAATCTTGTCAAATTTGGTTGAGATGAGAGGTATAACCTCCACCCACATGGTAAAATAATCAAGGTCAACTCAAAGTCAAACTTAGCTAAAAGCATAAGCCACCTAGCCATACACTGATTTTGGTATGGTTTAGAGTTCATGTATTTGAGTGGGTCAGTGTTGGTGATGACAAAGGTTTTATGATTGAGGAGGAAATGATGAAGTTTGGAATCCAAAAAAACTAAGGCAAAGCAAAGCTTTTTATTATGGGTGTACCGAGTCTCATACTCTATAAGTGTTTAACTTATATAGTAGACAACTTGTTCTTTATTTTGTTCATCATGGTGAGTGAGCATTGTCCCTATTGAATGGTTAGTGGTGGAGATATAAAGGTAGAAGGGTTGATTCTCTTTAGGAGGGGTAAGAATGGGTGGAGAAATAAGGTACTCTTTGAGTAAATCAAAGGCTTATTGGCAATCCTTAGTCCACTTAAAAGATGTATCTTTATTTAAAAGATGGTGAAAGGGTTGACATCTATCTGATAACTGTGAGATGAAGTGATAGATGGATTAGAGATTCCACTATAGGTTTTGAAGTTGTTTAAGGTGTGTTGGAGGTGGCATGTTGAGGATATCTCTAAATTTGGTAGGGTATACTTTAATTCCTTGAAGAGAGATGATAAAGCCAAGAATATTTCCAGACAGGACCCCAAAAACACATCTTTTGGGGTTGAGTCAGACATGGAAATAGATTAGGCATTCAAATCTAATATTGAGAATGTATATATTATACTTACATTATTTGGATTTCCTAACGAAATCACATACATAGTCCTCTATTATTTTGTGGATGAGATCATGGAAGATGTAGATCATCACACACTGGTATATTTCTCAAGTATTCTTCAAACTAAATTGTGTGACCCTATAGAAAAAGGTTCCTGATGGGGTGATGAAAGAAATCCTATGCTGATATTTGGGGAAATAAATATTTGATTATATCACAATAAACTATCCATGAGAGAACATCTTATGGCTATCTATAAGATCAATAAGTTGGTCGAAGCTAGGTAAAGGGAAGTCATTCTTTGGATAAGTAAGGTTGAGGTCACAAAAGTCAACATAGAGGCAAAGTCTCCCTATGGGTTTGGGATGGGAATGATGTTGAAAAACCATTAGATATAGTCAATGGGTTGGATGAAGTCAAAAAATAAGAGGCATTGAGGCTCTTCTTTAACCATAAGGGTGATGCAAGTGTGCATCATATAAAAATTTTACCTAACAAGATTATCATCAGGGTAGATGATGATGTTGTGGAGAGATATATAAGGGTAGATTATTGGCATATCCTAATAGGACCAAGAAAATTTTATGCTTTGATCATAAAATAAGGAAGGGTAATCTTTTTGCTCTAAAGAAACTAAGGATTAACCAATCTTTACAATGTGAGGGTTATCATGAGTACCCAAGTTCACATCGATTGTGGATTCATTCAACATGGTTTTATTCTTAAAAGGAAGGGATTTGTGGATAGAATAATCCCTTGCACCAAGATAAGTTATAATGGAATCATTATCTTGACATTAGATGGTGTGGATGGTAGCAAAATCATTTTCTACCATTTTAGGATGAAATCATAGGAAAGGTTTTAGTTCAGCCATCCTTTTGATAGGTCAGGGGGCCCAAACTAATGGTAATAACTAAAAAAAAGGTTAGAAGGGATGGTTTCAAAATCCATAGACTTTGAAAGAGGTGGGCTTGGTGAAGACAAAACATATTCATCAATGGTGGCAATGGGATTAGGTGAATTGGTAGGTTCTTCTGATGGGATAAACCCAAGGCTAAATAACTCATGAGGTTTCTGGATTTTGATCAAAGGTAACTTGTGGGGTCTATGTTCATAAAAATAGAGGTTGAATCCCTTTTTGGCATGCCTATGAAGGTGTAGTTTGGAAAATTATAATTTGTCCAAATAGGAGAAATTAGAGGTGAATGGTCAGGTATAAGAGGTGGTGGATGAAGCGAGAAGTGGATGATTAAGTCCCCCCATAAATGAAATTGGTTTGGTTATTAGGAATCCTAAAAGGAATGATTAATCAAATATTGAAACCATAACCTACATTATGCTCAAGGTTCCTATACTCTTAAGGAGTAGGGAAGGTATTCAAGGTCAAAATATGATAATCTCTTAGTGAGAGACATTAGAACATGGGTTATAAGAAGTCCTCTATGGGGATCTGAGAAGAAGGGATAGATGAGTTAGTTCAATCCTCATTAATGGTAGGGGTGGAGTTGTTGTTGGTTGGTAGTGAGGTGGATGATGAGTAAGAAGAATGTCCTTAGGTTGATATGACATGTTTCAAGATGTAAAAGGACTAGGGTTAGCTTTTATAGTGATGACATGACCCTCATATTCAAACTTGACTCATTGATATAAGGTAGATGGGACACAACTCAAGAAATGTTTCCAAGGGCATATAAGTAAGATTTTATATTAGAACTTACCTTATATGATGTAGAAGAGCTCTAGAAGTGTGAGAGGTCCCAAGTGGATGTGGAGGATGACTATTCCCAAGGTTGTGGCCATAGTATCATTAAAGGAATGGAGGACCACTATGGTTTTTGACATGATATTCTTTGGCATCTGAAGTTGGTCATAAGCACGAGAGGAGATAATATTAATTCTAGCTCCCCCATCAATCATCACCTTTATGATGTGGGTTTGATTGATGTATGTAGTGATGAAGAGGGGATGCTTAGGATCTTTAGGATGAATAAAAGGTATTTACAAATCCTTAAATGTGACAAGGGTGGAAAGTTGAAGAGATTCAACAAAGGTAGTAAGAGGTTGAGGGTATTCAGGTTTAACTTATCTATATTTCAAGGACTCTATTAGTGCTTGGAAGTAATGGGGTAAGGTGTCGATTAGTTTGTATAGACTCATCTGCACTAGTGTCTAGTAAGATGTTTTAGAACTACTCATTGGATAAATTCAAAAGTCTTGGAGGGAGAGACATCTAAAATAGATACTTTAGGTTTTATAAAAGGTGAAGGTGGAGGTGCTTGGGTCCGGTTGGAATGTTGAGGGATGGAAGGACATGTCCATAAAATGGACACTTTGGCCTTTCCATTATCCTTTTTATAGGCCCAAGATTGAGTGACCATATGGATAGTGTGGATAAAGGGAAGAGTTGGCCTAGAAGGATGCTTTAATTCCTCCTCATTCTTGGATGAGAGTGCAAGAGTGGGTAAGTGTTGGATAGGATAGTTTGGTGGTTAGGTATATAATGGGATCAAGAGAGCTTCATCTAATAATATATCATCCTCATCCCATAACTTATGGATAAGTTCTTGGAGAGATTTGTAGTTCTCTATGTTGTGTCTAGGTGTCTTATGGTATGTGTAGATTAAAATCTCATCAAACCAAGGTGGTTTAGGACATGAAGGGTCAAAGGGTTTAATAAGTGGTAGGATTAAGGAAGAGGTTTGTAAAAAACTTAATAAAATGGTCAAATAATATTTGAGCAAAGGTATTTAGGGTGATGGGATTTTGGTTTTAGGGGTAAAATCCTTATTAGAAGTAGGCTTCACCAAAAATGTTATGGGTGGTAGGATGGTTTTGGTATGTGGGTTTGATTGGGATTGTTTGGTGTTGGATAGATCTAAGGTGGAAGGTTGAAAGGTGAAATATTTGGAGGTGGATTATTGGGATGATGAAGGTTTGGAGATAGGTGGGAAGGTATAGGTAGATATTTTGGTTAAAAATGATGGGGAGTTTGATGATTTGGAAGGGGTAGGTAAAGGTAGAATAAAATGAGGAAGTATAGTTTGGGTAGCTTTGGGAGGGTTTGCCTTCTTGATAGAAGGATGAGATCTTAGGATGGAAAAAGGATGGGGTCTCAAGATGGAAGGTAAGAGGGAAGGAGGTGGTATGGTTTTGGTTCTATGTGAGATTTTGGGTGGCTCCATCTTCTTGGTTGGTTTGGTTAATGTTTACTTTAATAGAGTAGATAGGGTTAAGTCCAACTTTAAACATGGATGAATGAGGCTAGGAGTAGGAAGTACCCCTAGGTTCTTGATAAGTAAGATTAAAGAGGTGTAAGATGACTTGATAATTTTGGGTGGAGATGGTTTGGATGGTTCTTGCATAGTTTTAGAGGGAAATGTGTTTGATGAAGAGATTGAGGTGATGATAGATTTAAGGGTGGATGAAAGTGAGGTCAAAGGTTCATGCTTATTTTGATAGGGAAGCCCAATATGGTTCCAAAAGGTGGCTCAATCTAAATTAGATTGAGAAGAGAATTATAGGTTTTGAACCAGTCTAGAGAAGGGTTTGTAAATTGGTTTGGTTCCTTCGGCATTAGATTCAAAATTAGGCCCATAGGTTGAGGTAAGAGAATGGTTTCTTCAAGCCTTATCTTTGATGAGAGGTTTCAAGATTTGAAAAGATGTTTCCTTCATGGAAAGAGTGGATAAGGTGATCTCTCTTTGTGAAATTTTTTTCAAAGAGAGAGTGGGTAACTCCATATTTGAGGAAAGTGTGATGGCAATGGTTTCCCCCTTTGGTATTTCTATCAAAGGAGAGGTGCATAAGTCTATTATCTCATCAAGTAAAGGGAAGGAGGTGATTGATTCCTTTATTTGGGTATCCAAAGGAATGGATAGTGATTTCACCACTTCAATAAATGGAGTGGAGAAAGAGATAGTCAAGGTAGTGGTCTCCTCAATGATAGGTTCATTGATAATTACATTGATCATATGGACTTCATGAGCGTGAGATGATTTTGGTTTATTGTCATCATTATTGGTAGAAGGAGAATGATTGGGGAATTTTTTTTGAAAGATGTTGAGTGAATAATTCAGGGTGCATTAGGATTGTCTAATGTGAGTTTTCATTTATAAATCAAGTTTTGGACAATGGTTTTGAAGGTATTCACCTACTAACTTCATGTCCAATGACATGGTGGAAAGCACATAGAGCATTCTCATTCTACCAATCGAGCACAGGGTGAGAAGCATAAAATTGTTAGGGATGTTTGATGGGGGGAAGTTTTATGACATTATATTTGAGAAACTTGTCCAAAATTAAAGCATATGACTCCCTTATTAGATTGTATTATTTTGTGGTAACCCAATTTTGATTTTGAGTTTGTTGATTGGAGGAGTTCAAGGAGTTAGTTTGGCTGGGTTGGTTGAGATTCAAAGGTGGAGTGGTTTTAAGGATAATCATGTTTAGAGTTGCTTTTGGTTTGATATTAGGGTAGTTATATTGGTTGGTGGCTTTGGATAAGGAAGGGTTGTTATATTTGAAGCTAGAGTTTTTATTTCTTAGTTTCAAATTCCCCTCATCAATGGATTTGATTTCTAGTTTGTGTGCCATGGTTGTTTCTCTAGATTTTCACTAATTACATTCAAATGAGAAAGAAACTAAGGTTAAGAGGTTATGGGCTTGATGTTACTCAGATTTAGTGCACACCGTATCCAAGCCTTATGGGGTATCCTCTTTGGCTATGGAGGAAGCACCTATAGTAAGATTGAAACTTAAACAAGAAAGATGTTAGAAGAGGCTATGGTGGACTACCAAGCTATGCGCTCAGTCTCGGAAGCGTGAAGCTCTTTAAGGGATGACAGTCCACTATTTAAAGATAAAAGTATTATAAAGGAAGAAATGATAAATGACTAAAGAAATAGAAAATTAGATGGTGTGTACCTATTCTTTGTAGTCTGTGTATCTCAAAATACTACAAAAGGCTGGCTAAAGGTTTTGTCTGGTCTAGATGGGTTGTTTGGATGGCTTTCTAGTTTGCTAGTTCAGAACACAGTCATCGACGTTAGTGGGTCTGCTGAGGTCAGTCAGGTAAATGGTGCTGATGTCAATTGGGTTGTTGATGTTAGTTTGGCTAAAGGTGTTGACATTAGTCAGTCTATCGATGTTAGTTTGAGTTGTAGATGTTGACGTCGATTGGTCTGTCGATGTCGGTTGGGGTCATCAGCCTTGGTTGGATTTTAGAGTATTTTTGGGATAGACAGAGGGGTTTTTGGAAGTTTAGAGGTTGGTGTAGGGTTGTGAGAAGGTGAATGAGGTTTGAGGAAGGCTATAGGTAGAGGATTGGTGTGAAAAGTGGGTGAGAACAAGGGAAAGGCCCTTCAGCCCCTCCACAAAAGAAGTTGGGCCTCTCGACAGTATTTAGAAATATCAATGAAAACTAATTGAAAATATATTCTAAAACACTGAAATGAAAACCATATTACTTAGCTGTATAAGGTGAAGAACCAGAGGTGTCAAAATAGTGATTCCCATTATGGCTAATGTGATCAGTGTTGTGAGCCAATGAAGTGAACATGGATTGCTTTAATTTAGTAGCTTGAGGTCCTCATACAATCTTTCAATCCAGTCTCTTGAATGATTTTTGTAAAGCTTCAGTAGCCAAGAGAATAATAGTCGAGTTTTGGTACTTGAAATCTCAGAGTGTGCATGCCAACGTGCAAAAAGGTGGCTTAGCTCAATGTTAGAGCTTTGCTTATGTAACCAATGTCAGTGATCCCACTGGCATCAGTGTATAACTACTGACATCAGCCATGGGTTGACCGACATCAGTGGAGAGAAAATAGGTAAAAGGGCTATTTTTAGCTCTTTGCCCATTTCTCCACCTGCCAAGTGCCTTTTCCATTGGAGAACAGTCAAAACAAGGGGTTATGAGGCATAGGAGTTGGTTAGGGAGTTAATATGGGGTGATAATAGGTCATGGGTAGTTAGGGTTTGGAGGACCTAGTCTTAGGCTGACTCATAGGCTAAGAAATGGACTTAGGGTGAGGTGTCTAGGTGAGGTGTCCAAGGTGAGGTAATTAATTTAAAATAAGTAGTTTTTAAATTAATAAGGTGTGCAAGTGTGGGTTAGGAGTGTTAACATTTAGAAGGGGACCAAAGGGGGATTGACATGATATTGGTGTCTACATTTACCCCTTTTTGTCTTGTGGTTTGTTTTGACGAACTGCAAGACAAAAATAGATGTAGGTTGCCCTAGGTATGGGATGAGGTATTCCCCCTTAAAGCAGGAATCAAGAGAAGGTAATTTAAAATCAGGTGCTGATTTGATAGGCAGTGGATGGGTAGGGTGAGGTTGGAGTGTGAATGCTACAATAGTTGAGATTGTGCATATACCACTTCACTTGATAGGTAGGTCAAATTATCATAGGAAAGGTTAAGGACTAAAATCAAATTAACTAGTCCCCAACTTATTAGTGGTAGCTGATTGGGTTAGATCGATCAAAGCTATAGCTCCAATGGGCATCATGTTCCATGTATCTAGGCTAGGAAGTGCTCTTAGAAAACATGAAAATGTCACAGATATTGGGGATCAACTTGGTCATGATCTGATAATAAGTGTGAGGGGCACGTATAATTCACTAAGTATTCATGAGGTAGCATATGCAATCAAAACAACCAAGGCAAAGTTGTCTCAAAAGTGGTCATGGTCTGAGGAAATAGTCATGATATCTAAAGTCATTTGTTGAGTTGAGCTTAGATATAAGTGATTTTGAGTGTTGTTTATTATGGTTAGGGAGATGTATGTGATCTCCAATGTGCCCCATGAGAAGTCTAAGGTGACTTCTATAGTGTTAGGGCTGGTTGTTTGGTCATGATTTTGAGTAGTTTTAGAGAAAACCTATGTTTTTAGGTCATCTATGTTGGTTAGGCCACTGATGTCGATAAGTAGTCAAAAGGATTTTGTGGTACATCAGCTAATGTTGGTGGCCTAGGGCACAATTTTGCCAACATTAGAGGCCTAACAAACTTGAAAAAAATGGATTGGTGGCCCAGCAAAAGTCATTTGTGACTTTTGAAATGTTGAAAAAGAGAGCTCTAAGTTTTTGAGTGATGGAGACCTCCTATTGTCTGTGTCAGCAGTGTTAGGTGTCATGGTGTGAGTGGTGAGGAGAGTTGGAATGTTTGTGAGTTTTTAGGAGTGTTATGGGCCACTGGTGATTAGATTGAGGAGTTGAGGTAGATGGAGATGGCAGAGGTTGGAGGAGGCCCTACAAGAGGACCACCACCACTAGCACCTATTATACTACCTTGACGGTGATGATGAGATGAGGTAGGGTGTGTTAATTTGAATTTTTGATTGGTTGTGAATTTGATGTTATTTTTGTAATTTTTTGAGTTTTTAGTGATAGATCAAGGGGGAGGTGTATTATAAGGGTTAGTAGGTTAGGTAGGGTACTTTAGGTAGCTTTAGGAGTGTTTTAGGGGGTTTTTAGGGGTGAAGTGGGGAAGCCCTAAATTTTAGGGCTCACCCCATTCGGCCCTAGGGCCAAACCAGTCACCGATGTTGGTAGTGCCACTGATGTTAGCCGACAAAGTGACTGATGTCGATCAATATGACCAACATCAGTTGATTTTAACCACTGATGTCAACAAGTTAGATGCCAATGTCGGTTAGGTTAGATCCATCGTCAGCACCCGAACTGATGTCAGTTGCCTATTGAAGGTTGTTTAGGCCTTAAAAAGGTTGAAAATGATAATTTAGAGGGCCGAAGTCATGCCAATGCACTCCTAGGTGTGGTGATGGGCATATAGGTTTGTTTGATGGGAAAGTGTAAGTTAGTTGTAGCAGTTACGTGGTGATTTAGCCAAGCTAACCCTAGAAGACCCCATGTCAACTAAGTGCTACCTACATAGCCCATGTGAGGGGCCTCAAGCTGATGTAGTTCTCCTAAAAAGAGAAAGCGAAAGGTAGTTATGGATTGGGTTTGACTAGGTTAGGTCATGGTTAAAGGTTAGATGGCTAAAAAGACTAAAAATGAGGTAGTTTAGGATAGGCAATGAGCCTAGAGTTTAGGGTAGGTAGTGAGCCTAGGGTTTAGATAGTTGGTCCATTAGGTAGATGAATGAACGAATGGCTGAGATAACCTCAAAAGACCCCATGTCAACTAAGTGCTGCCTACATAGCCCCTATTTTAAGGGCCTCAGGCTAATGTAGTTCTCCTAAAAGGGGAGAAGAGTCAAAGAGGTTGTTAGTTGTTTGCATAATGTTTGCTAATGTTGTTACATGTGTGTTGGTTGGATGAAAGCTAGGTAGACATTGACGCTGTGAGATCATCTCCCTAGATTGATGATGTGGATGTGTCAAGACATCACAAGGTATGAGTGGGCACATATGGCTATTATAGGGCTCAGTGGGTTATAGCAATATTGTCGAGTTATCGGGGATGTCAATTTGATGGTGGCATTGATCAAGCGGTGGGATCATACCACCAACACCTTTCACCTACCAACTAGAGAGTTGACTGTTATAGTGGAGGACATGTACCAAAATTTGCAATTATTGATACATGGGGTAGAGTTATATGTATGCTCGAGAGAGGAGCATGACATTCATATGGTTACATTATTTGGGGAGCATGCTATTGAGGTGACCTATCATTCGGTGAGTTTTGCCTATGAGCCTATTTATGCTACTGATGATGATGAACATTGACTAGCCATCCTAATGATGATCAATATCACTGTGTACACCCTTCCTAATGTAAATGGAGGGAGATTCCTAATCTCAATGACTAGGGTTTTGGCAAACATGTTAGGGGAGCAGACATTTTTTGCATGGGCTCCAATATTTTTAGCTCAGTTATACAAGGAGCTATGGGGGATCATCTCGATACAACTTATGTGTGGGCCACCTCCTACACTATTAGGCTTACGAGCATATCATGATTACACAACCTCTTGGCCTCCCAATAGTGATCTAGGTTGGCTTCAGAGTTGGTTTTAGGTCGTGGCAAGAGGTCATGGCACAGACACGTGTGGATGCCATCATTTGAGATATTGAGTATTAAGGGGGGTATTAAATGCCCTGATCCTAGTGGATATCATTTAGAGGCTTTACTTGTTATATCTAGCATTTAGAGGTTAGGTAGAGCAACTAGTGGGGGTTCAGAGCCTGTAATGGGTGAGGAGCAGGTGAGCTGGTGAGCTCGAGAGAGTTCTTGCTGAGAGAGTGTGGTGCTAGTATGGGCTATTACAAGATGTGCCACCTACTCTCCCATAGTATAGAAATGATGATATTGAGGCACCCCTCCCACTGCCAAAGGAGATAGAGTGGCCAAATTTTGAGGAGATACCTAAAGATTTAGGTGTGGTAGATCTGGAGTATACGATGACCTACTTGGCTTGGTGGGTAGGTCACTATACTATGATTCAAAGGGGGCCACCTCCCGATCTGCAGGCAGTCAATAGAGAGAGGGATGCTGCCATTCAAGTGAGAGATGTAGCATGAGCATAGGTGGTAGTGCTTCAGGGATAGGTGACAATTTTGGTAGTGCAGGTGGTTGCCCTGACAAGGTAGGTTACTACATTTCAAGGGTAGGTGGTTACAACCCAGGCACAGGTATTGGTAGGATAGGGTTTTGGAGGGTAGGGCCCTATTTAACTGCCACCATAGTAGCTAGTGTAGTAGTTAGCTTAGCCACCACTAGAGTAGCCATCGATTCAACAACCACCTCAGTAGGTAGTGGAGCAGCCACCTCAGCCATAAGCATAGAGTTCTCTATAGGGCATGGCATTGAGATTGATGGGTCCACCGCAAACTATACTTGTATCTAGGTACAATACTGTGTTGGATGAGATCTTGTATTATGAGGGTGTCATTAGGAAATTTCCATAGATTTAGTGATATTCTGAGATGCTAGCTCAGCAGAGATCTGTGTCATGTGCCACTACCTCTAGTTCTTGGAGATGGCAACGGTCAGAGGGTGGAGACAATTTGGTGTCTTCATGACTACCACCACCACCATAGACTTGAGGTGTTTATAGTTGTTGAGGTGTATATATATACTAGCTTGCATACCGTTGATGTGAGATGTACATACATTTTGAGAGAGACATATATATATATATATATATATATATTGTACTATTTCAAATATTTTTGATGTATACCTTCATTTGATAGTTATATATATATGAGATGTTTGAGATATTGACATGTTATGGATGTGACTTTATGTTAGTTGTTTTAGTTATGTTATTGTTTTTAGAATTTCCCATATGTTTAATGGTACATGCTTGAAATGATGAGTGTATGATGATGTTATAGCCTTTTCCATATTGTGTGATGGTGTATGCTGTAACATAGGTTATGTGGTTTTTCATTCTTAGAAATTTTCCATATGGGTGATGGTGTATGTTAAAAATGAAATGAGTTTATTTATGCTTCAGTAGGTTTCCATATTGGTGATGGTATATGCTTGACATAAATTGTGTTTGGTTGATAATTTCCATGTGTACTGTTTTCCATAGAAACTAATGTGAATGGGTTATGATAATTTATATAACACAAATTGGTATTTGCATTAAATAAATCATGATGTTATGTTAGTGGTTAGAAAATGTTTTGCTTATGTTTTATCAGAAACATGTGATGTTGTTTATGATAAAATTGAGTTGAATGTTAGGTTCATAACTTTATAGTGAAAATTATGAGATGACAATATGCGAGCATATAATTTTAAGAAACTGCGTCCTAAAAGATAAATTAGCATGTGACGAAGGTGTGTAAGAAGTGAAAGGCGCATTGCTCTTTCATTGACAAGGACCATAATGATATCATAGATAAGGTTTTTACAAATAAAAGCCCTGTTCATGTATTACATCATTGACCATTGGTTTTTGTTAGAGAAGTACCCTAATCACTTGATGTTAAGTGAGCTCAAAATCCCTTGGGTATTTTGGGGTAATAGGTGTGATTATGTGATATGTGAGGATAGCGTAACCATTTTTACTAGGGTTAAATTTGCCCCTTTTATAGGTGACCCTGAGAACAACTATAGGCAAGTCTATGACTTAATAGTTTGTTAGTCAGTTTTTTTTGGGGGAGACTGATCAATGCAAGAAGTCTACTTGGGGTTGTTGTTTTTGTTTTGTGGTCATGTGAAGTTGATCGATGTGGGGAGCTTCTGAGAGGGTGCTATTTTTGTAGCAAAATTTGGGCATAGCCATTCTTTGAAGGAGTGGTCTATGTTTTTCTTTATATGTTTTGATTTCTTTGAATAGCTGACCTTCAAGGGAGCAGTCTATTAGTTACAACAATAATGTAGCTGTCCTTCAAGGGAGCAGTCTAAATTTATAGTTTATGACCTTTTAATATTTTGTTAAGCATCCCAATTTTATGTTTTTTTTTGTTAACTAAACTTTTAGTCATGGAATAGACTATAGAGGTTTAGTGGTTTCCATTTTATTAGGACAAAGCATCAATGCTTAAAAAAAGGGTTAACTAATTTTTTTAGGGAAAAAGGGTTGAAAGGAATAATAATGAGGATGATGGGGGTTATTCAAAGGATGAGCTCAAGTTAAACATCAAGTGAATGATTACTTGGTTAACAGTAAAATGGTTGCAGATGCAAGGCATTAAGGGGCTCAGGTTCTAGCTGTCCTTCGAGAGAAGATAGATGATAAGTGCCTAATCCATACTTGTGCATTATTATATAAGGTCTAAGCCAATTAGGAGCAAACTTGCCTCATTTTATTCTTTCCATATTGGTCATGTGTTGGTTTTACTTAAGGATGAGATCTCTGATTTTGAAATCTCACTCTTTCAAATTTTTGTTGTAGGTACACTTGATGCGATCTTGGTAGATATGAAGATGATTAAGAGCGGCAAGATGATGTTCATCGAGTAACTCGAGTTGTGTTAATCAATCTTGATGAAAGTCATCATTAGAGAGCATGTCATGTAAGGAGATGTAAAGAGAAGGTATTTGTACTTTAAGAGGCAAGATAGCCTCAGTTCCATACACTAAGGAGAAAGGTGTAGCACCTGAAGGGGTTCAGGTGCTAGTGCGGTAGACCAATAAAGTGAAGGGAATGTGAGTGTGCCAATCCCTTCTAATGTCATTGACCACCTTCATTAGAATTTTAGTTAGGATTTTGGTAGAAGCTTTTGCCTATCCATTTGCTTGTGGATAGTAAGGTGAGGAAAAGCTGAGTTTGATGCCAAAAGCATCGCAAAGCTTATGGATGGTTTTGTTTTTGAAATATTTGCCATTATCGGTGATTAGCTTGTGAGGTAAACCAAAATGACAGATGATGTGGTGGTTAATGAAGTCAATAATTTTTTCAGCTTTAGTGGAGATGAGGGAAATAACTTCCACCCATTTAGTGAAATATTCAGTCGCTATGATAATAGACTGATGTTGGAGAGATGAATGAGGGTTAATCTCACAAATTAGATCTAAGCCCCATTGTGAAAAGGGCCAAAAATCCTTAGCAACTTGTAAAGTGTGGCTAGGGATGTGAAGTAGGTTATCATGTTGCTGGCATTTGATACAACATCGAACATAGTCACTGTAGTCTTGGTCGAGAGTGGGACAATAATAGCCCAGGCAGAGGACGCACTTTGCAACTGAGTTACCACTAAAATGTCCTCCATAAATCCCATCATGGACTTGTTTGATGGCATGAGATGTCACAGTGGTGGTTAGGCATCAGAGAAGGAGGCTGTCGAAACCTCATTTGTAGAGAAGACCCCCTAGCATGGTGTATTGAGCAGTACTCTTGATAAAAGCTCACTGTCCATTACTAGAGAGGTCAAGAGGAATGATAGAATAAGTAAAGTAGTCAACAAGTTGTTTATACCAAACATCATGTGGACTAGAGTCGATATTGCCAACAAAGTTGATGTCAGTTGAGATATATGAGGGCAATGCCAAATGGTGTACTGTGACATAGATTCTTGAGGAAGTAGATGAAGATGGGATGTGTGAGGTGAGAGAGGCCATTGTGTCAGAAAACTTATTCATAGAGTGAGGAATAGTTTGCAAGAGATAATGGTCGAAAGACCATAACAATGTGTCAACACGGTGTTTATATCATTGCAAAACTTTGTTTTTACAAAGATATGAATTGTTAATCTAATTAATGACTAGTTGCGAGTCGCCAAAGATATTGATTGTCTTAATGCTCAAGAAAATGGTAGTTTAAAGCCCTAAAACTAAGGCTTCATACTTAGCCATGTTATTATTGCATTCAAAGTCGAGTTTGAAGGATAGAGGCATGGGCTTGCCCTCATGAGGGATGAGAATGACCCCCACACCCCCACCAAGTTAAAATTTAGATCCATCAAAAAACATTATCATTTGATAAGGGATGTCATCGGTGGATAGCATGGTGATAGACTCATCAAGAAATTCATAGTTAGAGGGTTGGTTATCATGTAAAGGGGCATCTGCTAGTTGGTCAGTGTTCATTTGCCCCTTTATAGACTTTTGTTGAATGAATTCTAGATCAAACTCAATGGGAAGCATGAGCCAACATGCTATATGTTGGTTTTGGTATGGCTTGGAATGCATGTATTTGAGAGGGTCAGTGTGGGTGATGACATAAGTCTTGTGGTTGAGGAGATAGTGGCAGATTTTGGAGGCAGCAAAGACTAATGCCAAGCAAAGTTTTTTGGTATGAGTATACCAAGTTTCATAGTCAATGAGCATTTGGATTATATAATAAACTACCTACTCATGATGTTGTTTGTCTTGATGCATGATCATGGAACCTAAGGAATGATCTGTTGCTGAAATGTAAAGATAGAAGGGTTGGTCATCTTTAGGTGGAATAACGACTAGTGGAGAGACAAGATAGCATTTAAGAGCCTCAAAAGCCTCTTGGAAATCCTTATTCCAATTAAAAGAGACATCCTTCTTGAGGAGGTGATAGAAGGGTTGGCATTGGTCTGATAGCTGTGAGATGAAGTGACAAATAGATTAAAGCTTCCCTTACAGGCTGTAAAGTTATTTTACGTTAATTGGTGGGGGCATCTCGAGTATGGCTCAAATCTTAGCTAAATCTACCTCAATGCCACAGAGAGAAATGATGAAACACAAAAGCTTCCCTAAAAGAACCCCAAAGATGCATTTCTTGGGGTTGAGTCGAATGTTATATTGTAGTAGGCGAGTGAATATTATTTTGAGAATGGTTAGGTGGTTATGGTAAAGTTTGGATTTCCCCAGTAGGTCATCCACATAATCCTCCATGATTTTATCGATGAGATCATGAAAGATATAAGTCATGGTGCATTGGTATGTAGCGCCTACATTTTTGAGGTCAAAAGGCATGAACCTATAGCAGAATGTCCCCCATGGGGTGATGAAGGTAGTTTTATGTTGATCTTCTGGGGCAATCAAGATTTGGTTATATCCTGAAAATCCATCCATGAGGGATAGCATCTCATGACGAGCTGTAAGATCAATAAGTTGGTCGATGCTTGGCAAAGGAAAGTCATCCTTTAGGCAAGCTAGCTTGAGGTCATGATAGTCATTACAAATTTAAATTCCCCCTACTGCTTTTATGATAGGGACAATGTTTGACACCCATTGCGGATAATCAATGGGTTGGATAAATGAGATGGAGAGAAGATGTTGAAGATCCTCTTTGACAAGGAGTGTGACATGAGGATGCATCCTGCAAAGCTTTTACTTGATAGGATTAGCTTCACAATTCGTGATGATGTTATGGATGACAATGTCAGGGTCAATACTGGGCATATTGCTATAAGACCAAGTAAAGGCTTTGTTATGATCTGTAAGGAATGTGGTATAGTTGATTTGTTCCTAGGCATCTAAAGATTGACCAATCTTTAAAATGTGAAGAACATCAGAAGATTGGAGATTAATGTCAATAGTTGATTCATTTAACATAACTTGTGTTTTTAAATGAAGTGATCATTATATGAAGCAGTCATCTGCACCCATGTAGGTGAGTATAGCATCATCATCTAGGCATTGGATAGTGTTGATGCTAGAAGATTCATCGTCTATCATGTCTAGATAAATGAGAGGAAGAGACCTTGATGCCTCACCTAGTTGATAGGTCAGGGGTTCCAAGTGAATGGCATTTATGAAAAAAAACTAGGAGGGATGGAGACCACCAACTCTATAGGTGAGGGTGGGGGAATAGGCGAGGTTGGAGGAGAATGCTCTATGACAGTTTCATGGTGAGGGATCTTAGAGGGTTTTGTAGGTTCTTCGAAACCCATGCCATCTCGTTTCTTGGCATTTTTGATTGCCTCATCATTTAGAGGCTCAATGGGCTTGTGGGGACCTTGTTAATAATTCCCAAAGCCAAAACCCTTCCATGCACACCTATGAAGATAGGTGTGAGCAAAGCTAGGTTTGCCAAGAAAGGAGAAATTACAAGTAAATAGTTGGGGTGATGAGAGAGGATTTCGAACAGTAGGAGCTTGATCTAGCCCTCCATAGGTGAGATTAGTTTGGAGATCGATAGGACCATATGGGATGACCATTCTAATATGATGGCCATAGTTAGGGTGGTGATGAAGTTTTCCATATTTATATGGAGTTTGGAACATGTCACGGGTAAGCAAACTATACTCCCCAAGTGAAAGGCACTAGAAGGGACTCTTTCATAGGATCTTTCGTGGTCACTTGAGGAGTAGGCGTAGGTGTGATCGGTGTCTACGAGCTTGTCGAGGCTTTCGTGGGTGGAGGTGGTGTTTGGGTGGATGTTTTCAAAGGGATGAGAACATAATTAGGTCCGTAGGTCATGTTTCATGTTTTAAATGGGGAAGGGTCAGTAGGAATGAAATCAACCTGCCCTTCATGTTCAAACTTGACACAATGATGCAACATGGAAGGGACATAGGTCATGGAAAATATCCAAGGTCATCCCAATGGCATGTTATATTAGAACTCCCCCTCGATGATATAGAAGATTTCTATAATTGTATGTGGGCCAACATGAACATGCAAGACCATAGTGCTAATGGTAGTGGCAGTGGCATCGTTGAAAGAATGAAGAATTGCGTTAGTTTTTGACATGAAGTTCTTTGGAAGGGCTAGTTGATCATATGCATGGGTAGAAATGATGTTGATGCTATCACCTCCATTAATCATAACCCACTTAACATGAGTTAGATCAATGTAAGCTGTGATAAAGAGGGAAAGATCTTGATCTTCCAGGTTGTAGGCAGGAATCTCAGAATCACTGAAGGTGATGGAGGCAATGGTGGGTAATGATTTGACTAAAGTAGCCAGTGGTTGGGGGTCTTCAGGTTGGACCTCCACTACCTGTAAAGCTTTGATCAAGGCTTGGTGATGTTGCAAAGAGATTTGTATTAGGTCATAAAAAGGCATCTTCACAAGGGTTTGGTGAAGTTGTTTCACCATGGAGTCGTGAATTGCCCCCAAAGATGTTGGTTGAGATGTGCCCAAGATAGAAATCTTGGGCTTTAGTGGTGGAGAAGGATTGGAAAATGGATATGTCCAAGGGGTAAAAACCTACTCTTTTCCTTTATCCTTTAGGTTTTGGGACCTGGTGGCCACATTAATAGTGTTGATTTCAAATAAAAGGGGAGAAGGTGGTAGAGGGACCATAATCTCACGTTGGGATCTTGATTCAAGTGAGGAGGTTTGGGAGGCATGGGATGGTGTCAATAGTTTGTAAAAAAGGTGGTCAAGAGAATCCTCAATGAGAAGGGTGTCCTTTTCTAGGTGTTGGTGAATGACAACCTTAAGAGCATAACAACTCTTAGTATCATGCCCAGGTGTGTGATGATATAAGCAGATTTGAGTGTCATCAAACCAAGATGGTTTTGATCCAAGAGGTCAGTATGGATTAATGGACTAAAGAACAATGTTAGAAGACTACAAAAATAAACATAACAATGAAGCATAGGAACCCACTAATGGGTCTGCGCTCGTTGTTATAGTAGGGGTTGACAACTTCTATTTAGGAGTTATAGGGGGTGTTTTTCGTACCACCCTTTTGGTTGGTGGTGTGGCCACACATGTAGATGGAACTTTGTTGATGAGAGGTGTCAAATTTTTTAGAGGAAATATGTATCTGATGGGTAGAGGGAGTAATGGAGGTAGTTTGTCTTTGTGAGGTGTTGGAATAAGGAGCACTCCTGTTAAAGTGGAAGGATGTGGAACCAAGATAGAGGGAAATGGTGAAGGTGGGGGAGGAGTAGAACAACGTGGTTTATCATCTTTCTTTAGTATGGTGTGAGGACCACTACTATGTGGAGTGAGGTTCAAATATAACTTTACTTGTGGGTGAGTTAGGTTTGATACAGGGTGAACAGCGAGAGACCTAATCTATTTTAGAATGGTGGATGCCTGTGAGGGTTTGGATTTAGACGTGAAAGGCTGAGCTTCTGATGATTTAGAAGTTGAAACTTGATCCTCATCAGAGACTTTGGGGTAAATCATCATGAAAGGGTTGGCATTATAAGGTAAAGTGAGATGTGTAGGATAAGGAGCCCTAAGTCACTCCCATAATGCCTCATACTCTAGGTTCCTAGAATGGAGGAATCCTAAGTTTTCTACCAATTGAGAGAAGGGTTTAGATGACATCATGCAAGGCCTTACAGTCAGTCCTTCAGAGGATTTGGGTGATTCTGAGAGCAGAAACATGTTGGATGCAGTGATCTCAGGCCAAAGGCAAGAGAGAACCATCACCGGATCTTCCTCAGCTGAAGTGGGTGAGGTGGCAAGTTCTTCTCTCTATGGAGAAGGGATTGGAGAATTTGGCTCTTCAAGTGGATAGAGCACAAGGATGATCATGCCTTCCACATGTGGTCTAGGAGTGTGGAAATTATGATCCTCCATTGGTAATAAGAAGGATAAGGGTAGGGCCACTGGTGTTGGTACCATCAAAGCATCCTCCAATATGGGAGAGGTTAAAGTAGACTCTCCTATGTGTGAAAGGGGAGTGGATGGAGGACTATCCTCCATTGGTGGAGAAAAAATAGGAGAGGAAGGCTCCTCTAATTGGTAAAGTAGAGGGATGATGGCCCCTTCTACATGAGGGTGTGGGGTATGAATGGTAAGTTTTTCCAATGGTAGAAGAAGAGGGAAGGTGGGGGCAAGAGGAATAGGTAATATGGGATCCTCATGAGGTAGAAGAATGGGTAGAGGAGGTGCTTGATGTCATGGGGGTGATACAGGTGAAATGGGTTCATTCACATGAGGAAGAGGGTGAGGTAAAGGGAGCTCTTCATTGTGTGGGGGTGTTATGGGTAAAATAGGATCTTCTACCTGTGGTGGAGAAATGGGTTGACCAACCTCTTTAGATTGTGGCAGAGGTTGGATAGGAATGAAAGGAAAGACTATGTTGATAGTGTGTATGTTGCATTCTTGAGGGTCATCGACCATGGTCTAAACATTGTTCTGACTTAGGAGATGGTTAGGAAATGGTTGCCTAAAGACATCCATGTTTTGGTTGGCTGGCACATTAGGGTTATCTAAAATAAGGTCCCCTTTGTCTAACATGTCTTGAACAATGTTTTTTAGGGTTTTACAATTATCCATGTCATGACCCTTGACACGATGATAGTTACAAAAGTTAGTTTCCTTATAACATGTAGTGATGGCTCATGAGGGGTCAAATTGGATAGGTGGTCAGATTTGAGGGAGGTTGAGGACTCCCTGGTTCACTAATTTATCTAATATAGAAGCATATGATTCTCCTATTAGAGTGTATCACCACTATTTATACCATTGTTGGAATTGTCTAGTGATGTTTTGTGAAGTGGAGGGCTTAGATTGGTTGCTTGTGGTAAAAGATGGTGACCTAAAGAACACAACATTCACCGATCCCTTGGACTTGGGGTGGGAAGAAGAAGGTTTAGAAGAAGAAGGGTCATTGGGTTTTGCATTGGTATTTTTGTTATGCAATTTGACCCTGTCTTCTTCGATTGCACAGAGTTCAAGATTTTGAGCCATAGTGAAAGCTTCATCAAATGTGCAAAAATTTTGAACCCATAGAGTGGACGAGATGTGCTTAGCACATGCTCTTGAAAAGAGCTCAATGAGCTTAGGTTGAGGTAGTGAGAAGGAGAGCTAGTTGATCAAACTTCTCCAATGGGCGACAAAGTCTACTATTGACTCATCCTCAAATTGTCTAATGGAATAAAGGTCTGTGATGGAGACCTTCTTTGTAATATTGATTGAGAAATGATTGAGGAATAGCTGAGTGAGTTGAATGAAGGTGAAGAGAGAATGACTGGTAATGGAGCTATACCAGTCAAGGGCAGTGCCAAAAAGTGATATAGGGAATGTGTGAAGCAATAACACATCATCGTGCCCTATGAGGTAGTAAGCATGTCTAAACCCTCATAAATGTTGTTGTGGGTCCTCTTTACTCTAAAAGCAAGTAAATTTTGGGAGTTCCCACTAGTTAGGGTATGGTCGAATAGGAACTGAAGGGTGGATAGGTTCATTTCAGATTTGTTCATATAAAAGAACACTCCTCAAACCTAAAACATATGTCTCAATGTTGGACATCTTATCCATCAACATCTTAATTATATCAGTAGATGGATTGGCATGAGGGGCACCCCCTAAGTTATAAGGTACCTGGAAGGTATTGGAAGGGGTGTCTGATGTACTTGGTTGCATTTGTCTAGGTGAAACATACTAATAGTTCATCATAGGGGCCGATGTCGAGGCCAAGGGGGCTTATGCCGTGAAGTTGGAGGGCACAACTTGACTAGATGTCACCAAGGGTGGTTGAATGGTGGTGAAACTAGTTAAATGATAAGTGGTCACTCTCATGTGTTATAGGTGCAAGAGTGGATGGGATAGAGATAATCAAGTTCTGAAAAGGTATTGAACTTGGTTGAATTATTTGCATTTGAAAGGATACATAAACCCTGATGGAGGTAGGGCAAGAAAGGATAAAAGGGGAGGCCAAATCTTGAACATTGGCCATGGCTGGGTCACTGGTCAAGGCAGTGGCCTGAGTGACCATAGGTTGGGTAGTAGATACTGTTGATATCATTGCCACTTCAACCAAAGAAGTTGACATCCCATAAATAGGGTTACTTGAAGGATCTCGCATTTGGCTTATAGCAAGATAATGTTAGAGAGCCTTGACGTTGTGGTCAAGGAATCTCTCAAAATATTGACCCCCTTGGGGAATACTAGGAGGTTGATCAGGGGAAGGTTGGATAGGAGTATGCTCAGTGTCTGAAGTATACTCCATTAGATGACTTGGCACGAAGAGTGAAGGTAGGAGTGGCTATTGACTCACGTGGTCAACAAGGAATTTGGCTTGACTGTGTGTTAGGACCATCCAAGGTGAAAGGGGTTTAGGTTTCAAAAATTATGTGTTTTAGTTTTAGAAAACCAAAATTTGTGTTAAAAAACAATAAATTTGGGTTTTAAGCTTGCTATTTGGATTTTTTTTTAAATTTATTTATTGACAGTGACCGATGTCGATTGTTTAACTGATATCGGTTAGAAAATGTTGCTGATGTTAGTCAGTTAACCGATGTCGGTGAAGGTTTGGTTGCCAATGTCAATGGAGAAATTGATGTCAATTTTTGTGTAATTCTAGAAACATAGAAGATTGATAGTTTTTGGAAGAAGAAGATATTCTAAGTTGTTTTGGACTTCAAAATGGTATGACCTTACCAGCTCAAACACTCAGATAAAACTAGCAAATAGATGATTAGGCAAACAACCTATAAAATGTTAGATTCCTAGGAATGATTTTTAAAGTCATGGTGGCTTATGCCTTAAGAGAATGTGTTGGGAGTTGGGCTTGTAGAATAGTTCCTAGAGAGGAAGTCTATGGCTGGTTTCAAGTTGTGTTATGGTGCTCAAAGATATATGTGTTAGGGTTAGTACATGGCCTGGTGTTGGGGATTTCTCCCCTCACTTCATGAACCCAGAGCCAGGCTGGGCCGCTTAGCCAGAATATACCTTCCCTATAGTTTATACTATGCTAGAGAATAGAGTGGGTCCTCCTCTTGGTGGTGAAATCCAAGTAGGATCACCGGATGGGGTAAGGTATCCGCTAGGTGATGAAATACTAGATGGGCCTTGTCTCAAGTAAGTTTATGTGTTTGATTTGAAGTGATTATGGTTTGGTTGTGTCACATTCATGCACTAAGATTCATTCATAATGATTTAATTACTGTGGGCTAAGTGTGCATCCAAGAAAGAATGAAATGCAGTAGTTTTTAACCCAAATCAAAATATGTTATTCAAATGCAAACAAATAGAGAAGAGGTAAAGAGTATGAGTTTTTCACTACTCTATGATGCATGCAAGAAGTAACAAGAAGAAAAAGAGATGTTATTTTTAACCTCTAATAATGATTTCCTTTTGAAAAAAAAAGATAGAAGAGGTAAAAAAAAAGAAGGAGAAAGAATTAATTAACTTTATGTAAAAAAAAATAGAAAGTAAGAGAAGCTAATTTTTTTATTTCTCAAGAAATAAAGGGAAAGAAGAGGGGATGTAAGAAGTGAATATTTTTCTAATGCATCTACATGAAAATTTGATTTTTAAAAGAAGAAGAATGAACCCAAGGAGAACTCCAAGGGTCCCACCGGGCGTGCTAGAATGTTTCTCTAGATTTTCACTAATTACATTCAAATAAGAAAGAAACTAAGGTTAAGAGGTTATGGGTTTGATGTTACCCAGATTTAGTGCACACCGCATCCAATCCTTGTGGGAGCTCCTCTTTGGCTTTAGAGGAAACACCTTTAGTAATAATGAAACTTAAATAAGAAAGATGTTAGAAGAGGCTATGGTGGACTGTCAAGCTACGCGCTCGGTCTTGAAAGTGTGAAGCTCCTTATGGGATGACAATCCACTATTTAAAGATAAAAGTATTGTAAAGGAAGAAATGATAAATGACTAAAGAAATATAAAATTAGATGGTGTGTACCTATTCCTTGTAGTTTGTGTATCTCAGAATGCTACAGAAGGTTGGCTAAAGGTTCTGTCTGGTCTAGATGGGCTGTTTGGATGGCTTTCTAGTTTGCTAGTTTAGAACACAGTTGTCGACATCAGTGGGTCTGTCGAGGTCAATTGGGTAAATGGTGCTAATGTCAGTTGGGTTATCGATGTTGGTCTAGCTGAAGGTGCCAACATCGGTTGGTCTGTTGATGTTGATTTGAGTTGTAGATGTTGACATCGATTGGTCTGCCGATGTCGGTTGGGGTCGTCAGCCTTGGATAGCTTTTAGAGTATTTTTGGGATAAATAGAGGGGTTTTTAGAAGTTCAAAGGTTGGTACAAGGTTGCTGGAAGGTGAATGAGGTCTAAGGAAGGGTATAGGTAGAGGATTGGTGTGAAAAGGGGGTGAGAATAAGGGGAAGGCCTTTCAGCCCCTCCATGAAAGAATTTAGGCCTCTCAATAGTATTTAGAAATATCAATGAAAACTAATTGACAATATATTCTAAAACACTAAAATGAAAACCAGAGTACTTAGCTTTATAAGGTGAAGAACCAGAGGTGTCAGAATAGTGATTCCCATTGTGGCTAATGTGACCGGTGTTGTGAGCCAATGAAGCGAACACGGATTGCTTCAATTTAGTAGCTCGAGGTCCTTGTACAATCTTTCAATCCAATCTTTGGAATGATTTGTGTAGAGGTTTGGTAGCCAGGAGAACAATAGTCAAGTTCTAGTGCTTGAAATCTCAGATGTGCATGCCAATGTGTGAAAAGGTGGCTTAGCTCAATGTTAGAGCTTGGCTTATGTAATTGACATCGGTGATCCCACTGGCATTGGCATAGAACTACCAGCATCAGCCATGTGTTGATCGATGTCAGTGGAGAGAGAATAAGTAAAAGGGATATTTTTAGCTCTTTTCCCATTTCTCCACCTGTTAAGTGCCTTTTCCATTGGAGACTGGTCAAAACAAGGGCTTATGAGGCATGGGATTTGGTTAGGGAGTTAAGATGGGGTGAGAATAGGTCATGGGTAGTTAGGGTTTAGAGGACCTAGTCTCAGGTTGACTCATAGGCTAAGAAATGGTCTTAGGGTGAGGTGTCTAGGTGAGGTGTCCAAGGTGAGGTAATTAATTTAAAATAAGTAGTTTTTGAATTAATAAGGTGTGCAAGTGTGGGTTAGGAGTGTTAATGTTTAGAAGGGGACCAAAGGGGGGTTGACATGATATTGGTGTCTACAATGGTGAAAGGCTCATCAAAAGTTCTAAAGGCTTGAAACTATAAAATAGGGGTGATGTGTTTGGCACAAGCCCAAAAGAAAATTTTAATTAACTTGGGTTGGGTCAAAGATAAATAAAGCTAGTTGATAAGACCTCTAATCGAGATACAAAATCGACAATTGATTCATCATCAAATTGTTTGATGGAGTAGAGGTCAGTGATGGAGACCTTGTTAGATATATTGATTGTGAAGTGGTTTAAAAAGGTTTGGGTGAGTTGGGAAAAAGAAAATATGGAGTGCTTAGTGATAACACTATACCAATCTAATGCTGGTCTAGATAAAGACATATGAAAGGTGAGAAGAAGGGCATAATCATAGGCAATAATTTAGAAAGAATGCTAAAATTCCCTTAGGTGTTATTAGGGGTTCTCCTTGCTTTAGAATTTAGAAAATTTGGGTAATTACCATTGAGGAGGGTAAGGTTGGATAGGGATGAATGGGTGAATAGTTTCATTATAGATTCGGTCATAAGATAAGAGTTTGTGAGCCCTAAAGATAGTCGACTCTAGGTTGGTCATTTTGTCCATCAACATTTTTACCAAATCTATTTAGGGTTGGGAAATTCCATAATTATGTGGTAAGATTTGCTGAGGTTGGGTGGATGCAATATATGGATAACTAGTATACGGCTGAGAAGATGTCACATGTTTTTATGTGGTCATTAAGGCTTGGGATGATGCAACATAAGGGTTAAAGGGTATAAGAGGTTGGGTGGAAGATGGAGTTTTGTATCCTTGAGAATTAGGAACATAGTATGGGTAGGGTGACATAGGTGTTTGTTGAGGAGTTGATGTGGATTGGTTCAGATGTATGATTGAATTAGTAAATTGGGGAATTAATATGGATTGGGTTGGAGGTATGGATGTGTTAATTGGTTGGGGGTGAGTGGTGACTCTAGTTTTGATAGGTGGAAGGGTAGAAGGTATAGAAAGCACCACACTTTGAAGTGGAATGGAAATTGGTGGGTTACTAGTGATAAGGGGAATAGTGTCAATATGATTAGAAGGTATCCCCATAGTGGATGGAGTATGGGTAATAAGAGGTGAGGTTATCCCTATGGTAGAGTAATTATTGGTTTGTGTAGGGGGTGTTTGGTTATTGGTTGGGTTATTTGATTGAGTTTAGGTGGAGGTAGTAGATGGATTAGTGGTAGAAGAATATATTTGAGTGATCATAGGTTGGGTAGAGGTAGTGGAAACCATAAGATGGGGAGGCATCCCATAAAGTGGATCAGTAGGAGGAACTAAAACAGGGGTGTGGTAAGAAAGGGTGTCGAGGTAATGTTAAAGGGCTAAAAAGTTATTATAAAAGAAGGTGGTGAAATCTAAATCACCTTAGACAACTATTCAAGGCATGGTAGGGGTAGAAGGATGGGGATAACCCTTAACATCTGAGGTATACTCCATGGAGGAAGAAGAAGAGGAAGGTGGCTCCTGGTTGGTTTGGTTCCTCAACTGTTGTATAGTAAAAACCATATGAGGAAAAGAAAGGAATAAAGGAAAGATCACAAATCAAACACAAAGAAAATATCTCAAGGCAATCAAAACATACACTAGAATACATTTAAAATCTTAGCGTACCTTTTATCTCAGTTTTGGCTTATGCCTTAGTTGGAAAGTGTGAAGAAGAACTTGGCTTATAGAATAGGTACTAGAAAGAAAGTCTATGGTTGGTTTTATGTGTTTAAGGCTCTTAAAAGGATCTATATTGGAAATCAATATGTGGCTTGGTATTGGGGTGTACCCCCTCACTTCACACACCATAATGATAAGGGTGTCGGGTGCTTAGCCAACATATATTGATTTCTTGAGTATAGACTCAACTAGAGAGCTAAGTTTTGGTTTCTCTTCTTGGTAATTACCTCTAAGTAAGAGATCCAAAGTGTAAAGGTGATTTGCTAGGATATGAAACCTTATTTAGGCCTTATGTCAATTATAATGATGTTTTGAATGATTTAAGTGGTTTGGTATGGTGTGTGATAAAGAAGTGAAGCTATGATTGAATTAATTTGCCTTTAATTTTAACTACATGAGCTAAACAATCAAATAGTCAATGTATGCAAGGTTTATTTTATACCCAAAATAAATTTTTATTTATTTATATGAGCATAAAATAAGGAATAAAAGGGAACCTAGATTCTTCTAGGTCGCATCAAGCATACCAATATATTTCTCTTATTTTTTGTTTATTTTCTAATTTGAGGAGAGATGAGAAACTAATTACAGGTATGGTAGAAGAACCTATTTATTTATGCATGCATGATATAGATGATTGTAAAGATATCCTCTTTGTCTTGGGAAGAATGACATATAGATCGTAAATCAATAATGCAAAAGGGTTGTTAGATGGATATCAAGGTGGGTTGCCTAGTGTGAACTAGATCTAAGAAGCGTGATCTTACTAAGAGGTTGTCAATCCACACTCTTAAAATAGTTAAGTTGAAAGAAATAAAGATAAATTACTTGCATCAAATGATAAAAAAGATTGAAAGGGAATGCAAGAAGAAATAAATTCTTGATAAAATAAATAGACTAATTATATAAAATAATGGGTCAATACTAATGCTAAATAGGTCAGATTGAGCTTAATGTAGACACCAATATTGTGTCAACCCCCCTTGGTCCCCTTCTAACTCTAACACTCCTAACCCACACTTTATTAATTTAAAATAAAATATTTATTTTAAATTAATCATCCCCTCACCTTGACACCTCACCCAAACACCTCACCCTAAGACCATTTCTTACCCTTTGAGTCACCCTATGACTAAGTCCTTCATATCCTAACTACCTAAGACCTATTCCAACTCTCTAACTAATTCTCATGCCTAATAAACCTATCTTTTGACCATTCTCCAATGGCAAATGCACTTGGTAGATAGAGAAATGGGCAAAGAGCTAAAAATAACCCTTTTACCCATTCTCTAGCCACCGACGTCGGTCAACTGTCGATCGACGCCGATGGAATCATCAATGTCGGTTACATAAACTAGGTTCTAACTTTGAGTTTCCCCCTACCTCTTCACATATCGATGCACATGCTTTGAGACTAAGCATCAAAATTTGATTATCACTCTCCAAGCTATAGAAACTCTACAAAAATCACTCCATACATTGGATTGAAAACATTGTACGAGGTCTTCGACATTAGCCACAATAGCAATAAGCATCCTGACACCCTTGGGGGTCCTCACCAAAAAGCTAAGTATTCTTCTGGTCTCCATTTCAAAGTTCTAGAATAACTTGATAATTAGTTTCTATTTACTATTTCTGAATACTATAAAAGAACCCTGACTTCCTCCATGGAAGGGCTGAAAAGCCTTCCTCTGACTCTTACCTTATTCTCACACCTATCCTCTACCTTTTTGCCCTTTTTCAGACCCTATTCTCCTTCCTGTAACCCTACACAAACCTCCCAACTCCCAGAGTCCTCTGTCCATCACAAAAATACCTTGAAACTTGTCCAAAGACCTATTGCCCCTATCGACATCGGTAGTATAACTGATGTCAGCACTATTTACCTACCGACATCGACAGCATAACTAACGTTAGTGACTGTGCAAACTAGAACCTATCCAAACAACCCATAAACTAGACAAATCCTCTGACTAGCCTACTGAGACTCATAGATTATAGGGAATAGGTAAACAACATTTTGCCTTTCATTTTTGTAAGTCTTATCATTTCATTTCATACAAATCTCTTTGTCTTAAATACTGGACTGTCATCCCTCACGAAGCTTTACGCTTTTGGAACCAAGTGTGTAGCTTGGCAGTCCACCTTATCTTATTCTAGCATTTTCTTTGTTAAAGTCTTATTCTTATCTATAGGTGTTTTCCTCCATAGCCAAAGAGGATCTCCTACAATGCTTCGATACGGTGCACAACTTAATCTAGGTAACGTACAAACCCCTAACCTTTAACCTTAGTTTCTTCTTCTTCTGAATGTAATTAGCAAAAATGTAGAGAAACATTTTGGCACGCCTGGTGGGACCTTGGAGTTTTCCTTGGGTTCATTCTTCTAAAAAGCAAATTTTCATATAGTTGCATTAGGAAAAATTCTCTTCTTGCATCCTTTTCTTCTATCTTTTTATTTCGAAAAGAAACCATTAGCACAAGTTAAAAAGAACATCTTTCTTTTTCTTCTTGTCACTTCTTGCGTACATCTTAGAGTAGTGAAAATTCATACTCTTAACCTCTTCCCCAATTGTTTGCATCTAAACAAAACATTTCAATTTGGGTTAAAAAAACTATTGCATTTCATTCTTGCTTGAATGCATACTTAGCCTACTCACTTAGTAATTAAAAATACATTATGAATAAATCATAGTGCACAAATGTTACACAACCAGATGACAAGCACATCAAATTAAACACTTAAACATACTTGAGACAAGGCCCATCTAGGATTTCATCACCTAGTGGATACCTTACCCTTCCCAGCGATCCTACTTGGACTTCACTACCAAGGGGAGGACCCACTCTATTCTCTGGTAGAGTATAAACTATAGGCAAAGTATATATTGGCTAAGCAACCCAGCGTAGCTCTGGGTTCGTGAAGTGAAGGGAGCAAGCCCCAACACCAGGCCATGTACTGAACCTATCACAGATTTTTGAGCACCAAAACATAACCTGAATCCAACCATAGACTTCCTCTTTAGGACCCATTCTAAAAGCCCAAATTCCCAAATACATTATTCTAAGGCATAAGCCACCACGACTCTAAAATTTATTCTTAGGAATTTAACGTTTAGAGGTTGCTTGCCAAATCATCTATTTTTCTATTTTTATCTAATTTTTTTTGAGCTGGTAAGGTTGCATTATTCTGAGGTCCAAAAAAACTAAGAATTTCTCCTTCTTTCAAAAACTATTAGTTTTTTGTGTTTTTGGAATTACATAGAAACTGACAACTATTTTTCCACCGGCATCGATAACCCAACTTCACCGACATCGGTTATTCCACCGACCTTGGCAATATTTCATAACCGATGTCAGTTAGTAAACTGACATCGGTCACTACCAACAAATTTTCTTTCCAAACAATAATCTTAAAACTTGACTTTTTTTTGCTGTTAAACACAAATTTTGGTTTTTTGAAGCTAAAACACACAGTTTTTAGAACCTGAACCCATTTTGCTTTGGATGGTTTTGACACGTAGTCAAGCCAAATCTCTTGTTGACCACACAAGGTAACAACCACTTCCACCTTCACCTTTCATATCAAGTCATCTAATGGAGTATACTGCAAACATTGAGCATGCTCCTATCCAACCAACCCTGAATCAACCTCTTATTGTTCCTGTAGGGGATCAAGAATTTGAGAGATTCCTTGACCTCAACGTCAAGGCTCTCCAACACTATCTCGCTAGAAGCCAAACATGAGATCCTTTAGGTAACCCTATTTTTGAGATGCCAACTTCCTTGGTTGAAATGGCAATAATATCAATAGCCTCCATTACCAAACCTATGGTCACTCAGGCCATTGCCTCAACCAGTAACCCAACCATGGCCAATGTTCAAGATTTGGCCCCCCCTTCTATTTCTGGACCTACCTCTATTGGGGTTTTCATACCCCCTCAACCACAAACAATTCAACCAAGTTCTACACCATTCCAAAATTTGATTGTCTCTATCCCACCCACTCTTACACCCATAAATACAGGAGTGACTACCTATCCTTTAACTAGTTTCACTACCATCCAACCACCCTTGGTAGCATCTAGTCAAGTTGTACCCTCTAGCTTCATGGCACAAGCCCCCTTGGCCTCAACATTAGTCCCTATGATGAACTACCAATATGTTGCACCTATAAAAATGCAACCAAGTATGTCATACACCCCTCCCAACACCTTCCAGGTACCTTACAACCTAGTGGGTGCCCCTCCTACCAATCCATTAGCTGATCTAATCAAGATGATGATGGATAAGATGTCCAACCTTGAGACATCTGTTTTGGGTTCAAGGAGTGTTCTTTCATATGAACAAATTTGTAATGAACCTATTGATCCTTCGGTCCCTATTCGACCATATCCTAGTCAATGGTAACTCCTAAAATTCACTCACTTTTAAAGTAAAGAGAACCCACAACAACATCTACGAGCGTTTAGACATGCTTGCTACCTTATAGCACATGTTGATGCATTATTACTTTACACATTTCCCATGTCACTTTCTGGTACCACCCTTGATTGGTATAGTTATATTACCAGTCACTCTCTCTTTACCTTCACTTAACTAGCTCAGCTATTCCTCGACCACTTTTCAATCAACATCACTGAAAACATCTCCATCATAGACTTATATTCTATTAGACAATTCGATGATGAATCAATAACTGACTTTGTTGCCCATTGGAGAGGTTTGATCAACCAACTCTCCTTTTCATTACCTCAACTTGAGCTCATTGAGCTCTTTTCAAGAGCATGTGCCAAGCACATCTCATCCACTTTGCAGGTTCAAACATTCCACACATTTGATGAAGATTTCACCATGGCCTAAAAGCTTGAACTCCCTGCTGTTGAAGAAGATAAGGTCAAATTCTGTAGTAAAAATACTAATACAAAATCCAATGACCCTTCTTCCAAATTTTATTCTTCCCATTCCAAGTCTAAGGGATTGGCAAATGCTATGGTACTTAGATCATCATCTTCTACCACAACTAACCAATCTGAACCCTCCACATCATAAAGCATCACAAGACAATTTCAATAATGATACGTACAACATCAATACACTCCAATAGGAGAATCATATGCTTCTGTGTTGGATAAACTAGTGAAGTAGGGAGTCCTCAACCTCCCTCAAATTTGACCACCACCCCAATTTGATCCCTCGCGAGCCATCCCTACATGGTATAGGGAAAATGACTTTTTTAATTATCATTGAGTCAAAGGTCATGACACAGATAATTGCAAAACCCTCAAGAACATTATTCAGGACATGTTAGACAGAGGGGATCTTGTTTTGGATAACCCAAATGCTCTGGCTAACCAAAACATAGACATCTTTAGGCAACCATTCCCTAACCATCCCCCTAGTTAGAATAACATTCAGACCATAGTCACTGACCCCCAAGAGTGTAATATACGCATGATCAACATGGTTTCTCCTTTCATTCCTAACCAACCTCTCCCACAGTCTGAAGAGGTTAGTCAACCTATTTCTTCACCACGGGTAGAAGAGCCTTCTTCTCCTAATAGTCGTCCATCCACCCCCCTTTCACGCACAAGAGAGTCTACTTTAACCTCTCTTATATTGGAGGATGCTTTGACAATACCAATGCCACTAGCCTCGCCCTCATCCTTCCTATTACCAATGGAGGATCATACTTTTCCTACTCTTTAACCACAAGTGGAAGGCATGATCATCCCTGCACTCTATCCTCTCGAAGAGCCACATTCTGCAATACCTTCTCCATCGAGAGAAGAACTTGTCTCTTCACCTACTTCAACCGAAGAAGATCTGATAATGGCTCTCTCTCACCTTTGGCCCGAGATCACTGTGTCTAACATTTTTCCGCTCTCTCAACCACCCAAATCTTCTAAAAGACAAATTATAAATCCTCACACAATGTCCTCTAAACCCTTCTCTTGATTGGCTAAAAACTTAGGATTTCTCCATTAGAGGAACTTAGAACATGAGGCATTATGGGATTGACTTAAAGCTCCTTATCTTACACATCCCACTTCATCTCATATTATTGACCCTTCTGCGACAAATTATCTGAAAATCTCTGATGAAGATCAGGCTTCCACTTCCAAATCTCTAGAAGCTCAACCATCCACATTTGAACCTAAACCCTCATAGGCATTCACCATACTAAAACAAGTTAAATCTCTCGGTGTTCACCCCATATCAAACCTCACTCACCCATAAGTGAAGGTAGATTTGAACCTCACCTCCCATAGTAGTGGTCCTCACACCATATTAAAGAAGGCTACTAAAACACGTTGGAGAACTCCTCCCCCACCATCACCATTGCCCTCTATTTTAAGCCCATACCCTTCCACCTTAATAGGAGTGCTCCCTACTCCAACACCTAACAAAAATAAATTGCCTCCATTACTCCCTTTACCCATCAAAAACATCCTTCAAAAAATCTAACACCTCTCACCAAGAAAGTGCCATCTACGTGAGTGGCCTCACCACCAACCAAAAAGGTGGTATGGAAAACTCCCTCTACAACTCCTAAACAAAAGTTTTTAACCTCTACTACAACAATAAGTGTAGACCCATTAACGGGTTCCTATGCTTTGATGTTATGCCGATTGTTGCAGTCTTCTAACATCACTCTCCCGCCCATTAAACCATACCAACCTCTCAGATCAAAACCATCTTGGTTCGATGACACTCAAATCTACTGGTATCATCACACACTTGGGCATGATACTGAGTATTTCCATGCCCTTAAGGTTGTCATTCACCAACACTTGGAAAAGGACACCCTTCTCATTGACCACCCTTCTGACAAACAATTGACATCATCCCATGGCTCTCAAACTTCCTCACCTAAATTGGGATCAAAATGCAAGACTATGGTCCCTCTACCACCTTCTCCCCCTTTATTTGAAATCAACACCATTGATGTGGTCACAAAGTCATAAACTTTAAAAAATAAAGGAGAAGACCAAGCCTCTACACCTTAGACATATCCATTCATCAAGCCCTCTCAAACACCAAAACCCAAGATTTCTATCTTGGGTACATCTCAACCAACATCTCTCAGGGAAATTCCTCCTAACCTCTCTAGTCCACATGACATTTGGTATAAATGACTTTTTGACTACTTGACTTATTCTATCATGCTTCCTAATCTCTCTAGCAATGGACGGTGGGCTTTTATCAAGAGTACTGCTCGATACACCATGCTAGGGGGTCTTCTCTACAAAAGAGGTTTTGACGGCCTCCTTCTTCAATGTCTAACTTCCATTGAAACATCTCATGCCATCAAATAAGTCCATGATGGGATTTGTGTAGGACATTTCAATGGTAACTCAGTTGCCAAGCGCATCCTCTGCCTAGGCTATTATTGGCCCACTCTTCGCCACGACTGCAATGACTATGTTCGGTGTTGTACCAAATGCCAGTAACATACCAACCAACTTCACGTCTAACATCAACCAAAACATGCCTACAACACAAATCTAAAAGAGTGAGATTTCAAAATTGAAGATCTCATCCTTAAAAAAAACCAACACGTGACCAATATAGAAAGAAGCAAATGGGGCATGTTTGCTCCTAATTGACTTGGACCTTATAATAATGCACAAGTATGGATCAGGGACTTATCGTCTATCTTCTCTTAAAGGCTGGCTAGAACCTGAGCCCCCTTAATGCCTTGCATCTACGACCATTCTAATTTTAATCAAGTACTCATTCACTTGATATTTAACTTGAGCTTGTCCCTTGAGCAACCCTTGTCATCCTCATTCCTATTCCTTTCAACCCTGTTTCCCCACAAACATTAGTTAACCCTTTTTGCAGTAAATGCTTTATCCTAATAAAAGGGAAACCCCTAAACCTATATAGTCTTGTCCATGTCTAAAAGTTTAGTAAAAAGCAAACAAAACATAAAACTAGGATGCCTAACAAAATATACAAAGGTCACAAACTATAAATGTAGACTGCTCCCTCAAAGGACAGCTGCATCATTACTATAATTAATAGACTGCTCCCTTAAAAGATAGCTATTTAATGACCTCAAAGCATACAAAATAAATTATATGCCATTCCCTTGAAGGATGGCTATGCCCAAATTTTTCTATGAACAACACCCTCCAAGAGCTTCTCGCATCAATCAGCTTCACATGACCACAAATCAAAACAACATCCCCAAGTAGACTCCCTGCATTGATCAATCTACAAACTATTAAGTCATGGACTTGCCTATTGTCATTCTTAGGGTCATCTATAAAAAAGGAGCAAAGTTATCCCTACTAAAAAATATTATGCTATCCTGACATATCACCTAATCACACCTATTACCCCAACATACTCAAGGGATTTTGAGCTCACTTAATGACAAATGATTCGAGTAATTTTATAACACAAACCAATGGTCAATGACGTAATGCATGAATAGGGATTTTGTTTCCAAAAACCCCTATCTATGCTATCATTATAGTCCTTGTCAATGAAAGAGCAACGTGCCTTTCACTTCTTACACAACTTTGTCACATGCCAATAACATGACAACCAAAACATATTTCCTCAACCACTAACATGACATCATGATTTATTTAATTCAAATACAAATTTGTGTTATATAAATTATCATAGACCATTCACATTAGTTTCTATGGAAAACAATACACATGGAAACTAATAACCAAACACAATTTATGTTAAGCATATATCATCACTAATATGAAAAAGTGCTGAAGCATAAATAAACTCATTTTATTTTTAGCATACATCCATCACCAATATAGAAAATTGTTAGGAATGAAAAAACACATAACATATGTTACAACATACACCATCACAAAATATGGAAAAGACTGTAACATCATCATCTATTCATTATACAAAGCATGTATCATTAAACATATGGTAAAGCTAAAAACACTAACATACCCACATAACTAAAACATCCATAACATGTCAATATCTCAAAATATCATATATATATATATATGTGTACATCATTATCTGAAATAGTACAATACATCTCTCTCTCTCTCAAAATACATATACATCTCATGTCAATGACACACAGGCTGGTATATACATCTCGCCTGACTACAAAAACCTCAAGGCTATGGTGGTGGTGGTCATGGATGTGATGATGCTGAATCATCCCCACTCTCTGACCATCACCATCTCTACGAACTCAAGGTGGTAGCATGCAACATAGACCTCTGCTCAGCTAGCATCTTAGAGTATCACTGTATCTGAGGAAACTACTTAATGGCACCCTCATAATATGTGATCTCATCCAACACAGTGTTGTACCTAGATATAGGTATAGTCTGTAGTGGACCCATTGATCTTAATGCCATGCCCTATAATGAACTCTGTGGTTGTGGTTGAGGTAGTTGCTGTGGTGGTGACTGTGGTGGCTCCTGCACTAGCTGCTATGGTGGTGACTGGATAGGGCCCTACCCTCCAAAACCCTGCCCTATTAATATCTATGCCTAGGTTATGGCCACTTGCCCCTACAATGTAGTAACCTACCCTATCAAAGCAACCACTTGTGCTATCAAAATTGTAATCTACCCCTATAAAACTGTCACCTACCCCTACAACACTATCACCTGTGCTCATGCTACATCTCTCTCCTAAATGGTATCATCTCTCTCTACTAATCACCTACAGATTGGGAGATGGTCCCCTCTAAATCCCTATATACTAACTTGCCCACCATGCCAAGTAGGCCATTATACACCCTTGATCTACCACACTAGGACCTGCAGGTATCTCCTCAAAATTGGGTCGCTCTGTCTCCTCTGGCAGTGGGAGGGGCACCTCAATGTCATCTCATCTGTATTAAGGGAAGGTGGATGGCACATCCTGTAACAGCCCATATTGGCATCATACTCTCTCAGCAGGAACTCTCTCGAGCTCACCAGCTCATCTGCCCCTCACCCATCTCCAGCTTTGCACCCCCACTAGCTGCTCTGCCTAATCTCTAAATGCTAGATATACCAGGTATGGCCTCCAAATGATGTTTTCCAGGATTAGGGCATCTAGTAACCCCTATAGTAATCAATGTCTTAGACAATGCCATCCACATGAGTCTATGCCATGACCTCTCACCACCGTCTGAAGCCAACTCTGAAGCTGGCTTGGATAGCCACTGGAAGGCCAAGAGGTCATGTGACCACTATGTGCTCATATGTCCAATAGTGCAGGAGGTGGCCCACACATAAGCTATACCATTGTCACCAGATGATCCCCCATAGTTCCCTGTATAATTGGGATAAAAATACAGGAGCCCATGTAAACACTGTCTACTCCTCAATCATGTCAGTCAAAACCCTGATCATCACAATCAAGAATCTTCCTCCCTCTACATCAGGAAGGGCAATCATCATAAACCATAATGCCAATCATTATCAAGATGGCTAGTCAATGCTCATCCTCATTTGCAGCATAAACTAGCTCATAAGTAAAACTCGCTAAGTGGTAAGTCATCTTAGTAGCATGCTCCCCAAATAACATCACCATATAAATATCATGTGCCTCTCTCGAGTGCACATTTATATCTGCCCTATGTATCAACAACCACAAAATCAGGTACACATCCTCTATAGTGACTGTCAACTCTCTGGTGGGTAGGTGAAAGGTGTTAGTTGTATGATCCCACCAATTAATCAATGCTACCATTAGGTTGACATCTCTGGCCACTCGATAGTATCACCACAATCTGCCTAGTCCTACTGCAACCATGTGTGCCCACTCCTCTCTAGTAATATCTCGATGCATCCTCATCAGCAATGTTAGGAGATGATCTTGCAACATCAATGTCTACCTCACCTACATCTAACCAACACACACATAACAATGTTAGAAAACAAACTAACAATCTCTATGACTCTTCTTCCCTTTTTGGGAAAACTACATTGGCCTGAGGCCCTTAAAATAGGGGTTATGTAGGTAGCACTCAATTGACATGGGGTCTTCTAAGGTTAGCTCAACCATTCACCCATTCATCTACCTAATAGACCAAATAACCAAACCTATATGCCTATCACTAAACCCAAGAGTGCCTTAACATGACTTAGGCCCTCTAAATTATCATTTTCAAACTTTTTTAAGACCTAAAAAACATTTTAAGCCAACTGACATTGGTTAGAGTGCCAATGATAGCACCTACCTAATTGATGTTGGCACTTATATAACTGACGTCGACAACTAACTTACCAACATCAGTCACTGGTCAGCTAACATTGATGGAACCATCGACGTCAATGACTGGTTCAGCATTAGGGCTAAACAGGGTGAGCCCTAAAAATTAGGGCTTCCCCATTTTGCAACCTAAACCCCCCAAACCCTCCTAAAACTTCCTAAACTAACCTACCTAACCTACCCACCCTTCTAATTACCCCTCCCCCTCGATCTATAGCTAAAAAATAAAAAAATAACAAAAATAACATTCAATTCAAAAATAAACAAAAAACTCAAATCAAACACCCTACCTCATCTCATCATCACCGCCAAGGTGGTATAATGGGTGTCGGTGGTGGTGGTCCTCCCGCAGGGCCTCCTCTGACCTCCATCATCTCTGTCTACCTTGTCTCCTCAATGAAATCCTACTGGCCCACAAATGCCTCCACAACCTCTCATAACACTCCAACCTCACTCACTTTCCCAACCAATCACAATCTCACACCTATCACCATTGCCATGGTCAAATCAAAGTCTCTATCACACTAAACATCTCAGAGCTCACTTTTTCACCTCTTCAAAAGTCACAAATAACATTTGGTGGGCCATTAATCTAGTTTTGTCAGGTTTGGTAAGTTGCTGACGTCGACAAAATCATGTCCTATGCCACTAACATCGACCAATTACCACCAACATTAGCAGTTAATTGCATTACACATGATCAACATTGATTTCATAATTGACATCAGCAACCTCAAAACATAAGTCTTTTTTACAAATGCCCAAAATCATGCCCAAACAACTAGCTCTAATAGTAGAAGTCATCTTAGACTCCTCATGGGGCACATGGGAGATCACATATATCTCCCGACACAAAAATACACTTGAGATCAATTACATCTCAACCCGACTCGGCAAATGACCTTGGAGATCGCGACTATCTCCTTAGACCATGACCACTTTTGAGACAACTATGCTTTGGTTGTTTTGATTGCATATGCTACCTCATGAATAGTTAGCAAATTGTCCACGACCCTCACACCTATTATTGGATCGTGTTCCAGTTGATCCCCAATATTTGTGACATTTTCATGTTTTCTAGGAGCACTTCTTAGCCCAGGATACTTGGAACATGGTGACCATTAGAGCTACAACTTTGATCATTTAACCCAATCAACTATAACTAATAAGCTGGGGACTAGTTACTTCAATTTTAGCACTCCTCGACCTTGCCAGTGACAATTTGACCTGCCTATCACGTGAAGGGGTATAAGCATAATCTCAACTATTACAACATTTACACTCAAACCTCACCTTACCCATCTACTACCTATGAAATTAGCACCTGATATCATCTTACCTTCCCTCGACTCCCACTTTCAGGGGGAATACCTCATCCCATATATGGGGCAAACAAACATCTATTTTTGTCTTGTAGTTCATCAGGACAAACCACAAGACAAAAAGGGGCAAATGTAGACACCAATATTGTGTCAACCCCCCTTGGTCCCCTTCTAACTCTAAAACTCCTAACCCACACTTTATTAATTTAAAATAAATTATTTATTTTAAATTAATCATCCCCTCACTTTGACACCTCACCCTAAGACCATTTCTTACCCTTTGAGTCACCCTATGACTAAGTCCTTCATATCCTAACTACCTAAGACCTATTCCAACTCTCTAACTAATTCTCGTGCCTAATAAACCCATCTTTTGACTATTATCCAATGGCAAATGCACTTGGGAGATAGAGAAACTGACAAAGAGCTAAAAATAGCCCTTTTACCCATTCTCTAGCCACTAACATCGGTCAACTATCGACTGACACCAGCGGAATCACTGACATCGGTTACATAAACTAGGTTCTAACTTTGAGTTGTCCCTTACCTCTTCACATATTGATGCGCACGCTTTGAGACTAAGCATCAAAATTTAATTATCGCTCTCCAAGATATAGAAACTCTACAAAAATCACTCCAGACATTGGATTGAAAATATTGTACGAGGTCTTTGAAATCATCCACAACTGGAATAAGCATCCTGACACCCTTGGGTCTTCACCAAAAAGCTAAGAATTCTTTTGGTCTCCATTTCAAAGTTCTAGAATAACTTGATAATTAGTTTCTATTTACTATTTTTGAATACTGTAAAAGAAACTTGACTTCCTCCATGGAAGGGCTGAAAAGCCTTCCTCTTACTCTTACCTTATTCTCACACCTATCCTCTACCTTTTTTCCCTTCCTCAGACCCTATTCTCCTTCTCGTAACCCTGCACAAACCTCCCAACTCCCAAAGTCCTCTGTCCATCACAGAAATACCCTGAAACCTATCCAAAGACCTATTGCCCCTACTGACATCGGCAATATAACCGATGTCAACACTATTTACCTACCAACATCGGTAGCATAATTGACATCCACGACTGTGCAAACCAGAACCTATCCAAATAGCCCATAAACCAGACAAAACCTCTAACCAGCCTACTTTGACTCATGGATTATAGGGAATAGGTACACAAAATTTTGCCTTTCATTTTTGTAAGTATTTTATCATTTCATTTTATACAAATCTCTTTGTCTTAAATAGTGGACTGTCATCCCTCACGGAGCTTTACGCTTTTGGGACCAAGCATGTAGCTTGGCAGTCCACCTTATCTTATTCTAACATTTTCTTTGTTTAAGTCTTATTCTTATCTATAGGTGTTTTCATCCACAGCCAAAGAGGAGCTCCTACAACGCTTGGATATGGTGCACAACTTAATCTGGGTAACATACAAACCCCTAACCTTTAACCTTAGTTTATTCTTCTAAATGTAATTAGCAAAAATGTAGAGAAACACTTTAAAATGACCTATAGATAGTAAATCAATAATGTAAAAGGGTTGTTAGATGGATATCAAGGTGGGTTGCCTAGTGTGAACTAGATCTAAGAAGCGTGATCTTATTAGGAGGTTGTCAATCCACACTCTTAAAATAGTTAAGTTGAAAGAAATAAAGATAAAGTACTTACATCAAATGATAAAAAAGATTGAAAGGGAATGTAAGAAGAAATAAATTCTTGATAAAATAAAAAGACTAATTGTATAAAATAATGGGTCAATACTAATGCTAAATAGGTCAGATTGAGCTTAAAAATTAGGTGGTGTTTTTATGAACAGGCAGAAAGATAGAAAATGAAATTTGGTTGGGAGTAAGTAGGTGGAAATAAATTAATATTATTTCTTACCACATTGATTTTTAGTGGTTGGGATGACCATATATGGTTGGGTAACCATTGGTGATTGAGCAGAATGACCTATAGATAGTAAATCAATAATGCAAAAGGGTTGTTAAATGGTTATCAAGGTGGGTTGCCTAGTGTGAACTAGATCTAAGAAGCATGATCTTACTAGGAGGTTGTCAATCCACACTCTTAAAATAGTTAAGTTGAAAGAAATAAAGATAAAGTTGTCTTGGGAAGAATGACCTATAGATAGTAAATCAATAATGCAAAAGGGTTGTTAGATGGATATCAAGGTGGGTTGCCTAGTGTGAACTATATCTAAGAAGCGTGATCTTACTAGGAGGTTGTCAATCCACACTCTTAAAATAGTTAAGTTGAAATAAATAAAGATAAATTACTTGCATCAAATGATAAAAAATATTGAAAGGGAATGCAAGAAGAAATAAATTCTTGATAAAATAAATAGACTAATTATATAAAATAATGGGTCAATACTAATGCTAAATAGTTCAGATTGAGCTTAAAAATTAGGTGGGGTTTCTATGAACAGGCAGAAAGATAGAAAATGAAATTTGGTTGGGAGTAAGTAGGTGGAAATAAATTAATATTATTTCTTACCACATTGATTGTTAGTGGTTAGGATGACCATATATGGTTGGGTAACCATTGGTGATTGAGCAGACCGTCGGTGATCAAGGTGACAATTGGAGATTATTGTGGGTTCCAGGTATGTTTAGAAAAGGGTTGCATAATGGATGTATTAGGGTGTTTAAGGTTTGTTTGGGATTAGTGGGGTCAGAGGGTAATAAGTAAGAGGGTGTGGTTTAGGTAAAGATATCAAAAACAAAATAAATAAGACTTGAAATAAGAAATGTACTTAGCATGTTGCTTGATGGCTGCTAGTAGGTTGAGACATAATTTTGGTATAGTAATGGTACTTTGCCTAAAGAATAATTTTGGCAGAGGTTCAAGACTTTATCTTAGCTATTGAATTGATAAAGGGAAACCTGTAAAGAATTTATTGATGCTAGAAGCTCTTGATGACCACTAGTTGATAGCTTTATTCCCTGATTGGTAAATTCTTAGATGAATGGATCCTTTTTCACCTCCTGCTCCCCTCCTTTTATAATCAAAGAGAGATGGAGGTAAAAGGTTCTATAGGAGGTTTGGTTGGTTGTTGTGATGCATTATCTTACCATCTATATTAAATTTTGACATGTTAGCTTACACAAAGCTCAAGTTATCTTTGTTCAGATGGGGAAGACCTAATCGTCAGTGGTCAGGGTGACCATTGATATTTGAGGGTTGAAGGTTAAGTGGGGTAAAAGGGTAGGTTAGTGAGTTGGGTTTAGCTAGTTAGCTAAACTAACTTAGGGTCATGGTCAGAGGTTGGGTAATGGTCTGATTCATGGGTCTTTTGACATATATAACCATCATGTATAGTTTTCTAGTGTTTACACATATTACCAACAGAGTATCAAAAAATTATAGTATCATTTCTCTAGTAGAATATCAAAAGACTAGCCATACTAGCTTTAACATATCACTAATAAAGTATCAAAAACCTACCATATTAGATTGGTAGACTTGTCATATCAGTCTCAACATATTCCCAATAGACTGTAAGAAAATTTAAAAAAAGGCCATACCAATTTTAACATATCACTAGTAGAATATCATAAAACTACCATATCAGATTGACAAACTTGTCATATCAGTCTCAACATATTCCCAATAGACTATCAAAAAATTAAAAAAAGTAATTATTTTTCATTTTTTTACAATATCTATCCATTTTTATCCCCATTGATACTCAAACTTTATCTGGACCCCTAAAATTCTATTCTCCATGTTTTCTTCTTTGAGGTCCCATATCCTGATTCCACTCCTAATTCTTGCAAATATCAATTTTCTCTTTTTTTGGGTTTTTCCATAAATTTTTCTATTTTTGTCCATTTACCTCAAAAATTTTCCATAGTGTTCATCACCCCACTCTGCTCCTTTGTCCCTATATTATAAATTTTCTATTTTTTCCATTTTCCCTCCTAAAATTACCCTCACCTTCATCAATCATACTCCCACTATGCAAACAAATTAGTAAAAGTACATTTACCCATTCTTATTTTGACCAAATTAAAAAATTCCTTTATTAAATGTGTCTTAAATCTATTTTTCCTACCAATTAAAAAAAGATCTCTTATTTTGGTCATGGTAATAACCCAAACAGGAGCAAAAAATATAGAGGATGAAATTGTCACCCTTAAGACCCACATCAAAGATCTTGATGAAAAAAAATTTGGCCTCAGTCTTCAAGATACCCCCATGAACAATAGATGGCATCCAAAGTCCTCTTTGGACACTAGGTTTTCTTTTAGTAATTTTTGTGGGCCAAAGCTTATTTTTACTTGATTTAATGGTATAGATCTGACTGGATGGATCTATCAGGGAGAAAAATATTTTAGTTTGTATAATATTATTGATACTAACAAGGTCCCACTTTCATGTTTTCACTTGGAACATGAAGCCCTTCAATGGTATTGTTGGTATACCAAAAATCATAATGAGCCCTTATGGACCGATTTTTGCACCCTCATTTTGAAATGGTTTGGCCCTAGTGCTTTTGGTGACTTCACTAGAGCACTCACTAAACTTCACCAAATAGGAACCATGAGAGAATACCAAATAGAATTTGAAAAAATAGTCAATCACACAGAAGGATTATCTGATGACATCTTTAGGAGTTACTTTATCAGTAGAATGAAGGATATAATTCGATTAGATGTCAATTTTTTTTGGCTTAACATAATGATGGAATCCTTAGGGTTGGATAAGTTGGTAGAGGACATGATCATAACTTAGGAATGATTCAAAACCAATTTTTATCCATTCATAAATACATCTCCACAATAGTCTCAAATAATGCTAGCCTCTAAAACCACTCCTATCGAGCGTTTAACTAAAGCAAAGATGTGATTTTGTAGAGAAAAAGGACTATGCTATAATTATGATAATAAATTCACTTGGGGATATTAATGTGTAGAGAAAAATATCTACCTACTGGATATGGATTTTCCACCCAAAATTGAAGTTTTTAAGGATGCTCAGGATATAATAAATGATCTAGAAGAAGATCCACTGATTATGGAACCTACTTCTCAGGAAGGCCAACTAGAGATCTCTCTCCATATCTTAATAGGATTCACCACCCCACAAGCCATATGCATTAGTTTTTACTTCAAGAATATCCCTCTCATAATACTCATTAACTTAGGTAGCACTCATAACTTCATTGACCCTTGGATCACCAAACAATCTGATTGTTTTATCCATCCTTGCTCCAAATTTAAAGTCATGATTACCAATGGGGGTACATTACCTTGCAAAGGGAGGTGTATAAATATGTGTATATCTATTAGATATTATAAATTGCACTAAAACATGTTTGCCTTACCCTTAGGTGCTTTTTATGTTTTTTTAAGAGCCCAATGGTTACACACGCTTGGACCCATCTTATGGGATTTTGCTAAACTTTGGATGCAATTTTCAGACAATGGGCAAAAATACACATTGGAAGGCTTACAACTGGGGTCTCTCATCATCATTGGTTCACATTACATGGAAAATATTCTTAAGAATAATTCACATGGTATCATTACCCAACCCCATTATATTTAATTATAACCATCATCAATTTCCACTCTTCCTCCTGATATGAAAACCATTCTACAGAGGTATGCATGTGTCTTTACTAAAATAGTGAGATTGCCACCTTCATGGCTAGAGGACCACCACATTAATCTCCTTCCTAGAAGTATTCCTCTCAACATCAGACCCTATTGCTACCCATTTCAATAATTGAAATCAAGATGCTCATTAAAGACTTACTAAAGCAAGGCATTATTTGCCCTAGTACCAACTCATATTCTTCCCTAGTTCTCCTTGTCTAGAACAAAGATAGGCCATGACAGCTCTATATTGACTTCCATGCACTTTATCACATCAAAATCAAGGATTATTTCTTGATCCATATTATTTATGAGTTTCTTAATGAGCTTAATGGTACTCATTTTTTTTCCAAGTTGGATCTCCACTCTAGATATCAATATATCCGGCTTCATGAGGATGATGTCTCGAAGAGAGATTTTCACATACATGACAGCCACTATGAGTTTCTGGTCATTCCCTTTATCCTCATTAATTCTCCTTCAATATTCTAGACATTGATGAGTAAAATATTCTGGCCTTACATATGAAAATTCATTTTGGTCTTCTTTGATGATATCCTCATCTATAGTAAAACATGGTCTAAGCATCTCCAACATCTAGATCTCACATTGTAACTTCTCTTTGATCATCATCTCTATGCACAATAGTCCAAATGTGCTTTTGGATAGGACAAAGTGGAGTAACTTGGAAATATTGTTTCAGCCCAAGGGGTTCAGGTAGATCTTGAAAAAATAGCTACCATGAAAAATTGGCCTCATCCTCAGACACTCAAGAGCCTCCATAGTTTTTTGGGGCTGACTGGATACTATCATAAGTTTTTTATGGATTATGGAAAGATTACAATTTTGATGAAAACAATGTTGAAAAAGGATGATTTTACATGGACAGAAGTTGCTTATTATGCATTTAAAGAATTAAAATAAGCTATGTACTATACCTATTCTAGCTCTACCAAATTTTGCCAAGACCTTCACTATCAATAATAATGCTTGTGGTAATGGCCTTGGTGGTATTATCCTCCAAGAAGGATGCATGATTATGTTCACTAGCAAATCCCTTTCAATAAATAATTTATTACTCTCTACTTATGAGAAGTAAATGATGGTCATTTTGCATGTAATATATAAGTTGTGGCCATACCTACTGGGGAATCATTTTTGAATTAAAATTGATCACCAGAGTTTGAAATATTTCCTAGAATAATGGGTCTCCACCACATCAAAATACAAATGGGTTAGCAAAATCATCGGTTATGACTATGAGATCACTTATAAGAAGGGTAAGGATAATATTGTGGTTGATGCTCTATCTTGCACATTTGTAGACTAAGATTTCCTTTCATCTATTTTCATGCCTATTATAAATATATTGGCCATTGTATAGCAAGGGTATGTCAATGACTCCTCATTATCTCAAATCATTAAATAGTTGGACACTAACCCCTTTATAATACCACATTATTCTTGGGATGGTGCTTCTCTATGATAAAAAGGTCATCTAGTGCTTCCCCAAAGCACAGATCTTTAGCATACTATATTATATGAAATCCATGCTTCTCCATCTACATGGCACTCAAGTTTTCTCAAAAATTTTGAGTGGGTATGCTATAATTTATTTTGGAAAGGAATGGAAAATGTAATTCAATAGATGGTGGCTAAATGTGATACCTACTAATGCAACAAGGGTGAAACAACAATCATTCTTGGGTTGCTTGAACCTTTTCCCATCCCTACCAAGATTTAGATAGATATTTCTATGGATTTCATTAAGGGTATCCCTAAATTTAGAGGGAAAATAATGATCTTGGTTGTGATTGGTTGCCTCTCTAAATATAGTCATTTTTATGCCCTCAACCATACCTATACCACCTCTACAATCACAAAAATTTTCTTGGACTAGATTTTTTATATTCATGTCATTCCTTCTTCCATTATCTCAGATCATGATGCAAAATTCACCAACCATTTTTGGATAGAACTATTTCGATGCACGAACACCCAATTGAAGATGAGTTTTGGGTATCATCTTTAAACAGATAGCTAGATTGGAATTATCAACAAATGCTTGGAAACTTTCCTTTGTTGCTTCACCTCAGAACAATAAAATATTTAGGAAAAGTATCTTCCTCTCTTTTAATGGTGGTACAATACCTCCTACCACACTTCAAATGATGAATCCATATGAATAAGTCTATGGTCAAACACCACCAGTGATCCTTCTATATAACCCCAGTGTTTCACTGATTCAAGTGGTTAACATACTTCTCTAAACCTAGGATTAGATACTCAACACCCTAGGGGACAATCTTTAGATGGCACAAAATATAATGAAATAATAGGCTGATCAACACCATTCTGAGTGCACCTTTTAAGTAGGTGATATGGTTTTTCTTTACCTATAACCATACAAGTAATCCTCCCTAAAACTCAAAGGGCATCATAAGATGGCTCCCATGTTCTATGGGCCATATAAGGTTCTCTAAAATATTGAGTTCATTGATTATAAGTTGGATCTACCACCTTCTTGAGTTCATCCAGTATTTCATGTCTCTTATCTGAAGAAAGTTCTTAGCACAAACATCAGAGTGTAGACTATTTTAATATAACTTGATAAAGAAGGATCCTTCCTTATTGAGTTAGAGGTAATCTTGGGTAGGCACACATTCCAACTTCATTCGTACTCCATCATAGAGGTACTAATTTAGTGGCACAAAATTCAACCAAGGATGCAACATGGGATCTACTCTTTCAGATTCAACACCAATTCCCACATCTAAAGCTTTGAGGACAAAGCTTTTTTGAAGAGGGATGGGATGTTAGGAACTAACATGACTCCTTATATTTATTTTGTTAGTATATTAGTTGCTATGGATCCATATGATTTATAAGTCATCTTGTGATGATTCTATTTTATCCCACATTAATGGGAAGTAATTGCTTAGATTAGACTTAGTATATAAGTGTTGAGGCCAAGAAGGTATCCATAAATTTATTATAATGAGCTTTCCCCTTGACGTGACATATGATTAACATAATCCTTTTAGTGCTTCTTCTAAGTTTATAAATCTGTTATTTCATGCATTTTTATTAATTTATTGTAGGAGGGTCCTCTCATACAACTACAACAAGAATGTTTTTGGTAATGGAGTTATTGAGTCACATCATGTCCAAATGGTGCAAACATGGTATTCTTAACCTAAACCATAACTACAACTTATTCCACAAATATAGCCTATAGAGTAAATGCAACTGTATGCACCTAAATCTACTCACCCTGATAATTATACTAATTTAACCTATAACTATATTTTATTTCCAATTAACTAATATCCTAATTCATATTCCACACATCTGAAAAACCTCATTCTACCCTTGCAACTAATTAATCACCCTCATTAATCTACTAACAAACCTTACTTACCTACTAACCTACCCATTAACCCACATGCCAATTTAAAAATACATTTTATTCACCTACCCATCTACCACCCTACTAAACTAGCCATTCCTACATCCTTAATACCTAATAGAAATTCTATAATCTCCTCTAATTTAACCCTTCTCTTCTAGAATCTTCTATTCTATAGGTTTTCAAGGAATTAAAAATTCCTTGGCCATTGATCTCAATGGATCAAAATTAAATTTGACCTACTCATTTTTCATCCCATGGATTATATAAACAAGCCATGCCTCCTTGAAAATTAACTTGAAACTTAGAAGACTTGAAGCTAACTTACATCCATAAACATCATACTTGCATTATCCAAGCACTCACATAGCCTTATGTAATCCATCATCAAGCCAAGAATCCATTAAAGCCATTGTTAAGCATAATCAAGCAATCTAAAAATTCACTTCTTTGGAACTCAAATTGGTTTGGAAATATTGGAGGGGAGATATAATAGGTAAAATTTTGGTAAGTGATCTCATTAAAATAATTTGATTATCTCTTTATCCTCTCTATTTGATGTTGTTTGCATTTTTGGTTTTATTGCTAAAAATAATAATATAGATTTAGAAGCTTACAAGTATAATTGGATGAGAAACAAAGGTTAGATTTTTAAAAAATCATCATGTACAAGAGACTTGTGGTATTACACCGGTATTCATGATATTGTAGTGAAATAAGTGATATTGTGATAACAATAGACTTTAACTGCAAATAATTTTAGGTTTTGACAGGTTTTTCACCTTTGTGTAATACTACTACTTTGAAAGTAGCAATATTGCTCTGATAATCACAACATTGCATGTGAAGTTATGGTTTTGTAGAGTTTCAAGGTTATCTTAATATCATTATTTTTCATCTTTTTATAACTTCTATTCAATCATTTTACTCCATTTGTATTTCTTGGAAGTGGTTTTTATCTTATGTGTGCAGGGAAAAGTAGGGTTGGTCAAGAATCTAATCATTGGTGGATGAAACACAATATCATAACTTTTAGACTTATGGTTTTTACTTGTGGTTTTGACTTAGTACTTGCAATATCACCATTGCAAGTTAGGGTATTGTGACTTATATTTAAAATGGTAAAACTCTATGCTATTAGTCTCTAATTTATAGATAAAAGTTCCTCATTCTTTGTTCAGTGATCATATAATTTCCTTGATAAGCCAATTTGATTATTTTCAATCTAACCAATTTGGGGTTTGACTATTTTGAGTTTGTTTGGCTAACTATGTGTCTAAAAAGGTGATTCTAAGCTTGTTGTGTGTAGGATGATAGGTAAAATAAGTATAAAATATATCATATAAACTAAAAATTATACATCATTAACCTGTTAAAGCCCCTACTATAATATCGCTAATCATAATATATGATTTTGTCTTGATATCAACGATACTGTGTTTTCATTAGTGACATTGTAATTAGGTAGATTTAGGGTGAATTTTAGTTTTCTATTTTAAACTTTTACTAATCTGTAGGATAAATTGAGTTTATATTCTATCTATTCATTAAAATAACTCATCTAGATATCTATTTATTAAAGATTTTGATAAGTAGTTAGAATTTATAAAAATTTACTATAAGGTATAAGTATCTAGGATAATAATCTGACTATTTGCATCAACTAAAAAATCAAATATTTTATAGTTTTGTACTTTATTTCAAAACTACTAATCTTTAAGTTGTGACATTGCCTTTACTATCACATTTTTGCACTAACAATCATGGTTTTATAGGTGCCAATTTATTTGCTGACTATCATAATTAGCTATTTGCTATAATATCATAACTTACAATATGTGTTTTTTCTTGATAGTCATGATATTATAGTCTTAAGTTGTGATTTTACATTTAACTAACTATGTAATTTTATTTTTTATAGGGGAGTAGTGGGTTTTCCTCAAATTAGACTACTAACCCTTGTTGTGTAAGACCTCTCAAGATAAAGACACCCCATTTATTTTCCTAACCCTTGTGTTTATAGGATGGGTGCCAATTTTTTAAATAATTTAGTCTTGTTTTATGTGTGTGTGTGTGTGTGTGTGTGTGTGTGTGTGTGTGTGTGTGTGTGTGTGTGTGTGTGTGTGTGTGTGTGTGTGTGTGTGTGTGTGTAATTTTATTTTTTATAGGGGAGTAGTGGTTTTTCCTCAAATTAGACTACTAACCCTTGTTGTGTAAGACCTCTCAAGATAAAGACACCCCATTTATTTTCCTAACCCTTGTGTTTATAGGATGGGTGCCAATTTTTTTAATAATTTAGTCTTCTTTTGTGTGTGTGTGTGTGTGTGTGTGTGTGTATCATGTTTTGTGTGATTTGATTATGTATTTTTGTTCTTCCTCACATAGGTAATTAATCATAAAAATTGATTGTGCTTACTTGCCTATTAACCCATTGAGTTTAGGATAGTACGTGACATGGAATTCATCCCCACACATGAGCTTAGTCACCATGGGTTGGTGTCATGCATTTTATCACCATGCATTTAACCAAACTCTCTATTTCAACAAAGTATAAATATTAGGGACAATTATCACTAGTCCAAGTGGTTGACCCCATAAAGGTCATCCATGAAGGGGAAAAGTTAACTCTTTGAACTAAATATTATACAATACCCTATATATACTTTGGACACATTTTAACTTCAGGTATATTAAGGAATCCCTTATAAATCTTTTATGAACCTATCTTATGACCCTTTGACCATAACATGTGTTTCACTACCAAAGTTAGGATCAACTCTTAAAAACCTGTTAAGTGTAGATGAGGTTGAGAGGGTTTGGTTGATTCCATAATGGGTAACTAGACCAAAACCTCACCCATAAATCGGTTAAAATATGTGAACACCAGCTGAAGCACCCTTTTTAAATTACTAAATTAGTAATTATTGTTGAGTGTGTTGTTTGTGAACCAATTTAGCCACTCTTATTATTGTTTCAAAACACCCAGACACCCCTAGGATCAAAACCCATTATTAAAACCCATCATAATGTTCATCTCATATCATCCATTCACACCTCTTAGGTATAACATTAGTCTTGAATCCAAATCTTAGTGGTTACCATCCCTCCAATCTTTATTATCACTTTCAAATCCTTTGACTAGGTATTATCAACATACATAATCTTGTCAATACTTTGGTATATCACCCATCACTTACCTATCATATCCTCTTCATATCTATCACTCATCCAATCACTATTTTGTTATTTTGAAAGGTACTTGATCATTTCATCTCCTAGTGATCTTGCTAGATTAGACTATTATAGGATTTTATCTTTTGGTATTCCTTAATCATTTTAATATTCACAATCATAAATCACCACATTTTTAAATCATCTTTTTTTGACCACCCTTAGATTTGAGTTCTAAACTAAATTAGTGTTCCAAGTCACATTATCTTCTAGCACACCTAATCACTTTTGCTATCTAATATACCAATCCAAACCCGTGCCCAAGTTCTTTGGATGGGATAAGGATTCAACCAAGAGGGTGACTATCTAGAGAACTTAGGTGATAAAAATTAGGATCATGATGATACACATAGTGATATGCACAATATTATAGGAGAATATGATTGATTCACAAGTGAATTCTTCCATAGTGATGAAGTTAGAGCATGATTTGACTAGTATATATATATATATATATATATATATATATATATATATATATATATATATATATATATATATATATATATATATATATATATATATATATATATATATATATATATATATATATATATATGAAAAATATGACTAGATTCTAGCTCAAGTCATTGAAATGGGGGGAAAACTACCCCCAAGATTTTATCATAACCTTTTGAAACATTTAATCCTTCCATCTACATGACCTAACACTCCTCGTCAACATGCCCATACTAATCAAACTCTAAAATAAGAATAAATTGTGGATCAAGAACAATGACTTGAAGATAAAGAACAATAGGCCCCTCACCAAAATAACCATGTTGAGGCTAATAAGATATAAACCACCCTAGATTATCTATTGTACCAAATCATGCAATAAATTAACTCTTTATCTCCTAATTCCATATCCAAAATCAACAACCATCCTCCATATGCCAAAATATCCACAACTCCAATAGACCACACATAAGTCATGATCAAACCTCTAATCCTCTTGAGGATACCTCATTTGCACAAGAATGGAAGATGATGAAATAAACTCTCCAAAAAATTGACCCTCACACACAAGTGATGAAATATAAATATGAAGATTTTTTCTCTTATCCCTTAAATATGAGAATTCTACAAATTTCTTTCCCACCTCACTTTGAGATACCTAAATTTGAAAAGTATAGAGGGAAAGGTGATCCTTGCAGTCACGTCCAAGAGATATATGTGGATTTTCATGAGGTTTTATATGATGACACCTACTTACTATGAATTTTACCAAAAAGTCTCACAAGACTAGCCCTAGAATGGTTCATGCATTTGCCAAAGGGGTCTATATCTAGTTTTAGATAATTAACTAGACAATTTTTCAAACATTTCTCATTTAATATAGAACATGATGTCTCTATTATAAACCTTTAAAACACTAAATAAAATAATGGGTAAAACCTGGCATCTTTATTTTAATGTTGGAGAAGTTTAACAAGCTACTTTCATTTCACAATACTAGAGAAAGAATTGGCCAAAATATATGTTGACAACCTTAATGCAGAGCTCAAATATCAGTTGAAACTCCAATGTGCCAAAACCTTTGATGAAATTATTGAAAAAGGGATACAAACAAAGAGATCACTTATTAACAATAGAACACTTAAATCATATACCCAAAATGAACATAATCAACATCAAGATAAATCCTTTTCAAGAAAATAAAAACTCTTCAATAAAAATAAGAATGTTGTGGGAGATAGAGTAACAGATTCTAAACAACATGTTCAAATGATTAAAAAAAGGACTCCCATAGATTATAAAAATGTCCCCTCTATTCGAGTACCATAATGTAAACCAAAGCCTAAAATAGGAAAAAGACCTCTTAGTAGCCTTGGAGTGCCTATTGAAGTGGTCCTTCAACAATTGATTGATACTAACATGATCACTCTTCCTAAAATCTGACCTTTAGATGATAGTAAACCATGACCTAACTGGTATCATGAGGATGAATTCTATCAATACCATAGATTCACAAGGTCATGATACAAATAAATGCATGCAATTAAAGGATTATATTTAGTGTCACATTGAAAAGGGTGATATTGAAGTAGAAGGGGAGAGCACTCCTAGCTAGTCAAAGAATCAATAGCTTGGTATATATCAGAACCCTTTACCTAAGCATGGTTAAAGACAAGAAAATCCACCTAGAGACCAAGGTCAGGCATCCACTTCTAATCATATGGACTATCATGTTATCCCATACCACTATATCAATACCATTAAAATCCATATCCCCCAAGAGCCCACTCCACCATCATCCACCATATTAAAAATCAACTAAGACACAACTGATTATGTGGTTACTACCTAACACTAAAAAATAAGAGTTCTTGGGGCGCTACCAAAGGACCCATCTATATCTACATATAAAAAATTCAACATCTCTAAGAAAGTTTCAATATCTTTTGACCAACCTTATGATATCATCAAGCAACTTGAGAAGACCCGCACTCAAATATCACTAATGGACTTTATCAAAACATCATCTAAGTATTAAGAGATCATCAATCAAGTCTCGAATGATCTAAAAGTTCCATGAGATATTGAAACTAGTCAATTACAAGCATTGTTAGGCCATTTGTCTCCTTCACATCAAATCACATTCAGTACCTAAGACATGCCTCACATTGGTCCATATCATAATTATCCATTATTCATAGAAATATCCATCTGTAACCATCACATTCCCTAGGTACTCATAGATAGAGGGTTTGTATTAAACATATGTAATTTGGATTTCTTAAATAAATTAGGGTATTCTAAATCTTCTTTAGGGCTTACCCTGATCATGATTAAAGTATATGATGATAATGAATAACCATTTACAGGCACCATCTACCTTCCCATTGCTATGGGACCCATGGTACATCAAAACTTGATTCATATTGTGGATGTGGATTCAAAATATAATTTATTATTGGGTCACCCATGGATCCATGAGATGTAAATAGTCATATTTACCCTTTACCAATGTCTAAAATTCCCTCACTTTGGCATGAAATTCACCATTCTCAGGGAAATTCAACATTTTCATAGCTACCAAATGGGTCAATCTCAATCCTCCTGATATTGTCCTAGCATAGATAGTTCCACTTTGAACCCAGAAACTACCAAATATGTATGCCCCAAAGATCTACTACCCACTTCTGATCCATTACCCAATGTAACACATCTTAAAATCACATCCACATGATTCAGGGAATATGAATATAAAACCTTTTGTGTAGGTGACCTAACTCTTTCCTTATGAAGTTATGGATCCCTGACTATGAAGAAGACCAATCCTATTAGCTACAAGTTTAGATCAATGACCTTTTCTATTGTGGGATTATTATAATAATAATAATAATATATTGATTAATTTAATGATTCATGGCTCATTTTAGAGAATTAGGCCTTCCCATCTCATAGATAGAGATACCCCCACATTCAAAAAATGTAAAAAGAATACATTATCAATGCAAAGGACTATGGAGACAAACAAGGCAAAATTAAGACCATAATAGTTCAATAACATCCACAATATCCTAGCTTAGGGTACAAAATTCTTGAAAATGACTTAAACAATATCCTTGTGGATACTAATTTGGTCCTTGAGGAGTCTCTTTTTGATGAAGAAGTTGAGGTGGGATCCATTTATAGACTTTATGAAGAGCTTGCTACCATAAACCATTTCCATGATACTACTATCACCACAATCAACATATCCCTTTTCTACCCCTCATTAATTGATTGAGATCAATATTAGGAACCATACTTAGACATGTTTCAAAATGATGAGGCTATCTTAGAATTTTTGGGACCACAAGATTTTATGCCTTATAATGACCATAAGAAAGGATTTTATATTAATCTCTACTAGTAATATTATTTTGAGGAACAATAAATTCCCCTTGATTAAATCAACTAAAAGGAATATGAATAAGAGCCACCTAAAGATCCAGAGGATTCTCCATAAGTTTTAGATGAATCCGAATCTTATGTTAAAATAGACATAGAGCTCCTAGAAGATTTTGCTTTAGATATCCAAGATTTACCATTACCTCCCACCTATCTCTAAGATCAGTCACCCTCTCTCATTGAGTATGCAATTAAAGTTTACATAATAATTGAATAACATCCAAAAATAGTCAAATTGGGGGTAACTCTCACACCTGAGCAATGCCAAATCATTATTGAGCTACTCAAAGAATTTATAGATATTTTTGCATGGTGATATTTAGAAATATTGGGTCTTGATCCTTATTTGGTTATGAATCATATACTAGTTCATACTAATTCTAAACCAATTAATAAAAAATTACGTAGTATGCACCCTAAAGTAGCCCTACTAGTTAAACATGAATTACAAAAATTCTTGGAAGTAGGATTTATCCAAATCATTGATTACTTCAATTGGATATCCAACATTATTGATATTTCCAAGCCACAAGGAGGGATTTAAATTTGTACTAAATTCCATGACATCAATAAGGCATGTCCTAAAGATGACTTCCCTCTCCCAAACATATATATGATCATGGATTCAAAAACTGGGTATGAATGTTATCCCTCATAGATGGATTTTGGACTAAGACCAAATAAAAATCATGTCTGAAGATACACATAAAACAACCTTCATTAATCCATGGGGGACCTTCTATTATTAAGTCATGCCCTTTGATCTGAAACATGTGGGTAATATATATCAACATATAATTACTGTTATATTTCTTGATATGATGCACAACATTGTGGAAGATTATGTGGTCACCATATGGTCCTACATAGAATATTTTAGTGCCTGTGAGAATAAAACATTAGATTGAATCCAAAAAAATGTGTATTTGGCATTATTTAAATAAAGTTATTAGGGTTTATTGTATCCTAGAAATGCATAGAAGTGGACCTAGCTAAAGTCAAATCCATTATGAAAATGCCTCTTACTCATAATATGAAGTAACTTAGGAGTATTTAGGGTAACTTACAAGCTATTTGGAAATTCATATCCCATCTCATAAACAAATTACACCCCTTCACCCATCTCTTGAAGAAGGGGACCCATTTTAATTAGAACTTTGAATGTCAATAGGTCTTCAATAATCTCAAATAATATCTAGCAAATCCTCTTGTGTTATCACCACTAGTTCTAAGAATACCCTTGCTCCTATATATTTATGCAACACCTTGTGTGATAGGTTCCATACTTGTACAAAATAATAATGAAGGAAAGGGTTAGATAATTTATTATCTTAGTCACACTTTGATTTCATTTGATATGAACTATACTCCCATTGAAAAGGCTTTTCTAGATGTTATCTTCTTTTCATAGAAGCTTGAACATTATATTTTAAATAGACAAGTTTAGCTCATCGCTAAAGTTGATCCCCTCAAATATATACTATCTAAATCATCTCTCATAGGAAAAATGGACAAATGGATAATGTTTCTCAATGAATTTGATATATAATATATTCATCAAAAGGCCATTAAAGGATAGGCAATTACAGATCAATTTGCAGAGGCACCTCTCATAGTGACTAAACCACTTTTCATGACCTTAGATGAATCTCTAATGAATACCACATAATATAATGGTTGAAAGCTATATTTTTATGGATATTTTACCATGCATGGACTAGGAGTTGGTATCCTTTTAGTAACCCCACAAGGAGACATTATTCCTAAATCTTTTTGATTGGATTTTCCATGTACTAATTACATTTCTAAGTATGAGGCCTTAATTTTTGGCCTCTAATTATCCATCTAATGGAACATCCAAAAACTCTAAGTATTTGGTGAATCCTAGCTAATAATCAAACAAGTCAATGAAGAGTTTTAGACCAAAGATGAGAAATTACTCCCCTATAAGCAATTGGTTGATTAGTCAAAGTAGATTTTTTAATCTATTACATTTGAATAAGTTCCAAGGGGGAGTAATAAGGTAGATGATTCCATCATCATTATTGGGTCTCTAATTGACCATCCTAAAGATATACTTGAAGGGAATTCCTTGATTCATCATTTTATCTTACCAATCCATCAATCTATGGCTCCTCTAAAAATTTATGTTATTTTTGATCCCAATATCCATTGGTATCATGACATCTATAATTCTCCATGACAACATCATTCCACCAAACCTCAATCATCATTAATTAAAGGCCTTCATCCATCATACCTATTATTATAATATCCTTAGAAATATGCTCTATCAGAGAGGCTATGATAGGACCTTATTGAGATGCCTGACCTTAGAAGAGGCTTCCATTATAATTAGAGAGGTCCACGATAGTATCCATGTTAGTGGATTGGACCTATCTAACAAATTGCTCTAGATTGGATACTATTAGCCTACCATGGAATAAGATACATGGAAATATGTGAAAAAGTGTGCATCCTTCCAAAAACATGGTAATCTTATCAATGCACCTACACAATATTTACCTCCTATTATGAGTCCATGGCCATTCTATACATAGGGACTAGATTTGATTGGCAAGATAAATTCCATGTCATCTAATAGCCAAAAGTTTATTATTATAGATACACAGTATTTTACCAAATGGGTAGAATTTATGCCACTTACCTACATCATCAGTCTCCAAATTTCTAAATTCATATTGAATCAAATCATTTGCCATTTTGGATTTCCCACCAACATCCTATCAGATAATAAGTCCCTAAAAAATAAAAAAGTTGAGGACCTATGTAAGAGTTACCACATCAAGAATCACTTCTCTACACCTTATTACCCCTAGGGGAATGGACATGATGAAGATATAAATAAGACTCTTATCAATATTCTTGATATAATAGTCAATGATGTAGGAAGGAACTAGCATTTACAATTATATCCTACACTCTAGTCCTATAGAACAAGTGTATGAACACCCACTCAGGCCACTACACATTATTTGGTTTATGGAATAGAATATATCGTTATTATAGAAGTAAAGTTCCCCTCCTTACATATCTCATTATGAGACATCATCACTGATCATAATTTTAGATAATAAAGTCTATAATAACTAGATCTTTTAGATGAAAAGTGTCAAAAAGCCCTAAATCACCTTTAGGCATATCAAAATAGATTAAAAGGTCAATATCACAAGAATATCTAGTCCTAAGAGTTTTTGATTGGTTATCTAGTCCTAAATGGGAATTAAAAAATACCAATGTAGATAGGGATAAGAAGGGAAAATTTGAACCCAATTAGCTTAGTCCCTATATAATAATTACTATTTTGGATCAGGAGTCTATAGGTTAGCCACATTAAATGGTGAAGATCTTGAGGAGCTAATGAATATAATTCATCTAAAATGTATTTATAATTGACAAGATCCAATTTACCTTCATCTATGGGTCCCCACTCTTTGGGACATATCTATTTTAATTCCACACCTCTCTTCTTATTTCACTCCATTCTCATGTCCCTGACCTTGGTCTTAAAAGTAGGACTCCATTACAAGTTTATATAACAAGAGATAAATGTTTTAAACTAGAGAAAATTCATTACTTGTTGTGTGATGGGAATGCTTTTTTAAGAGTCTTTTGGAGTCATGTTATCCATTTTCACACATCCTCTATCTCATCACATCTTCATACATAACCCCCCCACATCCTTTTTGATGATTATGTCTCCTCTTAGCCTCAAGATAATCCTATCCTCATTTATCCCATACTATTTCTAAGCCATGGTATACACATTACCACTAAATTTGTCATTATGGAAGGGTAAAAAATAGGTATTTAATCTAGAATCTAGCATACACTATTCCACTGAATCCTGATCAGTTATCCTAAGCCCTATATACAGATGCTTCTGATTTGATTATATCATTATTTCAATCCAGTAATTTTTTAGCATAATATATCCCATGTACATACCCGTTGTCATCATATAGACCACTATCCATACTCATCTTATTTCCATCATCTGATACTATCACCTATATATCTATTTTGTTTATATCTTTAGGTTATTTTGTTTTTATCTTATGTATATATGAATGATTTTATGTTTTAAACATGTGTGGTTATTTGATTAATCATTTATTATTGTATATATTAATTAGATTATCTTGTTATCTTATATTTTTATGGGAACAAAGATGGTCTATGTGACTCCTAAACTTGTTTTGGGCACATATCACTTTAAAAATATATTCCCTCCATGCACTAGGTGTTTAATGTATCTTTGACTTCTATCATGTCATAGGCACACATTTTATTTTTTAGTAAAATATTAAATGGATTACACACATTATTAATGGATTTATAAATGTACACCCATCTCATTACCCCCCAATCCTATCACCATATAGCCTAATCATCCTACCATCCCATGATTATCCCACCTCCTTAGTGCAGGAGGATTGTTACCCAAACACAATTTGTGAGACAATAATTAATCATGGGTTCATCCTTATTCAACACATTGATTGAAATTTTATTTCATAGTTAGAATTTTAGATCAATACATATCATTAACATCACAACATTTTAAATCCATATAAAATTTGTATCATGAAATCTATTTCATAACATTTCATAAGCTACATATCATCCACTAATCCTAAAATATCATCACATAAATATTCATCTATCTATCATAGCATTAAATCCATATCTAACATACATATAATCTATCTATATATCCATAAAAATATGAACCATCATCTATCTACCATGATATCATAACTATTACATCATTTAAACAAATCCATACATCAATATCCAACTACCTATCTACATGGCATCATGATATCCAATCATATAACCCAATTATAAACATCACAAATAATCTAATACATCTATTTAATTCATATAAATCATAAAAAAATCTATCACATCACATCAAATCATAAAACATATAAATATTCATAGTCAATGCATATCACAAAACCATAATCATACATAATTATCACTACATAACACATCACATCATATCAAAAGTCTCATCATATATAATCTCAAATACCCCATGGAGTCCATGTCAAAAAATATACACAATATTAGGTCCCATGGGCATAAATGTGCCAATATAAAAAAAATCCATTTATATACAACCTCACATAGTCTCAGCTAAGATCCTTATGGTCCTCTGTGGCACTGGTGTACTGAGTGTGAGGATATGGCTCTGAATGTAGGCACATGCTACTCAACTGACATTTCTACCTCGTATAAGTACCTATAATACTATGCCTCATATGTGAGCCTCATAATCATACACATAACCTCATCCATCCTCCCTACTAGCATGGCTACCTCTACCTCCTCCTTAGCCCTCTTGGCCACCTACACCTCTCTTGTCAGATCTCTAATCTGAGTCTAAATCTGACTAATATATACCTATAACCCAAAAATATATGTGTCTCAACTCTATATCTAGTTATATAACACAACTAACTAAGCTTATAAGGTAGTAACATGTTCTTATAACATAGCCACCTACCTTTGTACATAGGCTAACTTCCCATCTTATGCTTGTAATTGAGCTTGGAGTTGGTCCCTCTTTATGGTAATCACCACTATCTCTTAGAGTCATGCCTTCACCTTTATATTGAGACATGATAATAAATACCTCTCATCCTTAGTCAAAGGATAATAGGATGGTCTTACACTATCCCGACTCCCACTAAATCCAACTTGTGTCCCAATCACTCCAACCTATGTTCTACTCCCCTTAGCCTATGTTGCACTCCTTCCAACCTAAGTTGTCACTATTGCTTGATCACCATCACCCACATATACATTTATGACATGTGGCCCCTATAAATATTAGGAATATTGCACTAGGACATATACCCTCATCTATCTTTAAAACCTAACCTACGCCTACAAAATCCTCTGAACCACTCCCCTCTATACCATAGATCTATTTCTAAGCAACTGTTAGCCAATATTCACTCCCAAGTTTTACATATTTTATTTCATTTTGGCTAAGTTCATCTTTTAGAATTTGTGTATCAAAGGAAGCTTTTGTTTAGTCTTTTTTCACAAGTGTTATTTCCTCCTAAATTTTTGTTTTGGGCTTCTTGCACAAGTGTTAGGAATTGTTCCAGACATTTTATCTAAAACAATTTCCCCAAAGAAGCTTTTGTTTGATCTTTTGGCCAAGTTTTTTTATTTTAGAAGTTTTATTTTGGGTTTTTTTCACATGACAAAGAATTGTTTTGGACATTTTGTTTGAAACAATCTTTCCAAAGGAATTGTTTTTATAGGCAAAGGCACTGTTAGCTATCCAAAGGAACTAGTCCTTTGTAAGATTTTTGAAGGAATTGGTCCATTTCAAAAGTTTGAAGGATCATTTCTCATGAAAGTGCCCTACACACTTTTTTGAAGGGTATTTTCTTATAAAAGTGTCCTTTTCAAGATTTTCAAAATTTACAGTTCAATTTTTCTGAAAGGCATCTTCTAGATTTCTTAAGGGTCATCTTCAACAAAAGGTTAAAGGAATTTTCAAGTAAGGTGCCTATGCAGTTTTCCCAAAGGTATTTTTTTTCCTTTGAAGGCATAATCCCTTTAGACTTTTGTCTGAAGGAATTACTTAAGATAAAAGGGGTCCTAATAAATTATTCTAAAAGAAAAGGTGCAAATTAAGAAGGCCGAAGGGACATTTCAAAAAATCTAAAGGGCATGTTCAAGTTTTTTGGAGAGGCATAAATAAGAAATTCCAAAGGGTTATTATCAACAGAAGTGGGGCAAAAGAAAAATCCAAAGGGTAATTTTTAGAAAATACCCCAAAAGAATGGTTTTAGTAGAGTGATAGTTGCATGAACATTAACTTTAGGGTGATGGACTAGTCATTAGTGTTTAAATAGTGGGTCCTAGGTGGATTGATGATCCTAGCTTGAATGATCAAAGATACAAGGGCTCATGTTATTCATTCATTGAAGATTAGACATAACAAAATAAAGTAGATTAGAGGGCTCACATCACCTTGATCAGATCAAAATTTGAGTCATTTTTGATAGTCAATCAAAATAAGAAAGGCTGAAGGGCTCTATAGGGATTGAACATTCGACTAAGGTCAAGTTGGGATGAGATTTTAAGGGATGTTTAAATACATACAAATATATCTAACATCTTGAAAAATGCCATAAAGGCATACATGTAGGCTTTTGGTGGTTTTGTCTCTAAGGAAAATAGAATTAAAAGGACTCTCCCCTACATTATTACATACCTCAATGAGCTGGTGTAAAGTTATTAGCATCAAGATAAATCTACAATAGGTGGAGTCATTTTCAATAACCACATTGATTCCATTACTCTTTTCATAATATCTTGATTCTACTAGTGTAACCATTAAGGAAACATCTTTGAGAGAGCAAGCTAACTTTGTGACCACTTGAGTTGACATGGATCAATTGAATGGACAAATTAGCATCATTTTTAGATATAGTTATAGTCATGGTTGGAGGATTCTAACAGATTGATTCCCCTTTTTAGTGCCAAGAATCCTCTCCTCTCACTTCTTTCCTACTATAAATATAGTCCTTGGGCTAGTGAAAATAAGTACCATACAATGTATGGTGATGCCCTACTATATTGATACCATATTTTACATTTAAGCATTAGTATAAGTCTTTTTTCTTTCGAGTTATAAATAATTGTCTGAGTGTGTGACATATAGTGACATCAAGTGATGGTTTTCCATCCTTCCATCCTTTATTTGTCATGTCTAAGCAAAATTTCTTAGTCTAATAGGTTATATAGAGTGAATTCATGTGTGTTAAATTTTTATAAGTGTATAACTATTCTTGGAATGTGCAACTTGCCTTTTAATTCATTTTCCTTGTGTTATTTTATACATCTCACCTCTATACTAAAATACTTGTGTTAGAATCCTTAGAGCTTGAATATGGTCTATGTATTTTGTTGTATTGTGCACTAGAATATGATATTCATGTGGAAGATAATCTCAATGCATCACCACTCTTAGAGTAGGTTTCATTTTATGAAATTATAACTCTTTTCCCTTCAAGCAAACTGGTTTAGATAGAAGTTGTTTTACAGAGATACATTCAAGGTTCTATCACTTTAAATCTATAGGTTCATTTCCTCTATAAGTATAACCACATGTCTAGGAATGTTCCAGCATTACCCAAATCTATAAGAGACTTGAACACTCTCTTCTAGGGTGAAATATTTGGCAATAATAGTAACCTCACCAGGACCCTCTAAGCCCACCATGCAGTATACACTATTGTCACACCTACCTCTAAAACTACCATGGTATCAGGGCAAGGCTATCATAATCTATGCACACTAAAGCTCTATCCACTTCCTTACCACACTATGACCTCTCTCAATCACTCTATGAAAACAAATTCTCCTCATTTGTCACATCCTACTAGAGCTCAAATTATCTCTGCACATGGTTAGGTTTATATTTCTCGATGATGAAGTCCATTTGACCTATAAAGTAACACTCTGTAAGCATAAACTATACGACCTCAACGTCATCATCCTAACCAAATTGAAGTATCCTATAGGGAATCCAAGTGATATGATCTATCCATAAACTATCAAAAGCCCATCTATAGAACCTCATCTCCCTAAAATGGCCTGTATGCAAACCCAATGAAATATACCATCCAAAGGCAATGGGTTTGTGAGGCTCCCTAGCTTCTTAAGTGCCTAGTGGTCATTGGATAGCTATGTGATCCTAGCTCCAAATATATAGTATTAGTGATGTACCTAGGATTGTAGATCACTTTTAGTCCCCTAAGTTCAAATCTTAATATAAATGTGCTAACACTATTGACCCCCATGAAAAAACCCAAAAATATTGCACCATATCAAAACCACATCTCCAAGTCCTAGGTGAAACCAATGACCACTCTTGTTCATAATAAGTATTCTAGTAAAAAGAGACATCACCACTAGTGTTAACCAATCAATCATACACTCTCACACGCATCTATCAATATCCACATGTTGGTCCTACACACTAACTAGTAACCCTCCTACCAATCTGTACACTATCTTACTTAGTGTGTGCAATCACCAATAGATCCTATCCACTATCATTGGTAGTCATAAAATATGATATAAATCCTCCAATTTCACCATCATATCTCTAGTCATGAAGTGGAAGTTACTCATCTCTAAGTTTCATCATTCCACCAATAAAATAATAAGGGCATGATCAATACATAACACCAACATCATAATAATGTAATACAACCCCACTAGATCTAGCACCCCATAGTATTCAGGTCTTAATCGATGCATCTCATGAAGGACCTCTAGATGATGTAATCATGATGACATCATTCCTAATTCATCTTATACCAATCACATAACCCATCACACAACCCATTCCATTAAGTATTCTTTTTTTAAACTCTCTCACCTAGTACAGTCACCTATCTATAACACATTTCCCCTACCTTTAAATCTTACTTATCCTAAACCATACACCCCAAAAACCCTTGAATAATCTAACCATTCCATCCCTAACCTAACTTACCCCAACCTCTATCTTAAAATCCTTACCTCATGAACCTACATCCTTAATCTACTACCTAATCCATCTTGACCTACCTCACCTAATCTAACCCCACCTTATATTATAAATCCCCTTCCCTAACTCACTTACATTCTTAATCCATTAAATACCCCTCATAATTAACCTACCTGAAAACTCCTAGATCATACTTAACAATCCCATTTATCTTTAATCATCTAAATTACACCCTTAACCCACTAACTATCCATCCTAACCTAACTAAATATAATATTAACTAACTTCATCATATCCCCTAAACACCTAAGCCTATCCTTCTATCCCTCATCCCTTAACCAAATTCTGCACCCACAACAATATCATTAATCATAAAATTACCCTCATTAATGACCTTGATGTTATTGTCAATCAAGTCTTATAGTTTTTCATATCATGACTATAATCTCATGATTATGCAAAACTATGCATCACTAACTCATAGTATCATGATATCATGATTCTAAACCTAGAATATTATAATACCAAAATTCTATAGTTGTAGTATTATAATACTATAATTCATGATGTGATATTTCTAGTCATAAGTGTAATAACGTGACTGAGGGCATTACCCTCAATCACAATGTTATACTTATGACACCTCTAATCTAAACATCATGAAATAAATGTAAAAAATCAACAAATTACCATATTAAGGGCTAGAAACATATTGATGTTCCAACATCCTTAAGCATTTAGAACTCATGGACTCTCTCACCATGATGTGAAGATCATGAGATCCAATCCATGTTTTAGCTCAAAGTAATTTTTTCACCAATTACAAAAGTCAAAATGAGCTCCTTTTCACCCCTTTATGCTATTTTATCCCCCCTCCATCCCCTCTTTAACCCATAACATCCCTATTATCTTATCTTGTCACACCTAAATCCAATCACCTTACTCCATTATCCTAATCAATCATCAATTATCATCCCTCCATCATTTAGAGCATAGATTTTCCATTTCCCCATTGTCCAACCTAATCCCAATATAAAACTACATTGACCTAAGGTATTATAATACTATGTAGGTAGCACCTGGCCATGATTTTGTGCCCAAAGATGGCTCAGTCACTATTAACCCCTAATACCCATCTCATATTGGATGATATCACTTGATGTTATTATATAATTCTCAGCTATGCATATCCCATTAAGTGGATTATTATCATTAATCAACCCATATGATCTCCATTATAGGATTTAAAATCCTCCTTGACATGTGTCTTTTCTAAGAGAATTATCAATGGCTTATAGCCTATCTCATCCCTTTATTTCCCAGTATCAATCAGTCTCCTTTCTAGACATTAATCATTTATCTAAAACCCATCTCTTGAGATCAAGCTACTTTCTCCCGTAGAATTTATAATTAGGACATCTCAATAATAGTTATATCAATACTCAAGGAATCTCAACCCCATCTCATCATCATAATATTATCCCACCTCCAAGACTTCTATTTGAGTGACCATCAAGGTTGGTTCTCCCTACATGATCCCTCAAGGGGGAATCATACCTAATAACACCATTTCCATACATGAATATGGTTTTTATTTTAAATACCATTACTATTTCCATCTTATCCACTCATAATGCCCTTTTAAAGAGGGGCAAAATGTATGCATCTAAACCTGCTCACCTTGATAATTCTATTAATTTAACCTATAACTATATTTCCTAGACAATTAATTAATATCCTATTTCATATTCCCCACATCCCACAAAACTGATTATACCCTTGATGCCAATTAATCATCCTCATTAGTATACTAATTAATCATATTTACCTACTAACCTACGCATTAACCCACTTACCAATTTAAAAATACATTTTATTCACCTACCCATCTAACACCCTACTAAACTAGCCATTCCTACATCTGTATTACCTAATGGAGATTTTAGAATTGGAGAATTATATAATCTCCTATAATTTAACCCTTCTCCTCTAGAATCTTATATTCTAGAGGTTTCCAAGGAATTAAAAATTCCTTGGCCATTGATCTTAACGGATCAAAATTAAATTTGAACCATTGATTCTCCCTCTCATGGATTATATAAACAAGCCATGCCTCCATGAAAACTAACTTAAAACTTAGAAGACTTGAATCTAACTTTCATCCATAAACATCCTACTTGCATTATCCAAGCACTCACATATACTTATCAAGGCCATCATCAAGCCAAGAATACATTGAAGCCATTGTCAGGCATAATCAAATAATCCAACAATCCACTTGTTTGGCACTCAAATTAGTTTGTAAATCTTGGAGGGGAGATATAAGAGGTAAAATTATGGTAAGTGATCTCATTATAAGAATCTAATTATCTCTTTATCCTCTTTATTTGATTTTGTTTTCATTTTGAGTTTTTTTTCTAAAAATAATAATATAGAAAGAATCCAAAATTCTTACTACAATGACCTATACCCCAACCATGGCTATCTCCACAATGTAAACCATATATACGTATACAAACACCTCAAATACCACATGTGTAAACCCATTCTCTAAGATGAATACCCACTCCTAGATTTTTTTAGTAACTTTGTGAGCCTATTGAAGTAGTGTTTCACATGATATCCATGGCCAATATTATTAGTTGGTTGATTCCAAGGCACTTTCCTAAGGGTATAACTTGTCAATATTAGTATAAATAACATGATTTATATGAATTCCATCATGTTCATGGACATTATACACGTCTTTATGTGAATTTGAAGCACCTTATTGAGAATATGTTAGAAAATGGAGAAATCTTGTTGGATAATGAGTCTTTTACATCCAACCAAATTTTAGGTATTTATCGATACCCATTTCCATAACATAAATATACCAATCATAATCAAAACCAATAATAATATAAATAATGAAGGCCACCACCAAAAACACAATAATAGAAATGACAAAAACAACAATAATAACAATACCAAAAACCTCAAAATGGATATAACTAAGGGAAAAATGACCTTAATAACCAACATACCTATAATGTAGGTTCCCATGACTAAAATAAAGTTATAGGTCATAATACGAGTGGTCATGCCTACACTATTACCATCAACCTTAGACTAAATGCCAACATATCGATACCTATCAACCTCTCAATGCCTATCAACCTCCCAATGCCTATTAGCCACCTTCTCTTGGTAATCCTTTGTTACCTATGACCACAGCTAAGTACAACAATAGTTGAGGATTCCCATATCAAGCCCCTATGTTGATAGTTCTTTTTTGGCCCAAGGCCATAACCAAATACACTATAGATCAAGAATTACCATCTTAGAACCCCCTCCATCCTCTTTAGTTACAATGGTCCTTTACCTAATCCATATTGTACAATTGTAATAGTATAGACTAAAGCACAACCTTCTACCAATGAGCCAACTCAACCCACTATGTTAGCTAAGTAGTAAGATAATTACCACCATTAAAGAAAAAACCTATGATATTATGGAATAACTATAAAATATGATTGCACATATTCCTATTTTGGATTTGTTACACACATCTACCATCCATATAAATATCCTTGTTGAACTCCCGAGTTAATCTTAAATGCCTAATGACATTACACTAGACAAATTTCAAGATTTAGTTGGACACTTAACCCTAGGCCAAAAATTGACATTAGACCAAAGTGATATGTCATTCCCTTTCCCTCTGCATAATATCATATTATAAATTGAAGTTATTATAATGTAGCACACATTTAAACACATACTCATAAATAATGGATCAAGCCTAAATATTGCATTTCTAAATTTAATCAAACATATGGGATATATAGTAGTGAACCTTCACCCAGAGACCATTAATATCAAGGTGTATGATAATGAAGAGAGGGAATCACAAGGAATCATTAGTTTATCTTTCACCCATGACACACTTTTCCATTTGTTAGACCTAGATCTATCATATAATTTTCTTTTTGGTAAACCATGGATACACAAAATTCATGAAATATCTTCAACCTTGCACTAGTGTATCAATTTTCCTCATTTAGGGATAGAGGTAACTATTCATGGGTATTTATAACCATATGATTACTAAAAACATTTGGAGGCTAATTATGAAATTTACAATTATCATTTTGGTTTAGACCCAATACTAGAGAAGGAAAAAGACAAGGAGATACTTTTTGAATTGTCAAAGACCAATTTCATAAATCTTGACAACCTTGCTTCAAAATCACATATGTATCCTATTAAAATTTATAATTATTTTACCATTTTAAATAATGGTCTAGGAGAGTACTTACCCATGATACCTTCGATATAGCTAAGCTTCCAAAAAACCCCACAACTTATGGAAGGCCCAAAACCAATCCAATGTTGGGCCCCCTTTTTTGCTAGCTACATGGACTGTGCCAACTCAACATATTTTGGTGTAAGGTAATCATGTGGAATGATTGATCCCTTTTATACCTTGTGATGCCAACTAGAGGAATCCCTAAAGATATTATACTAGCTAGTAGGTAGTTACTTGGTGCCAACTTTGAAAATACATCCCTTTAGCTATTTGTATGTGGTGATTAGGGAGTACAGGTGTTAGAGTAGTGGAGCCAATAGGATACCGACCGCAAGTGACAACTCAACATCTAACATACACTCATCTAACTTGGGTAGTGTAGTAGAAATAATGGGATAGTAATCCCCAGTGGTAGCACAACACTTGGCACACACCCATTTGACATGGCAAGAAGATGCCCCTTTGCCTATAAAAGGAGGCTTGAACCTTAAGAGAGGGGAGGCAAATTATAGTAGTAAAGCTCTATTGAAATTGAGATTCAATATTAGTATTTTGTAATTTATATGAATTAGGTTAGGATTTTTTTGTGTATGGTCCAAACTCACGTATGAGTCATTAGGCATAAGTAGTGTCAATGGTGAACACATGCTCTATTTTCATGTCCTAAACTTTATATGTTGAAACTGTACATCAATGAAGAATGTTATTGGAGCAATGAAGTGTTGATTCTTTTCATATAATTAGCACTATTATATGTTATGACTTTGGTTTGATATGAATGATGATATATTTCTATGCTTTGAATGTGTTGTGGTATAAAGGTCCATCCCAAGTCACAAATGGTATTATTGTGTCATAAACTGACTTGGAAATACCTATAAAATAGACTAAGTATTAAAATTGGAATGCCAGAGGTCCCAAGACCTATGCCTAGACCACTAACTTGAAGAATGAGCACTTGAATATAATCCATTCCCATGACTCATTTAGGTGCCTAAATGACCCCTAACTCAATTTATCTATATATTACACCATTTGGAGCTCTATCTAACCATATATGAACTTGATCCATAGGATTTATACCCTTGAATAGTCTCATACCTATCAAACAATCCTAGAATAAACTAGTGTTAATAGGCTACCTAAGGCTATCTTATAATGACTAAATCCCATTGAGACCAAAGCTGTACCATGTTTCAACTAGCTCAACATGGGCCTGATCCCTTTGCTATTGTACTTCAAGTGGACACACAAGTCTTGTGCCTTATATGAAATTGATACCAATAGAGTAGTGTGTTAAATGTTGTACATGATAGACCCTACTATGCTCATGTCTAGAAGCACTAGTATGGAATTAACTTAGCTTGACTACTAAGTGCATGACTAAGCATAAAATCTAAACAAACAAACTTAATTACAACATTTTGGTTGCATTTCTAAGAATCATGTTGAATTTTATTGCTACAATGGTGATGTAAGATGATTCTCTAATTATCACTTAAGAAAATTGAGTGCTAACTAGAGAAAGTGGAAGATAGTCTCATGGAGAGACATCCAACATGCCAAAGATAAAAGATAAGAGAATGGGTGAAAGCCAACCTATATGATGCTCTGTATGAGGTGTTATTTTGTGAACTACTTGAGCATGTGTACTGGTGGCTAGTTTCCTATACCACCACTATAAGATGAAGCTATGACCAACACCTTTAGTGGACAAATGAGTGTATAAAGAGGCGTGAGATCCTAGATGACATTTAGACATGCATTATAGATAAGTGGTGGAGTGGTGTGTTGAATAGCTATGTGTTGGAATTTAAAGTGTCAACCTTCTCTTGCCTAAATAATTAGAGTATGAGTTCTTTCTAAAATGAATGGGTGTATTCATAAGAGGGCTTGGCACTAAATTGAATAAATTATTGGTAGATTATAGTATTGAAAATGTAAGGATGGAAGACTAAAATCCTTACACATATGAATAAGCATATAAGGTGAAAAGGGGAAGTGTAGGTGAGGCATGATGGAAAGGGATGAGTAACCTGATACACAAGATCTCTAAAGATAGATCTATAACAAGAGAAGGTATAGGCTGCTAGAGGATTTATAACTTAGAAGTGCTGAGAGGACCTATAGTGAGTAGGAAGGGCATAGGGAAGGATCCCTTAAATTACAGTAGTGCGATGAGAGAGAAGAGGAAGAAAGAGATCAAGCTTAATAATTAACTATTTAATGACTTGGGTTCCTATAAGATGTGGAAAATTAGAATGTGACAAAGGTAATTACCACATTTTAACTTAAAGTATAAGTTTATGCATTGAATTCTCAAGTAGAAAATAGAAGCATAATAACTGACCCTGCTATCAACATTAACTTTGATAGACTTCAAGATTTGAACCAGGACTCTATAATCAAATAAGCTATACCTTACAAGGAATTGAACCAGAATACCATGAGACCAATGGTCACAAACCTAAGAATCTAGAATGTAAGTGTAAGCATTCCCATTTAGAGGATGTCAGCTATGGTAACTAGGCAATAACCTATATGAAGTGTCTTGATGCCACAAGTTAGCTACACTGCATCATCGAGATCAATAGTGCAATTTAAACCAATAGGTTTAGAGCTCAACCCTATAACTAGAGGCATTAGAGGACTACCTCTAATATAGATTCTAGGGGGAAATGCCTAAGACTCTAGCACCACCCCCTCTATATATTTATTATGAAATGGTGATGGACTTTCTTGAGTATCATGGTGTAGAGAATGCTACAGAGCATGTGCTTAAGTGTGAACTTCAATGGTATGCTTGTGGTTTTACCTAATCAGAGCATAAGGTGACTTACTATAGTTTGTGACTACCTTGTTGGATCATGCCCATGCTTGGTATCAAAAATTAGATTTAAATGAAGCTATGGTTGATTATGATATATTGAAGGAGGCCTTTTCGAAGGAATTTGATATTCTTGAGTTTCAGTAGTATAGCATCACTATGCTCAAGGAAGCCATCCAAGCATGTTAAATGGTTTTTTGGGGGCCTGATAGTACCTTTCAAGAGAGAAATATCCATGAAGACCTTCATGGACCCCCGAAAGGCACTTAAAGTTTTACTATAGGCCAAGGAAGTAGGTAGTGCTAACATTGGGATCAACCCATTCATAGAGGTGAAGATCACACCAATGGCCTCTTAAATACAAAATCTTACCACTAGTTTGGTTCATGACAATCACAATAGGTTATGGTATACTAACTATGAGATGGAGGGGCATAACAAGAATAATTACTTGCAAATAAATGTTTGTACCCTACTTCTTGCTTAAGAAGTTTACCATGGGCTATATGAATCTTAGAACTATCCTATATTGCATCACACCAGTCATGTGAACACTACCATATACTATAATATGTGTGATTCTTATATGAATTCAATATTATATTATCAATTCATTGATGAAATATGCTAAAACATGGAAAAAGGTGCATGGTAGGCAACAAAAACAACCAGTGGTCAAAAAAATCAAGGAAATAATGGCTATGGCAAAAAAAATATGAGATATGGGAATTAGTAAGGTGCACATGGGTAAGGCATAGGATGTGGTAGAGGAATATTCCCACCATGATCATGCCACAAGTGTAGATCAATTGAAAATTATCAGTGTGATATCCCCATGCACCTAATGTACAGGTACTATCTAGGACTACATTTGATCAAGGAATGCCTAGAATTATATAAAAAGATAAAACATGGTTGACCTAGTGCAAATAAGGGTGATATAATGGTTATACATGAATTAAGGGAGGAAAATTGGGCTCCCAAGCCATATCAGACTTGTAAGGAGCTACCTAAGGTACATGCCACAACTTGGAGAATCTAGCCACACTGAGTGCATAGTTTAACCTGAAACAAAAGATGCTCCCTATCCTAACCTTGTGTATTAGAAGGATGTCCCACAAAAAGTTATGAGCGTGATACAAAACTTACATGGAAATCTCTAATTGGCCAGAGATCTCGAGGCACATGCCATTACTTCATATAAGAAGTAAGACCACTAGGAAGCCAAAGTGCAGGAGTTGACCAAGATCCTACACCTCCTAAAAACTAAAGGGATGTTTCCCCTACTAAAAGACATAATGCTAATGCATTTAAAGTAGAAAAAAGAAGAAGAGGTTGAACCTTAGATGTTTGAAGTTATTACACCACATATTGAGTAGGTTCATGAAGTTAGGCATACTCAAAACAAATAGTATGACCAAGAGTTATTGATAGATGCCACCATCAATAGATGGTTAGTTTGTGAAGTTATTGTAGATATGGGCACTGAGGTTAACATTCCAACCAAAATAAAATAAGAGAAGATGATATGGCCACCCTTGAGGCCCTCACCTCATATGTTGTTCATGACCAACAAAACCCAAGTACAACCTATCAAGATCTTGAAGGGCACCATTGTAGATATCATAGACACTAAATTTTGAGCCAACTTTGAGGTCATCAAATTAATAGAGTAGGAACACTATCTAGTTATTTTTGGTAAGCCATGGTGCTATGCTAATAACATAGACATGCAATTTAAGAAGTACTACATGAATTTTGATAATGACAAAGAGAGGGTAGTGATCCCTCTATTAAGTGATAAAGGGTCCCCATATGTGAAAAGAATTTATCTTGAGGATGAGATCAACCACATCTATAACATCATAATGCAGATCACTAAGAAGCTTAATGAAAGTGATCAAGGTGTGCTCAAATTCTATGATGGAAAATCATCCTCTGATACAACTGATGTAGCCTACGACCAATTGGTTAAAGAGGATTATGAGGTCATTTGTTTAAAGGTGCTACCTAGTATGGGTAGCCAAACCAAGGCTAGCTAGGATAAGAGTGGTTATGATTGAGTGCACTCTAAAGAAATGGGTTCCCCATGATAAAAATGTAGAGAAAAGTGCATTTAGGCTAAGTAAAGGGTAGCTTGTAGTGCTCCTAAAATAATAAGGAATCTGTAATGAACCGCTACACCAATACCTTGAGGTGTTAGTGAAATCCACACATTAGGTTCATAACATCCTTCCACACTTCCAAAGCCTAGACTCTAGGCTAGATTTTCACCTATACCACTAGGATCCCTACATGTACAAAACCTAAATGAACACTAACATATTAGTGTAGCCACCCTCTCTATGACTTGAACCTAGGTAGAAGCTCTAATACCATATGTAATGAACTGCTACACCAAAACCTCAAGGCATTAGTGAAATTCACCCATCAAGTTCATAACAAAATCTAACCTATAGAGAGGTATACCCATGACATTGAAGTTTACATCTCTATGGAGATAGGTAGAATGGGTGCACTAGTGCATACCTTAAAGAACACTTTTACTCATTAGTGGGCAATGAAAAGACCTAGCTTTTTCACATGGAAAGATGCAAAGGTGGCAATATATACTAGATTTGGAAAGATTATTGAGGACTTAGACATACCTACTTACTTAGGTGATTTCAACCCAATCACACATTTTCATGTGTGTGAAGAAGCCTAGAATGTCTATGGTGAGAATACACTAAGAAGCCTATGGGTGCATGCCTTTTACAAGACTTTGAAAACTTGGGCATGAGCATGATACATTGTCAATGAAACATGCCACAAGCCTAGAAACTGGGAGGTACTTAAGGAAAGGTTCATGCACACCTTCTCTTTCTCTTCATAAAACTTAGAGCTATTGGAGCTGCTACAAGTCATTTTTAGGGTAGTATTTGAGGACACTACCATCTTTGAAGGTCACCTTATAGACATGTTTAGGGAGAAAGGATTAGCACTCCCAACATTCTTTAAAGAGAATGTGCTTAATAGTGAATCCAGTGAGGAAGATGATGAAACCTAAAAAGAGTACAATCAAAAGTCTCTAATAAGAAGAAAAAAACTTATGCACCTTATGGATGATAGTGACCTAAATGAAAAATATTTGATGCATCTTTGGATTGAAACAAGTAAGGGGACAAGACAAGTTAAAGACTCTCATCAAGTGAGGAGTGAACCCTACCATGTACCACTCAAGACCACTAAATTAGACAATAGTATAAAAGGAAAGCTAAATATTTACACTATAGGCACTTACTAGTCTAAGGAAAAAATGTCATGAATTTTAAACCTCCTGAATGAATTATAGGACTTGTTTCTATGCATATATTAGGACATGAAGGGAAACCACCCTTCTCTTTTAAAAATGAGCATCAAATTGGTGGATAAAATGATGCCATTTAGGAAGTTCCCATATATAATTAATCCCAATCTTCATGCTAAGGTGAAAATGGATATTGATGGAATATTGGCCACTGATATCATCTACCCTATACAAGAATTTGAATGGGTGAGCTTGATGGTCATCAGAATCAAGAAGGATGGGAACATATGGATTTACATTGACTTTAGTATTTTGAATTCCACCTACATCAATGACACATTACCAACCCTGTTCATCGATGAGGTCTTAGATAGAGTCACAGGTTGTGAAATCTATACTTTCACTGATGGCTTCTTAGGCTACCATGAAGTACAAATAAGGAGGAGAATAAGCCCAAAACAACCTTTGTGATTGAATGGGGTTGTTTTGCTTATACTTTGATGCCCTTTGGACTTAATAATATGCCATCTTTATTATCTAGGGTAGTGATCACTTGTTCTAAGGACTTCATCCATAAGTTCCCCCAAGTTTATCTTAATGATTGGACTATGTATGGCCTTATAAAAGACCACTACGATAATATATGCCTCATGTTTGAGATGTGTAAGTATATATATATATATATATATATATATATATATATATATATATATATATATATATATATATATATATATAAAGAAGTGCATATTCTCAACCTCCTTTGGAACATTGTTTGGGAACATTGTCTACAAGGATGGTTTGCTTATTAACCTTGTGAAGATAGCCATCATAATTCAACTCCAAAATCTTTCAATATAGAAAGGTGTTCATGACTTTCTAGGACATTAAAATTACTACAAGAAGTTTATATGGAGATATGATAATATTTTAGCACCTCTAAAGGATCTCTTATGAAAGGATGGCCCATGTTATTAGGGCAAGGTGCAAGAAGAGGACTTTGAAACATTGAAGTTGAAGTTGGCTAGTGTACCAATTCTACAATTTCTAGACTAGACTATTCCTTTCCACATCCATGTTGATGTTTGAGGATTGGTAATTTGTGCCATATTATCACAACTAGGTAACATAAATATGGATTACCCCATCTCTTTTTCAAGTAGGAAATTAAGATAGGAAAATTAAACTCACACCACCACTGAGCATGAGGCATTGACAATGGTTTATGCCTTACAAAAATTTAGGCAATATCTGATGGTGACCCCATTCATATTTTTCACTAATCACATGGTTATAAATTACCTCATGAATAAACCTATTTTACATAGGCACATATGCAAATAGATCATTCTATTCCAAGAATTTCAGATTTCCATTATTATTAAGCCTAGAAAGTAGAACATGGGGCCAAACCATTTATCTTGCATCAAATTTGGTAATGTGGCAGCACCAATTGAGGATGATATACTAGATGTGCAAATATAAAAATTATAGTGCATCCTTGAATAATTGGTGGAGATTTACACCATAAAATTTGGCTTTTCACCCCATACCATGTCAACGAAGGAGAAGAAGTAACTTTTGGTTCATGCCACCCCCTTCTATCTCATTGAGGGGGAGATATACAAACTAAGTCAAGATGAAGTCTTGCATTAGTGTGTTCTAGAACATAAAATGGAATCCATCTTACAAGAAGTTCATGTATGAATCATAAGAGGCCATTGCATAGGAGACACCATGTTATGCAAGATATTGTAGTCAAGCTTGTGGTGGCCAATCTTGTTCTAAGACACAAAAGAGTATGCCAAGGCATGTGACATATGTCAATACACTAGGAATCCCAACTTCTAGGAAGCCTAACCATTAGGATGAGATGCCTTTCATCCCAATTCTTGCTTAGGCACCATTTGAGAAATGGGTTATTAATTTTTTTTGGGATAATAACTCCCACAACACAAATCATAGGTGCAAGATATATTTTGGTGGCCACTAACTATTTCACTAAGTGGGTCAAGGTCAATTCAATGAAAGACTACACATCTACAATAGTTGTGTTCTTCATCTAATAGAACATCATAAGTCAGTATAGGTTCCCATTGGGTCTGAATAGTGACAAGGGAATTCATTTCATTAATGGGATGGTGTACATACTTCCAAATAAATACATGGTGGTACACCACAAGACCACCCTATATCATTCTAAAGCTAATGGTATAGATAAAACATTCAAAAATATCCAAGGAACATGCTTGACAAAGATATGAGACATTGGTTGAAAGGATTGGGATGATCATGTTTTAGAGGTACTATGGGCATACCACATGACTTACAAGTGACTAATAAGGATACACAATATTAATTGGTGTTTGGCACTGAGGTAGTTCTTCCCATGGAATTAATTATGCCATTCTTATACATTACATGTATTGGTCACTTAGATGACCAAGAACCCTTAAACACAAGGTTAGAAGACTTGGAGTGATTGGATAAGAAGTACACACAAGTAAGATGGAGTCAAAAAATTAAGAAGGCATGCCAAAAGGTCTGGCATGACAAGCATATCAAGCATAAGGAACTGACTGAAGGAGTATTGCTATAACTCTATGACTCCAAGTACTTTAATCACCCAAGTAAATTATAAATATGGTGGATGGGCCCCTACATAATCCACCACATATTGGAGATAGGTGCATACAAGTTGCACATGTTTGGTTAAATGCTCCCTAGGCATTTCAATGGTAACCAACTGAAACCATACTGATAGTAGGATGGTGCTTGCACCATAAAAACACCAACTTCTTGGTCACTAGTTAGTTTGAGGTTGAGTTGACCATACTATAGTTTAGTGCAAGCCAAATGATTCATTTATTTTGCTTTATTATTTATATAGTGTATAGAGGAAATAAGCAGTGTGTATATAGAGGATATAAGAACGTATCTCCTAACACTCCACACATAACTCTAGCTAGGTGAATCAAGCATTTGTGATTTTTAAACACATGAAGCCATGACACCTAAGTTATAGGTGAATGAATCAAACCCAAATCCAAGGAATTTTTCTATACTCTCATGCATAATTATAATTAGGTAAGTCAAACACTTGTATCATCTAAGTGTATGAGGCTAGACATTTAAGTGGTGGGTGCATGAGAATCACTAGATGCAAGACAAAGATATACAAGATCCATACATGCAAGGTAAACATTGTAGGGCTCTTGAAAGACATAAAATTAACTACTCTGGTGCTTTCACACATAATACCAGTCATGTGAGTTGAGCTCATTTGATTTCAAAGCACCTAAGGCCAAATGCATACGTTTTTGGGCATAAGGGAGTTTCCAAAATTAGAAGAATTGAGAAAAATTTATAGGTGTATAAGTGTAAAGGTAGCCTTTGCACCATAGTTACAAAATGACACATCATTTAACCCTATTCTAGAGATCTAAAGAAAGAAAGTGAAGATGATCAACATGGTTGAGTGTGAGGAAGATAGTGAAGATGTACCATTTGATCATGGATAAGGCAACATAAAATAGATGACAAAATACTAGAGGGATAGTGTAATTGATTTGCATGGGGTGGGATAGTCCAAGGTAAGATGATGCATAAGAAATCAACCAAGATAGAAAAGCATTCTTGAAAAGAGAATCACATCTATTAAGAAAGTGTGACTGAGGAGGTTGAATCATGTGCATGTGAGGAATTACACCTAGGTTGTCACAAAGAAGGTGAAGGTCACACCAAGTATACTAGTTTAGGAGGAGATCATTTAAGACAACTAACATCTACCCATAAATCAATGGGAAGTGATTATTTGAACCACATTTCACTTCACCAAAAAAGCCATTAGGATCATTCAATGAGGTGGTGGTGATAACATAAAGATACATAATTAATGTGTTAAGGACAAGATATTCTTGAGGATTTCATAGATTTTTGCTTTTTCCAAGAAATCAAGGCATTTACACCATAAAGCCTATATTGATAATATTATATGAGAGACAAGAGTTTAAAATGACATCAAATTAAAAATCTTAGGTTAAAAACCTTAAGCTAAATTAAGACTAAGTGTGCAAACTAGAGAGTTGAAAGTGAAAACCTTGTACTGAGTGAGAATTCAAACACCTTGAAACATGAAAAGTGAATGATTGAATAAAAGGAGAATTGTGTTCATATTGACATTGGTTTAGAGGGAGGTTGAGAGAGATTGGTGTATAAAATAGATAGTAGGAGCAAGAAGTTGTGGCCCAAAATGTCATTAATATCTAGTGAAGCTTGAGAGTTGAAGGTACAGTTATAGATCCTATGACTAAAAAAGCACCAACCACTATTTGAGACTTTGACAAGCCACACCTACCGAGGTTCAACACAAGAATATTCAAGATAATGATTAAAAGAAAGGCATTGATCTCTATGCAATCAGAATAGGAACTTAAGAGGGTTAAGATTGTGGAAGAAATGATAGCCATAAAAATAAAGGCATAGATGATCAAGGTAGTTAGTGTCATGAAAATTGACATTGAGGCACTAAAAAAAGATGTCTTATCAGTTTATGTAATTCTCACTAGAGGTTACAATGGGAGAAGATTGGTTCTCATTTATGTATACTTGTCAACTAAAAGAGTATAACCGCAAGACATCTAGTCACTTGTAGAACTTGGTGCAAGATTAGATGGTGGACACAAGGCATAACATGCCACATGGTGACCCTATATTTGATGTCTCAATTCAAGATAAGTTGATCAATTTTAGCACAACTTATCTCTATGAGTTACCCTACTTCAAGAATCAAAAAGAACTTGTATAGTTCATACTCTCATGCATCCACAAGGATCACATGTAATTTGTAAATAGGCACATGAAGATTTTAGCATATTTGATCAAGAAGATAATCAGGCTCCCAAATTCTAGCAAGGACATCCATAAAATGATGGATGATGATGAAGAGGTGGAATGTATTGCTAAGATCCTTAAGTACTTCAAAGGGGGTTTCACATTCCCCATTAACAAATGTAAGGACCCTGGCATGAGGGTAACAACATGCCTCATAATTTCAAAATTATGCCTAGGTAGTAAATGGATCAATGTGTCAAAGACATACCTCTACATTGCCTATAACATGGAACATGGTGTACAATTCAACATTACAAACTTCATCACTAAACAATTGGTGAAAAATATGCTAGAGTGTCATAGTTCCAAGGGGACCTTTTGGTGGGGGTCCATCCTTATTTTAATATTCATGGAGGAAATTGAGATCTTAAATGGGAATGAGGACAATATCTAGGTTTTTACAAAACATAATGATTTCCCAGCATAAAAATAGTGAGACTTTACTTTCCCCGCCTCCTTCACTGCCAAATACAAAATGTGCATGATGTGATGGTGTGATAAATACATAGAGGCCTTCAAGATATAATGACAATTTCCTTAGGGGCTCCCCTAGAGTATATTTAGAATGATAATTTTTGCCATAATGTAGCATTATTGTGTAGTGTACTTGGTGCTATGAGATAGGAACAAATTAAGTTAGTTGAAGCTCCCCTTTACTTTATTGGAAAAGTACTTCTTGGATGCACTATGATATATCCCTAATGCATAATAGATATACATTTTAGTGAAATAAATGGATGTGGGGAGGTGTAGTTTGAGTTTCCAATTCACTCACATAGATGGGAAGGCCATTGAAGATGAAGAATATGCATTAGATCATCAAAATATTGATCCCATCCAAGAGGTCACTATCTCGAGATACATCTCTAGATTGTAATATAAGATAAAGTTATGAAAGAAGGAATATATCATTTAATAGAGCACTGAGTAGAGTGAAGATCCCCCAATCTAGATTAGGGATGAAGGGATGTTAATGTTAGCTGAGAAAAATAGGTCTTCAAAGAAGAAGAGGGGGGAGACTTTGGAAGAGATGGAGGAACACCTAAGGCTCAAGATTTCTTCAAATGGAGAATCATCTCCTTCAAATTCCTCAAAAATGTGCATGTAGTTCATGCCCAAGTCTTTCCCGAGCACAAGGGAAAAGAAGAAGGGGAATATCCCTCCTATGGTGCCCATGATAAGCCTATCTCATGTAGAGGAGAAGGAGGAAGAGGAGTCAGAGGAAGAAATAATGGGGAGGGGTATATACATCATACATGAATAAGATGACTCCTCATCTATAATGGACCCCCTCTCCATCCCCCCCCCAATAGAGTTAGAAACAAGAGGTAAACATGGAAGAAATTTAGCTTAGATAAAGCTAAGATGTAGAGAGTGTAAGAGCAAGAGGAACAAAAAGAAGAAATGACCAAGGCTGGGATGTCTAAGGAAGCTATTAAGATGGTTGAGGTCAAGGAATGATGGAAATAAGTGGAGGAGTGTAAGGCATGAGATATGAAGGCAAAAAAAGTAGAAGGGAGAAAGGAAGAATAAGCTAGTGAAGAACCTAGGAGGTGGAAGCACACAAAGAAGCAATACCTTTAGGTGTACCTACTAAGGAATATTTGAAGTAAAAATGGAAGGATATGGGCCTAACTAAATATCACATCAACATGGTGCTAAATTTGCACTGCAAGTGAGAGGCCATGAGGGCTAAGGGCATGTCCCAAGTTGAAATTAATAGAATAGAGGCCAAAGAGATAGAGGTGAGAGAAAAGAAATGCATGGCACAAAATGCATAGAGGAAGGTTGAAAAAGAAAAATATAGGAAAGAGGAAGTAGAGAGGAAGGCCAAGGAAGAGAGGGCTAGAATGAAGGAAAAAGAGGAAAAAGTGGCCCTTATAGAAAGGGCCATGATGGTGAAGGAATGAGAAAATAAGAAGGTTACCACTAGCATAAGACCTAGAGAGGAAAAAGTACCAGAAAAGGCACTTAGAACCTATACCAAAATAGTAGAAAAAGTTGAAAAATAGGCATGCCCTAGCTATGAAGGGGTGCCTAAGGATAAAGGAGATGCTAGCACCTTAGAAAAATAAATAGAGAAGGAAGCAGGGGCCCCATTGGGAAAGGATGAGAGAAAGGTTGGCACTGAGGAGGCTCATGCCAAAAATCCATGACAAGAGGAAGAAATATACAAGGGGGAAAAGTACATGAAAGAACACCTATGAGAAAGAGAACATGATGGCAAGTCTAGTGTTAATAAAAAAGAAGAGAAGAAGAAGGAGAAAAAGGGGGATAAGAAGAAGACACTGGTGGAATCACTAGTGTCAACAAATAAGAAAAATAACTAGCCAAGGAAGAAGAATACAAACCAAGCTATAGGGAAAAGGTCCAATAGGGGTTCAAAGTGGATGAATAATTTTATATGATGGAATACATGCCCTCGAAGGCTGCCACAACCCTGGTGCACCATCAAGTTTAATTGGTTCTAGATTGCTACATGGATGAGCCTCAATTTGAGGTTCCAAAAAAAGCACTTAGGTTCACTAAGAAGCCTAAAAAGGGGTAGGATTATCACCTTATAAATCATCAAGATATTAACACCATAAAGTTAGCTAATTCCCTCCTCAAAATGGCCTATGAAGTGGCATGCAAGAACATTGTCAATGATGTTCATGCCAATAGTTGGAAGAAGATAACGTAAGAGGCTAAAGAAGAACTAGAAAAAACAAGGCTCAAAATAAAATAGATGGTAAATCACATAGAAGAGTAGATCCATCCATTTTGGATGGTGAGAATACCTTAGGAATGGAAAAGGTTGACAAGGTCTACATGCTTGTAGAGCAAATGCTTCCTTGAATGGGACTAGCACTTGAGGAGTAAGAAGACCCTTTTGAGTCCATGGAGAGAGATTTGAATAAAAAATATGGATGTGGTAGAATACCTCTTTAATAAACTAGAAGAGGGTGTGGAATAATTAGATTCCATATTTTATAGCTTCTCCACCCAAGCAGTGGTCATTGATGCACACCTTATAAAGGTAAAGGAGGAGAAAGATGCCTTATTCCAACACTCCTTCACAATGAGTAGAACTAAGTGTGTATAAGTGATGGTGAAGGTCAACACCTTAAGTTCCCACCTAAAGACATAAGAGAAGGACTTAGAGGCACTCTTTCATGCCTTCAAAATAAAGGCATGTGAGCAAGGGGATATACTATATGGTAGGGTAAGGTGAAAAAGGGAGAGGATTGAAACCCTTAGAAAAGAATTAGAAAGTACAAACATGTTCACCCTTAAAGTTGAATCAATTGAAGAAGAAGGCACCATTGAAGAGATCAATCTCACTATCCAGGCCTTTGAAAACTTCAAGATAAAACTTAAGTAGGGTGCACCTAAGTTTTACACACCAAAGGTGCTGAAAGATTAGTTTTCAGTAGACTAGTAATTTTGTATGGGGTAATGTTGGGCCCCCTTTTGTGCTAACTATGTGGACCATGACAACTCAACATATTTTAGTGCAAGGTAATAATTTGTAATTATTTATCCCTTTTGTACCTTTTGGCACTAGCTAGAGGAATCCTCAAGGATCCCATGCCAACTGGTAGGTAGTTGCTTGGTGCCAATTTTAATAAGTTATCCTTACAAGTATTTAGATATGGAAACTGGAGAGCATGGGTGTCAGAGTAGTGGAGCTAATAGGATAGTGACCCCCAAAAATAGCTCATCATTTGGTGTACACTCATCCAACTTAGATAATTTAGTGGAGCCAACATGTTAGTGACCCCTAGTGATAACACAAAACTTGAAAAATGCCTAGCTGACCTAGTAAGAAGATGCCCCTATTCCTATAAAAGGAGGCTTAAACTTGAAGAGAGGGGAGAGGATTAATAGTAGTGAAGCTCTACTAAAATTGAGAGCCAATATTAGTATTTTGTAATCAATATGAACTAGGTTAGGCATTTTGAATGTATAGTCCAATCTTGCCTATGAGATATTGGGCATGAGTAGTGTTAAGGATGAGAATATGCTCTATTTTCATATCTTGAACATTGTATGTAGTGTCATTATGCTTCTTATATTATTTCAAAACATTGCCTTATTTCAAATTGAGTTCAAAACCATGTATGTCTTTGGTCTATAATTGGTGTCCTTATGCCATCCATTTGGGTTTAGTATGTTATCTATTTAAAGAATCCAAGTCTTTTAAACCAAGGTCAAAATTTATATTGTGAGTTTTAGATTAAAAATTTATTGGTTTACACCTATGTCTTGCTTAATTTTGGCTTGGGTGTTTACCTCTTACCTTTAAATTGTGTAACTTGGACCAATTCCTTGCTTTCTTTAAAGACCCTTTTGCATAGATCTAGGAAGTGGTATATTTTTGTGTGCCTTGATTCAAATTGTTTCTTTGAACTAAGGTGAAAACTCTCTTTTAGAAGTATAATATTAAGCATAGTTAGTTTACATTAGATACTTGTTTATCACTTGGGCTTGAATGCTTTACTCATCACTCTTATTTTGATTACTTGAGATTGAATTTCCCAATTAGTTTTAGACATGTGCCTATAATAAATGTCTTATACCAAGGTTAAGTTTGTTTTAAAATCCATATGTTGAGATTGAGTCAAAGTTTTTTGAATTTTTTACCTTAGATTAATTAAATTTTTTTTTACCTCAACCAATTTTATTTTAAAGTATAGCTTTATGACTTATTACCAAAGACCTAACATTTGCATTTTAGTTTTTAGACTTAGTTTCTATCAAAGTCTAAACTTGTGCCTTCTTAGCAAAGACCTAACATTTACCTTTACATTTTTAGATTTAGTTCATGCCTTTTGAGTCCAATTTTGTACTTATTTCCAAAGACCTAGCACCATTTTTCATTTTTAGAACTAGATTAAATTTGTTAGAAATACTTTGCTAAAACCATGATTTAAATTTTCATTTCATTTGATCATTTGTGTGCAAGACCTTAGACCTTTGATAAATTTGATACCAAGATTACCATTGATAATGTTTGAGAAGATCTCCATTTTAGGCCAAGTTTAAACCATTTGCATCAATAGACCAAGTACCTATTCCTAAACCAATGCTGCTTTCGAACCTAGAACTAGACCTAGACAATTTTCATAGACCAAGACCACCCTTTTTGGGATAAATTGAAAACCTAACCATGTAAAATATAATATTACAAGATCATGATTATTTGGGCCAATTAAAGTACCAACTTTACCCTTCCAATGATAATGTTACCTGATCAACTACTTATGTCGATATTCCTCCTTTGGCTTGTATGAGCCATCAAGATCTAAAGCACCCAAGGATTACCATTCCAAGCCCTCATCATTCATCCTAAATTAACAAACAAGCTTTGTAGTTACCATTAATTACCATTTTAGGTGTTCTTCCTTTGGCTTTCATTAACAACCAAGCTTCACAATGCCCATTCATTACCATTCTAGGCCCTCATCCTTTAGCCTACACCAGTAACCAAGCTTTGCAATAGCCATTCATTACTATTCTAGTATATAATACTTCATCCTACATTATAAACCAAGATCTATAATGCGATTTCACTAAAATTCCATGCCTTTTCAAAATTTATAGCTCATTATTCCAATAAGGATGCATAATTACAACTAGATGGGTCACAGTTACCATCCTAGACCCATAACCAGTATTTATTGAGCCCATATTAGATGAGCCTACCTAAAAAGATTTCATTATTGAACCACAAGTCATTCTCCATCCATTATTGACCTTACCCTATTTTATAAAATATAATCTAGTATTTGAATCAAAATATAGCCAATCATTACTTATCCAAGAGCCATCATTCAAAGACCAATATGTGTCCAAATCTAAGATTTTTCAACCAAGTGAAACCCAAGTCCAAGATAACCAACCAATCCATGATGTTTTGGTTGAAACACCAATTTGTGATGAGTTAACTTATTTTTAATCACTCTTTGACCATTTACCTATTTTTAAGGATCCTCACTTTGACAATCTAGTCTCTCTGGAGTTGCCTATTAACCGTGTTTCTTTTGTTGAGAAGCCTCATTCCGACAAGCTAGTTTATGTGGAATCCTTATTAGTTGAGCCTATTTATAAAGAGCCCATTTTTAGACCCCATGACATTACTAGTTCAATACCAATCATTAAACATAACATATGTACCATAACACCAAATGAAGAATCAACATTAAAGTCAAGTTCTATTTTTAACTGATATCAGATTTAACATCAAAAGCAGAATCAAAATTAATCTTAACATTAGATTTAGAGTTCCTTGAGTCAGACTTAGATTTAGAATTAAAATACATTCATGGATATTACAACATTGGTTACACATAACTTGTAGATCAATTTGAATATATTTATGATCCTTCCATAATTTTTAAATATGATTAATTTAGCATTGACACAAGATCTCCTAGTATCTTTTATGAGGATTGTGATACCTCTTACCATTCCATTATTGTTCCACTTTCCACTGCCACCAATCGATATAGCCATTATATTAACATTCCATCTCCCATAAGTGTTGATTAGGATTGATAGAATCACACCATATTAAATTGCATCCATGATGACATATCAATTATAGAACATCAGGGGGACTAAGACCAAATTAATACAAAATAAGAATAATCTCCTTGTGAAACATTTTTGAGGTGTCAGGGGGAAGTTAATATCCAAACTTAGTATATTCTATTGAAACCTTGTTTGAGTCACTAGAAGACAATCAAAGTCAAATGTCAACATTACTTAGTGAAACCTTTTTAGAGGTGTTATGGGACAATCAAGACAAATTTATTGGTGAAAAACTCTTTGAGGCACCAATAATTGATCACAATAGCTATTCAATGCTTGATGAAGATATTGATAAAGATAACATCAATACAAATTCCATTCTATAGCATAATCAAATGGTAGCTACTCTCAAGCCCAAACAATAGAAAAATTCAATGGTCTTATCGACAATGTATTCAAAAGTGTTAGGCCCCACCACAACCAAAATTATGCTGAATATAGAATCAATAACATTATGTGTGCTTAAAAATCCTGGTCTTTATTTGTTTCCCAATTATTATGCATCCCATTATGATCCATTTATTCATTCTAGACTTATATCACATTGCCAAATTAGACCTTTTAGCCAATGCTTATCCTTATTTACTATCCCTTCCATAATTTCATTTACAAAGGCTATTAATACATCTTGTCTTCAAGTTTGGAGGAAAAAAAATCAAATACTAACAAAAATCACATCATTATCAAATTTCAAATTAAAAGTAGGTTCTTGATAGTATAACTATTCAGAAGGTTTATGGGCTATAAATTTACATAATTGACTATTCTAGTTGTATTATATGTTATTCAAGACAAGCATCTCAACATCAATAGGAACAATAGAACCATTTACCTTGACTTTCTATTTACCTTACTTGTCCATTTACCTTGCCTTGTCATTTGCCTTGCCTTTTCTATTTGTCATTCACCTTACCATTATTTTATACCTTTCCATGTGAATTTCCCTTTGCCTCACTTTAATATCCTTTCATACTTTGCCATATATTTGAACTCTAATTAATTTAGGTCTATTTTAACTATGTATGTAGTGCTTGATTCATTTTGAGGTCAACTTAGATACCATTTTCCAATACTGAGAGGATCCTTCCTAAACAAGTTAGAAAATAATTGCAAATACATGAAATAAACTATGAAAATTAGCAATATATTAAATCAAATAAGAAAAGCTAAATTACAATGACTGAATTATAGAATCACTAGCCTCTTCAAGGGGGAAACCTCCTTTGAGCAAGATTAATATAATAAATTGATGGATGCCTTCATTAGCCTCAACACTTTACTTTTATAATAAGTCTAATCTAAGTAACTACTACTTCCCATGAATTTGGGATAAAATAAAATGCTCACATTAGGACTTACAAAGCATATGCATCCATAAAAATTATTATACTAACAATGTAAAGAGAATGGGTAGCATGGTTTCCTAACGTCCCCTCCCTCTTAGAAAAAATCTTTATCCTAAAAGATTTATATGTGAGAATTGGTGCTAAATCTAAAATAGTGGTTCCTATATGGCATCCTCTACTTGCATTCCATGCCAATAAATTAAAACTTCTATAATGAAGTGAGAGTGAAGTTGGCATGTCCACCTATCTAGGATTGCCTCTATATCAATAATGATGGATCCCTCATTATCAAGCTCTGGTAAAATATTTTGCACTTTGATATTTATGCCAAAAACTTTTTTCAGACAAGAGACATGAAATATTGTATGAATTTGAGAAGAAGGTGGGAGATCCAACTGATAAGCAACTAACCCAATATTTTGGAGAACCTTATAGCATCTATAGAGCTTGGGAGCTAGCTTATGATACCCTTTGATTTTTAGGGAGGATTATTTGTATGGATGTAGGTGAAGAAAAACCATATCACCAACTTAAAAAGTGTGCTCAAAATAGTGTTGATTAGCTTGTTGTTTCATTAGATTTTGTGCCATATGAATATTTTCCATTAGGGTGTTGAAGATCTAATCTCAAGTTTGAAGAATCATGTTGACTACTTAAACTAATGAACTACTCAAGGTGTATGGAAGGATCAATGGTGGTGCTTAACCATAGACTGCTTCATATAGATTAATTTTAGTTGGTTGTGGTAGTAGGTATTTTATTGCCATTCAGTGAGGGGAAGCCACTTTTACCATTAATGTTGTTGTTTTGAGGTGAATAAATGAAGGAAAGTTTCCAAGCATTTGTTGACAATTTTAGTTTGGTCATCTGTTTGTGGATGATACCTAAAAATCATCTTCAATTGGGTGCTGGTGCATCGAATTAGTTATATCTAAAAATAAACGGTGAAGGTTGCATCATGATCTGAGATAATGGATAAAGGAATGCCATGAAGATGAAAAATTTGGTCCAAGAAAATTTTTGTGATTATGGAGGCAATATAGGGGTAGTTAAGGGCACTAAAATGACTATATTTGGAAAGGCAATCAACCACAACCAAGATCACTATTTTCCCTCTAGATTTAGGGAGCCCCACAATGAAATACATAGAAATATCTATCCAATTCTTGGTAGGGATGGGAAAGGGTTCAATCAACCTAGGGATAAGTTTGGTTTCACCCTTGTTATATTGGCAAGTATCATATTCAACCACCATTTATTGAATTTACTTTTTCATTCCCTTCCAAAAGAAGTTACATCATGCCCACTAATAAGTTTTGATAAATCTTGAGTGCCCTATGGATGGAGAAGCATGGAGTTCATAGAATATAACCTACTAAAGATTTATGCTCTGGGGAAGCACTAGACAATGATTCTATCATAGAGAAGCACCTTCCTAAGAATAATGTGGTACATCAGAGGGATTAGTGGATAAATATTGAATGATTTGAGATAATGAGGAGTCATTAGCATACCCCTATTGTACATTGTCAAAACAATTTGAAATAGGCATATAAATAGATGAAAGGGAAGTTTGGTCTATAAATGTTTGAGATAAAGCATCAACCATAATATTTTTTGTACCCTTATTGTAAGTGATCTCATAGTCATAACCCATGAGTTTGATAACCCATTTATATTGTGATGAGGAAAAGGCCCATTGTTATAGGAAATATTTTAGACTTTGGTGATTAGTTTTAATGCAAAAATGATTCCCCAGTAGGTATGGCCACCACGTCTTTATTGCATACAAAATGGCCATCATTTCCTTCCCATAAGTAGAGTGTGATAAATTCTTCTCAGAAAGGGATTTACTAGTGGACACAATGGGGTGTCCTTCTTGGAGGAGAATAGTACCAAGTCCATTTCCACAAGCATCACACTTGATAGTGAAGGTCTTAGCAAAATTTGACATAGCTTGTTTCAATTCTTCAAATGCACACTCAACATCTTGTATCCATGTAAAAGAATCCTTTTTCAATATGTCTATCAGTGGAGCTGAAATCTTGCTATAATCCTTAAAAAACTTATGATAGTATCTAGTCAATCCCAAAAAACCATGGAGGATTTTGAGTGTCTAAGGATGAGGCCAATTTGTAATGGCATCTATTTTTTAGGATCCACCTAAACCCCTTAGGCTGAAATAATATTCCCAAGATACTCCACTTCATCTTAGACAAAAGTTCATTTGGAATATTTTTCAAAAAGATGATGGTTAGAGAGGAGTTGTAGTATGAGCTCCAAATTTTGGATATGCTTAGACCATGTTTTACTATAGATGAGGATGCCATCAAAGAAGACTAGATTGAATTTACATAGGTAGGTCTAGAATATTTTATTCATCAAAACTTGAAATGTTGAAGGAGAATTAGTGAGGCCAAAGGGCATGACCAAAAACTCATAGTGGCCATCATGCATGCAAAAACTTATCTTAGGAATATCATCCTCATGAAGCTGAATTTGGTGATATCTAGTTTGGAGATCCAACTTAGATAAAAAATGAGCACCATGAAGCTCATTAATAAGCTCATAAATAATAAGGATCAATAAATTATTCTTGATGGTGATGTGATTAAGTACATGGAAGTTAATACATAGGTGTCATGACCCATATTTTATTTCCATAAGGATAACTAGGGAAGAATATGGGCTGGTACTCAAGTGAATAATGACTTACTTCAGTTAGTCTTGAATGAGCATTTTGATCTATCTTTTGATAAAATGGGTAGTGATAGGGCCTGATCTTGGGAGGAATTCTTCTAGTAAATCATTAAATATGGTGTTCCTCTAGTTGTAAAGGTGACAATCCCACTGGTTCAACAAAGATATGTGTATATCTATGTAAAATGATTTCTTGATCAGAAGGAGTGGAGAATATTAATGGTTAAATTTGATTGGAATGGATTTAGGCAATGACATCATGTGAATTATTATTAAGAATATTTTTCATGTTATGTGAACTGATGATGCTGAAGGACCCTGATTGTAAGCCTTTTAATGTGTACTTTTGCCCATTATCTAAAAATTGTATTCAAAGTTTATTAAAATACCTTAAGATGGGTCCAAGTGTGCATAACCATTAGGATCTCAAAACAACATCACATCCACTTAAAGGCAAGGCAAACATGTTATAGAACAAGTTATAATCTCCAATAGACATATGCACATTACAACACTTTCCTTTATAAGGTAATGTGTCCTGATTAGCAATCATGACTTCAAAGTTAGATTAAGGATAGATAAAATAATCATCCTATTTGGCAATCCAAGGATCAATGAAGTTATTAGTGCTTCTATAATCAATAAGTATTATGAGAGGGAACTTCTTGAGGTAACCCTTGACCGACATGGTTTATGGGGTGGTGACTCCTACTAAGTTATGGAGAGAGAGAGAGAGAGATCTCTAGTTGTCTTCCTAAGAATCAAATTCCATAATCGGTGGATCTTCTTCTAGATAATTATTTATGTCATGAACATCTTCCAAATATTTAGTTGTAGGTGGAGAGTCTACATCTAATAGGTAGAAATTTTGCTCAATAGATTTATGTTTCATAGTGAATTTGTCATCACAATTATAATATAATCATTTTTCTCTATGGGATCACATCTCTACTTCAGTCAAATGCTTGATAGTAGTGGTTTTAGGGGCTAGCATTGTTTGAGATCATTATGGAGTTGTATTTTTTAATAGAGCAAAATTGGATTTCAATTATTGCTAAAATATGATATTTTCCTCTGCTAATTTAACTAATCATAGGTATTCCATCATCATATTGGATTGGAAAATTTTGATCTCAATTAGAATTGCATCCTTTAGTCCACTAACAAAGAAACTTATAAATAATTCATTGGATAATCCCTTTGTGTGATTGGCTAATTTTTCAAATTCTATTTGATATTTTCTCATGGTTCCTATTCGGTGAAGTTTAGTGAGTGGTCTAGTGAAGTCATCAAAATCACTAGGGCCAAACCATTGCAACATGAGCGTAAAAAAATTGGTCCATCTTGGCTCATCATGAGCCTTGGTATACCAACAATACCATTGAAGGGATTCAAGTTCCAAGTGAAGGATGCAAGTGGAACCTTGTTGGCATAAAAAGTATTATGCAAGATAAAATATTGTTCTACTTGATATATCCATCTAGTCAGATCTACACCATAGAATCAAGGAAAATAAATCTTTAGACCATAATAATTATTAGAAGAAGAAAATCTGGTGTTGGAAGAGGACTCTAGATCTTGTTTGTTGTTGAAGGTGGTATGTTGAAGACTGAGGCCAAGAATTTTTTCATCAAGATCTTTGATGTGTGTCTTGAGGGTGGTAATTTCATCCTCCATGTTTTTTGATCCTATTTGGGTTACTACCATGACCTAAATAAGAGATTTTGTTTTTGCAATGGGTAGGAAAACTAGAGTTAAGACATGTTTAGTAATGCAAGTTTTTGATTTGGGCAAATTCAGAAGGGGTAAAGTTACTATTACTATTTTTTTGGCTTTGTGGGAGTATGATTGATGAAGGCAAGGGAAATTTTAGGAGTGAAAATGGAAAAAATAGAAAATTTATCAAAGAGGTACAAAGGAGCATAAAAGGGAGATGAACACTATGGAAAACTTTCAAGGAAAATGGATAAAAATAGAAGTTATGGCAAAACCTTAAAAATGGGTAAATTGAGATTTGTAGGAATTAAGAGTGGAATCGAAATACGGGACATCAAGGAAGAAAATGTGTGGAATAGAATTTTAGGTATTTAAATAAAATTTGAGGATCAACAGGGATACAAATGGAGAGATATGGCAAAAAAATAAATATGGTAAAACTAATATGACAAGTCTACAAATATGATATGGTAATTTTTTAATACTCTGTAGGTAATATGTTGAAAATGATATGAAAAGTCTATAGATATGATATGGTAATTTTATGATACTCTACTGGTAATATGCTAATAATGGTATGGCAAGTCTATTGATACTCTACTGGTAATATGCTAAAAATAGTATGACAAGTCTACTAATAATATGTGAAGATTTGATATGGCAAGTTTTATGATACTCCATAGTAATATTTTGAAACTAATATAAATGGTCCCCAAGTTTCAATGGATACACAAGGGTTTATATATATCACTATAGCCACCAATGTCATTTAAGTGAGTACCACTCTCTAGAAATTTTTTGGCCATGGATTTACCTCTTAGCGATAACTCTTGGTTTTCCTCATGGATGGGAACTACTCAATAGGGAAGGGGCCATTGACCATTTCACTAGAAGGTCATCTCAATGGGCCAACTACTTTGGGGTTGTTATGGTACTCCTCACAATGAATTTTAGGGCTTTCACCCAAGTACTTCCCATAGTTATGTAGTCAGGTTTTTACCATGATCCGAAATAGATTATTGTGATACAGATAATTACTTTCTAAAAAATTACTTAAATGGATTATGAATTAAAACAAATTTAAGAATTTCTAAAGGAAAAAAAATTGGTCCTGGAAAGTGCTCTAATACTAGATGAGAGGATCCTTCCTAAACAAGTTAGTAGATGATTACAAATACATGAAATAAACTATGAAAATTAGAATTACATTAACTCAAATAAGTAGAACTAAATTACAATGGATGAATAATAGAATCATTGACCTCTTCGAGGGGGGAACCTAATTTTAGCAAGCTCAATGCAATAAAATTTTGGATTACTTCATTGGCCTCAACACTTAATTTTATACTAAGTCTAATCTAAGAAACTACTACTTATAAATGTGGGATAAAACAAAATGCTCATGAGATGAATTACAAAGCATATGTATCCATAGCAATTATTGTACCAAAAAATTAAAGAGAAGGGGTAACACAGGTTCCTAATAAACACTCTCTCACCATTTTACAAGAAATTTCAATAAACACTCTCACCATTTTACAATAAATTTCAATAGACACTCTCACCATTTTATGAGCAACCTAAGATAACTCTCTTTATTTTATGAATATCCCTTTTCCCATGATCTCTCTATTTTATGAGTGGTATCTTATCAATCTCTAATGAGTTAAGATACCCAAAAAACATTTCAAAAACATTCAAAACATTTCAAAATCCTAAAAATTATAAAATCATCTTACACTCTCCTAGAGAGATATAAAGCCCAAAAATCCAAAAACATTTTCCCTATCTAAACCTAGTCACCAATATTCAATCTAATCTATAGATGTAAATTTGTGATGGGTGTATAATTCATACTATTTAGGCCATGATTTCTTCTTTCACCTTACTGGGGAAAAATTAAACATGTAGATTATATCGATATATCTTATCGCTACATGTTATTCCTTTTCAAATAACCTTGCTCAGGGGCACCACCTATTTATCATTCCATTGAGCCTTCACACATAGATGGTTAATGACGTGATGCTTTATGTTGATTTTAATTTTAGTATTTTTGTGTGTATGTTTTTGCTTATTTATTTATTTATTTATTTTCCTATGTTTACTTTCATTATTGTGCCTTGATTTAGTTTATATGCATTCATTGGGTGATTCCTTGTGCATTGTTCTTGAGTCCATCCATATTCATATGTCAACATTGTCATCATGGGTTTTATCATTGGTGTGTTATTTTCTACTATTTATTGGATCAAGAGTTAGTTCTTATTCACATTATTTCTAGGTCATCATGGTGTTTTATATCATGATGCATAGTATCATGTATTATAATATAAATTAGTTTAGTGGAGCTTATAAGCAATGGTGTTATATAAAATTCTCCTTATTCACCTTGTAAAATCCTCCTATAATCCTTGATCAAATAAATGCATTAACTATTTTGGTTGCATTAATGCTAATAAACATGAGCATCTTAGCATTGATAGGTAGAACTGAATCATTCACATTAACCAATTCTTATTATTCTATTTTATTCCTCATTCCATTTTCTCCCACTTCTGGGTGAACTAAATTGGCATGAGGTCTATTTAGACTATATAGGAAACACTTAGATACATGACCTATATCACATAAACTTCGCCACTTTTTTCCTTCTAATCAATTATTTCATCACTTTACGCATCCTCATATACCTAGGTATTTGTGGCTTCTTCAATCATTAGAACCTCAAATATAAATTTTCAATCACTCATATTTAATCTATGTGATAGGTTATATTCTTGAGTTATGCTTGCCAATTTTCTCTGTTGGGGTACAAGAATTTTATCATGATCAAATCTATCTTACTAGGGTAAAATCATTATTGAGTCCAAGTCATCAAAATGATTATAACTGCCTTTGGTCAAATTATTATTTTGACCCATTCACCCTATTGGGGCATGCACATGTGCTACTGAATATAACCACCTTTGGAAAAATTAGTGTCTCAACCTTTGTTATTGATTATAACCACCTTTGAAAAAATCATTACTTTTAAATCAATACGTCCAAGTATTATCTTGATTCGATTAATCTCACACAAGGGTTAATTTCATTATTTTTCTTGCTTCTTTTTGAGGGACCATCCATCAATGGTATGTGTTAGTCATCACTTCCCAAACTCTATTTGGAACATCATTTTTCCATCATTATTTTATTTTTATTCTTAATGATTTTTTCATTCTTTAAAATGATGTTACTATTCTTGTGTCTCACAAAACCTTCTCAAAAAGGGGTCAACTATAGACACTCCTTTTTGGCCACTTTAATGTCTAAATGAACATTAGAGTGACTTCTTGTAAATAATGCAAGTAAAGCTTGAAAATCACTAGAATGCTCTGATTCATCAACACACATCATGTGCATCTTCTAAACCATGTCAATGTATCCATAACAAGGGAAATACATTATATGAAATTATCATCTTCCTCTAATTCATCTCTAGTCAAGTTACAACCTTGAAAATTAACCTTTTCAATCATGTGTGAGGGACAACTTGTTAAAATTTAGAAATGGCAATTAACTTGACTAAGATTGCTTGACTAGTTAAACCTAATTAACTGCATAGATAAAAATCCTATGGCTAATTAGTTATTAAATATTTATTTTTAGAAATTCATAAATCTAGATTGATGACATCATCATGACATCAAAAAAATATTTGAAATGATGTCACTATCATGACAACATATTTTTTAAGTTGTCAAATACTCATAAAATATCAAACAAATATCTAGATTTGTGAGCCATGCATATTAATTGAAAATATTAATGGCTTGTTCCCTCCCAAACCTAACCATGGTTAAACTAAAACTAACCACACTTGGTTTAAGATTGGTTTAGAAGGCTATAAATATAAGGATTTACGCATTATTCAACAAGATCTTTTGGTGTAATGTCATAATGCAAAAATACCTTCAAAGACCCTCTTTTTAGTGTTATAATGCTCATTTGTTGATAGAGCCAAGCCAAACCAAGCCCGACATTGCCAAGGTGATAAGGAAAGAAGATGAAAGGAACACCATTGTTAAATATTATTTTATCACATAAATTAATACATCTATCCATGGCCAACATATAACTCTTGCTCTCAAGAAAGGTAAATAATGGTTGTTTTGTCTTCTATTGATAGTTACTTGTATTGTTCTCTTGCTCATTGAGTGTCTAGGCTAGATGTATTAGTTTTATTAGTGTGTTTTTGTTCTATTTTAATCATAATAACAAAATACTAATCTACACTCTTAGATTCCTATTGATCACAAATAATACCCACTTGTTTGATCTTTATACCATTTATACCATCATGTCAGTGATCCACCATTCCACACTTACCCTTTATCATCCTCAACTTATAGACTGGGACCAATAAGGATCCACATTACCTATAGAGGATTTTGATAATGATGAGGCCTTTTGTGAATTTTTGGGCCCAAGAGAAAATATTCCTTTGGGACACCATAAACAAGGGGTTTATATCAAATTAGATCCTAATGCCTATTTCAAATAATGGATGAACACCCTTAGCAAAAAATAAAAAAATAAAACGTTGAGGTCCCAAAGTAAAAACATCTTTGAGGTACTTTTGGACTAGGGTGAAAGTAAAGAAAAAGGCTAGTCTTTTGCTGAAAACCTATTTTAGGTGCCATTAGATGAGTATGTTTACCTTTACTTGAATGAAGTTTGAGAGACCATAAATAAAAAACTTGATTTTGGGTCTAAACTCAGTACAAAGGAGTAGCATGCTTTTAAGAAGATTAGCTAAGAGTGCCCTAATGTGTTTACATGGCCCTTACCACCATTAGGATATTTAGATTCATCAAATTTGGGAGAAATTGAATAACTAATCTATCCAAAAGACTTTGAAATTGATTTCCAATTCACATCTTTGACAACTATCCTCAAAGATAGCTTTACTCTTCTTTTAGAGGATACTTGAGAGGTCAATATTGGGACTCTAGATGATCCCAAGTGGTTAAAACTAGGTGCATACCTCATTGAGGGGAACATGAAGTTATTACTGCTCTTCTCAAAGAGAGTATGGACATTTTTCCATGGGCCTACTATGATATGCTAAGTTTATATACATCAATGGCTCTACATCATCTTATAGTTCATCTAGATTTTAAGCTAGTTAATCAAAAAATGAAGAAAATGCATTCTCACATTGCCATCTTATTCAATAAATAAATATAAAAATATTTTGATGAAAAATGTATTAGGCTTATTGATTATTTGGATTGGATCTCTAATATTGTGTTGGTTAGCAAAAATATAGAAAGTATCAGGTTGTGATCTATATTTATAGACATAAACAAGGCCTACACAAAGGATGAATTTCCTCTACTGAACATTGACATGATTGTTGAATCCAAAATTTGATACGAAATGTTGTCTCTCATGGATGGTTTTTTATGACATAACAAAATAAAGATTGTACCAATATACCAACACAAGACAATATTTACCACTTTGTGGGGACTTTTTTACTACTAAGTCATGCCATTTGGCCTTAGGAATGTAGGGGAAACATAACAAAGGGACATGAATTCCATATTCCATGACATGATGCATGATATTTTTGAAGACTATGTCTATGACATAATAGGTAAATCTAAGACTCGTGTAGACCATCCATCCATACTATGGAAAATATTTCATGAGTACAACATTTAGCTTAATCCTAAGACGTGTATTTTTAGTGTTACTTTTGGCAAATTATTAAGCTTTATTATCTCTCATCAAGGAATTAAATTTTTTCTTGCCAAGGTTGGGGACATTACTAAGATGCCACCACATTTTAATATGAAGTAGCTCCAAAGTTTTTAGGGAAAAATATAGTCTATCAAATACTTCATTTCATAGTTGGTTTATAAATTCCACACGTTCACTCATTTGTTAAATAAGGGAACTAACTTTTTATGGAATGAAGACTATTAGAAGGCATTTGATCATCTCAAATAATACTTGGCAAATTCAACTATTCTACTACTACCTATGCCATAAAATCCATTTTTGATTTACCTATCTACCTTTGAAAATTCACTGGGTTCACTTTTGGCCCAACATGATGAGTATGGGAAAGAACATGTTGTTAGGTTGTGGAGCTAAAAGGTTCAACTTGTTGCAGACAAAGAAAAGGAGGTTGCTGAAGACCCAAAAGCACCGGCATCGATAGCATGACCGACCTCGGTCATGATCAGTGTAGAAGGCAACTGATGTTGGCAGGAAGTCGGTCAACGTCGGCAGCACCAGGCAAGCAGGGACCGGCGTCAGTCGCCTGTGTGTTCCAAAACTATTCGTTGCACGAACAATTAGTTTAGTGAATGAAGTGTTTGCATGTAAAGGATATTTTGAGTCTTGAGTTATGTGGATAATTATAGTAAACTAAGAGTCTAAGTTATTGTTCAAGTCTGGGATCTATTTATAGACCCATTGGCATGTATTGTAATGTGTGCTAGTGAAGAGAACAAAGTGTGTGTTTCTCTTAGTTCCATAATGAGCTAGAAAGGAAGGCAAGGAAGATCCTTCCACTATAAGTATGGTCTATTGAATTTTAGGTTACAGGTTCATGGGAGATCAACTTGAAGTACTATAGAGTGCTTGGGTACTGGCAGGGTTATTACTAATTGGTTGGAGAGGTGAACACCAATTCTATGTGTGAGTTGGGTGTTGGGACCATTTTTGGTAGGAGAGTGTTTTGAAAAAGAATTACTGTACACTTGAGGTGTGGGAAGCCTCTGTAAGGTGGAAGAGTGTGGTGGCTCTTTATTGTATTCTTTTTTGTACATATGTTAATACAAGATAGTGTATTGTCTCTCATATTCTGTGCTATTTGTGAATTCTAGTTACTTGTGCTTCTAGTTATTTCCACATGTTTAATTGCTTAATTTTGGTAATCATATTGTGCTCTTTCTGAGGAGCAAGATCCTAACAAGTGGGATCAAAACAAGTGTGTTTGTTTATGGATTCCCCGACAACTGGTATCAGAGCTTTTGGTTGGGATACTAACAGGTTGGATTAGATATAGTTAGTGTGTGTTGATTACAGGTTACTCACAGGGGTTTCTATTTGAGTGGGAGTAGAGCAATGGCAGAAGACAGTAAGATATGAATGGAGAATTTTAATGGCAGGAGGTCCAAGTCTAGGTATGGCAGAATAACCTGCTAGAGATATGGAAAGAAAGAGCAGGAAAAGAAAGATTGTTGGTTGGTAGCAGATCAACATGAAGGACATGAAGAAGAAGCAGGTGTTGTAGATTTCGTTGCACAGGGTGCTCTAGTATGTTCTTTAGATAAAGTAGAATCTTGGGTTTTAGATTCCGGTGCCTCTTTTCATGCATCCCCAATTAGGGAATTTTTTCATGAGTATGTCCAGGGAGACTTTGGAGAAATTTGTGTAGGGGATGGTAAGCCTTGTTAGATGGTTGGCAAAGGGAAAGTGAAGCTGAAATTGTAGACAGGTAACACATGGGTGTTAAAGGAGGTCATGCATGTCCCAGTTCTGGAGTGGAATTTGATTTTTGTAATAAGTTTGGGTGATGAGGGTTGCACAGTAACTCTCACAGTGGACTCTTGGAAGGTTACCAAGGGTGCACTTGTTGTAGAAAGAGGTAAGAAAGTAGGTACACTTTATCTATCTACTTGTATTACTGATTCTCTTTCTGGGTTATCTATTTTAGCTGTAGATTCAGAGATATGGCTTAATAGGTTTGGTCACATAAATAAGAAGGAGATGCATGTTCTTGAGTCAAAGGGTATAGATCGATATTTTGGTATGCAGAAGAAGAAGGTGACGTTTCTTGAGGAATCTGATGTTAGTGACAAGAGAAAGAAAGCCTTGGTTTTCAAGGAGAGGGTGATGGATAGAGTTTAGCACGAGGGGCAGAAGAATTCTGAGTAGATCAAGGGTGATTTGGACAAGGGTTTGATCCAAAAGGAGCTCGTGGGAAAAAGTCAGTTCTCACAAGAAAAACACAGAGATCGATGTCAGCAGGAAAATTGGCATTGATGTCCAGACAGGGATTGACATCGGTTATGTGTAGCCCGATGTCAGTGACTCAAGGCTGATAAACACTGACGTCGGTAAGGGGGAATCGATGTTGGTGATGAGGCAGTCACAGGGAACCGACATCAGTTGAGTGCAGACTGGAATGTGATTGGCATCAGTCACTAAGATGAATTTTGGGTGGACAACAAGCTGTCAAGGAGTCTCAAGCACCCATATGGAGGACTTAAATGGTAGGTAAGCCTCAAATTTGTCATTTCCCTTCTTTACACTACTTGTTGCTCACTTATGGTAAAGAACCAAGAAGTTGTTAAAGAAGCAAAACAGGTAGATCTAGGAAATAGTGGGAACTTGGCATGGATGGAGGATGTGATTCCTTAGAGGAGAACCAAACAGGATTTTTTGGTGGAGTTGCCAGATGGAAGTAAGCACTAAGAGATGAATGGATGTTTAGGATGAAGAAGAGCGAAAATGGATATGTGAGACAAAAGATCAGGGTATATGGTCTTGTATAAGCTACAGGACAATAGAGGTTTGATCATTGTTTTTCTCTTTACCAGGTTGGATAATATTAGCTACATTATCCTATTACTGTATGATGTGCTTATTGCAGGGTTACATATATAGGGTATTGCTGAACTAAAGGTAAGGCTAGTTTAGAGGTGTGTCATGAAGAATCTAGAAGCAACAAGATTCTTTGGCATGAGTGTGTTCTAGGGACATGGAAGGTCACAAGTTGACTTTGTTTCAAGATGATTGTGTGAGACCGGTTAGCACGTCGATGGTTGGACAGTTCACAGAACAGGTGTCTTGATTCACATAATGAGGTTGAGTGCATGGTATGTACTAGACCTGAGTTTTCCCAAGCAGTGGGAGTTGTCACAAGTTTGGAGCCAATCTAGGAAAGAAGCATTAGAGGGTAGTTCAATAGATTCTTAGAGGGACCAGCAGCAGGTGCACATGCTATGCAAGTTTAAGTTATTTTCTACATGGTTTGTAGATGTGGATGTGGTAGGTGATTTGGATGACAGGTTTTACACTATATGTTTTGTGGTGGTTGGTCTTCAAGAGTGATCTTGAAGAGGGATACAGAGCCAAGGGAATAAACTAGATGGTGTACAGGTATATGTACAGTTGCAGCTATTTATCTCCAAGTGGGAGATTGTTAGGCTATGGAGCTAAAAGCTTCAACTTGTTGCAGACAAAGAAAAGGAGGTTGCTGAAGACCAAAAAGCACTGGTGTTAGTAGCATGACTAACGTTGGTCATGATCAGTGCAGAAGGCAACTAGCATCGGCAGGGAGTCAGCTGATGTCGGTAGCACCAGGCAAGCAGGGACCGGCATCGGTCGCCTGTGTGTTCTAGAACTGTTCGTTGCACAAACAGTTAGTTTAGTGAATGGAGTGTTTGCATGTAAAGGCTATTTTGAGTCTTGAGTTGTGTGGATAATTATAGTAAACTAAGAGTCTAAGTTATTGTTCAAGTATGGGATCTATTTATAGACCCATTGGCATGTATTGTAATGTGTGCTAGTGAAGAGAACAAAGTGTGTGTTTCTCCTAGTTCCATAATGAGCTAGAAAAGAATGCAAGGAAGATCCTTCCACTGTAAGTATGGTCTATTGAATTGTAGGTTTCAGGTTCATGGGAGATCAACTTGAAGTACTATAGAGTGCTTGGGTATTGGCAGGGTTATTACTGACTGGTTGGAGAGGTGAACACCAATTCTGTGTGTGAGTTGGGTGTTGGGACCATTTTTGGTAGGAGAGTTTTTTGAAGAAGAATTAATGTACACTTGAGGTGTGGGAAGCCTCTGTAAGGTGGAAGAGTGTGGCAGCTCTTTATTGTATTCTTTTTTGTACATTTTTTAATACAAGATAGTGTATTGTCTCTCACATTCTGTGCTATTTTTAAATTCTAGTTACTTGTGCTTCTCGTTATTTCTATATGTTTAATTGCTTAAGTTTGGTAATCATATTATGCTCTTTCTGAGGAGCAAGATCTTAACAAGTGGGATCAGAACAAGTGTGTTTGTTTTTGGATTCCCCGACACATGCAATATATTATCTAAGCCATACAATACTAGAATATCAACATAATCATACACTAAATAAAAAAATGTTTTTAGCTATGGTCTTTGTATCCTATAAGCTATATCTTTACATTCTTAACAACAATAACATAACCATTGCCAAAGTAGATCCATTCAAGTATCTACTATCAAAAATAGGTTTATAGGGCTATATGACTGAGTGGATCATGTTTTTGAGTGAGTTTAACATTGAGTATTTTAACCAAAGGGCCCTTAAGGTACAAGTACTTGCATATTAGCTTGTTAAATCTCCCATGTCAGATAATTGGCCATTTATCTTTACATTTACAAATAAGTCCATTATGACTATAGAAAAACATCTCTTGAAGAGAAGCTATGGAAAATGTATTTTGATGGTTCCTTCACATATCATGGATTAGGGTTAGGTTTATTTTTTATAACACCACAAGGGGATCTCATTCCCAAATCATTTTGTATCAGTTTTCCTTGTACCAATAAGATGGCTGAGTTGAATCACTTATTGTAGGTCTTCATCTAATGATACAATTGAACATTAAACTTTTATTGGTTTATGGTGACTCACAACTCATCATTAATCAAGTCAAAAACAAATTCCAGACCAAATATGACAAGTTATCACCTTATAAATCCATGTTGGACACTCTTAATCAATAGATTACTCACATTTAGTTTGAACATATACCTAGGGCCAATAACAAGATGATAGATGTCATGGTTACAATTAGTTATTTGATATGTAGTAAATATAAGGCAAGAGACTAATAGTTCCTCATTGAACATATAATATTTCTTACTCATGAACCCTCGACTGTTGAAATGATCTATGATATTTTTGGTCCTAGTTCTATTTGGTACTATAAATTATACAATTACCTCCATAACCAAGTTATATCACCTAACCTTTCTTGTAAGCAACAAAAAACATTCACATACCAATCCTCTCACTATACCTTACTTAGACCTACACATTACAAAAATATATTTGATGAAGCTCTGCTTTATTATTTCACTTAGTGAGAATCTAAATAATTGTTGAGGGAAGTTCATGAAGGAGTTTGTGAGGCCCATACTAGTGGGGCCATCCTTTTCAAAAATATCATATGCACTAGTTATTATTGGCCAACCTTGAAAGTAGATGCAATTGCTTATGTTAAAATATGTAAATAATGTCAAAGGCATGTAAATTTGATCCATGATCCAACCAAGACACTCAATTTGATGACTATACATGGCCATTTTCAATGTGGGGACTTGACCTCATAGGGAATATTAACTCTACCTCCTCAAATGGACAAACATATCCTTACTGCTACTAAATATTTCAATAAGTGGGTTAAATATATACCCCTCACTTACATGATCGATAAATATATTTACAATTTCATCTTAAACAATCTCATTTTCCATTATGGCATCCCATCTAACATTATATCTAATAATAACAGTTCATTTAAGAACAAGGATGTCAAATCACTCTATGATTATTTTTGTATTACCCATAATTTTTCCACTGCATATTACCCACAAGGTAATGGCCAAGTAGAGGCATATAACAAGTCCATTGTCAATATTCTTAAGAAGATCATCAATGATGATGGTCATGATTGACACTTACAAATATTCCATAGCCTCTAGGCCTAATTTAATAGTTACCACAATCTAATAGGAGACACACCACATTCCCTTACTTATGACATTGAGGCCATTATTCCCATCGAAGTTGAGTTGATTTCAATACACAATTCATTGAAGCATATCCTGGATGATAAGGATTATAGATTAGCTTTTCTGTAAGATTTGGAACTATTAGAATAAAAACACATGGCCACTATGAATAGCCTTCAATCATACTAGAAATGGTTACATGGATCGTATAATAGGCATGTGAAGCACATAGAGATTAATATTGGTGATCTTATCCTTAAAGAAAACTAAAAGAACACCACTCCTAAGAAAAATAAAAAGGGAAAGTTCAAGCCTAACTGGATAATACCTTATGTGATTATTGCTAATTATGGCTCTAGAGATTAAATATTAGCTACACTACAAAGAGATCAACTTGATGAACCAATGAACATAATACATCTCAAGTATTATTTCACCTGAGAGACATGAGGTATTGTCTATGAGGATCATTTAAATTGTACCATAATATCACCTTACTTATACCATATGATATACCATTCCCCCCATACCTTACCTATTTGATTGAATCTATTTACCCTTCATTCCCCACCCTTTTTGACCTTGGTTTCAATCTAGTTTTACTTCAATCACCTTCAACGATTAGATTTAGATGATGTTTTAGTAATTGATTTAGTTTTGAGATTCATTAAACACATTCTTTTAGAAAGAGACAATATCTTTGATCAGTATGGCAATGGTTTTTAAATTGCATCCTTCATTATTGTCACATTCTATTTCATTACTCATGCTAATAATTATAACTACCTTTAGGAAAATTAGTATCTCATACCCTTTCCATTATATTTTATAGTCTGGGAATAATATATTTTACCCACATTGTCACATCACTGTGTTATACATTTCCATTTGCATATTCATGAAATTACTATTACCTAGTTAGATTCTCCATTGTAAGTTAGAACTACAGTGACTTGAGGTTTATTTAGACTATGTAGGTAGTTCTTAATTTATAATTGAGGTTAGCTTGGTCACCCATTTTCTCAGGCTCTCAACATTTTATGAGAAATTTAAGTAAACACTCTTGAAATTTTATGAGTCTCCTTTGTGTGTATTATGTATTTGAACTTGATGCATTGATGACCAATCAATTTTTCCCATGATCTCACCATTTTGTGAAAATTTTGAGTAGAAATATCACCATTTTATGAGCAACCTAAGCCACGATCTCATAGTTTTATGAGATATCCCATTATGTGTCTCATAATCCTCCATTGAGTTGAGATGCCTAAAACATCCCAAAAACATGCCCGCCTTTAGTGTTAGGGAATTTAGATTGTATCCTCACCACTTAAGACATGCATCTACTAATCAACAAGTATAACAATGAAATTCTCATGGTTTTTGTCATGACCTTTTCCATTTTCCTATTCCATTTTATGATGGTATTTTATCCCATATCCTAGGAATTGCATTCAAATTGAATTCCATGTTGGACCTTGTGTCCATGGGACTATGTAGGCAAAATATAATAACCTGGTGCATTTGGAGTCAGCTCAACTAATCTTTGTGTTTGATTTCATTCACCATTCTCTTATATCATCCCTTCTTATAGGTTTTTATCTAAAAATCTCTCACCATTTTACAAGTTATTTATGCTCTCACCATTTTATGAGTAATAGACCTTTTAGGCTCTTACCATTTTATGAGCTTATTCTCATTCTCAGCCTTAGACATAGTAAGTATTATGAACCAAGTTCAAGTATGAGCATTTATCTATTGTGTTTTTAGGTAGTTTTAGCCTAAACCATGCTCTCACTATTCTATGAGTTTTTATGTGTTTGATGCTTTTATGATTTCAAGCACTACCTTATCTTTACTCTATGCTCACCATTTTGTGAGCCCAATTCCCAATTTATTCTCTAAGAAATTTATTTTGATCATCACCATTTTATTCTATCCCATATCCTAGGAGTACTATATTTAGTCTAAAATTCATCTTGGACCTCATGTCCATGGGAGTATGTAGGCAACACCCACTTGCCTAGTATATTTGGAGTCAGCTCAATAACCCCTTCCTATTCTTCTATTCCCATTAACTATTCTAATAGTGTTGTTCCCTATATCATGGGGGTAACCTTTTGTGCCAAACATAACACTTATATTATACATGAAATAAATTTTAGATTAAGTGTTTGTTATTTTATCTTAACTTAGGTTGTCTATTGCTATTTCTTAAACCCATTTGTGTATTGCATTACCTTGGCTTGGTTGTTTGTTTCGTGTAGCTTAGACTAATTTATTTAATTCTTTTTTGGTTTTTCCTTTTGTATGTTATGTGTCTAAGGATAATTAGTTTACACTTGAGTCTTGCTCACAACTTGGGGTTTGGTTATTTACTATATGAAGTTATATTATATTTTTATGTTTCTCCTCCCATAGATTTCCATAAGATTCTCAAACTTTATTCACAATTGAGTATTGATCACCCATATCTTATACTTGAGTTGGAAATTTTTATTCATTCCTAAACTTAGTTTATTTAATTATACTCACTTGGGATTTGATCATTAATATATGAAATATAAGTGATTTATATTTTGCATTTAAATTGAGTTTTTCATGCTTTGGTTACACATTGTTATTATAGTTATCTATAAATATGATGCATAATAACAAAATCTACAACAAAGATCAGGCCAATAGATCTATCAAGCAATGTAGTGGGCATCACTTTTCCTTTCTCACAATTGACATATCAAAAACATTAACTAAACATAGAATAATAATAAAATCACAAATTAATAGTAATAATTACTAGTTAAGATGTGTATATCTGTACTAATAGGTAGCCCAAATTCATGCCTATCTTTTATGTTAGATTATTAGTAATATGTGAGTATGTATTTATTATGTAAGCTTCCTTTATTGATTTGACATAATGGGGAAAATTAATTAGACCTTCATTGATCATATCTACCCTATTAGGGAAAAGTAGAATTGTACCATGCTTCCATCCACCTTAAAAGGGCATTTTTCTATGCCAATGATTATAACTTCCTTTGGGCAATTCATTATTTCCACCCATCCATTATACAGGGGAAAATATATTTGCCAAAAATTATAACTACCTTTTGGAAAATCAATATTTACACCCTTCTTACCTATAGATCATGCCATTTTATTCTTTTCAAGATAAAGCTTGATGATTATATTTGCCACTCAAACCCTCAAGGCAGCATTCAGGGCTCATTGATGGCCCTATGGGGCATTAGATAAGGAATTAATGAATTTTTCATTCTTTGAGAAGATGTTATTATGCTTGTGTCTCAAAATGCCTTCCTAAATAGGGGTAAACTTTATACACCCCATTTTGGTCACATGCCTAGCCTAATCAGACTTCAAATTGATTTCTACTAAGCTATGTAAATTAAGCCTATAAATCACTGAAGCACCCAAATTCATCTACACATCATATATTTGTTCTCAAAATCATGTCAAGGCATCCCTATTTAGGGTATTATATTGTATGCAATAATAAATTCCCAAGGATTCATCCCCAATCAAATTATGACCTAGAAAATTAAGAAATTGGCCTTTGGAACTATTAGGCAAGGCACTCAAATAGTTATTAAAATGCAAAAACCTTAAGTAGAATTAATTAAGTAAATCCAATTAAATGATTAGGTGAAATTTAAATGTGTAATTAGTGAATATAATTTAAAAAAAAGAAATTTAAATAAAAATGAGGTCATGATGATATCATTATCCTCAAATTCAAGGAATTGAAAATATCTCCATTAAAACATTAAATATAGAAATGGAGAGTCATGCTTAATAAATGGGATCTTTATCCTAAATATTAATTTCTTGTCCCCTCTTAAACCTAAATAGGGTTAAGTCTAACCTGACTACACATGAGTTAGAGTTATTTTTGGAACCTATAAATAAGAGATCCCTCACTCTCTTTCAACAAGATCTCAAGCCAAAGTTATAATTCCTAATTGATTGGAGAAGCTTCACATGTCAAGCCAATCGAAGATAATCCAAGGTGACAAGGAGAAATGATGCAAAGAGCACCATTTTTAAAGACTCTTTGATTACATGACTAAACACATCTATCCAAGGCCAACTTGTAACTCTTACTCATAAAGAAGGTGAATAATACTTATTTTGCCTTCTTATGTTTCTTACTTACATTGTTCTCTTCCTCCCCCAAGTATCTAGGCTTGAGGTGTTATATCTATATATTTTTTTATTGGTTTTATCATATTAACATTTGACTAACCCCATATTGGATTATTTTCATACACTATGTATAAGTTTTAGGAAGCATTGATACTAAGATTAGTATTTTTCTTGAGGTAAAAATAATCTCATTGGCTTCTTAGATTTAGAAGCTAATAAATTATAATGCATAGAACATTAGGAGAAGGTTATGGTGTATATATTGTGAGGTCAAAGGTAAAAATAAGAATAAATTCCCTAGATGGAATGTGAGGACCAAGATAATATCCTATAAAATATTATATTAGGGTAATGATGTGTACAACTATCCACTTCTTCAGTGCATAAACCAAAATAAAGTCTTGTTGTACTGTAAATTTTTTGATGCCTCAACACATAATATTGAATATTGTTGAATGATTGTTGAAATTCATGAGGCAAGAGAGTGCGGCATGTGCCAAGATACTATGGGACCATAAAATAAAGGACATGTGGTCTATGTGGAAAATTATAGATATCGAGGTTATGGTGGATGAGGTGAAGGAAAATTACATCTATACACATGCTATAAATATAGATCTCCAAGCCATTATTAGAGAGATTATCATATATATCCTACTTGTGTGTTATATCAAGGTAAACATGTAGTGGAGGAATTCATATATTTTTATGCCAAGATAATATAGAAATAAAAGTGTGGAAAGGGAACTTGTAATGTACCTAGATAGGGGAATAACTAGTAGAAATAGTAACATGTAATAATAATGTGTTAAATGAATAGTCCCACATGCATTAGACAAAGGAGATGGGTAGGTAAGAGATAGTATAATTAAAGGGATAGGTGATGTTTTATATCATATAAGAATTTATTTATAATATATCATTTCTCTTAAGGATGTATCCCCCTCAAAGTGTCTCATGATACACAGTGTTCCACAAAAGGAATTAATGTTTGTAATGCAAGTATTTCAGACTAATATATGAGGTGATTCAACTATTTAGTCTTAATGAGAGTAACAGGTCTATGAAATTGGTATTAGACCACTTTCTAGGGATATTTTTGTGATCATTATTTTTTGCATGTACATTTGTGAGCTTCATGGAGTAAGTCTAAGAAGTGCAATTTTTTTTGTACTAAAAAAACTTGACAATTATTATTCAAAATAATAATAAATGGTAATGAATCAGGCCAAATTGATTTTGGGTTTTGTGCAACTTTATCTTATCTTTCCATAAAACTTTTAAGTTTTCAATTTAATTTCATATTTTAAAAGTTATCATAGTTTTAGAGACTACCCTTTTATAAAAAAATATAATTAAAAAAATAAAAAATAAAAATAAAATAAAAGTCATGGAGATTTATATTTTAATGTTATTTAGTGTATTGACATGTTGATTATGGTCACAAGTTTTTTTATTTAAATTATTTTATCATGTGTTGGTTTACTCACATTCAAAACAAACCATATTTGGTTGTATTGTCATGTGAGTAAGATATTTTTTGTCTAGTTGTGTGTCAAAAAAAAAAAAAATTGGTCATATTGTAAGGATGTATCTTTAGTTGAAACCAATGTATAATATTCTAGTTATTATGGGGTTTCTCATTCTCTTTGAAAATCATCTCACTGGTGCATTGACTCAGCTTCAACAAACTGACATAGTATGAAAATATCAAAGTAAGTTTAAGACATGAACCAATAACACCTCTACTACATTCTTCATTTATTGCTTCATCAATGGAATTCAATATGTAATTTGAGTAGAGGTTTACATGTGGCACCCTTAGATAATGATGGAAGTGGTGAGCTTATCCAAGCTCATGGAAGAAAACATCAACTAGAAATATCTCCAAACAATGCTCCCTTAGACCATAAAAGCACCATAACAAGTACTAGAAGTGCCTGAGCACTCCTCCAACAAATCCATTTAGGAAACCACCATGCTCAAGCAGACCCCAGATGAGCCCAAGTTGATAATCACAAATCCCAAGAAAGTAATCAAGGCTCCACCTCCCTTGAGAAATAATGCTAAGGGGGATGGTATGTACCCTTAGTTGGTTCACATGAAAAATTATTTTGTACACCCTTGTTCTAAATTTGAGGTGATCATCATCAAGATTTAACTTTCATTGATCAAATATCACTACTAGATTCTAGTTGTATTTAGTCCACTAATTCATCTTTATGCACATGTACCTCCTATTTTAGTGCTTATGTTCACCTTATTATTGTACATGCTCCTATCATAACATAGACAAAAGAAATAGAAGTTAAAACGCACGCATGGTAGAACTTATATCTAGTCTTCAACTTATTTTTGGTCTAGATTTTATTTGAAACTCCTACTTTTTATCATGTTTTTAGGGTGAAACATATTTATTAAGGGAGATGGAATTTAATGCACCTAGATAGTAGAATAACTAGTAAAAATAGTAGCATGTAATAGTAATGCATTAGATGAATAGTCCTACATGCATTAGACTAAGGAGATGGGTAGGTAAGAGATAATATAAATAAAGGGATAGCTAATGTTGTAGATCATCCAAGAAGTTATTTTTAATAGATAATTTCTCTTAAGGAGGTATCCCCCTTGAAGTGGCCCATGATATAGAGTGTCCTTCCACAAAAGGAATTGGTGTTTGTAATGCAAGTATTTTAGATTAATATATGAGTTGATTAAGCTATTTAGTATTGATGAGAGTAAAAAGTCTCTAATAGAATTGGTATGATTAGGTTGGTTCATAATAAAAAGCATTGGTCTCCCAAAGTTAGTTAGAAAAGTGAAGGGCTCAAAGTACAAGTAGCAACATGTAATAATTCCACTACACAACCACTTGTAGTCTGAAGGGAAAGAATTCAGATCAATTATAAGGACTCAAGTATAGAATAATGGTTTCATGCATTGATAAAACTATGGAATAATACCCTAAAAATTCATTCCATAAGGATATACTACAAGAGGCAATAAAAGTAATACAAAACTTTCAAGGATAACTTCAACTTGTAAGAGACATAGAAGCCCAAGCTAAGGCAAACCTTCAATAAAAGGTATTGTACATGGTACTTTGTCTAATTAGGAAGGGGCCCTTCATTGGAACAACATAGAATTGATATCTCACATTACAAGTGTCGCTTGTGATTGAATGTTAGAAAAATAATACAAGGTGATTGGTTGAGAGTGTGGAGTGGTGGGATCACAAAAAAACATTAGATTATTCCATATTATTCATGTGTTACATATAAGGCACTATCTAAACAAAACAATATTTGGGTCCAAAATAATTGTTAAAAAGTAAAGAATGTCTTTTTTTTAAGTCGAGGAAAGATGATATCTTTACATCAGTATGGAGGTTATGAAAAGGTATATGTGTTTGTGAATAATATAGAGGATTATATTCCAAAGGAATCTAACCATGTGAATGCATTATTATTTATATTTAAAAGTAGTGTTGTGCTCTAGTGGGCCACTCATAAACCAAACTTAGCCAACTAGATAGAAATCAAATAGGAAATGCATACTAGGTTTTGACACAACAATGATAATCATGGTATACCTATATATAGTGGTGACTTAAACCCATGGTAATATTCCCATATGTTTGAGTAATTATGGATGGAGAGCATAAATGTTTTATAAATGCATTGGGTTCATGCCTTTTACCATAATTTTAAGACCTAGGCCCTGCTTGTAGTATATTATAAATGAGACACATTGAGAGACCACTAACTAGAGAATCTTAAAAGATAGTTTCATATACTCCTTTTATTTTTAATAATATACTTTTTATCTTATTAATCCCTTAAAATACATCCACTAAACCATCTAATAATATGACACGATCATGAAGGAAAGGGTGTAGAAGTTGTATACAAAAAATGGGATAGTCATTCCTAAATATTTCCAAGATTGAAATGTTAATAGTGACTCAAAAAAAGAGGATTATGTGATATGTATAAATGGAAATTTATAGGTAAAAATGGGGAAAAAAGGTTGTGCACCCAATTTCATTGATTTTTTAATGTAGATGGTCTCAACCACTTGATATTTGAGACATCATATGGTTAGCATGATATGGCCAACACATCTAAAGGCAAGTATGACAATTACCGATAACCATTGAAGACCACCAAGATTAACATTGGCATAAGGGAGGTGCCAAAGATTAAAACCATTTGGGACTAATTTTTTGATAAATAACTAACACACACTATGGAATTATTTCATGAATTCTAGGACCTCTTCTCACCAATCTACAAAGACAGGAAGAGTATACATCCCTCCTTAGGTAAAATGATAATAAAGTTGGTCGAAGGTGCAAATAATATAAATAAGATATCACATATAATGAATCCCAACTTAAGAGTTAAGGTAAAAAAGGATATTAAGGACATGTTTTCAACTATAATAATCTATCCTATTAAGGAATTTTTGGCTATCACTCCCTTTAGGACTGATATCAACATTAGGAGGGTCTTACTATAATTCATCATTATCATACTAACCTTTTATAGGTTTATTCAAGTGATTCTTATGTTTCTAATGCAAAATTGCTTTCTACATTCAAAGAAGAAATAAGAAACTAAAAGATGGTCAAGGCTAGAAGTACCTGATAAAGTCGTGCGCACCAAAATCAGACGTTGAAAGATTCTCCTCTTTTGCTGTGGAGGAATGACACCTGCGAAGAAAAGGCTAAAACACAGAAAAACGTCAGTCAAAGATATGGTGGGCTGTCAGGCGAATGCCCGATCCCGGAAGTACGAAGACTCCCTAGAAGGATATCAACCCACTAATAAAAAAGAGCAGAATATTGGACGAAAGTAGATGATAATGACAGAAATAAATGACAAAAAAATAAAGAGCGTACCTGATATGCGGCACTATTCTGCACAGTCGCTGGTGTCGGTCTCTGTGGTGCCGGCGTCGGTTAAGGAATGTGCCGACGTCGGTTAAGGTGCCGTCGTCGGTCGGGGTAGTGACCGGCGTCGGTAGGGGCAGGTTCTGGGAAAAGGTTTGGGACAGGGTCTGAGAGAGTTGGGACAGGTTCAGGGATGTAAACGAGGGACGCTGGGTCTGAACAGAGTCTGGGGGAGTCAGGACAGGGTCTGATAAGGTCAGGGTAGGGTTTTGGATAGAGTCGGGACAGGGTCTGATAAGGTCAGGGTAGGGTTTTGGATAGAGTCGGGACAGGTTCTGAGAGAGTCTGGGGGGTTTTGGATAGAGTCAGGATGACAGAAAATAAATAATAACTAAGAAAGAAATGAAATAAATAGAATAATACTTACCTGGCAGAAGACGCGATGAAAGCCATAGTGTGAGTCGGATTGAATGCAGAGAGTGTTGATGTCGTAGTGTTGATGATTGCTCGGGGTTCGTAGGTTGATGGAGGAATTTGCAGGTTGGTTGCTCAGCGTTTCGAATAGCGTTCGGGATCTTGGTTCGAATGGTTGGCGGAGGTTGATGAAGGCGGGGGACGGGGACGGTTCCAGAGACGGTTCGTCAACCGTTTCAGGAAACTAAATGGTAACTGATAACGGACAAGGGGAAGGTGACCGATGTCGGCAGGAGTGCTGACATCGGCCGATAGGTGATCGACGTCGGCGACATCGGTCGGGTAAAGACCGACATCGGCAGATGCATAATGGGGATAGAGTCTACCTTTAGCTCTGTGCTCATTTTTACATGCTGCCAGGGTCAAGGTTGGTGAAACAAGTGATCGGCAAGGGTTCAATAGGCGAAGAAGAATAAGACGAGGAAGGACCAGGGGAGTCGACATGATTTCGGTGTCTACATTTGCCCCTTTTTGTCTTGTTGGTTGTTCTGGACGAACTGCAAGACAAAAATAGGAGTGAGTGCCCCAGGTGAGGGATAAGGTTGATTTCATCTTGTTGGTTGTTCGAATGAACTGCAAGACAAAATAGGAAGAGAAATGCCCTGAGTAAGGATGAGGTATTCCCCCTCAAAGCAGGAGTCGAGGGAAGGGAACCGGGAATCGGGTGCTAATTTGATAAAGAGCGGATGAAAAAGGGGTGAGGGTGAACGCTGCAAAGGTCGTGATTGCGCGCATACCACTGCACGAGATGGTCAGGCCAAAGTGTCATAGGTCAAGGGTCGAGGAGTGCCAAAATTGAAGTAACTGGGCCCCAGCATTTAGTCGTCTACTGATCGGGTCACGCAATCTAAGCTGAAGCTCCAAATGGGTCATCGCGTTCCAGGTATCCCGGGCTCAGGAAGTGCTCCTAGAAACATGAAAAAGTCACAAGTAGTGCGGATCAACCGGTTTGCGATCCTATACTTGTGAGGGTCCAAAAAGGTCTGTGCACAATTTTGCTAACCAGCCGTGAGGTAGCATACATGCAAAAATAACCAAGGCAACATTAGCTAGGAAGTGGTCGAGGTCGGAGGAGATAGGTATGATCTCCAATGGTTGGTGGTCGATGGATGGATGAATGGACGAAAGGATGAAAGGATGCAGCTGAGCTAACCCCAGAAGACCCCATGTCAACTGAGTGCTGCCTACATAGCCCTGGTGATAAGGCCTCAGGCCGATGTAGTTCTCCCTAGAAGGGAGGAAGGGTCAAAGGGATGGTGAGGAAAAAAAGATGTTGCAGCCTTTTCCAAATGGTGTATTCTGCAACATTGGTGGAGGGGTTTTTCATCCCTAGCAATATCTCATATGTGTGATGGATGTATGCTAAAAATGAATTGAGGTCTATTTATGCTTCAGCAAGTATTGGTTTATGCTGAACATAAATTGTGGCGAGTCGATAGTTTCCATGTGTATTGGTGTCCATAGAAACTAGGGGGAACAGGGTAGGTCATGTTGATGGTCTGAAAAGAGAGTTAAGTTGAGTTGATCGACAAGTGATGAGGGTGGATGTGACCAAAGTGCAGAAGAAGTGAAAAGCATATTGCTCTTTCATTGACAAGGACCAAAAAGATAGCATAGATAGGGGTTATGAGAACCAAGAACCCCATTCATGCGTGACGTCGTTGACCATAGTTATGTTAGAGTGGTAATCAAATCACTTAGACATTAAAGTGAGATCGAACTCCCTTGAGCAGGTAATAGGAGGAGGAAAGAGGGTAACCCGTTTTAAGAGCAGAGATAACTTTGCCCCTTTTTATAGGAGACCTTGAGACAACTACAAGCCAAGTCCGTGACTCATTTTTTTTTTTTTTTTTGGTGCAGGCTGATCGATGCGGGAAGCCTACATAGAGATGTCTTTTGATGTAATGGTCATGTTGCGAAGCTGATCGTTGCGGGAAGCTTCTAAGAAAGGTTGCTGTTTATTGCCAGAGTAGTCATAGCCATCCTTCGAGGGAGTGGTCTAGATTTTTTTGTTTAATATAAAGGCTTTTGAATAGCTGTCCTTCGAGGGAGCAGTCTATTTATTACAACAATGATAGTACAGCTATCCTTCGAGGGATCAGTCTGTCTCTTTTTGATTTTGATATTGATATAGTGACCATGGATATGTTTTGACATCTTGATTTGTTTTGATAGAAGTTGAGTCATGGACAAGACGGTAGAAGGTCAAGGGCTCCCTTTTATTAGGACAAAGCATCCATGTATCATAAAAGGGTTATAGGAGTTGTTAAGAGGAATAGGGTTGAAAGGAAGTAGGATGAAGAGGACGAGGATTGCTCAAGGGATGAGCTCAAGTTAAGTGTCAAGTGGACGAATACTCGACTAGCAGTAGAACGGTCACAGATGCAACGCATTAAGAGGCTCAGGTTCTGGGCGTCCATCAAGAGAAGACAGACGGTAAGTCCCTGATCCATACTTGTGCGTGATAATAAAAGGTCCGAGCCAATTAGGAGCAAACTTGCCTCATTTACTTCGCTCCATATTGGTCACGTGTTGATTCTCTTTGAGGACGAGGTCTTCGATGTTGAAATCTCGTTCTCGCAGATTTTTGTCATAGGTGCGCTTGATGCGATGTTGATAGACATGGAGATGATTAAGGGCAGCAAGACGGCACTCATCGAGTAACTCAAGTTGAGCTAAGCGATCTTGATGAAAGTCATCGTTGGAAAGGATATCATGTAGAGAAATGCGGAGAGACGAGATCTGTACTTCAAGAGGTAAAATAGCCTCTGTTCCGTACACGAGAGAAAAAGGGGTAGCACCCGTAGAGGTTCGGATGCTAGTGCGGTAAGCCCACAAAGCGAAGGGAATGTGAATGTGCCAATCCCTGCCTGTGTCACTGACCACTTTCATGAGAATTTTGGTGAGAATTTTGTTGGAAGCCTCGGCCTGCCCATTTGCTTGTGGGTAGTAAGGCAAAGAGAAACTGAGTTTGATGCCGAAGGAGTCGCATAGCTTTTGGACAGTTTTGTTTTTGAAGGACTTGCCATTATCAGTGATGATTTTATGAGGGACACCGAAACGATAGATGATGTGGGTGTTGATGAAGTCGACGATCTTGTCAGCTTTTATGGAGACGAGAGGAATGGCTTCCACCCACTTGGTGAAATATTCAGTGGCTGTGATGATAGATTGATGACGAAGAGATGAATGAGGGTTAATCTCACTGATGAGATCTAAACCCCACTGAGAGAAAGGCCAAAAATCCTGAGCAACTTATAAGGCGTGACTGGGGAGATGAAGCAAGTTAGAGTGCTGCTGACACTTGATGCAACGCTGAACATAATCGCTACAGTCTTGATGAAGGGTAGGCCAATAATAGCCCAGACGAAGGATGCGCTTGGCAACCGAATTTCCACTGAAATGCCCGCCACAAATCCCGTCGTGGACTTGCTGGATGGCGTGAGATTCTTCAGTGGAGGTGAGACAACGAAGAAGGAGGCCGTCGAAGCCTCGCTTATAGAGAAGACCCCCTAGCATGGTATAGCGAGCAGTACGCTTGATAAAAGCTCGTCGTGCATTACTAGAGAGGTTGGGAGGAATGATAGAGAGAGATAAGAAGTCCACAAGTTGCTTATACCAAGCATCTTGTGGGCTTGGGTCTATAGTGTTGACATGATGAATGTGAGGAGAGATATACGAAGGCAACGGCACACGACGCACCATGACAAAAAGTCTGGATGCAGATGAGGAAGATGGGATATGGGAAGCGAGGGAAGCCATAGTGTCAGCAAACTTGTTCGTGGATCGAGGAACAGTCTGCAAGAGGAAATGGTCAAAAGATGCAAGGAAAATGTCAGCACGATTTTTGTACCTTTGCAAAATTTCATTTTTACAGAGGTATGAACCGTTGACCTGATTGACGACGAGCTGCGAGTCACCGAAGATGTTGATGGACTTGATGTGGAGAGAAAGGGCAGTCTGAAGTCCCAAAATTAAGGCCTCATATTCGGCCATATTATTGGTACAATCAAAGTCGAGTTTAAAAGAGAAAGGCATGGGCTCCCCTTCGAGTGGGATGAGAATGACCCCAGCACCTCCACCTAGTTGACATTTGGATCCGTCAAAGAACATAGTCATCTGATAGGTGGTGTCGTCGGAGGAAAGCGCAGCAATAGACTCATCAGGGAATTCACACTGTGAAGGTTGAGTGTCAGGAAGAGGGGCATCTGCTAGTTGATCAGCGATGGTTTGCCCCTTGATAGATTTCTGTTGGATGAATTCGAGATCGAACTCAGCAAGCAGCATGAGCCACCAAGCCATACGTTGATTCTGATATGGCTTGGAGTGCATATATTTGAGAGGGTCAGTGTGGGTGATGACAAAGGTTTTGTGACTGAGAAGATAGTGGCGAAGCTTAGTAGCAGCAAAGACTAACGCCAAACAGAGTTTCTCGATATGGGTATACTGAGTTTCATAGTCGACCAGTGTTCGGCTGATATAATAAACGGCTTGCTCACGATGATGCTCATCTCGATACGCGATCATGGCACCTAACGAATGGTGAGTGGCTGAGATATAAAGGTAGAAGGGTTGGTTGTCTTTAGGTGGAATGAGAACTGGTGGAGAGACCAGATAGCGTTTTAAGGCTTTAAAAGCCTCTTGACAGTCCTTATCCCATGTAAAAATGACATCCTTCTTAAGGAGATGATGAAAAGGTTGGCAGCGGTCAGAAAGCTGCGAGATGAAGCGGCGAATGGACTGGAGCTTGCCTTGCAAACTGCGAAGCTGCTTGAGATTGGTCGGGGGAGGCATTTCGAGAATAGCGCGAATCTTGGCGAGATCTATCTCGATGCCACGGAAGGAAACGATGAAGCCGAGAAGCTTGCCAGAGAGGACCCCAAAGACACATTTCTTGGGGTTAAGACGGACATTGTACTGAAGAAGACGAGAAAAGATGATGTTGAGAATGGTCAGATGGTCATGGCGAAATTTGGATTTCCTGAGAAGGTCATCCACATAGTCCTCCATGATTTTGTGGAGGAGATCATGGAAAATGTAGGTCATGGCACACTGATAAGTGGCGCCTGCATTCTTCAAGCCGAAAGGCATGACTCGATAGCAAAAAGTCCCCCATGGGGTGATGAAAGTAGTCTTGTGCTGATCTTCTGGAGCAATCAGGATTTGATTGTATCCTGAAAACCCGTCCATAAGAGATAGCATCTCATGGCCGGCCGTAAGATCAACGAGCTGGTCAATGTTAGGAAGAGGAAAGTCATCTTTAGGACAGGCTAGATTAAGGTCACGATAGTCTGTGCAGATCCGAATCCCCCCAGTTGCCTTGGTGACTGGGATGATGTTAGAGACCCACTGTGGATAATCGATGGGCTAGATGAAGGAGACAGAAAGGAGACGTTGAAGCTCCTCCTTGACAAGGAGGGCAACGCGAGGATGCATCTTTCGAAGCTTTTGCCTGACAGGCTTAGCCTCTGGTTTGGTGACAATGTTATGGGTAACGATGGTGGGGTCGATGCCAGGCATATCACTGTAAGTCCAGGCAAAGGCCTTGCTATGGTCAGAGAGGAACTGGGTATAGTCAAGCTGCTCCTGAGCGTCTAAAGATTGGCCGATCTTTAAGACATGAGGAACATCAGAAGAAGGAAGGTTGATGTCAATGGTTGATTCATTTAACATAACCTGGGTCTCAGAAGGGAGGGAGCACTGGATGAAAGAATCATCAGCGCCCATGTAGGAAAGAATGGCATCATCGTCAACGCAGTGAACAGTGTGAATGGTTGCCGACTCATCTTCGATCATGGTGGGAAGAATGAGAGGGAGAGACTTGGATACCCCATTGAGCTGATAAGTCAAGGGGTCCAGGCGGATGGTGTTTATGGAAAAAAAAACTAGGAGGAATGGAAACCACTGACTCCGTAGGTGAAGGTGGCGAAATAGGTGAGTGTGGAGGAGATTGGTCAAGGATTGGTTCAGGATAAAGGTCTACAGGGTCTTGAGTGGGGTCATGATATCCCAGACCATACCGTTTCTTGGCGTCGTCATCATTGAGCGGTTGGATAGGCTGATGGGAGCCCTGCTCATAGCATCCAAAACCAAAACCCTTCCATGCACACCTGTAAAGGTAAGTATGTGCAAAGGCGGGGTTGCCAAGAAATGAAAAATCTGATGTGAAAGGTTGGGGTGAAGAAAGAGGATTACCGTCAATAGGAGCTTGATTAAGCCCTCCATAGACGAGGTTGGTGCGGAGGTGAGGGGGACCATAAGGTATGATCATCCCAATCCGATGGTCGTAGCTGGGGCTGTGATGAAGGCGTCCATACTCTTGCAGAGTTTGGAACATGTCTAAAGCCAGCAAGCGATACTCTCCCAATGAAAGTCTTTGGAAGACGTCTTTCATGGGGTCTGTGGTTATCGCTTGAAGGGGAGGTGTAAGGGCGACCGCCTGTTGCGAACTGGTTGAAGCTTCCACGGATGGAGGCGGTGCCGGGGTTGACAGCTTGATAGGAATGAGGACATCGTTTGGACGGTAGGTGGTATTGCATGTTTTGAAAGGCGAAGGGTCAGCGGGAATGGTGTGGACTTGTCCATCATGCTCAAACTTCACACAACGGTGCAGGGTGGAGGGGACACAGGCCATGGTGCGGATCCAGGGTCGGCCTAGCAAGATGTTGTATTGGAACTCTCCTTCGATGATGTAAAAGAGCTCCGGGACTATGCGTGGACCAACATGGATATGAAGGATGACTGTGCCAATGGTCGTGGTAGTAGTGTCATTGAAAGAGCGTAAGATCACGTCAGTTTTGGAGATGCAATTCTTGGGAAGAGCCAACTGATCAAAGGCATGAGTGGAGATGATGTTGATGCTAGCGCCCCCGTCGATCATAACGTGTTTAATGCGTGTCCGATCGATGTAGGCAGTGATGAAGAGGGCGGCGTCCTGATCTTCCGTGTTGGATGTAGGAATCTCAGAATCGCTGAATGTTATGGAGGCAACAGGGGCTAAGGAGTGGACAAGGGCAGCAAGTGGCTGGGGATCCTCAGGGTGGACCTCCGCTACCTGCAGGGCTTGGATAAGGGCCTGACGATGTTGGGGTGAGGTTTGGACGAGATCGTAGAGGGACATCTTCACAGGCATCTAGTGAAGCTATTTTAACATGGAGTCGTGGATTGGTCCGGAAGAGGAAGAAGAAGAAGAAGAGGGTTGAGGCGCGCCAAGGATGGAAATCTTAGGCTTAGGCGGTTGAGGTGTATTGACAAAAGGGTAGGTCCAAGGAATGGCGGCTTTTTCTTTCGCCTTATCCTTTTGCGACCTAGTGGTGATATGAATGGCATTGATTTCAAAGATGGGAGGTGAAGATGATGAAGGGATTGTAACCAGTTGATGAGATGTGGATGGGTTTGAAGAGGTTGAAGGGTTGTGAGAAGGAGTCGGGGGGCGGTCGAAAGTGTCCTCAAAGAGAAGAGTGTCTTTCTCTAGATAACGGCGAATGACAGCCTTGAGGGCACAGCAAGTCTCGGTGTCATGTCCTGGTGTACGATGATATAAACAAATCTTCGTGTCATCGAACCAGGAGGGTTTAGACCCGAGAGGTTGAAAGGGCTTGATGGGTGGAAGAGTTAAGCTAGAAGTTTTCAAAAGTCATTGCAAGATCAAAGAGTATGAGCCCACTAAAGGGTCCATGCTCATCGATGTATGCGATGTCGGTGACTTTTGCTTGGGCGAAATGGGAGGAGGTTTTCGTACCACCTTCTGGGTTGATGGTGCGATGACAGGCGGAGACGGTACACTCTTCGTGAGAGGTATCGCCCTTTTGGGAGAGGGTAGGCTAGCGGTAGGTAAAGGAAGCAAAGGAGGCAACCAGTTTTGGTTAGAGGTTGAAGCGGGAAGGACTCTGGTTAAGGTTGAAGGATGCGGGCCCAAAATGGAGGGCAATGGTGACGGAAGAGGAGGCGTTCGCCTCTGTGGTTTGGCAGTCTTTTGAGATTTAGGTTGAAGACTACTATTGTTTGAAGTTTGGGTTAAGTCCACCTTCACTTGTAGATGAGTGAGGTTGGAGACGGGGCGAACGCCAAGTGATTTGATAGGTTTAGGCGGAGTAGATGAGGGTTTTGGTTTTGATGAAGTTGATGAAGATGTAGATGGTTTGGAAGTGGAGATCAGATTTTTGTTGATAGTCTTAGGAGGTTCCGCCATGGGTGGATTAGCGGCATGAGATGAGAGGGCCCGGGCTTGTTGAAGAGCTGTGAGACGGTCCCACAATCCCTGATGTTCCACTTTCCTAGAAGGGAGAAGTTCGAGTCTCTCCACTAGTCGGGAAAATGGCTGAGAAGATGCGGGATGAGGTTTAGGCTCTTGAGAAGATGCCAATGGTTGTGGGACTGAAGGTGAGACGGATGTAGTAGTCTCGGGTCCAAAGCATGGTGAAGTTGTGACAGGTTCATGTTCGGTTGGAGATGAAGGAGAGATAGGTTCTTCTCTGGGTGGAGAAGAAACTGGTGAATGAAGCTCCTCAAGCGGGTAAAGGGCAGGGATGATAGTGCCCTCCACTTGTGGCCGAGGAGTAGGAAAGGTTGGGTCCTCCATGGGCAGCAAGAAGGAAGATGGTGAAACTGGCAGTGCTGGTAAGGTCGAGGCGTCCTCCAAAATGAGAGAAGTTGAGGGAGAACTAGCCGGAGAAAGAGGTTCGTCCACATGTGATGGACTGATGGATGAACTCACCTCTTGGGGTTGGTTAGAAATGAGGGGCGAGACCGTATTGACTGTTCAAATATTATGTTCATGGGTATTGTCAGTCAAGGTCTGGACATTGTTTTGGGTTGGTGGATGATTAGGGAATGGTTGTTTGAAGATATCGATACTCTGATTAGGAGGGGTGTTAGGATTGTCGAGGATGAGGTCACCCTTTTCCAACATGTCTTGGACTATGTTTTTAAGGGTTTTACAGTTGCCCGTCTCATGACCTTTAACACGGTGGTAGTGGCAGAAGTTGTTCTCCCTATACCACGCAGGGATGGCGCGTGAGGGATCAAATTGTGGTGGAGGTCGGATCTAAGGGAGATTGATGGCCCCTTGTTTGACGAGTTTTTCCAGCACAGATGCGTATGATTCTCCAAGTGGAGTAAACTGTCGCTGTATGTATCTCTGCTGAAATTGGCGAGTGGCGCTCATGGACGTGGATGGTTCAGGTTGATTAGTTGAAGGCGAAGAAGAGGAAGATCTAACAACCACAGCATTTGCTGAAGCTTTAGATTTAGGATTGGACGAGGAGGGCTTAGAAGAAGGGTCATTGGTTTTGGAGTTGGGATTCTTACTCCGCAACTTGACTTTATTCTCCTCAACGGCACGTAACTCAAGTTTACGAGCCATCGTGAAGGCTTCGTCAAAAGTGCGAAAGGTTTGAACCCTCAAGGTAGAAGAAATATGTTTAGCACAGGCTTGAGAGAAAAGTTCAATAAGCTCAGGCTGAGGTAAAGAAAATGAAAGTTGATTGATAAGGCTCCTCCACCGAGCGACGAAATCAGCAATAGATTCATCCTCAAATTGGCGAATAGAATAGAGGTCTGTGATAGAGACCTTCTTAGTGATATTGATGGAGAAATGATCGAGGAAGAGCTGGGCCAACTGAGTGAATGTGAGGATGGAATGGCTGGGAAGAGAGCTGTACCAGTCAAGTGCAGCACCCGAGAGGGACATGGAAAACGTGCGTAAGAGCAACGCATCGTCGTGGGCGATAAGGTAACAGGCATGTCTGAATGCCCGTAAATGTTGTTGTGGGTCTTCCTTACTCTGGAAACGAGAAAACTTAGGAAGTTCCCACTGGCTGGGATATGGTCTGATGGGGACGGAAGGATGGATGGGCTCGTTACAGATTTGTTCGTACGAGAGAGTGTTGCGTGAGCCGGTAATGGAGGTCTCTAGGTTGGACATTTTATCCATCAGCATCTTGATAATATCTACTGACGGATTGGCGGGTGGAGCACCTCCTAGATTGTGAGGCGCTTGAAAGAGGCTAGAAGAGGTATACGACGTAGTCGGTTGTACTAATAAGGGCGCAACGTACGGATGACTAGTCGTAGGGACGGAAGAAGTGACTAAGGATGATTGGATGGAAGGCATGGCTAGGTTTGATGTTGTCATGGGAGGTTGGTTAGAGGTAACATGGGCTAACGGATGGGTAGCCACCCTAGTGTTGATAGGAGTAAGAGTGGGCGGAATAGAGACGACCAGGTTTTGAAAGGGGGTAGAAAGTGATTGAGTGGACTGAGATTGATTGGGGGCCGAAACCCCGGTGAAAGTGGGCCCAACGACGGAAAGAGAGGCCACACTTGGATGGTTGGTGAAAGGTTGGTCATTGGTTGAGGCAACAGCCTGGGTGTCTAAGGGTTGGACTACGGATGTTGTTGATACGACCGCAGTTGCGAGGAGAGAAGTCGGCATTCCATAAATTGGATTGCCAGAGGGGTCTCGCGTTTGGCTATTCGCGAGATAGTGTTGCAGGGCTTTGGTATTGAGGTCCAAGAATCGTGCGAAGTCTTGGTCCCCTTCTGGAATAATAGGCGTTTGGGTCGGAGATGGTCTGGTAGGAGTTCTTTCGGTTTCTGAGTTGAACTCCATTATAGGGTTGGTTGTAGGCGGGGTAGATGGAAGAGGATGATGCCTCGCGTGATCGACTAGAGCCTTGGCTTGGCTACGAGTCAGAACCATTCAAGGCAAGGAAGAACGTCCTCACAAGCTCAAACAAGCAGATAAGAACCAAAAAGATGAAGACACAAGCAGATCCTAAAACCCTAGAAGTAAATTATTAGGATTATAGTGGCTTATGCCTTAGAATGTGTGTGTAGAGGAAGATTGGCTTTGTGAGTCGGGTCCTAGAAGAAGCAGTCTATGGATGGTTTCAGGTTTTGTTATGGTGCTCAAGAAATCTGTGTTAGCTTCCGTACAGGCCTGGTGCTAAGGAGCAAGCTCCCCTCACTTCACGATTCCAGTGGTTAGCTGGTTTTGCTTAGCCAAAATATACTTCCACTAGAGTTTATCCTCCGCCAGAGAACGGAGTGGGCTTCCCCCTTGGTGATGAAATCCAAGTAGGGTCACCGGGATGGGTAAGGTATCCGCTGGGGGATGAAATCCCAGTTGGGCCTTGTCTCAGGTAAGTTTTATGTTTGTTTTGTGCAGGTGGTTTGGTCGTGTAACATCAAGTGATCTAGATTAATTCAATATGCGGTTTAATTACTATGTGTGGTCTAAAAGATGCAGGCAAACAGAGATGAATGCAAAGTGTTTTAATGTCCAAGTCGAAATGTTTGTTCGTATGAAGACGAATGGAGAAAGAGTCGAAGAGTATGAGTTTTAACTAGTCTAGAAGTGCAAGAAAGAAAGAAATGTTCATTTTAGTTCTGCTTATGATGTCGTTTAAGAAGAGATGAAAGGAGGCGAAAAGGAAGGAACCTAATGCACCTAAATGAATGAAAGAAAGAAAGAACCCAAGGAGGACCTAAGGTCCCACCGGGCGTGCCAGAATGTTTCTAATGCAAAATTGCTTTCTACATTCAAAGAAGAAATAAGAAACTAAAAGATGGTCAAGGCTAGAAGTACCTGATAAAGTCGTGCGCACCGAAATCAGATGTTGAAAGATTCTCCTCTTTTGCTGTGGAGGAATGACACCTGCGAAGAAAAGGCTAAAACACAGAAAAACGTCAGTCAAAGATATGGTGGGCTGTTAGGCGAATGCCCGATCCCGGAAGTACGAAGACTCCCTAGAAAAATATCAACCCACTAATAAAAAAGAGCAGAATATTGGACGAAAGTAGATGATAATGACAAAAATAAATGACAAAAAAATAAAGAGTGTACCTGATATGCGGCACTATTCTGCACAGTCGCTGGCGTCGGTCTCTGTGGTGCCGGCGTCGATTAAGGAATGTGCCGACGTCGGTTAAGGTGCCGTCGTCGGTCGGGGTAGTGACCGGCGTCGGTAGGGGCAGGTTCTGGGAAAAGGTTCGGGACAGGGTCTGAGAGAGTTGGGACAGGTTCAGGGATGTAAACGAGGGACGCTGGGTCTGAACAGAGTCTGGGGGAGTCGGGACAGGGTCTGATAAGGTCAGGGTAGGGTTTTGGATAGAGTCGGGACAGGGTCTGATAAGGTCAGGGTAGGGTTTTGGATAGAGTCGGGACAGGTTCTGAGAGAGTCTGGGGGGTTTTGGACAGAGTCGGGATGACAGAAAATAAATAATAACTAAGAAAGAAATGAAATAAATAGAATAATACTTACCTGGCAGAAGACGCGATGAAAGCCATAGTGTGAGTCGGATTGAATGCAGAGAGTATTGATGTCTTAGTGTTGATGATTGCTCGGGGTTCGCAGGTTGATGGAGGAATTCACAGGTTGGTTGCTCAGCGTTTCGAATAGCGTTCGGGATATTGGTTTGAATTGTTGGCAGAGGTTGATGAAGGCGGGGGATGGGGACGGTTCCAGAGACGGTTCGTCAACCGTTTCAGGAAACCGAATGGTAACTGATAACGGACAAGGGGAAGGTGACCGACGTCGGCAGGAGTGCCGACGTCGGCCGATAGGTGACCGACGTCGGTGACATCGGTCGGGTAAAGACCGACGTCGGTAGATGCATAATGGGGATAGAGTCTACCTTTAGCTCTGTGCTCATTTTTACATGCTGCCAGGGTCAAGGTTGGTGAAACAAGTGATCGGCAAGGGTTCAATAGGCGAAGAAGAATAAGATGAGGAAGGACCAGGGGAGTCGACACGATTTCGGTGTCTACATCTTAATGTGAAATAAATAAAAAAGAGTTTTAAGAGGCACTCATAGGTTGTAAATACATCAATAAGTCATAAAAGGTACTTATGAGTTCATAAAAAGGTTTAAGAGGTCTTAGGTCATTCATTAGTCTTCTTTGAGATAGTGAAGCATTCTTAAGGTTTATAAAGTCATTTTGAAACTTGAAAACTCTTACACATTTTTAAGTCTGTACAAAATGTCAAAATAATGCATTTGAATTAATTCTTTTCCCTTCATTCCTACCTCATAGTGGACTTCAATTCTATTAATGTGGGAAAAGTGTACCAAGCCATGATCAAACTATTAGCTATTTTCAAGTTCTCATTCATGGCATTCATAGTGTTACTAAGGTTTTAAGAAGTACCAAGATGAATTTGTAGGAATATGAGAGTTTAAAACTCCTATTTAAGGTCAAAGTAACCATGTTTTATAGTGTTCATAAGGAAAATTATTCATATTTTACATTATTCTCTTTATGGAAGATAGTCAAGGGTGTTAGTAAGCTTAGGCAAGTATCTGAACTCAGTCAAAACCTATCTAAAACCCTATGTATAGGATTGAAAGATAGGGTTTTACATGAAATTGGAATTTTACAAGTTTTTTTAGGAGTTTGTAACCCCTTTTAAGAGTAAAAGGAAAATATGGATAGACTTTATTGAGAGATCCAATACATATTGAAGACATTATTGATACTTACATTGGGAACATGTTATTCTATAGGCTAAAAAATCCCAGTTACAGATTTTGAGTATAAAACCTAGACTATAGGTATATATGACCCCTTTAAAGACCACTATTTGATAAAAACAACATGCATTCAAATATTTAATCCCATTAGAGGTACGAACACTAGGAGTAAACTTTAAATCTTGTTCCATGGGTAAAGAAGTCAAGAGCATGCAGGTTGGGGCCTTGTATGTACATGTATAACCTTATTTGTATAAGAGGCTATCTTACTTGGGAAAAAAGGGTTAAGGATATAGAATTGATGTGGCATAAAGGTGAATATAATATCTATAATATGCTAGTTAATGTGCTAAACTCAGATGTACCATATGTTGAATGTATTAAACCCAAATAGGCTATTCATGGAAAGTATAACTATGCTAGATATATAAATGAAATAAAATAGAGTACTCAACTATTTATAATAATAACATAGTGTTGGATCTAGTATAGGTAGGACGCAGGTAGGAATATAATTCAAGATTAATCATTAGATTCTAAATCTAGTGCCTCTAGCTCTCTAGATAGTTGCTTTAGCTTGAGATGGTTATATTGACACTAGTGTTTGGGTTCAACCCTAGTGTCCTATATGGAATATTTAATCAAATAAGATGTGACCACTTGGATACTTCTAGGTTTGTCTTCACCTTCATTTTGGTGTAATAAAATTTGGGTTATGGACTATCACTCCTAGTGAATGGGAAAACCCTTGCTTTCCATATTTAATGTGACTTTGGGGAGAAATGAGTTAATGGGCAAATGATGTGGACCTAACTTGAAATGACCCTATTTTAAAATGGCACTACCTACATAGACAATACTATAGAATAGGACCTTACAATCATGTAGTTATTCCCTACATGATGGATTATTTGTGAATCATGTAATGTGTGTAAAATAAATATTATAGTGACGTAGCTTGTAACTTAGAAAATATTTCATTATGACTAATCCTTTAGTACTTCAGACTTGTAGATGTGTTATACCTATGAATAGTGTGTAAATATGGAATATTTAATCAATTGAGTACTTGATTGAGTGATTTCTAATAATTACCTTGGTGTCTTTGGTATAATCTAGGTGAGGAATGAGTGAGGGTTGATATTTTATTTATATCAATCCTATTGAGAGATAAATAAAAATAAAGCATTTAGGTTGACCATTTTAATATGTTTCATGTGAAATTTTGATGACTTAAGGGAATTAAATAGTTGCACTTGGTTAGGATAATAACATCAATGTTACTATCTATCCCAAATGTTAGTGTCCAAGGATGAGAGTACACATAGGTTTAAAACTTGTAGAGGTCTAAGATAAGTACATTTTAAGCATTATGGGCAAGATGGGATGTCTATGTCATCAATATAAATCTATATAGATTAAGAGATAGGGAAAGGGGAATAAGATAGAGTAGATGCAAATATTTTGAAATAAAGGTGTGTGTAAAACTAATAAGAACAACCATGGTCATGAGTTTTCCAAATGTACAAGATTAAGGTGTTACATAATAAAAAAATATATTCTACATTTTCCCACCCTTTAATATAGTAATAAAATTGCTAGTTTAAAGGAAAGTAATAAGTACATGGGTGTGTATACACACATCTTATCTACTTGATGTTAATTTTAGTGATTTATCACAGTTAGATTTTGAGTGCTTTTATGGTGACTGAATTGCAATCAAGAGCATATTACAGTGTATAATTAGTGCATATAATTTGGGTTAAAAGTAATTGAAATATATTAAAATTGAAAGAGAAAGGTTTAGGAGTACACCTATGTCGATGTCACTGCCTTACATATTAGCAAGTTATTTTTTCAAATTATGTATCATTGTAAGGCTCTAAAATGAATATTAGGATATATATAGATAAATATTTAAAGTGGATATATCCAAGCAGATATATAGATAAACATAGATAGATAGATAGAGATATCTTAAGGCACATGCCCCTAAATTTAAATAAAATTTGATTTACCACTTGGAAGTTGAGATTAGCTCAACCGTGAAACCCAATAATACTCATAACTTGATGAGTTTGGATGATAAAATATAAAATGAAAACCTGGAAAGATTAAGTTATTTAATTATGCAAACCATGCCAAAATGTGAACTGACTACTATAATATATTGGCTCACTAAAGTCACTAAGAGTATGTGAGGTATCTATACATATGATAGTTTTGGAATCTAAATTTGATTTTTATTTTTCAATATTAGGAACATGTTTCATAGATATTCACCTTAGATTCATCTCATGCTAAAACTATGTGTAAAAATGGTACCATGTATAAAATTCTACCACAAACATGTATCAGAATCATATAACTATTTTCCTTGGATAATTTTAAAAACTATGTAAGTATGGATGACATGCTTCTAAATAATGAACCCACTATATAATGGAGAAATATGAAACTAATTTAACTACCAATGTGGAGGACATATTTCCAAAACATTCCCCCATTGTAAATTGGAGATCTTGAATATTGAGTGGGTGTGGATAACATGCTTCCAAATCATGCCCCTACTAAATCTATGAATTATAAGTACCAAATGTTGAATAAATGTGGAGAACATGCTTCCAACACATGGCCCCACTAAATTTGAAAACTATGAATGTGTGGAATCCATGTCATCATGACATGCCCCCACTGAGTTTTCAAACTGGTGTAAGTACCATATACTATATGAGTGTGGAGAACATGCTCTTGAAGTATGCCCCCACTAAATCTAAAAAATGTGAAAATATGGAAGCCATGCCACCCTAACATGCTCCAACTAATATTTACCCTTTAAGGTGAGTGAAAAATAATACCTAGTAGTTAACTCACCTCAAAAGGGTAAGACAACTGTAAATCTGTTAAGGTAACCATATAGCATATAGAATGAAGCATGTCTAGGTAAATGTATCATTAAAGAACATATAACCAATGTGATCACATATAGGCCTAAAATGATGATAAAGATCATGGAAATGTATATATAGTAATAGTATAAGCTCAACAAGCAAAAAATCACACACATAACAACGCTCAAAATCAAGTCAAATGGCAATAGTCCACAAAAACCACAAATAAGGGGTATGTTCAAATGCCACAAAATTGAATGGAAATGATTATTTAAATGTCCAAAAAATAAAATAATGACATATTAAAATGTACATAGAATCAAATGACATATTTAAATGTCCAATAAGGCAAAACATATGCATGAGGGTTACATACAATGAAGCATATTCAAATACTCAAAAAATCAAGACAATAACAAGGCAAAATAATAAAGTGTGTAAAGGGAAAGCATAAGAAACCATAATAAACATGTCATAGTGGCCCAGGGATAAAATGTGTTAAAAAAAACATTAAGTACATAACATATCAAGTACCATATGTAATGTATAATCATGGATAATAAGCATGTGTAAGCACATTTTAAGCTCAAACATGATAATGCTGAGTGATCATCAAATCATATAACCTATGTGTATCAATATTGTATAATATGAAAGACCCAATGTCTTGGTGATGTGAATAGATGGAAGGCCCAATACCCATAATTTTATCATGTATCTTTTTATTCCTTTGTATGTGTATGTAAGAGTAAATGATATGCTAGTTCTAAAAATGGACGTAACACATAGATGCCAATGAGCCAATAAAACATATAGGTGCCAATAATGTTTTTGTATTTTTTAATGTATTTTGAATTTTTCTTTGATATTTTGTGAATGTGAGGAAAGATCATCCTATGATGCCACCCAATGGATGGGCATAGATATATCCCCAATTATGAACCTTACAACCTCAAGTTGGATGTTTTTATTGTTTCCTTATGATTGGTTAGGTTAAAAAGAGACATAGCATGTTCCTCCTCATATTTTACATGAATATTAGAAGATTTAATGCTATAATTTGAAATATTTATTAATTTTTATTCATGAGGAAAATAAATGCCTTGTTGATTTTGGTCAATTTTTTCTTCCATTTGGTATAGCCAAAGAGTTCCAAGTGTAAAAATATATAGAGATGTGGTGGAAATAACCCAAACTAATGTTTGAATTACTTTACAACCAAAGTAACTGGTATTATTATGTTTCCCAAGGAGTCTTTCTAAGTGACCTTATTTTTAAAATCTTCTAAGTTAAAACCAAGCTATTTAAAATTTTATATGCATAAAGTGGTTTTTTGTTTGCGTAGAATCAATATGGTTGTGCCAACAATAATCATCACCCATGCATAGAGTAATTGTTAAATCCTAGTGTTTTGTGTGCTTTTTGACTTTTTGTGAAGCATATTACTTTGGATGATCCTCAAATTTAATCTTTTAGTTATTGATAAGGTCTTAGATCTTATGTTTCAAGGTAAATATTCTATTATTAGCATGCCCAAGGCCTTGGTGATAGTCAAAATAATCATTTGCATTATATATTCTGGGTATAGGTGACTAATATCAACCTTAATAGGATGAGGGAGAGACATAAGTTGGCCCTCTAATAATCATGTGAGTAATGAATCTGGGGACTCAGGTGCCATTGTAAATTATCTCCTTGGTGCCTTATATAATATAACATGATTAATATTTTGTAATGGAATAATTTGATTTTTTAATAAAGTAATCTCTTAGTCTAAAGACTTATTTTGATTTTGTAACTTGTGCAATAACTTGCTCAAATTTATTCATGGATATTTTAAAATTTCACAAGTATAAACCTTAGGTATTTTAGATTTAAAATTAATATGTTTACCATCAAGGGATGTTGGAAGGGTTTTATGGTTACCCAATTTTCATATAACAATATGATCCACCTTACCTTTTGAAGAAGGGATAATATGAACTTGGTTAAAGGGGAAAAAACTATCACCCTCCTTCAATTTTAAAAGTGGAATAAGATTATCTTTGCTCTTTTGAAATGTTCTAAATATTTAAATGGGGACCAAATAGGAGAGGCATATTAATTATTGAGAGCACTCCATGTTTCACATATTTATGATAATAAGGGATCAACAATAGGAAAAGAAATTAGAAAACTCTAGTTGGCCTAGGGTATAATGTTCAAAGATCAAGTTCACCAAATATTTAACCATAATTTGGATAAGAGGATATCCTACTTGGGTGAAAAGTGTTAAGGATATATAAATTATAGGACACAAGGGTGAATATCAGATCTATAATAGGCTAATTAATTTTCTAAATTCAAATGTACTATATGCTAAATTTATTAAACTACAATAGGCTATTAATGGAAAGTAAAACTATGATATATATAAAAATGAAATAAAAGATAATGATTATATACGTATTATTATAACATAATTCTATATATGGTAAAATCAAGAATTAGGTAGGAATATAGTTCTAGATCAATCATCATATTCTAGATCTATTGCTTCTAGTTCTCTAAAATGTTATGCCTATCTAAGACGGTTGTATTAATGCTAGTATCTAGGTTATACACTATTGTAATATATAAAATATATGATCAAATAGGATGTGACAACATAGAATACTCTAGGTATATATTCTCTTTCTCTTTGGTGCATTTAGATCTGGGTCATGGACTATCACTCCTGGTGAATTGGCAAAACTCTAGCTTTCCATATTCAATGTGACCTTAGGGGAAAATGGCTTAGTGAGAATATGGTGTCGATTTAAGATAAAATTACCCCAATATAAAATGTAATTTAATACATATCAAATAGTACATAATATGGCCTTATAATCATGTATTTCTCCCCTATGTGTTGGCTTGTGTGTGAATCATGTAATGTGTGTAAAACAAGTACAATAGTGACCTAAATTGTAACTTGAAAAATATGACCTTATGACTACTCCCTTATTAATTTATAACTATATATGTTTTGTGCCCCTAATTTTTGTGAAATTAGGGAAGATTTGATTAATTTAATGCTTGATAGAGTGATTTTTGATAAGTTTTTTGGTCTCTTTTATCTTTTCTAGGTTAGGAATGAGTTTGGGTTGATATCATATTTATAAGAATCCTATCAGGAGATAAATCACAATAAAGTACTTAGACCAAAATTTTTAATAAAGTAAATTTAAAATTTTGATTACTTGAGGGCACTAAACATTTTCATAATGTTAGGATAGTAACATCGACACTATTATTTGTCTTAGACATTAGTGTCTTGGGCGAAGGATAGAAGGCATAAGCTCAAAAATTGTAGAGGTGTAAGCTAAGTACATTTTAAAAATTATGGTCAAGATGGGATGTCTATTTCATTAATATAAATATATTAAGATTAATATATAGGCCAAGGGGATTGAGATATATTAGATATGATATTTACAGAAGCAAGGCATGTGTAGAACTAAGAGGAATAACCAGGCTCATGAGTTTGTCTAGTGTACAAGACTGAGGTGCTACATAATCAAAAAATATCATATACAACATGATGACATGATTTGTGGATTTTTTTTCATGAAAATGAGATATATAGTCCTTTCACAAGCATTTACAGGGTGTCTTAAGAATTTTTGATGTCTTAACAAACAACACAAGATATGATAGCTTTCAAACATAGAGGTAGATATAAATTTACAAGTTTTCAAGAGGTCTTATTAAGATTTTTAGGGTAAACCATGGTTTAAAAACATAACATGGAGTTAAAATGAGTTCCCCTAATCATATTAAAGCTTTCATATACCATTGATGAAGAGGGTAGTGCCCACAATCTTCAAAAAAAGGCAAAACCTATCTAAAACCTTGTTTACTAGCACCTACAAGTGAGTTTTGTGTATGATCTATCTATATTATCTTTTTTCCTACTTTAATATATAAATTTAATGACATGAGGAAGGCATATAAAAAACATATATAGGCGTTTAGAGGCATTGATAAGAAGACATGGCTATGAACAATTGTTAACAAACCCTTAAACTACCTACAAATAACTTGAGAGAGACATAATCGAGGATTTTTACACAATCCTCCAGATGCATGACTTGAAATAAGTCTTAGGGGTGTTTAAATTTTTTTAATATCTTATAAATAATTATCAATTTGAACAAGGAGACTAGGATCATGTGCATTTGCTGAATGGACCCTGTAAATGACTAAAACCTCCCTAAAATCCTATGACTATGTTTTCAATTTTGAACTTCTTTTTAAGTATTGAAAAATATCTAAATTAGCTCAAAATAGTTTTAAAAAGTTTTAATAATAATGGTTATTAAATATAATGTCTTATATCATGCCTCTAAAAGGTATTGGTGGTGGAAAATAGTGTTGAATTCCCTAGAGAGGTCAAGGTCTCATCAACATTCCTACAAACCTTCAAGAAAAATTAATGAAGATTTAGGTCTTAAATGGGGGATAAACAATATTTTAGTCATGATATTAAAATATTTTAAAACTCACTTGTAGGACTATATAATAGAATTTATGAGTGACAAGGGATGAGTGTAATATTTGTTGATGAAAATTGTAGGCACGTTTTAAAGAGTTTTCACTAGATGGATAGTTCTAAAGGATTATTAATAGGTTGTAAGCTTCAAGAAACAATTTGTAGGTATATTAAATTAAATATAAATTATTTAAATATTAAAAAAGATTCAAACATTATAAATCATGCATCCAAGCTTGCCAAAGAAAATGGTAAGTTCCAAACATTGTGAGGATTCATGTAGGCTTGCGAGTGCAAGGTTTGGGAGGTCTCTTCTCAATGGTTTTAATTACTACAAGTGATATGTAGAGTTTCAAAGTATTTATGAATTATTTTATTTATGTTCACAAGGATTCAAAACACTCTCAAGTCATTATTGAAAGTTTGAAATATTAAGACAAGTCCCAAGCCCCTCATAAGCTTGCAATAAATTTTAAAAGGATTTTTTGATGGACAAAAGTGAAAATATAACCTCAAATCCCATCAAAAGGCCTATAAGTTAGGGTTAAATAAATTTAATAAATTTTTATGGAGATGAATCTTGAGTAAATTTTTTTCATGGCCTTATCACCATAAAAAATACACACTTATAGGTCTGCATCCTGCCTTATGGCCTTAATATTCTCTTAAAAAGTTGCATGATAAGTTTTGATATATGTTTAAATAATGGTTCCAAACCTCATGAAATTAGTAGACACTTGAATTAATAAGTATGAAAATTATTAGGAGATTATAAAATTATGGTTTTTAAGGATCTAAAAATTAAGGAAGTTAGAGTTTATGACCTCAATGCATGATCCAAAACCTACAACCTATTCTTTAAGAATAAGTTTTAAGGTCTTTTACAAAGCAAGTTGAAAGAAGATTAGAGAGTTGTAAGATCCATAAAAGGTTTATTGAGTGATAAATGTGACAACATGATTTTATAATTCCCTAAAGATTCATATAGGATGAAACCTAATCTCCAAAAGGTCTTTTAAGATTAAAATCCCAACTTGTAGACCTACCAAATTAGATCTACCTAAGAGGTATGAAGGGTGCATGATCCAACTATAATGAAGTTGAAAGGGGTTCTTCAAATCTAGTTTAAATTCAAGTTGTAGGACTGAAGGAGAAATAAATAAGGTTATAAGCTTTAAGTCCTAACAAAGGTCAATATTTTACATGGAAGTGCAAGAATCCAAGATCATATACAAGTTGCAAAGGAAAACATGAAGGTGACAAACTTACGAAGATAATTTTTTCAATAAAACATGTAACTACATGCATCTCACCAAGGTATTAAAGAGTATTAAATCATAATCAAAGGTATGAGAGACCTAAAACCTTTATTCTCAAGTGGAATTAGGATTTAAAATATCTTAAAGGTATTCTACAGTTATTTTGGCATTGTTAAAGCTTCATGAATTCCCCTGTAGGTCTACTAAAGTCAAGAACAATGTTTATAAACTTTTATACAAGGTTCTAAACATAATAAAAATTAATATAGGAATATTAGTGAAGTGTCAAAGGTTTTATCATGTTTATGTAAGTTTTCATACCTTCCCACAAGGTTCCATAGGGATATAGATCATGAATGCATGCTTATGAATGATGATTTTTCAAGAAAGAGACCAAATAGGTTTGTAAGAAGAATGTAAGGATTATTAAAGATAAGAAAGAGGGTCTTGACCCTAAAACATCTATAGTTATGATATAGATGAAGTGTAATATATTTTGGTGATTAAAAATTATATCAAACATGTGAAAATCTTAGAGAAGTGGTACCCTTCTTGAAGTGATTGGTATCTTCCTAAAGTGATGGACAAGAGTAGAATTAGACCTATAGTTGGGATAAATACTTCATTAGTGACAATGATCTCTTGAAGAATTTCTCAAAGATTATTGACCTTGTAAATTAAAGATCTTTTATGCATCATAATGGTATTTCAAGTACCTAAATGTTGCAAGCCTAAAAACTGAAGAAATGGAGATGATCATGACCTCAACATCTAATTCATAGGCCTACAATAAGTTTCTAGGAGTTTTTTGAAGTTATAATTGGTGAGTGGTAGGTTTTAAGGTATAAAACAAGGTAATATGGATCCTTAAAGCATGAAAATGCAGGTTTATTGGCTTCTCAAGGAGTTCTCACAAGCAACTAAGATGATACACTAGTTTCTAAACCTATCCTTGAGACCCTAACATGGATTTTAAGATGAATTTTAGTTAGCTTATGCTTCTACAACCTATCAAACTTAAATATGGATTAATACTAATGGTCATGATGAACATGAAAGAGGAATGAGGAATTGAAAACTACCCCTAGAGATATGTAACCCCCTCCATGGAGTGGGAATTAGATCAAGTTAGCTAAAGGCTCTAAGTGGGGATTCCACTTTCAAGTCAACCATTCAAAAACCTCTAACATGCATGTATGAAGAGAGGGGAGAGTTAAGGTAGTTATTGTAGGATTTTATCAAGGATAATAGCCTTGAAAGAGCACATTCATAATCCAAAATCACTCCTAAGGACAAAAATAATAAAGAGTAAGGTATTTTATTGCACCACACTACCAAAATCACTGAAAAAGCTTCATATAGGAGGACTAGGTCATTGAAGAGGATTTAATTCTTCCCTTTTCCATGTTTCTAATCTTGCAAGGGAAAGATTAATAGAGTAAAAACATAAATAATGAGGTATTATATTTCTATTTCCCCCTTTCTCATCTCATTTTTATTATATATGGGATTGAGAATACCTTGTTAATGATCCCTCATCTTGGGTATGACAAGATTCTGCTCTTTTGTTGACTTGTAATGCTAACTTAAAGCCTAAAATCTATTAAAAATTGATTTTTTACCTATTCTATGTTATCAACTCTCTTGAGCATTATGTAATTTTGAATGTTGATCTTCATTTTTGGATGTTTCATTCCCTCTTATTGCTATCCTACCACTTTTACACCTTCATTTTCAGGTTGCATTCTATGCAGACCACTACCTCCATGTAGATTATTTATGCAAGTGTTGAGAGAGTTATAAATTTGTTAGATTTGTATGAGTTATTGGTAATTTTGAGGATTTTTTATACTATTCCAAGCAAAAGGATAATATTTATGACTATTGGTGCATGAACTCTTTAAGTTTTAGTTCAATTCCTCTTCCCTTTTCCATGAAAAGGTATAGTCTTAGCTATAGATAGGTCTCTTAGCATAGTCTTAGGTCTGTAATTAATCTTAAATTAGGTGTATTTGGTTTAATTAGGAGTTGGAATTCTCAAGTGGTTCATCCCTAAAAATATAAGGTCCCACACCTTAGGGATGATCCCAAGATATCCATTGGATTAGTTGATTGAATAGTTTCTGGTGCACTCAGTGAGACAATTTTAAGGTATTTGCTAAGAGGTTGGTGTTGCTCTTGGAAAATTATAATCATTAAAAACATACATCAATCACTTTGAAACTCTATTGAGATTTTAAGGGATCTTGTTTAGACTAATATCAATTTTACATGCCAAAAGCAACAACAAGGGCATCTTCTAGAGCTAAGGACACTAATTTTGTTGAGTTACCATTACATTTAGCTAAAAAGAATAGACTTTAAAGGTCTAATTTGCACATTAATCCCTATTATTCTACAAGGTCCATATTGTTAATATGTCCTATTAAGGCCAAATATTATCCCATATAATTCAAAACTTTTCATAGTATTCTTGAGCGCATTCAAGATGGTCTAAAACTATGTATTTTTGGCCTAAAAGGATAATTTTGGTCTTAAAATGTCAAAATTAGAGCTAAAATGCCATTAAAATAGCCAAAATTAACTTTGAAACAATTTTATATATGACTTTATATTATTTATAAAATTTCATATTTGAAAAAGGTCACCTTATGCAATTTTAAGTGTGAAAAGGGGCTTTTAAAGGCTCCCACATGCTAATTTTGGCCATTTAAAAGGGGAAAAATACTAAATATTTTTCATATCATCATGAAATATTCATGGGCATATTTACATTCAGTTATTTTGGTGATGGAGGTCTCAAGTTATCAATAAAAAGGAAAGGTCCTTTTTCATGCATTTTCAAGCACAAGTATAGATTTGTTTAGCTAATTCTCTACAGCTAAGGCCACAAACATGAGGAGGGGGACATAAAAAGTTTTTTTTATATTTTCATGGAATTTGGATGCATATTAGGCTCAAAATTAGTCTCTTTCCTTCACCTTTCAAGTTTGCACACATGGAGTGCCTTTCAGATTTCTAGATGGTATGGCTAGGAGAGAGAAGGTATAGGTCTAAATTTTTTTCCAAATAAAATATACTCAAATATATTCATATTGGATTAATTTGTTCTCAAATTGGATATCTCTGTCATAATTCATCCATTTGAAGTTAGAGCATAATTTTATAGTCTTTCATCCATGAAGGCAACCAATTTTCTATAATTTCTCCTCACTAGGGCATCATTTCAAGAAAATTAAAGTTTTTATGGATTATATGGAATATATAATTCATTTTCATGGAATCCATCAAGTATTTTTAACATTTTTGAGGACCAAACAAAGCTAAAAATGATAAGGAGTGAAATTATATAGTTTAGCATCATTCTAAAGGAGAATTGTACGATGTATGAGAGAGGAAGGGTTTAATTTTTTTTGGTTCTTATTGGTAGGGATATCCATAATTTTATTATGTTTTTCATGTTTTATCAAGATATTATTTATAATTTTCATGTAAAAATCCATCTTTGTGCTCTCATGCATCTCTAAGGAGTCCCAATTTAGTGAACTTTAAGGTTTTCTAACATATTTTAAGGTTTTAGTAGAACCCTTTGTTTCATTTTCAACTTCTTATCCTCCTTCAATAGCCTCTAAACTATTACATAAGGTCAAGGATATTATCATGCTTCCATTTGGCCTTTCAAGATAATCTTGGCATACTCCTATGGTACTTTGTCATCCCATCTCACTCATCTCCATTTTCATTGTTATACACAACCATATTTCATTGTGTTCATACTCATTTCCAACTTTATTCAAGATTAATATCCTCCATTCATGGTCATCTACCCTTCTATTCATATCCATCCTTTCATCCATCACTAAGAGGTATAAAGATCAAGTAAAGATTGTCATAGTCTTTGCGATAGAGGTTATGCACCTTGAAACCATCAAGTTACAAAATGAAATGATGACCTAGAACAAGATTAAAATAAATTCAAGGTTGGGTTATCATCAAGAACATAAGTCAAATATATTGGGAAGATTTATTAAAGGTATTTTATCAAATGGTTACATAAAACATGAATAGGATATAAACAATGACTAGTTTCTAGTTTTGAGTCTTCCTTAAGGACAAAGCCACTTAAAATCCACACAACTCAATCATAGAATAGTCATGATATGAGTGAGGAAAGGCATAATTATTGAGAAGGTTTGGTTATGACATAAGAGTGTGATGAATAAGGACGACCAATGAAGTATTCTCAATCCTAATATAGCTCTATTCATGTTATAACTTTTAAGAGGCAGTCATGTTTACAATAAAGTATCCTCAAAGACACCTCTAGGCTTGAATAAGGTCAAAGGGTTACAACCTCATTCTTAACACAATCAAAATGGGAAGGAGACTAATTGAACCATTAAATGAATGACTAGTATGAGACAAGATAGGCTCAATAATGACCCTAAGAAGTTTGATCAAAGGGATATATGTCCAAAAAATTAAATAGGGCTAAAAGAACACTAAAATTCCATCTAAATCCAACCCACATAGTGACCTATAACCAAGTAGGTGATCATGCTAAATAAAGACTTCAAGATCATAAAATATCTTAAGAAAGTCTTTGAGTTTGTTTTGAAATCATTTGATAAGTGAGAACCATTTTCACACCTCTTGTCACCTTGTTTGTTGTTAAAGATATCCAATCATCTTACACCTTGCTATAATCTATATATACCTACTATTAATGTCAACGCAGTCAAAATGTGGGAGAAAGAGACTTTTCTCATGAAAGTAGAATAATAACTATATAGGTTGTAGTTATATCAAGGTAATTATTATGTTTTGTGATTAAATATAGACCTATAAGGGGTTTAAAATCAAGCAAGGTCTTTTCCTCATGAGGCTATAGTCACCTACAATAAGGTTTCTTAAGCCATGAGGACTCATTGTCAAGATAGGATCAAGAGTGATGGTTAGAAAGGGGATTATTAATAGATTTTCATATCTTAAAGGTCAAAATAAAACAAACAAGATATGAATGAGCTCAAGTGGTAAATAAAGGAGTGTCTTATCATGTTTTGACATAGTCATAGTACATGTACAACTATTCTTAAACACAATCATATATACAAAGTAAAAAAATAGTATGGGAACATAGTGATCTAAAGGAGTTTCATGATTCAAAAATATGAAAAACTAGGAATGAAGATGATATAGGCTCAGATAGAGGGTAAATATGATGCTCAAGGATAATCTATAGTCAATGATCACCTTAAACCTACACCTGCAACCATAAGAGCATACAATAATGTTTCCAAGCATGAATGAAGATGAGAACATAGTGGCACATAGAAGTATATTGATCATGAATGGGTCATTAAGGTAATAAATGATGAATTCATAAGTCAAAACATCATGATGGGATTTCAAGGACCCAAATACTCAGTCAAATTCAACTATTTCCACTTACAACCAATAGTAGTAATCCTCTCATAGTCATCTATTAACAAGTATAAACTCAAGATACCTCTAAGTCAGGAGGTGGTTTCATATGAGATATTTTATACAAGTCAATGAAAAATGGAAATTCCCAACACCATAACCAAACTAATAAAAATTTGATAAGTTCATAATAATGAAGGTACATGCCTATTGTATAGAATTTTTGATCGTGTGAGGCCTAATACCACATTGTGAAGTGTCAACATGCTATAATAGGGGTGAAATATAGTCGTAAGTGGGGTGAGAGGACTAATAAGCACTGAATGAGAGTGAAAATTGATCTTAAAAACTTATGATTCTCATGAAATCACCTCCAACATGCATCAACATAGTGAAATGCATACATAGTCAATGCATAAGAGGTCAATTTTGAGAAATTTATGTCTTTTAGCTAGCTACAAGTGGAATCAAAGCCTAAAAAATGGTACACATCCATTCAAGCCACCTAATCAGATTCTCATATCTTTCACCATTTGAAGAGTTTGTCCAAATTCTCTTATAATTATTTGAGGACTCATATGCAATTATAATTCATGAAAAAATTAGGTTGGTTGAAGGGTTGTACTTTATGAATAATTGCTAAGAGTGAAAACATGTCGAGGATGTTTACAAACTCTACACACAAAATTTATTTATGTATGTATATTTTCATACCTTTTGCATGGAAAAACATTATTCTTAGGTAAGTTTAGGGGCTATGTTTATTAAACATTCATGTAAATAAGTTTGGGTTTGGGGGTTTGTACTTTATGAGCCATGATTAAGAAGGTTCACCTCCAAAACCCTCCCAAACCCTCATAATGACCATTTTTTAGAAAGGTCTCATTTATTGTAATAAAAACCTCATGAATCAATATTAAAAATATTCAAACATCAATTAAGCTTAGAGAGGGTCCCAGTAGTGGTAATTTATTGTACAAAATTATATGAATTAGATCAAAAAATAGGTTTTTTTGGGAGGAAAAGCACAAATGATGAGGTATAAGGTAGTTTACATGAAATATAATCCATGTATATTGAAGATTGATAATTTTTAGTCATTCCCAATTCATCATATAGTCAAAAATATGAATGGAAGTGCCCTTACTAGCTCATCCAAAATAACCACTTTATAGGAAATTCAAGCTATTTTGACCTAGTCAACTAGTTTGTTAGAGTTGTAGGTGTTTCTTCATCAAGAGTAGCTATTTAATTATATGGATTATTGTTAAAGGCCTAAAAAATAATTTTATTTTTAGGTTTCATGGTTTTCATTCAGGTTTCAACGGTCTTCAAGCGTAAGAAGTAGGCTACTAGGCCTAGTAGGTCTATTTGGTCAAACAAACAAAGAGGAAATTGGAATTGTAAGTATATAAAATGAGTCCATTTTTAGTTGTAACTGATATTCAAGTTTATTTTACATTCATATCTAGATCTCAAGTGCCAATACATGTAAGGAAGGGATTAAGTGGGAGTTAACTTGTCTTAAAGGCCAATCACTCTAGTTGACTAGCATCATGCATTTTCCTCGGTTTTCATAAAAGATAAAGTCTTTAAAACACTTTGAACTCACTTCAAGTGGATTTGTTAGCCAAGTTGTGTCAGATAATTTATGAAAAAAGAGATTTGACATGTTAAATGGGTCCACCACCTCATTCCAATGCTAAAAGGGAACATACAAGGATTTTAATAGAAAGGAGATATATTGAAGAGTATTGTTATCAAATTATAACTCAGTTTTGATTAAAATTGATGTTTAGTTAACTCATATCCTCTCTTATATGCCAATATCTTAGATTTTTATTCTCTTCAAAATTCTATATATTTAGGCTTTCCAGCTAATTTTCAGGATCCCTCTCTTAGGCATGATTAAACTTTATCAAGATTGAGCTTTGTAACCTTTTGAGATGAATAAAATGACTATTTTGCAATTCTAATATTTTTGTATAGTGTGTTTATGTTAGTTTATTTTCACATGTGCTATCACTTTCTCCCTTTATAGGTCCTAATCTCACCTAGCTACTAGTATGTCATCTTATGCAAGTCATGTTTAGTGTTTGATGTCATTTGACTGAGCTAAGAAGGGATATAATTGACTAGTTAGTGCTTTTAATTAGGACTATTCCATTATTTACCTCATGCTTTGGTCATCTGATAAAACCTCTATATGAAATATTATTGAATAGAGTTAATTTGGAATTGTAGATTCAATTATTTGATTGTCTTATTAATGTTTTAAGAGCTCAAATAGAGTGTATGAACCAACAATATAGGTATATCACCATCATTAGAATAGATTTCCATTTTAGTTATCTTTATTACCCTTTTCACCCCAAAAAACATAGTAGGTTTTAGTAAATAGAGAAAAGTGATACATCAGAGGAGCTAGCCTCTTGAAAACTAGAGGCTTGGTCTGAGTGCAGGTGTCCCACTACCTCATATCATTCCAATGTTAGTCCAGGTGTGAAGGATTCTTGAGCAACCAATATTCAAGTAGGGTGTTATCTAGGTTACTAATAGTTTTGGGACATTAAATTGGATGTAGATTCAACCATTGGAGTGTAAATTTACAGTATATTAGTCTTAAAAAGTAGTTTCAATTAATCCTATGATCCTTATCTCAGAGTTAAAAGGCAAATTTTGTTCATAATTGAATTGATTTTCATGTGTTTTCTAGGCTATGGCAGACTATAGATAATAGTTATATCATTCATATCCTTATCAATAGCCCCATGATCCCTATCCATATCACCCTAACCCTTATCATCCCTAACATGATCCATATCAATCATATAATGCCCCTAATGAATCTTTTTATCCTCCATATGATCCATATCCATTCCTAGATCAACAAACCTTCTAAAACTCATTAATTTTTCATGATGAGATGGAGGAGATAAAGAGAGTGAACCAAATGATAGCTAAAGAAGTATTAGCTTACAATGAAGAATAATTAGGTAACCAATCTCAATCTCAAAATTCACTACCTCCTACTAACCCATATCAATATCCATGGATTTCAACTCCATATCAACAATACATTTTCCCAATCATGCCTCAAACAACAATCCCTTCAATACAAGAGGTTCTTGAACCCAAGATTCAAACTTGAAATCAAATGTAATAGTCAAATGTTATTATAAAAACCAAACATGAAGTTATTCATCCCACACCCCTCCCTCCTCAAGATCCCAAGGTTTTTCCTTCATAAAAATCCATTCAAGAAAAATTTTAGTAGAAAGAGGAAGTGATGGTGGTGATGGTTGAGTAGCCTCTTGAGTAGAATCAAGCATCCATGGTAAATCCTTTGGACCTTTCTCATCTTATTTAATATTTTTAGGGGTATACTATGCCTATTATTGAAAAGGAGCCTCTTCTTTATGAGGCAATTGAAGAAGTTGCATCTAAAGTATTTGATGATGATAGTGACTTGAGTGATCAAGAAGAAGAAATCATTATTGGGACACCACTTGGAAAGGATAGACATGATCAAATCTCTCAAAGTGTAAAGTAAGTTGAATTCAAATATGTTGTTGTTAAGATAGATGATGAGCTTCAAGTATAAGAAGAAGAGGTTATTGATGTACAAGTAGAAGACACTCAAGCTGGACAAGTTGATGATGTTTTTCACGAGTTATTTGATCATATAGTAGCTACCATCAATCATGATGGTCCATAAGTTCTTGAAGAAGTGATAGATGTCAAGTACCAATAAACAAAAGAAGATGAATAACAAAATGATTCTGAGATCATGCCAAGCCATCAAGTAGATGTTCAAGATGAAACAACTTCAAGTGACCAATCTGAAATAGTGAAAGAAGAGTTACAACTTAATGATCATAATGAAAAAATTCCAATTGTACTTTAGATTGATGAGAATAAATCATTGGATTTATTTTAAGTCATTATTTAAGGTTATTATTTACTTGATTGTGATACATTTTAGGTTGAGATAAGTACTTATATAAAACATGAAGAAACCAACTCTTCAAGTAATCAAATTTAGGAAGTTTTTTTCTCATGAGATGACTTGTTTTATTCTCTCAATCAAAGTTATAAACTTATCTCTTCATCTTCAGATGTTTGTATATCCTTGGAAGCTGAATATGAACTCATATGGCCTCAAGAAGTCATGAAATATGATCCATCTTTCTTAGAGACCAACCTTGTAGATATGACCCTAGAGACACTTCATGCTACCCAACATGGTCATAATTAACAACTCATGAATGAATAATAATAGATATTATTATTTCAAAGTAAATAGATCTAGGAGGAGTATGAATAGGTTTTGGACACATGTATTCAACTCATGTGCCTAAATGTGGCAGTGAAAGAATCAGTTGTATTACTAAGAAAAAAATAACATGAAAGTGATCTTAGATGCAAAATAGAGCTATCAAGAGATGGCAAACATGATTCAAAGTTCCATGAAGGACAATCCATCTTTCCATTTGATCCTAGAGGAATATTTTGACTTCAAGTTGGTTGTTTTAAGATTATCTTATTTTAATAAGTGATTAGCACAAGCAATAGTTTGCTTCCCTAATATTGTGTTTGTCCTATTTTCCTATTTCTCTAGGTTGGTTTTCCTTGAATCTTAGTTTAGTTATCATTTACATTCATTATTGTTGTTTTCATAGTCAAAGAGGTGTTATAAGGTTCAAAAGTCTATTTGGCAGTCCATTAGAATCTTCAAGTCAAGTTTTATGCTTCAAATTGCCATTGTCATGTGAAATCTAGTAGGTTATTTTGACCAAAAGGTTAGTCAACCCCTATGAGTTGCCAAAAATGTTTGTGATTTAGCCTTTTAAGGACAAATACCAACCCATACAATTCAAAACTTTTCATAGTACCCTTGAGCCCATTCAAGATGGTCTAAAATTATGTATTTTTAGCCCAAAAGGATAAGTTTTGGTATTAAAATGTCAAAATTAGAGTTAAAAGGCCATTAAAATAGCCAAAGTACCTTTGAAACATTTGTATATATGAATTTATATTATTTATAATGTTTCATATGTGAAAAAGGTCACCTAATGCAATTTTAAGTGTGAAAAGGGGATTTTAAAGGCTCCCACATGCCAATTTTATCCATTTAAAATGGAAATAGACTAAATAATTATCATAAAATCATGAAATACTTGTGGTATTCTTTACATCCATTTATTTTGGTGGTGGAAGTCTCAAGTTATCAATAAAAAGCAAAGGTCTTTTTTCATGCATTTTCAAGAACATGTATAAATTTGTATGGCCAATTCCATATATTTGAGGATATGAACATGAGGAGGAGGACATAATAGTTATTAATAATGAATTTCATGGAATTTGGATGCAAATTAGGCTCAAAACTAGTCTCTTTCCTTCACCTTGCAAGTTTGCACATATGGAGTGCCCTTCAGGTTTATAAATGGTATGGGTAAGAGAGAGAAGGTACATGTCTAATTTTTTTTCTAAATAAAATAGACTCAAAGATATTCTTATTGGATCAAGTGGTTCTCAAATTTGATATCTCTCCCTCTTGAATCATCTATTTGAAATCAGAGAATAATTTTGTAATCTTTCATCCATGAAGGCAACCGATTTTTTTTCAATTTCTCCTCTCCAGAGCATCATTTTAAGAAAATTCAAGTTTGTAAGGATTATATGGGACATGTAATTCATTTAAATGGAATATATTAGGTCCTTTTCACATGTGTGAGGATAAAAAATATTAAAAAAAAACAAGGAGTGAAATTCTATAATTTAGCATGCTTGTAAAGGATAATTGTATGGTTTATGAGAGAGAAAGGGTTTCAAAAGTTTCTTGGTTCTTCTTGATAGGGATATACATTATTTTATTATGTTTTTCATGGAATTTTATCAAGATATTATTTATAAGATTCATGTAAAAAACTAGCCGTGAGTTCTCAATCATATCCAAGGTGTCCCAATTTAACAAACTTTAAGGTTTTCTAGCATATTTTAAGATTTTAGTAGAAACCTATGTTTCAAATTAAGACTCTTGTCCTCCTCAAATGGCCTCAAAGTTGTTACATCAGGTCAATGATACGAGCATTCCTCCATTTGGTCCTCCAAGCTAGTCTTGGCATACTCTTATGGTCCTCATGTCAACCCATCTCACTCATCTCCATTCTCACTATCATACACAACCATCTTTCACTATGTTCATACTCATTTCCACCTTCATTAAATCTTACTATCCTCCATTCATGGTCATATACCCTTCCATTCATATCCATCCCATCATTCATCACTAGAAGGTACAAAGATAAAGTGTAGGTTGTCATGTGATTTAACTTATTTAGGAATAATAGAGTTTTATTCCTATCTTAGTTAAGGTTCTAGATTAATAAATTAGTACAAAATACATCAATAAATATAGTCCTAATTTGTATAATTATTTGTCTTTTTTACCTTTCTAAAAATAGCAATAAATAGGAAGAAATATAACTTAGCTATAAAATAGACTAAGATGACTAATATAGAGGTTGAAAATGGTTGTGCAGTACTGGGAAGGTGTTGTAAACATGAACATGGATTTCATTCAGTGAAAGGACAAGATTTACAAAAAGTGGATGCTTTGGTGTCTAATTTTGTTGTCCATTCTTACCATTATTATCCAAACTAATCATAGAGACTTGAAATGTTTTGGGTTTCTGATGTGCCTATGTGAGCATTCTTGTGAAATATCAAGTGCTAGTTGTTGACATAATTCAATATAGAGCTGATTTTGTCTTCAAACCCTAACACTCCATCATGCTTGATAAAACTATATTTGAGTCACTTGAGAAAGATGGGGAGAGCTAGTGTGTAATATTTACTGAACATGCAATCCACACCCTTTGTGTGGGCTCTTTTCCTACATACCAATACTCTGAAGAGAGATCAAACCATATGTAGTTCTCCCACCTAATGTAATTTTTGAAATAGTGTGATGTTGATGAAAATTACAACTTGATAATGTTTGATGTGCCTAGGGACTGGTATGATTATTTGAGTATGTTTATAGCTGTGTTGGATGACTGTGTACAAAGAATAGGGAAGTTTGCCTTAGAGATTTTTTTGTATTCTTGATTGTTTTGTAAGTTTTTAATCCTCCTTTTTAAAGGAGATTTGAGTGGTATTTTATAGGGAACAATTGGCCATGGGTCAAATGTATTCATGCTAGGATGGCCTAATTAAGGATAAGAACTAGATGAAAATGACCATTGGGGCTCAAAGTGCAAATGGACAGGACCACTGAAAATGGGACACTTTGGTGTCTAATTCTATAGTAAAAATGGGGTACTCTTATCCTACAAGATCAAGACCTAGGAGAATTGACATAGGGAATACTATTTAGTTGAGGTGGAATCAAGGATTAGGAGTGACATAGGGAATACACTCCATCATGCTTGATAAAACTATATTTGAGTCACTTGAGAAAGAGGGGGAGAGCTAGTGTGTAAGATTTACTGAACATGCAATCCACACCCTTTGTGTGGGCTCTTTTCCTACATACCAATACTCTGAAGAGAGATCAAACCATATGTAGTTCTCCCACCTAATGTAATTTTTGCAATAGTGTGATGTAGATGAAAATTCCAACTTGATAATGTTTGATGTGCCTAGGGACTGGTATGATTATTTGAGTATGTTTATAGCTGTGTTGGATGACTGTGTACAAAGAATAGGGAAGTTTACCTTAGAGATTTTTTTGTATTCTTGATTATTTTGTAAGTTTTTTATCTTCCTTTTTAAAGGAGATTTGAGTGGGATTTTATAGGGAACAATTGGCCATGGTTCAGATGTATTCATGCTAGGATAGCCTAATTAAGGATAAGAACCAGATGAAAATGACCACTGGGACTCAAAGTGCAAATGGATAGGACCACTAAAAATGGGACACTTTGGTGTCTAATGCTATAGTACAAATGGGGTACTCTTATCCTACAAGATCAAGACCTAAGAGAATAGGATTGACATAGGAAATACTATTTAGTTGAGGTGGAATTGGGGATTAGAAGGTTCTAGATGATTGGTAATGAGCAAAAAGGTGTTTAGAAGGGTCACAAGAGCATATAAAAAGGACCTATGGATGGGGTGGCACAAGACACACTTGAACTACCAATTTGGACATTTTATATGATTACATTTGCCCCTCATTTATTTTAGTGATGTATAAAATTGAAATAATAGGATAAAGGAAAAATAGAAAGCATACCTAAACTTACCTACAAGGCTAAATCCCATGAAGATGTGTGATGCTGAGTGTGCATAGAGAGAACACAATGTGATGTGTAAATCTGTAAGAGAAAATAAGGAGTAGATTATTTCTTACTATGCATGTTATGTCTAAAATAAGAATGTATAAAGGCTAGGTAAAAGAGAGAGGAAGAGAAAGGAACAAATACATATCACTAGGTACACAACCAATACAAAACCTATTGGGATGTTGTGTCATGTTGAGTGATGCTAGGTATGTGATGTACGAAGAGTAATATCATGAACAGAGCTAAGTGATCAATTCCCTAAGGGTGGTTCAAGAATAAAAAGTCTAGCCCTTTTTCTCTATCATTTCCCACTATGTAGTGAATCTATGTGATCATGTGTGTGTTAATCAATGGTTGGACTGTATGTCTAATCCCACTGAGTAGGTGGCTCAATAATACAAAATCTAGCTAGTCTTTTAGCTCCATCATTTCCCACTAAGTGTAAACTATGAACTTATACCAATATGAATGTGTGTCTTATGAGATGGTTCATGAAGCCCATGAATGCTCTATAATCTGACAATGTGGTGTGGATATCCAAATGTGTACTAAGAACTAGATCAATCTTGGCCACTTTGAAAGGTGGAGATTAGGCTTGTATGAAAGCCACTACGAAACTAAGACCTAGGCTTATATAAAATCCACTCCAAAATGATGCAAACCACCTAAAGATGGAATAAGGCATGCAATTACTAAGAATACCTATGTAATACAATGAAATGGAAAGAAAATAAGGCAAATGTGCCATGCACATTACCCCTAATCACTAGTGTTTATAACATGGATTCTGATCTAGAAGTTATACCAACTACCTAGTCTAAAAATGGTAGTAAGAGGCATCATGATATTCATGATGCCCTCTATATCTAGGTAATATAAGTAAAACTATACTAAAACTTTCCAATTTGAATTGGACTATAGCTGACAAAACTATAATTGACCTTACCTTTTTGTCTATTTCTAAATTTTTTGGGTTTTCAACTATCTAATGATGTAATCCAGATATGGCACTCTTGTTTTTTACTATTTTTGATGATTTTTCTATACTCATCACTATTTTTATGGTCTATTCTTCACGTTTTAAAATTTTATTGCTATTTTGAATGTTTTAAGAACTAATTTTTGATCAGTAGAGAGATTTGATCTCTATGACAAAACCCATGTTTGTTGCCCCCTTTTTTGAGGATAGGAATGAAGACTGTGTACTGACTACCCTAAAAAAATATCCTTAAAAGTTTGTTATGATACAAAATACATGATATAGCAATGAATATCCAAAATATGTCTCAAGATATAGCATAGTTTGTGTTGGAGATTGTTAGATCAATATGGGTATGCCTAGATAGATGTAATAGCATGTGTAGTATACTAAACTAAAATTAGAAATTTGGTTAGCTATCAAGGAGGTATGGAGCATTATTTCCATCATGGAATAAAATAAGGCAAGATAATTCATGATGTGGATCATGACCTTTAAGAAGGCAAGATAATGCATGATGTGGATCATGACATTGTAAACAACTAGGAAGCAAATAAGCACACATGACAAGAAGTAAGAAGCATAAAAATAAGGCCAAGAGGATGAGAAAAAAATGGACATGGGCACATGCCAGTCAAACTAGGAAAGAAATCATACAAGTCATGTTCAAATACCCACATACACATACAATTATAAACAAGCAAGAGTAGCATGAGAGCCATGGGCACATATAAGAGTACAAGTAAAGGACATTGGAAAATATCATAAGGCACACACACATAAAAAATAGGAAATGAGAAAATGCAATCACATATAGATACTCAAAGAAATAAAGGAAGGCATGTAAATGCTAGAAATATTATCATATCTAAGTAATCAAAGCAAGAAATGAAATTATGCAAAACATGTAGTACACGACTAGGTAGATGCTTAGAAATACATAATTGATATATACTAGTGAGTGTCAATAGAATAATATATGTAATAAAGTAATTAATATACATAAACATGATAAATAGAGTGTGTGGTGTAGGAATGACATAACCTTGATGGTGTATTCATGTGGAAGATGCCCCTGATGGGTAGATATGTCAATGTATGTCTCAAATATATTAGGATGCCCCTTCAATGGGTAGGGTGAATCAATCAAGGATTTGGGTGTCACTTTACACACCCAAATAAGATTAAGTGAATCATGGTAATGTAGATAAACTAATAAAAAATAGCATATGTAAGTTTATAATGGTAGTATAAATGTAAAGTATGGATAACACATGCAATTAAAAAGTGTTTTTGGTATTTTTGAGTTATTTGAATGTTTTTGTATTTTGACATGGTATATTGTTTTTGGTATTTTGAAATATTGTATTATTTTTGGTATTTTGAAATGTTGTATTGTTTTTATTATTTTAAAATATTTATATGTACAAGTAATCATAAGGAAACTATGTACAAAAAAGTGAAAAGAAACTATGTACAAGTAAGTTAAAAAATTATGTACAAGTAAGCTAAAAAATTATGTACAAGTAAGAATGAACAAATGATATTAAATGATGAGTATCATAAGATACTCCATATCATGGTGTCCTTTATCAAGGAAAGGGATCATGCATGATCATGAAGCATGATGGAAGGGCTAAGATAGTGACTCTAAAAGTTATGTATGTTGTAAGTGCTTTAAAATCTATGTAGTAGAAACTGATTGTGGAGTCCTCTTGTAACTCTAAGAAGTGGATGAAATTGTGGGGCTCTTAGGGACTCATATGGTAGTAGAAGAATCTCTCTAAAAATGTGATCTATGTGTAGAGACATGAGATCTCAATGAAACTACCTTGGGTGTGAATATTATAGTTATAAACTATCTAGAGTCCTAAAACTATCATTAATTTAGAGGTCACTCTATGAGAGGCCTCCATAGAAGTGCATGAACTCTTTATATTGGTAAGGGAGGATTTGACTATGTCTAAATATCATTTAGAGGAAGAACTATAACCAGTGGAGGAGCTGAAACTAGTGACTATAACTTAGGATATGGCTCTGAAGTAGGGAGTGGTAACTCATATAGAACTCTACCAACTATAACAACCTAATTATCATGAATGTATTTCATGAATTTGTGAAATGTAGAAGGTATTTGTTAACTCTCTATAATTTTACACAACTAAAGGTGTCTAGTATGTAGTTGGTAGAGGATGTGTATGATATGCATGGTGAACACTCGATGTGCCATCTATCTCCTATTGAGAATTTTGTGGGAAAGGATTTACGAAACATTTTAGAGGTTTATCCTATGTTTTCTTTGCCTAAGGAGGCTTAACTAGAGTGCCAAGATCAATAAGGTTTACATCTATCAAGTCCTATATATTGTATCACAAATTGATGCATCTATTCATTGTGTGGCCTTGTGCCTTATGAAAAATATAGAATGCATTCTAATCATATCCTCATGAAAGAGGCTTTATTGTATCAACTTCTTAAATATGAAGGAGAGATATGATATTGCATTCCAATAGCTATTATAAGACTATGGCTAGAGATACTGGTGGATTGGTAAAGGCTCATCGAGGAGACACTGATAAAACCACTAATTGAGGGGGCTCTAATACCATATTAACTATAGGTTGATATTGAATTTTTCTATCATTAACCTTTACTTCATATGGGACTTTCCTGTTAATCTTGTTTGTTGTTTTTAATATGCTTATGTACTTGATTTTGCCCATTGAAAGTAATTTGAATTCCCTTTATTTTAGTGTATGACATAACTCAGTGAAGGAAGAAATTTTTTTGAACATTATTGACTCATGCAAAGATGACATAAGAATATATTTGAAGAGATCTTGTAATTCTTGATTGGCCATGGGGCTAGTCATTTTAGCTAAGATATTCTTATATCTAATAACATAATCTATGAGATGCTCATTTAACCTTTATTTCTATTATGAAACTTGGGCATAAGAAACCTTGTCACATATGATAATTATAAAATGAGTTAGGAACATGTTAGTTAAAGGATTGAATGCATTGACTAACTAATTTAGTAGAATATAGAACCACTATAAAGCATAATCATTTAAAATCCATGGAAATAGCTTGGTTAGTAACTAATAATTTGTCACATAGTCCAAGCATACTATGTGAAAAGCTCTCAAGTGTGTCTATGGATCACCCTTTCCATCATATAGAGTGAGCTTGGGTTAAAACTTGGTGGCAAGGGTGTTGAAGCAATATGGCATTCCAATGGTGTATGAAGTAGAGCAAAAGATTCCAAAGCATGTGTTATTCTAGAGGCACCTTGATAAAGATGTAGCACCTTATATTGAATATATTTAATCCCTTGCATAAGGTTAACCACATCAGGAGGTGAAGATGTACTAGCTATAAGTGGTGGTGCCACATATAAAGGTTGGGCTACTATAGGGGGTTGTTGAGACATAGTTGCCCCCGTAGTGTCATTTAAAATTGGTTGTTTTGTGGTTTGAGAGGATTGACCATTGTTTGATTTTTATTATTATTCTTGTAATATTCTAATCATATCATCTTGTAGATCAATATTTTTAATTAAAATGTCTTGAAGTTCCCTCTTATCAGTTTCATCAAAGCTAGTGTATTAGGCCATTGTTAAAGTAGGAAAACAAAGCAAAAGTGGATTGAATTTTTTACAATATGTTGTAATAATAAAAATGTGATGGAATGAAAGTAATGAATAAATGAAATGTAATGTCCTAAAAATAATAAATAGAATATGCATAAAAAGGATATGAAGCTCACTAACATATAAGGTGATAGCTCAAAAGCATAGGGACCTAGTATATTCAACTAGGGTTTGAAAGAAATGTTTTTCAATATTAATATGGTGAATTTTAAAAATTAAATGTGAAATTTTGATTTATATATGCAGTAAAAATTTAAAAAGTACTACTAAAATTAGCAAGGAACTTTCCCTAGGGTTTCTAGGGTTTTTTTGCTCAAAAGAAGCAAGTCACGTTCACCAAATGATTTAAATTATTAAAGAATAATGGAATTTTATTCCTATTTTAGTTAAGGGTCTAGATTAATAAATAAATACAAAATACAACAATAAATATAGTCTTGATTTGTATAATTATTTATCTTTTTAACTTTCTAAACTTAACAATAAATAGGAAGAAATATAACTTAGAAAATAGACTGAGATAGCTGATACAAATGTTGAAAATGGCTATGTAAGACTGAGAAGGTGTTGTAAACCTAAATCTAACATTCATTTAGCAAAAGGATAGGAGTGATAAAAAGTGGATGCTATAGTGTTTAGCACTATTGTCTATTCTTGTCATTATTGTCCAAACTATTCATGAGACCTGAGATTTTTTAGGTAGTTCCGCTATGCCTATGTGAACATGATTATGAAAAATTGAGTGCTAGTTGTTGATATAAATCACTATGGAGCTGATTTTAACTTCAAACACTAACCCTCCATCATGCTTGATAAAAAAATATTTGAATCACTTGAGGAAGAGGGGGGATTAGTGTGTAAGATGTAATGAACATGAAATCCACACCCCTTATGTGGGTATGATGCCTACATACTAATACTTTTAAAAGGGATAAATCCATTTGTAATTTTCCAACATAATGTGCTTTGACAATAGTGTGATGTAGATGCAAATGCCAATTTGATAGTGTTTGAAGTGGCTAGGGACTAGTATGAGTATTTGATTATATTTGTAGCTATGTTGGGTGAGTATGTACAGAGACTAGGGAAGTTTGCCTTAGTGATTTTTTTGTATTCTTTATTGATTTGTAATTTTTTTCCCCTCCTTTATAAATGTTATTTGAGTGGGATTTTATAGGGAACAAATAGTCATGGGTTAGATGTATTCACACTAAGCTAACCTAATTATGTATAAGGACTAGATGAAAATGACCATTGGGGCTCAAAGTAAAAATGGATAGGACCACCTAAAATGGGACACTTTGGTGTTTGATGTTATAGGCCAAATGGGGAACTCATATCCTATAAGCTCAAGACTTGGGGTAATAGGATTGGTATAGGGAATACTATTTGGTTGAGGTTGAATTAGGGTTTATAAGGTTTTAGATGACTGGTAATAAGCAAAAAGGTGTTTAGAAAGTCATGAGAGCATGAAAGAAGGACCAATGGATGGGGTGTCACAAGCCATACTGAAACTATGAATTTAGACATTTTATATGACTACATCATGGTATTTGAGATAAAGGTTATGCACCTTGAAACCATTAAGTTACAACATGAAGTGATGACCTACAACAAGAGTACAATACAATCAAGGTTGGGTTGTCATCAAGAACATAAATCAAAGCTATTAGGAAGATGTTTTAAAGGTATTTTATCAAATGGTCACATCAAGCATGAATACAGACAATGACTAGTTTCTAGTTTTAAGCCTTCCTTAAAGACAAATCCACTCAAAATCCATACAACTCAATCATAAAATAGTCATCATATGAGTGAGGAAAGGCATAATTATTGAGAAGGTTTGGTTATGACATAAGAGTGTGATGAAGAAGAATCACCAATGAATGATTCTCAATCCTAATATAGTTCTATTCATGTCATAAATTTTAAGAGGTAGTCATGATTATGATAAAGTGTCCTCAAAGACACCTCTAAGCCTGAATAAGGTCAAAGGGTTATAGCCTTAGTATTAACACAATCAAGATGAGAAGGAGACTAATTAAACCATTGAATGCATGACTAGTATGAGACAAGATAGGTTCAATAATGACCTTAAGAACTTTTATCAAATGGATACATGTTCAAAGCCTTGTCTAAAATAACACTAAAATTCCATCTAAAACTATCCCACATACTGATCTACAACCAAGTAGGTGAGTATGCTAAATAAAGACTTCAAGAGCATAAAACATCTCAGGGAATTCTTGGAGTTTATTTTGAAATCATTTGATAAGTAAGCACCATTTAAAAACCTCTTGTCACCTTATATGTTTTTAAATCTCTCAAAGCATCTTACACCTTTTTACAATCTATATATACCTACTATTAATGTCAACATAGTCAAAAATAGTGTTGCAGAGAAACCCCTCTCTGAATTTGAAAGTCAAATTGCTAAAAAATTGAAGGTTTTGAACCTTATCCCTGGGCATGATAATTCCAAAATTCTTTAGAGACTTCATAATAAATGGCTACCACCTAAACCCAATTGGATGAAACTCAAATTTGATGGGGCATCCGAGTTGAGTGGTAAATAAAGTGGAGGAGGAATAATAAGAAATGAAAAAGGAGGGATATCTGCTATCTATGCTGGTGGCATGGGTTTCCAGAGCAATAACTATGCTGAAGCTATGTCCTTACTTTGGGGATTAAAGTTAGCTATATCCCTAGGAATTAGAAATTTGAATATTTAGGGAGATTCTAAGTTGATCATAGATGCCATTAATAAAGCATCTAACATTGGTATCCATCTAAAAGACATCATTATGGACATCTAGTTTCTTTTACAAAAGTTTTCCGAAGTTGAGATTACCCACACCTACAAAGAAGGTAATAGGGTTGCTGACGCTTGTGCTAACCTTGGTCAGCCATTCTTAGGATGGAGGGTATGGTGACAAGGGGCTCATATACCCCCAAACATTAGAGAGATCATTCAGAAGGAGATGATGGATCATGAATGATGCACATTGATGATGAAGATAGATTTTGAAGGTGGTCCACATGGAGAAGGCCATTGCGGATCATGGAAGTGGTGGGTAATCCAGGGAATGCTAACAATGTAGACAAAGAGAATCTTAAGGATCTTGTTAATTTTATAGTTATGTAGTTTCATCCTTTCTAACTCTGGTCTTTCCAGTGCTTTTTTTTTCTTCTAACTTTGTTTCTTGGATATGCCATTGGTTCAGTGCTGGCATCTTTTGTTTGCCAGCCTTCTTGTCTTTTTTTATTGTATAGGGTTTGGCCCCTAGTTTGCCACCTTAATTAATCAAAAACATAGTCAAAATGTGGGAGAAAGAGACTTTTCTCATGAATGTGGAATAATAACTATATGAGTGGCAATTATTTCAAGGTAATGATTATGTTTGAAATAAAATATAGACCTAAAAGGGGTTTAAACTCAAAAAAGTTCTTCTCCTCATGAGGCTATAGTCACCTATAATAGGGTTTATTAAGCCATGAGGACTCATTGTCAAGTCAAGAGCAAGAGTGATGGTTAGCAAGGGGACTGGTAATAGAGTGTCATATCTTAAAGGCCAATCAAAGGAATAAGAAAGATATGATTGAGATAAAATGGTAAATAAAAGAGTGTCGTATCATGTTTTGACATAGTCATAATACACTTACAACTATGCTTAGACACTGTCATATATACAAAGTTAGAAAATAGTATGGGAACATAGTGATCTAAAGGATTTTCATGATTCAAAATTATGCCAAAGCTTAGAAAAATGGTAAATATTATGTTCAAGTACAATCTACAGTTAGTCATCACCTTAAACTTGCACCTATAGCCATAACAACATATAATCATGTTTCCAAGCATGAAGGAAGATGAGAACACAATGGTACATAGAAGTCTATTGATTATGAATGGGTCATTGAGGTAATAAATGATGAATTTATAATTCAAAACATTATGATAGTATTTCAAGGGACCCAATCACTCAGTGAAAATCAACTATCTCCACCTACAACTAATAGTAACAATCCTCTCACAGTAATCTATTAACATGTATAAACTCAAGATACATCTAAGTTAAGAGGTGGATTCATGTGAGATATTGTATGAAATTTAATGAAAAATGGACATTCCAAACACCTTTATAAAACTAATAAAACATTTCCAGTTCATAAGAATAAAGGTACAGGCATGTTGTATGAAGTTTTTGACTATGTGAGGCCTAATAACATAGTCTAAAGTATCAACATGCTAGAAGAGGGGTGAGATATGGTTAAAAGTGGGGTGAGAGGACTGATAAGCACTAAAAAAATGTGAAAATTGATCTAAAAATCTTATACTTCCCATCAAATCACTTCCAACATGCATCAACACAGTCAAATGCATATATAGTCAATGCATAAGAGGTCAATTTTGAGAAATTTGTGTCTTTTAGGCACCTGTATGTGGAATCAAGGAATAAAAAATGGTACAAATCATAATTATGACCTTATATATATTCTCATTCCATTATAGAGGTTATTTTATGGGGGTATATGCTCACTATTTTAACACATTCCCCTACTTGTCTCAAGATAGTCATGATGGAGCTACAAGAGGTTCTTATGGGTTTCAAGGTGAAATAGAGGTTTCTATTTTAATTAAAGTGTTTTTAAATCCTTATAAAATATTTTTTAGTTTTCATAAACCTTATAGTAGGTGATAAAACTCCCTAATCTAAATAATCCAAGCCCTTGAGAGCTAAATCAAGCAAACATACATATGGCTCATTAGAGATTTTGCTTTTTTTGTGAATTTTTCAAGATGTATATAAAAAGAGTGAGGTTTATAAGTTATTTTAAAGGTTATATAATGTTTATAATATTTCATGATACAAATAAAACCATCAAACCCAGATATAAGAACTACATAGGCCATGTATGCAAGCAACCCCATAGACAATGTTGATAAGCACCAAGGCAAAATGGAGATTAGAAAATAAAAGGAGGTCATAGGGAGTGTAATTAGATGGTTAGAATTTTTATTTCATACCTCATACTTTCTCATAGGTGACTTAACCATCAAAACTTAGTTTTAGGCTAAAATTCAATTTTAGGCCTAGAAGTCCTGTATCACCAAAAGGCATTTTTAGACCTATCAAGATAGATGACACATGAATAATGGTATGAATAGTTGGTAAATTTCATACTAATATTAATTAAATAAAATAAGTTAAGGATAAAATCTCAAACTCATCCATAAGGAGAAATTCAAATTCTGTAGTTATAGACACCCATTCAAGCCACTTGATCAAATGCTTGTATCTATCACCACGTGAAGAGTTTGGAAAAAATATATTAGAATGATTTTAGGACCAATATTAAATTATAATTAATGAAAATTAAATTTTATTTGAGGGGATTTACTTTATGAATAATTGCTAAGAGTGCAAGCATGTCAAAAATGCTTACAAACCCTACAGGCAAATTTATTTACGTAGGTATATTTTCATGGATTTTGCATGGGAACCCAATATTATAAAGGAATTTTAGGGGGTATTTATAATAAAAATTCATGTAATTAAGTTTTTGTTTTGAGGTTTGTACTTAATGAACCATCGTTAAGAAGGTTCACCTCCAAAACCCTCCCAAACCCTCATAATGACTAGTTTTGAGAAAGGTCTCATTTATTGCAACCAAAACCTTATGAATAAATATGAAACCTATTAAAACATAAATTAGAGTTAGAGAGTGTCATATAAATTGTAATTTTTTAATCAAATTATATAGATTAGGGTAGAACACATGTTTTTGTGAGGGAAAAGCATAAAAGATGAGGTACAAGGTAGTTTACATGAAATCCAATCCATGGAGATTGAATATTGATACTTTAAATTCATAATAAAATCATTATATGGTAAAAAATATTCATGTAATTGACCTTACCAGATCATCCAAAATAGCCACTCTATAAAAAATTCAAGCTAATTTGACCTAGTCAACTAGTTTGTTTGAGTTGCATGTGTTTCTTCATCAAGAGGAGATATTTTATGATATGTAGGATTATTTTAGGCATTAATATTATATTTTTTTTCAGTTTTCATGGTTTTAATTCAAATTACAATGGTATTCAACTGTAATAAGTAGGATACTAGTCTTATTTGGCCTAGTAGGCCTATTTGGTCAAATAAGCAATGAGGAAATTAGCATTGGAAGTATATCAATATGTGTGTGTGTGTGTGAAGTTCTAGTTCATGAAATGGGAAGGGCTTAAGTGGGAGTTCTCTAAATGGCCAATCACTCTAGTTGACTAGTTGAATAACATCATGTATTTTACTTGGTTTTCATGCAAGAGAAAGTATTTAAAACACTTTTAAATAAATTCAAGTGTATTTTTAATCCAATTTGTGGCATAACATTCATTCAAAAAGAGATTTGACATGTCAAATGGTTCCATGACCTTATTATAATGCTAAAAAAGAGCATGCAAGGTTGTTAACACAAAGGAGATATATTGAATACTATTGTTATCAAATTGAAACTCAATTTTGACTGGAATTGAGTTTTAGTTGACTCCTCTCCTCTCTTGTATTCCAATATGTTGACTTTTTATTCTCTTCACACTTATATATATTCAAGCTTTCAAGCCAATTTTTAGGGTCCTTCTCTTGGTCATGATTAAACTCTACCAAGATTGAGCTTTGTTACCTTTTGAGATGAATAAAATGACTATTTTGAGATTCAAATATTTTGGTATAGTGTGTTTATGTTATTTGATATGAACATGTGGTAGCAGTTTCTCCCTTGTAGGTCCTAATCTCACCTAAATACTAGTATGCCATCTTATATAGGTCATGTTCAGTGTTTGATCTCATTGGATTGAGATAACAGTGGATATAATTATCTATTTAGTTCCTTGAATCATTCCTATTCCATCATTTCCCTCATGCTTTGGTCATCTAATAAAACCTCTATATGAAATACTATTACATAGGATTCAATTTGGAGTTGTAGATTTAGTTATTTGCTTGTCTTATTAGTGTTTTAAGAGTTCAAATAGAGTGGATGAACTAGAAATACAAGTGTATCAACATAATTATAATATATTTTTCTTTTAGTTATCCTTCTTACCCTTTTCCATTGAAAAGTAGAGTAGGTTTTAGTAAGTAAAGAAAACTAACACATCATAGGAGCTAGGCTCATCAAAACTAGAGGTCTGGTCTGAGTGCAGGTATCCCACTACCTCAGATCATTCCAATATTAGTCTAGGTGTGAAGGATATCTTGAGAAATCAGCCTTCAATTAGGGTGATATTTGGGTTACTAATAGTCCCCTCAAAACAACTAAGGTTTACCTCAGATTTTTAATATGGTTTTCCCTAAAAATCAGGTTTTTATTCCTTTAAAAGGAGGAAACCCACTAAATCTTTCCCAATATGATGATATACATTTTGCATCCCTCAAGAGTGCACCTTATTTCATTGGTAAGAATATAACCTATATACACCCATTTTGGTATAAGTACACATATTACTAGTCTTATTTTATGTATATACCTCTTTACTAAGAATTAGACATCTAGTGATGTTGTCTCTCATGGACCTCTTTAGTTCTATCTTATTTCACTTGATTTACGTACCCCTTAGGCCTTTGTGCTATGTTTTTTATCCTAATTTAGTACAAACCATAATCCCATACATGTTTTCTTATTTTCTAAATTTTTTTAATCCCTTAGACAATTGCATTCATCTTGGACATTGGCATCGATGTTAGTGTCCAAGCTCAACATAACTGTCTAGTCTTACCTTTTTATCCTTTATCGTATCTTTCACATTGTGACTATTTTGTTATCTCTCTTTTCCCATAGGTTTCACATGTCACTAGGTTTTAATTCAAAGCCAAAAGGTTATTATATATACAAAGTCTATGTTATAATTAATACACCTTCCAATTTGATAAGGAAACTTTGTGATAAATAAAGAACTGCCTATTTCAAGCTATCAAATTTCACTATAACACTATTATTAATATCTAAAGCATTAAAAAGGTTAATTATACTACTACATCACTTGTACCAATGGTTACTAGGAGAAAAAACATATAGTCATCATATTACAATTCCACACACATGCATAAGAGAGAGAACTACATGTGAGTTTGAGGCCTTCTTAGGTGTATTGGCTATGTAGGTGACACCTAATAATAACAAGGTTGCTAAGGATAGCTCAAGTCACTTTACTAACCCCTTTTTACTAAGTTACAAGAGGTACAATTCTAAAGAGATAGGGTTTGATTATTGTCTAGATTTGGAACATAGGCAAGAACAAGTTGAGACATAAAATGATTGCATAAAGGGGTAACATAGGTCTGATACAAATTTGAGGTCACTTTTGTGTATATATCTCACTTAACACTAGCATTGGATATGAACACAAGCCTCAACATTACTATCCTAAATCATTGCAACTATCTAAAGTCTAAAAAAAATAAAAACATAGAATGAACTAAATCCATATCTTCAACACAACCCTATGATGAATGCTAACCAATACCATGATCTAGAGCATAACATTAAATAAGATACACTCTCTTTCTCCTGTAGTTACTTTGTACTTACTATATTTATTATACATGCTAGATTAGGCAAATCTATATTATTTATTATATTTTAGTGTAAATATAATTATTGTCATTCCTTTCAAATAAATTTATTTTCTAGGTTATTATCTTGTAAAACTCCTAAAACGCATCCATATCTATAGAGCACATCAAGGATATTTCCAACATCTATTCAGTGAATCATATTATTCAAGAGAATGTTATTACTAGGCTTATATCTTACTCATTAAAAGACAAGGCTCTTTAATGGCATAGAAACTTACAACCTAATTCTATCAACTCATGGCATGAATTAAGAGAGAGCTTATGCAAGTAATTTGGAGATAAAATTTACCATTTATCATTAGGTAAAAAACTAACCATTATTAAGAGGGCCCCAAAATAATTCATAAGTGATTTAAATTTTAGGTTCCAAAGAACATGGGATAGAATCTTATCTCTAGTTAAGCCCACTCTTAATAATTCTTTCCTCTAACATTTAAGATTCTTAAACACAAATATAACTATTATGACCTAATCTAGGGTGGGTTATAACTCTTCTTGATGCATATGATTTTACCACTAGGTTTGAAAAAGGCCTTATACAATCTAGAAATATTGATCCAAGACGTCCCATACTAATATTTTTAGAGTTATCACCTCCTACACCACTTGCATAATCTACATTATCACCAATTCCTATGCCAACAATCCAACCAACTAGCTAATAAATAACTCCTCTTATCTTGTCAAATGGTTTACAAGCAGTGAAAAGTTTACTTTAGACCTTTGAAAATGAACTAGTTACCTTGAAGAGTTAACAAGCTCAGTCTAATAGTGCTTACCAATCCATTTATTAGTGTTATAGGCAAACCTTTCAATGTAATATTTAAGGATGAGGATAATTTATCCATGTAATGCTGGTAAGCTCTCAAAATCCAAATTCTCTTATTTCCTCAAAAGTAATTGTGTTAGTTCAAAATAACCTCCTTCAAGAGTATGAGTGGTGTTATCCTTGCATCCAACCTCATAACCAAACTACACATCCCAATGGTATTTTTAACCAAATATTTATTGTATAAAGTTTATCAACTACATAAGAGACACAAGTTGAGACAACATCATAAGGAGATTCATCTCAAGGGAAGTTCTAACTTGATTATACACTTTTGAATTGGTAGAAAGATGAGTATTATTGGGTAAATCAGGTGGAAAACATAAACAAGGCCACTACATATATAAAATATAACACAAAGGAAATTAAAAGGGTTATTTAAAACGATCATCTAGATAGTAGAGGTCCTATTCTAGCTCCTCTAGTCTTTCACAGAGCCATAAGGTTTGATTTAGCTTCAAAGGTTCAAGAAAATAAAAAACTAGACCACATGAAGTGAGGTTCAATGTAAGGATCAACTCCAATCCACTCAAGTTCAAGGTTCAAATACTACTCTCAAAATGTAGCTAAAGGATGTTAATGTTCATTTCAACATCATTGATCAAATAATAAAGACTAATGTTAATATTTCTATGTGGGAGAGATTGACTTTTCCAAGATAAAATGATTTTTTACAAGAAACATTGTCCAATCTTAGTATTTCAAGTGGGATAAGAAATGGATAAAGATCAATCCTCACTAATATATCTCAACCTAAGAAATGATAATCAAGTGTAAGTGACAAACATCCACTTTTATACATTTATTTGATAATTAGTGATCAATTGGTCCATAATTTTATGATATAATCAGGTGTAAGTAGTTATTTGATTCCTAAACAAGTTGTTGATAAGTTAGGCTTGAAGTATGAACTAAACACTAAGGGAGTAGTAGAGTTATATGGTACATCCATAAAAATAATTGGTGGGATCAAAGGATTAATTCTCACTTTGCATGCATGTCCTAACTTATCAATCTCTCAAGATGTCTCCATTATATATATCCCACCCTACTTTTCACATTATCTATCAAGAGACTTCATAACTAATATCAAAGGATACTTGTCATCGGATTAGTCTCACATGTTGTTTAGGATAAGATATAAAACTAAATTCACCATCAAATTTGAGCCAATTTTTAAGGATCACATAGATCCATATGTACCAAAGGTTTATAATGCCAATTGCATGGTGCTTGATCAAGAAAAGGCTATCCTTATCTATGAACCAACCACACTACTGGAAGACATTCCTGAATCTTATACTTGATGAATGGGGGACTGAACATCATGCATATGACCCCTATAATCTCATTAAACAAACTAATTTGGGTGCCTATTGTATGCATGAATAAGACATTATAATCCCAAATCTTGTCAAGCCTAATGAACATGTTGATGACATATGGAAAATGTTATTTGTTGGATCTAAGAGCAAAAATGGAATTGGCGGACGTGTAATGTTAGTATCTCCCATGAAAGATAAGTAATTTTCTAATTTTAGATTATAGCTTAGTGTACAAATAACTCAATTGAATATGAATCACTTATACATGGACTCCAATGAGATAAGAATAGATAAATAAAGTTTTTATAAGTCTTTAGTGATAGTTAGTTGGTTATAAATCAGGTTAGAGGGAAGCATACAACCAATAATAAATTATTTAATTCATGCAAACATAGAGTTTAGGACCTTATAGAGGATTTTGAAGAATTCAATATAAAAAATTTCCTAATAGAAAATAAGAAACATGTAGATATATTGGTTGCCATTAATGCCTAATTTGATATCCTAAATGGCATCAAAGAGAAAACTCAACATCATATCAAGGTGGTTGTAAGGACTGTTATACCTGATAATGTAACTTACTAGTAGGTGTTTGAGGATGAATAACAAATAATTAGTTTTCTTCAAGAGGAAGCTGAGTTTTCTACCAAAAATTAAACTAAATCACAACAATAATATGTGGACCAAATCATCCAATTCAAGATCAACAATCTTAAAAATTTCTTGGTCACCCTTGAGAGTATTTTCAACCATGATGATAAGGCCAAATGGGAGAATATGAATATGAATATCAATTATAAAGATTATGAACACATATCAATTAATAATTATAAGCTTCTATAGCTAGGAAAGGTATGTACTAAAGCTGATAAGCATGCATTTTTTGAGTTTTGTAATGAGTATGGTGACATATTTACATAGAACTACAAATACCTTAAAGGGTTTTATCTTAGTTTGGTTCAACATAAAATTGAATTAGACCCAAATTCCAAACCACAATTAGGTAGAAGCAAAGGAGTATAAATCCCAAAATAGAACCTCTAATGAGAAATGAGTTGGCTAAGCTAAAATAAGATAACATAATATTTGTCATCAACCATCCTCTTTGGTGGAAAACTTGGTTCTAATTAAAAATAATAATAGAGAGATAAGGTTGTGTGTATACCTTAGGGATATCAATAGAACCTCTTTGATTGACCACTACCCTCTTCCCTCCATGGAACAAATCTTGTAAATGGTAGTAGGTTTAGAGCATTTATCACTTCTAAATGGATATTTCGGATATAACGAGATCTTATTCCAAGAGATAGATTAGTATAAGAAAAAATTACCATAAAATGGGGTAATTATACATATAATAATATTCAATTTGGGTTATCTAATGCTGGTGTAACATTTCAAAGGGTTATGGATATGACATTTTAGGGGTTAATCAATGATATATTCTTGGTTTATCTAGATGACATTATAATATCTTATAAACATGCTAATGATCACTTGGATAATCTCAAACATGTTATTTAAATGTGTATATGATTTGGGGTCTCATTTAATACAAATAAGTGTATTTTTTTAGTACATGAAGGTAAGCTTTTGGGCCATATTATCTCCAAGAGAGGACTTATAATAGATTTTGAGAGGGTAAGCGTAATCATGTATTTGTATTTTCTAAGTCATAATAAGGGGATACAAAAATTATTAGAAAGGATTAACATTTCTCTGAAGTTCATTCCTTATTTTTCCAAGATTATAAAGCCTCTAACTACTATGTTAAGGAAAAATCAAACTTTACACTAGTCCAAGGAAGGGAAAGATGGTTTTGAAGCAATCAAACAAGCCTATTCTTAGCTCCCACTCTCATAAATCCTAGGTTTTAAATTGAATTCATCATGTATGGATTTATAAGTTATTATACTATATAATCCATCTTGGTACATAATAATAATGAAGGATTGGAGTAGCTAATAGCTTTTCTTTAATCAAGTTTGAAGGAATATGAGGTAAAGTACAATTTTATAAAAAAATAAGTACTTGATGCTATAATAAGTTTTGAGAAGTTTAGACACATGGTATATACAAATAAAATTTATTTTATGGTGTCACACCCAAATTTTAAATACTTTTTTATAGGAAGGAATTTGAATGAGAAGAGAGAAGGTTGGATAACCAAAGTTATGGAATATGATGTGAAAATCAAAGTGAGCAAATTGGTAAGAGGAAAAGGGCTATCTAAAAAGTTATACTCATACCTAAAAATAGATAGAAATTATGTCCTAGTAATACAAGATGATCAATAATTAGTTTTACCTCCACTTCCTAAGAATTAAAATGAAGACATGATCTAGTTTCTCCAAACAGGTGAGTTTCCTCCATGTTTAGACAAGGCTAAAAGAAGATACTTCAGATTGTAGTCTATTCCATATGTCCTTATAAATGGACTCTTGTTTATAAAATATATTAATGGATCCATATTAATATGTGTTGAGCCAAATTAGGTTGATAAAATATTATAATAATTCCACAATGGCCCCTTAAGAGGTCACTTTGCTCCATAAACAACAACTACAAAAATAATGAGGGAAGCTTATAATTGGCTAGATTTATTTAGATATATATACACATGGGTAAGAAATTGAAAAAAAAGTGCATTTTTAATAAGTAGACATAAGTTAGTATCTCTTCCCTTCCACCTTATTTATGTTAATCAACGCTTCATCTAGTGGGGCTAAGATTTTATTAGGATGATTAATCAACCATTCAATGTAGGCCATAAGTGGGTTTTGACAACCACTGGCTACTTTAAAAGGTGGATTTAATTTATTTATTTTAAGGAATCTAATGAGAACTCTATTCTTGAATTTTTAGAAGGCATAACAACTAGATTTGGGGTACCTTTTAAAATCATCTCGAATAATACCAAAGTATTTTTTGGCACCAAGATCTCTAAATGGGCTATTACGAATGACATCTATCTAAAAAATTCATCAAGTTATTACCATTAGGGTAATAAAATTTTAGAGTCAACTAACAAGAACCTCATCAAGATCATTAAAAGGATAATGGAGGAGAACCAAAGGACATGGCATACCAAGCTAAGAAAAACCCTTTGGGTTGACAAGATTACACTAAAAATGGATATTGGTAACACTCCATTCATGTTGGTTTATGGAAGTGAGGATAGGATGCCTATATCTATTGAATTTACCTCAATAGAACTTGCTCATTAGTTGTAACTACTTGAAAATGATGCTTTAATAATCATGTTTATAGAATTAGTGGAATTAGTAGAGACAAGAAACAAGACTAACAGGACTCTTAAATCTCACCAAGGTCAACTCAACAAGGCCCTTTAAAAAATGGTAGTTTTGAAAACATCCAAATAAGGAGAATTTTCCATCAAGTGGGATGAAAAGAGGGTGAAACTAAGAAGACATGTCAAATTTGATTATATATGGAGTGGTTTATATATCATCATATGATAAAATAAATAAAATACATATGAGTTATCAAAGCTTAATTGAGAGGAATTACATATCCCAGTTAATGGGATAGACCTCAAACTTTATTTTTGAAGTCATGAAGGTTACTTCCTTGTAAATATTAGTTTAGGTTTCTTGTTCCTCTAAGTGCTTAAAGCACATTTTGTAGTTACCTTTATATTTGGTTGTTGTTTGCTATTTTAGGTGTTTTTAGTTTGTTTCAAGGCTTTATTATCATGTTAATGATCTTGCCTTATCGCATGCTCCATAAATTTTTGAATGTCAATGACTCCATGCTGAATGGATTTGATAAAACTATTGGTCTAGGTATTTAGGTGGGAAAACAAACCTTAAAGGTTACCAAAAAATGTTGGTTATCACTCCCTCTAGGCTTGATATCAACATTAGGAGTGTCCTAATTTCATTTCTATTGCCATACTAACCTTGTATAGGTTTATTCAATTGATTCTTAATGTGAAATAAATCAAAATGAGTCTTAAGAGGCACTCATATGTCATAAATACATCAAGAAGTCATAAAAGGTACTTATGAGTTCATAAGATGAATAAAGAGGTTTTAGGTCATTCATTAAAGTCATCTTTGAGAGAGTTTTTGTCTATTCTAGCCACCCTTGGTCTCATGACACATTATTTGCTTAGGGATGGATCTATGCCAATACAAATTGGGTAAACTCCCTAAAAATACCTTCTAGTGATATGTCAACCCATAAACATGTATGTTGAGACTATTGAGGTTACTTGTACCCTTTTTTTTCATTGAGCTAAGCCTAAAAATCATATTTTGAGGTCATGAGTTGGTGTTAGTACTTATATAGGGTATATTTACTTGGTTTTCAAATTTATGGTGTGTTTACGGTCTTGAATGAGGTCTCTAATATTGTCAAGACTCATTTCATGTCTAAAAACACCCAAGCTTATCCCTAATGCTTATTCTTATAACAAGGCCTAATAGATCAGTCCTACGGGCATGATTGCCTAATAAAGCCTATTTTATATCTAGAGACCTAAAGATTATTCTAAAGGATAAGATACATATAAATATTCCTATGAGTCATTCATTGGTGTCATGATATCCTTATATAGGCCTTTTAAATTGCTTATTAATATTAAATAAAATTAAAAATCCTAACAAGGCATTCATGAGTGCATAAAGGGATCATGGGGTCTTCATAACACTCTTAAGGTCATAAACACATCAAAAGGTGACATTTTATGTCTCATAAAGTAATATTAGTGTTTATAATCTCCTTACCAACCCTCTAATCCATGAAAATGGTCAAATGTGTTGAATCTAGTTGTTTCCCTTCATTTTGTTCTTTAGTTGCATTCAATTCTCTTAATGTGAGGACAGTGTATCAAACCATCACCAAATTGTCATTCACATTCAATAATTTTAATGGTAGTTTCATTATTCAAAAAATGTTTTATAGGTATACTAAATACATTATCAAATCCAAATCCAAAATCAAGGCTTCCTCATGATTTCAAACCTTTTCAAGTCATAAAGCTTCAAAATATGAAGTTTCAATAACTTTTTATAGGTTTCCTATGGTTAAAAAAAATAAAACAACATGGTTTTTCAATATTTTATATTATTAGGGTCATTATTAGGTTATTAAATGAAGATTAGGTTCACTCATGAAATAAACAACATGTATCAAGGAATATCACAAAGAAATATGCCTTAAAAATAAGCCATGAATGAAATTTTATAGGCTTGGGCTTGTAGATAAATGATTATAGAGGTTTTAGAAGTTTTATTCCTAAAATATATATCTATAATCCTTACATAATCTTTTACAAAGTTTTTCAAGCCTTATTAATGCCTTAACAAGCTACACAAGGAATAAACACTCTCAAACATGGATGATGACAAGCAGTTATAGGTTTTCAATAACTCTTCCTTTGAGTTATAAAGCCTATAATTAGTATTAAAACACAAGTTGGAGTTTAAATGTAGTCCCATAATAATTTTAAGGTTATCACACACCTTAAAGGGAGATAAAAATGCTTCCAATCTTCAAAACAAGGCAAAACTAGTTCAAAACCCCATTTGTAAGCAACTACAAGTGAATTTCATGATCGAGCTATATTTTTTATATAGTTGAATGGATTAGTATTATAATTATATGAAATTAATAAGGTTTATATTGACCATATATAGGTGTTTATATACATTTATATAAAGACATGGCTATGAATAATCATTAACATGCTATAAAATTGCCTACAAATCATCCAAAAGGGACAGAGTCAAGGGTTTGTACTCACTCCTCCAAATTCATGGAAATAAATGGGTGTTTAGGGGGGTTAATAAGGTATTAAATAATATTTTAAATATACTCAAATTGATAAATAGGGAATAAATCATGTGGATATATGAATAATATGGCAAAAAAATCCTAAGCCCTGCTAAACCCTAGTTTGAATAAGTGCAATTTATAAATTATTTAAAGTGTATTAGAGCATAGATATGATTTTAGACACTCTCCAAGTATTTATAAATGATAAAAAAAATATATTTAGTAGATAATCATGTATATATTGATTCAATAATCCCTCCAAGTAAGAGAACTAATTTATAGGCCTATGTTAAAAGGGAGACGCCACTTTTTAGTTTCAAGAGTTATATTGGTTCTCAAGAGCCTTTTCTAGATTATGAAAGTGTATTGAATCTTGTGAGATATTTTTTAAGGTTAAATAGATTTAAATTTGAGGATTTTAATTATGTATAAATCATGTCAAAGTTTAAGACAACTTTCAAGGTCTTTTAAACTGCCTCAGTCCTCTAGGTTTGATAATGATAAATTTCAAGTCTCAAAAGGGTTTTCAACATTTTATGTTTGGTTTCAAGATATTAGTGAGTTTTAATATCATAAGAAACAATATTGAAACCAAAAACAAAGTTTCATGGCCTCAATAATTTTGCATGAAAGTTACAAGCTTGAACAAGGAGGAATGAGGTCAATAACTTTGAGTGCTAACTGAACATCAAGGTTTTATATGGAAGTAAAGGACTAAATATAAATTTCATGATTTTTGAGGAATTAAATGTGATCCTTAGAATCAATTATTCCTAGGAAAATCCTAAAAAACATTTTTAAAGTAATCAAGGTTTCTTAAAGTCAATGAAGAGTAGTTGCCAATGTTTGCATGAGGTTTCAAGATTAGGAAAGTCATTTATAGGTATATAAATAAAGAATTATGTTTTCAGCATAGTTTAATATGATTATATCTTAATGTAAGGGACAAAAAAAAGACAATAAACTCTCCCTTTGCATCTTAAATACCCTACCAAGAGTTATAGGCTTGCATCATGCTTTAGGGTCTCAAAGCCCCTTGGAAAGTTATAATAAAGATTTTCATGAAGATGTCAAGTATGTTTACAAAGGGTCTAAGAGTTACAAGAAAGGTTTTTTGGAGGTAATAATAAGATATTGATAATCATACTTTTGGAATTTGATTTGGATTCAAGGGACTCTTGATATTTTGAATACACTTTAAGATCATAAATAAGAAGTGGAGGGGTTTATGACTTCAAGATTGCCATAAACATTTTACAAGCCTATAGGCTGAGTCTTGATCTATAAGGTCTTATCAATCCTAAAATGATGTTATACATGATTTAAGTTACAATACTATGAATGAGTAAGTCTCCAATAGGTATCAAACATGATCAAATTACCTACAAACCTACAAAATGAGAATTATCAAAGAGAAGAGTATGAATGCAAGGATTGATTGTAAGAGTGTTGTAGACTCATGAATGATGATTTTTAAAGTAAGAGATTTAGACCTACATCCCTATATAAATATTATTATAATATTATAAACTTCTCTCTAAGATTCCAAACCTAATGAAAATCCTTATAGGCCTACTAGTACAGTGTCAAGAATTTTAGAACGGTCATACAAGTGTGTAATTCTTCCTACAAACTCCTATAGGAATCTAGGTTTTGAGACAATATCAACCACACATTAAAACATCCTCAAAGACCATATTCATGTTGCAATCTAAGATAATGGAGTTTTAAATATCCTCAATAACTACTATAGTTTTGTTATTAAAAAGCTTAAGGTTATAATTTCAAGATTATAGGTTTAAAAGATTCTTAGAATCTTCCATGGTACTCAAGGTTATAAAGTAAGTTGAAGAAAATTTTAAGATTTGAATAATATAGAAGACACTCTATTAATTATAATGGAAGTATTTTCAAAAGATTATAAATAATGGTTAATTTATAGTGAGGTTTTCAGGGTCTTGAAGGATATATCCACATCATCTCAAATAGATTGTGTATGCAAATAGAAATGAAACTGATCTATTAATTAATCCTAGCTCAAATAATATAAATCTTACTTATACTTCCAATTATTAATATATTATATATTTGTATTCATGACAAAAATGGATCCAATAGACCTAACCTAGGGATGTCTTACCATAATAACATCCCTTTAGAGGGTTTTAGAGTCTTTAGTCAAGTAAAACTATGCAATAAACCTACCTAGGTCCTATGTTTTTATATTCAAACAACAAATAACAAGTAAAATAAAATATAATCTAGTTCGCACCAAATATTGTGGCATAAAGTGGTGGTAATAAACATAAAAATTAAAGATGCATAGAATACATATACTCATGTCAATGTATAGGAAATCATAATGCATGGGAGAGATATATAAATGCTAATCTATCTACTCTTACAAATGAGGAAAAAATTTAGGAATACTTATCCTTGAATATGAACCCACTAAGCTTCAATCTCTCCCTTAGCCAAGGTGATTTGCAAGAGTTTATTATGGTATATAAGTATAACAAGGATAAGTCAAATCTAGGCTACACAACTTATCTATGCATCCAAAATACTTCTCCATAAGATAATATTCATATCTCTAAATAAAATATTGAAACCCTAAGATATGATCCTCAAATAGAATGGTGTAGAAGAAGATGCACAATATATTATTATTCTTCTTCTCTTCCTAACAAATACTATAAATGGATTTGTATATATAGCTGAATTTAACCCTAAACCTTTCTAAATGTTTAGCTAATAGGGTCAGCCCAATCAAATCTATATCATTATTGATAAAAAAAATTAGGTCTTGGTTTAGGTCAGCTAGGGGCTGACCCATACCCTAAATGTGTTTTATCAATTAGAGTAAAAGGTCAATGGGGATGATAGTGTAACCTAAACCATAAGAAAGGGTTTTAGGATTAGCAAGGGGATAATGAAGGTTAAAAATGGTTCGAGGAACATGTAAGAGAGGATAAAAATCTTATGGAAGTGTTTTAGGATGTCATTGTGTAGGTATCAACTAGAAATACAGGGAAAACAATTATGGGAAACACCAATGGTCTGCCCAACCCTTTCCTAGTGCACCCTTCAAAGCATGCTTTTAGAGAGATTGAGACTCGATGGGTTCCTTCAAGAGTGAAAACACTAGTAATTAATAAAAGTTGAAAATATTATGTGTATACATATACCCCACTTAAAGCTCATCATGTTTCATGTAGTTGTAATAGGGGATGGTACTTTGGGAAAAGAACATTACAACACACAATACTGAAGCTTAATAAATTATATAAGAGGAAAGTAAGATAAATAAAAGGGTAAAATTGAAAAATACATACCTTTAATTACCTTAGTGTTGTAGATAAGGAATAAGATGTAAGAGATGTGAAGGTTTCCAACATAGGGAACATTAGGTGAACTTGTAGAAGCTAGCAAAAAGGAACTCAAAATCAATTTTTTTTCAAAATGTACATGTAATATGTGAAAATATTCTCTACAATGTCAAGCTTCCAAAATATCTTATATTTCTAAAAAAGAGCTAGTAGAAACAAAGATATGATCAAAAAATTTAATTTGATGTAAATATTTGACAAGTAAATAATTTTGAATAGTAAATATAAATAGGGTAAAAATAATACATTTGTTATTTTTACTATTCTAAGAAAATAGAGCTCTGAGAGACCCATTTTGAGACCATAGATCCATCATGGTGAGGAAATGACAACTAAGATGGGTAAGATGCCTAGTGGCCATAATGAGTGCAACATAGGTAAGCAATTGTGAATTTCAATTTTTTTGAGTAATTTTATTTGAAATTGAGATATATATATATATAAAATTAACTGGTAGGTAAAAATTAGGCACCAAAATTGACCCTAGGAAATTTTTAGGTAGACTAAAGGTAGAATAGGATACTGCATAAGAATAAGTTAAACGAATAAATATCTAAGGTATTTATGGTAAATGGTTAAAAAGTCACTATAGTGAAATAATAAAGATGACTTGGTTGACTCAGTTTAAAAGGTGAGAAAAATATAGGTGGTTTAATGCATAAAAATGGGACGACATAGTGTTTTAATGGTGGCCAATTACATAGTAGCAGGATGACATAGTTAGAAAGGAACAAATGGCTAACTATGTACTAGAGGGATGATTTAGTTGGTAGAAAAAGGCTAATATAGTTTATAAAATAGGTTGGACAATATAACATAAGGAAAATTTAGTATAAAATAGGTTGATTTAGTATCTAATGGGTACATGATTGATTTAGTATTAAATGGGCTAATTGTGTAGGAAAATTTTAAAACATAATAAAAACTAAATAAAACTAGCTGATTAAAATTTGTGATTTTTAAGAATGTTTTTTTATTATTTATGACATGGAAATCTAATACATCCTTTATTGTTTGATATTTTTTAGAGACATTAGAGATGTTTTCACTTTATAGATGCATCACGGCTACCAAATTTGATGGTTTGTTTGAGTGATGTGGATAGAGCTCGACTAGTCACATTGGGTTTTAAAGGTATCATGGAGATGAGATGAATCCCATCAAATGTTGATCTTATTTTCATGTTACTAAGAGCATGGCAATGGTTGAACAAATTTTTTTGATGGGAGGTGGATGAGGACATCATTGAGATGGGTATCACTGTTGAGGATGTCCATGCATTTCTTGAATTCTGATAAGTGGGACACCCATGATCACTAACACATCAAAGGACTTAAATAAGAGACAAGTATTATCCTAGTGGGATACATGCTTAGATTTGATTTATTGTGGGTTGAGAGTGAGATTATTTGACATTTACATTATATCCATTATATACATTTATAAAGTAGTGATAATAATTGTGATATCTTGAGTGTTGTGTCACAAGTCAAACAATGAGGTACCACTATATGTGATAGTCTTATGTCAATGTATATTAGATCAGGAAGTAATCTATGATTTTAGAACTATAATCTAGGTCTAGTCTATTCATGATATGGATGGGATTTTATTTAAAGGGAAGAATACCATAGGTCATGTGGTTTTATTGAGTGCATAGATACATAAGAGGTTACCCATGTATCAAAAAACTAGGTTACCACATGTGGTCAATGATAGGTTACCTTAGGTTGTGAGGTGGATATAAGACCATGTATTTTAGGCTATGTTACATGTGCCTACATTAAAAATTATCACATAAGAAGAGATCATGTGGTGTACTTATATGCACATTGCTACTATATAGCCTAGTTAGTCGACCGTTGCTAAAGGGTTGACACATGCAAATCATAGGCCACTACTCATCATGGGTAGATTTGCATCTAGTGACATTATAGCTAGGATAGTTAGGATTCCCACACCCGATGACCCCTCTAGTAGTGCTTAACTTTTGGGCATGACATGATAGAGAGACAAAAAGGAGGGGAGGAGGAGGGGTACTAGTGGAGATACCAGTGATTAGGCCTTGGCATGTTAGACAATGGATTAGTCAAGCATGATAGTAAGCAATAATAGATCTAACATGGGGGGATGATATGGATGTGGATACAGGAACATAATATGCACCATAACATAGGTAGTAGTGACCACCACACCCACATCAGAGATGGAGGTACTATTGATGAGAGGAGATGTAGTCAAGGGATATAATAAATTTGGACCTAGTAGCCACTCTAGGACATATCTAGTCCATAGAGGTACCACTAAGGAGAGGATCATGGAATGTTTGAGTGGTTACTCATGGTTTTGCTCTAGTTTAGAGGTAACCTATAAAGGAGGTGTTTGGTGGGTGAGTAGATGGAGAGATGGTGATTGGTCACACCAGCACTAGTGAGAAAATATTTTAATTTGAATTTAAGTTTTTTGATATAGGACACTAGTTGCATTGTGATTGTGATAGATAGATGTTTTTGAGATATTTGTGATATGATGTTGATCTAGTTTCATATTTTTAGATCTTAAAACAAAGAAGGTCATATGAGGAGCCATTATTGTGGCTAAAAATCATGACATTTTGGATGGGGTGTTGGCACCATAAGACCCCACCACTTTGGACATTCATATGGTTAAATCTACCCTAGACTAGGTGGGCTAGTTTATATTGGTGGGAGAGCCACAAGCCTAACATGACTTGGCATAGGAGAGAGAGGCAAACATGGCAACCACCATCTATTTTGGATAGGTGCATGCCTAGGTGGATAATCTAAAAGGAAAGATTATAGGTTTGATATCTCAAACTACCTCATTACAATGTACTATTTAGAGGGGACATTCCTAGGCATATATGGGTAGCATGGCTAGGCCACATGATAGGAAATATGAAGCCTGAACTTAGAGCTAGAGTGATTGTATTTTTTATTTTTCATAAAACACATGATATATATATATATATATATATATATATATATATATATATATATATATATATTTGATATTTTTATTGATATCATGAGTTATACTTAGATGTGGATGTTAATGCATGGATATATTTCTTTCTAGCGCATGCATTTAGCTTTTGTTGCATATGCTATGGGAAATATATGTTGAGTGTTTCCTTTTTTAGAATTATGTGATACACATGATTGGTTAAAAATATAAAGGAAAAAATGAATTGGAAAAGTATAAGTAATAAAAAAATGCATTACACACTATATCATGATAAGAAAATGTGTGATAACAAAATATGAATAAATATAATAAACCAAAGATGGTAAAAAGGGTAATAAATGTTTTTAAGCCACACAAAATATTTTCACCAAATTAAAAAAATTAAAAATCACACTATATCATGTTGGGAAATATGAAAATTTGTAATAAAATGGAAGGCATATTGAAAAATAAATGGTATAAAAATAAAAAAATTAAATCAATCAATCATATTAAATCATATTGGGAAGTATAAAAAGAAAGACAAAATTGGAAAATGAAATTAAATTGATCACACTAATTCAAGTTGGGAAGTATGAAAAATTTAATAAAATGGTTGTAAGCATTTATGCAATCAAAAATAAGAAGATAAAAGTGAAATATCAATGAAGTAAGCATAAAACATACTATATCAAGATGAAAATCATGTCAATGATGTGTAACTCATAATCACTCACTACTTATCTCAAATTTGACAAATGTAATTTCATTGTGACTTAGGTATTGGAATATTTTTTGAGGAAGGCCTGGTACTATCCATGGTGTTACACTAGAAATAACAAAGTGAACACTAATGAGGTGGAAACAACTATGAAAATGATTTAAAAAGGATGTTTGTAATGTGGTAATTTTTTAGAAGTGCTTGGTACTATCCATGGTCTTAAAATGAAACTAACAAATGGAAACCCTAGGGGGAATGATCAGTTAACAAAATAATATTTCTCAGGGGGAAATATTAGGAATGTTGTAAATGAAAGAGGTAATATAAAAATCATCACATAAGAATCTATGATAAAACCTTAGGAAATGTGAGGCACACTAAGTACATAGGAAAAACATTAAGTGGATAGTGACCATTAAAATACAAAGGATACCTACATACAATATGTGAAAATAGGTATAGGTGAATACATGAGATACTAATATTGACTCATGCTAGTTATATGTACAATAAAAGTAAAATGGAC